>JAGQAX010000004.1:41311174-42511174 GCA_019142605.1 Cephalopholis sonnerati | reverse complement strand
CTGCAGTCACATGACACATAGTTTGGGTTAAACATGAGCATGTTACAGTCCTGGAGGATTATTAATGTGCGCCTCCTCCTGTACTGCCTTAATATGCACATTCAGCACATCCAATGCATCAAAACATTGTTTTCTAGTTGGAGCCGCGCCTCGTTTTCAAACTGTATGCTTTGACTCAAATGAACAATGACAGCAATATAGTCCACGATGAGCAGCGCTAAAATCAACCTGCGTAGTTGTCCCTCCATTGTGACATTAGAAAGTGTCACATTTATCTTGCAAGTGTACTCTTCTTCAACGTTTGCTTTACTTCCTGGATTTTTCCCACATGGAAATTCTGACCAATCAAGAGCAGCTTTCTGACACAAGGCATTTGATCTGGTCCGCTTGTAAATGCTGCCGTGAGAACACGAACCAACTCTAGGTACTTACACAACTTTGTGACAACATTAGTCCCTGATTTGGACCAAAGGAGACAACGACAGGTCTGAAAGCAGCCTTAAAGATAATCTTATTTCAGATCATGAAAAGTTACATTTTAATTTTGAGATCTGTTATCCTAAATACAAAAAGTAAATCATATTTACCTGAGCGTATGGCTCTTTGACAATAATCAAAGGGGAAACGTCATTCCCAGGAGAATATTGAGAATTCCTTCAAATTAGCTTATTTACAACATATTATTTTTAAAGTGGCTTATTGAACAAATTCTTCTTCTTTTTGCTGAAGAAATAATAATGATTTGCATCATGATACAGTAGCCGATGATAGATGATATAAAATACAGCAGGGCTACACTGAAAATATAAATATGTAGCTTAATAACCTACAGTGTGGCTGTAACACTCTCACTGCCACTAAAAGCTTTTTTACATTGAAAAAACTCTGGTATTGTTTGGAGTTTTATTGACATTAAAGTTTATATTAATGATTTTTGCACATGAGCATGTTCCCTTTAGTTTCCCCCGATGATACTTCATGTTCAAAATCAGTCTTTTGAGATTCCCTGCTGAAACACAGTTGACGTTATCTAGATTTATTATTAACATCTGGTGCTTTTATCCCTATCATAATACCTTCATGTCAGAGATATGAGCACTTTGTCTCTTTGTGATGGCTTGCCATGAATTCTTTTAACAGCGGACACAAGAGGCACTTACGATCTTCCTCCAAATGTATTTATACAAAGACGCCTGTAAAACTATTGGCGCACCTGTTTCTCAGAAAGACGGACCGGCTATCGCAGAGTTATCTTGCCATTTTCATCCAACATGTTTCAGTTTTCATCCACTACAGGAGATGGCACATGTGCTTAAAAACAGGATGAGGCCTGCTCCAGACAGATGGGAAAGAGCAAAGTCTGGAAAAAGGGATGCCAGCCGGGATAATCTGATTCTGGATCACGATCTGCGCACCAAAGCAAAAACGGGCAAATTTCTCAAAGCAGCCCCGGAGCATCTTTAGAACCAAAAAATGTCACCAGGATCCTGATGTGATCTGTTTTCTATCAGCAGTGATTGAACTTGATGGCTTTTCTTGGCGTGACAGTTAAAGCAGGATCCTCGGGTGACATTTAAGCTCTGTGTCAGCAGGCTTTTTGCAGTAGCAGCAGCGGATCAGAGTTTTGGAAGGGGGGGTGTCTGTTGTGAGTTGGAAACATGCAAAAACATAGCCGTTCCCGCGACGCTGGATAACATTCGTGTGTGTCCTTGAAACAGGGGGTGTAAGTTTGTGGCTCACATTGCAGAGGGCGTTCATGCACGTAGGGACAGTTAGCGTGACAGTTGTGGCTCTGTGTGTTTTGTATTTAATGTTTTTTTTTCTTTGCAGTAAGACCACAAAATCTCCCCAAAATGGGATAATAGTGCATATTTCACTTTTAGTATTTTTAGATTAAAAGTGCTGTACCTCCAAACTGCTTGTTCCATAATTAAACAAAACACTTTTCTGAACAATTAAAACATTTTATGATGTTTCCACGAGACACAAAAACACACTGAAGAGAGCTGACGAAGGAAAGAGGTTAAAAAATGCTGATAATACACAAAAGAACTTGTGCAGAAGTTAAACCTGTAGCTGCCAACGCATTCAGCTACATTTTAAATTCAAATGAAGCCAGTTGTGAGGACTTTGGGTCGAGGATTACTCCGACTGCCCGGGTGAAGCTTTTCTGGTGGCCAACAGTAGAAGAATGTGGTCCTACTGGCCGACTCCCAACTGTGTCTCTCAGCAAAATAAAGGAGAATTAAAAAGCGCATGCATACTCAGCAAACCCATTTTTGGATGAATGAAATAGGGGGCCAGAGGGAGAGCGCAATAGCATGGCAAGCTGTCATAAATCAAAACCTTCATACAAACTCAAGGTATGCACTTAATATGACACGCTAGAGAGTTTCTCAGCCTGTGGAGAGCCACCAAACTGAATAAACTAACATCTGAGTGCAGAGGGATATTCCAATCAAAACTAAGAGCAGGGTATTTAGTGCAAAGTATGCATGGCATACTCTATAATCCTCCCTGCAGCTCGTTAAACACAAACACTACTCCTGTTTAACGAGGATGACTCCTTGTTAGAGATTTTAATCCCTTCTCTCATGCTGTTTTTCAGTCGGTTATGATTGTTGGATTTAGTTTACACTGCAGCAGATAAAGCAATATATGGCGACAGGGGACCTATAAGTGCACGTACGATCCTCCGAAACGCCCCCGAACGCTTCATTCTGACATCCAATCTCCTGTTCTCACTCTCTTTTTTAAAACTATTGACGGCGCGGCACTGTCAGTTCCCCTCGTCTCTGTGAGGAAACAGAGCGCTGGCCCCCGAACAAATTCCCCCTTCAACGTCCAAACATCCAAATCAACCTGTCCCAGGTGCTTCGTTTGCCTCCTTCCTCTGAGTGGCCCACATCCTCTCACCCCAGTGATCTCTCTTTCAGCTCTCAAACAAACGTCTCTACCAGACGGCGAGATACACTCTGTGCAGATCTCATCCCCGGCGAGGGCAGAGAGCAGCGCAGAGATGAGGGGAAGTTATCACATGTGCAAAAAGAGTTCTTGCCCCTTTATATTCAGCAGCCAGTTTCATTAAACGCGCCCTCAAAAAGTGTGATCCAGTGCAAAAAAAATCTCAGCTACCACATGCAGTGGCTGATGTCCAAGGCAAACACTCCCACCGGTGTGTACACCAAGACAGATGACTATAGGACTCAAGGCCTGGCTAGCACAACGTAGCCCTATTCAGTATTTATTTTCACAGTTCAAAGCACTGGCAGCAGCCCACTTAGTGTCTGCAGTCCAGTCCAATGCACCCCTGATTGCCACAGTGAGGCTTCGCAGCCCACAAAGTCGTATACTGTAACTTGTGCCAGCTACTAACTCCACATCTGCAGTACCCCGCAAAAATGGCGAGGCAGCATCCAGGAGGGAAGGAGGGGGTTTGAGGGTAGGCTTATGGGTAGGGGGTAAAGGGATTCCTCTGAAACCACACTTTGCTCCGGGTTGAACGGCTGCTTTGTGCAGCTTGGCGTGATCACACAAGCCACATTAAAGGACAAGGTCTGTTATTCACCCGAGCAATGATAAGTAATGTCTTGCAGGCCACTGATCGGAGCGCCGAACTTTCTGCCCTTGGCTGTGAAGTTTATCACTGCACTAACTGGATACCGTCTTACCCGCCCACGCGGGGCTCCGCTCTATAAAACCTGTGTGATATACAAGCTACCGTATAGAATCAAGGAGGATGCCGGGTTATTACGAGGATGCAGATGTGAGCGGAGAAGTGTCTCATGTTTCTTGCGATACTTTTTACTGTCTGGGAATTCCTCCTCTCCCCTGATTGATTTCCTCAAAGAGGGATAAAGGTGGAAAATCTGTTAAATGTTGAGGGAAATGTTGTGGAAAAACATTTAAAAAGTGATTACTGGAGAGGATACAGAACAAGCTCTGCTCACAGCGGTGTGATCAGAAATCTAGGTCATTTAATTCAGTGTGATCAAGTTTTATTTCCCTTTGTCTGTGCACTGGGGCTTCGTTCTGTTTGCATTCACAGCTCCATATTTCACCAAATATTGCCAATAAAGACCCAACGATCACTATCAACTTGGATAATGTTCAAATACTAGCTCAAATGGACAGCTCACCTTCAAATCAAAATACATTTTTTCCTCTCGTTCGTAGAGCTGTTTATCAGTCTAGATTGATTTTGGTGTGAGTTGCCGAGTGTTGGAGATATTGGCCGTAGAGATGTCTGCCTTCTTTTTAATTTAATGCATGTAGATGACACTTGTGGTGCTCAAAACGACAAAACTATACATTTGAAAAACTCAACAGCAATGTCTCTTCACAGAAATCATGACCTGATTACTCAAGATAATTTACAGACTTTATGTAGGAACTATTTTCTTTCTACCAAACCACACCAGCCAACTGTATCGCAGCCATCATGATTGTGCCCCTTTCTTTTGTCTTGTAAGTGTTGTTTTATTTTTCTTCGGACTCAGCCAAATACGTGGGGAAGTGGGGAAATACGGAGGATCACTGCGCACGAGTGTTGTTATGGTCGGAAAAACCCTGCTGTTTATGGTGACGTTCTTTTGTTTAGAAACAGGCATGAAGTCTAAACACAATATCAAGGTCATGTCCATATTGTACGATAACTTGATAACGACATTATCGTATCAGGCCTAGACGAGAGGCTCGTGCTCGTAACAATGCAAGATGTAAATATTAATGGCGTCCTCCTCGGCTGAGCTCTAACATGAGCTAGCTCAGTGGTAGGTAAGGTAAGGTGTGTAGATTATCTTGAGTAAACAGGTCATGATTTCTGGAAAGAGAAAGCTAGCTGTTGAGTTTTCCAAATGTATTTTTTTTTGGCACTTTGAGCCCCAAAAACTGAGTGCCATCGAATCCTGTTATATTGTAGAGAAGGCAGACATCTCTGCGGCTGATATCTCCAATACTTGGCAACTCACACCAAAACTATCTAGACTGATAAACAGCGCTACAGGTAAGAGATAAAATATGTATTTTTGATTTGGGGGTGAACTGTCCCTTTAATTTTCAATCCAGCTCTCACTTTATGTTAATGACACACTGTGTAAATGGCGCGTGTTTTATTTTGGACAGACGCAGTTTATCATTCAGCGCAGCCTGAGAAAAGAAAAGAAAAGAAATATGGATCTTTAGTTTACGGTTATTGGCTTTAATATTTACGGCCACGTTAATGAGTAAATTGAGAAAAGTCAACTTCAAGTTCCATCTAAAGTTCAAGTCCAATACAGTCTCCAGTGGGAGATCTGCATGAACACAATAAACAAAATACAAAAACATACTGGAAACACACTTTAAAAACTCCCACCGGTGCCAAAAATATCTTATGCTTGGATGGCAATTACTTGAGTCTCCTCCAGCGTATTAATTTAAAAAGGCTTTTCAGCAAAATTAACCCAAATTATTGTTTCAGCTTCCAACTGATTTTATGCATTTTGTATTTTTTGACCAAACACTGTGTTCTGTGCTTTGCTGACTTGACCCCAAGAGAGCCCTTCAGCCGTATGTAATGGGCATGAGACTAAATCAAGGTTGGCCAATACACACATACGCTCCGTTTTTACTGCCTGGCTACTCCTCATGAAGTCCCTCCACTCCAAGTTTTTCCTCTCAGTCTGGACTCTGTCAGATGCAGTTGTTAGCGCGTATGCTACATGTGAACTGAGGGCTATTATTCACAACAAGCTCATCAGCCTGACTGAGCTGGATCACCCCTCTGTGCTTATTAGTCTGGGCAGTACGTACCACACGACAGCAGGGACCAGTGAAGTTTTCTTACTTCTGTTATGGCTTTGGTTTTAGGACTCGTCCAGAGCGAGCACAACAGAGAGTTTATAACTTGTGTTTTTTCAGGTCTTTTCAATACAATACTGACAGGACTCTCCAAAGAGTTTTTCATTCCTCATTCCTTCTTTTCACACTGCAGCAAAACCTCTGAGAGCAACACTGAGAATGATGTGGGACAAATTTCACAGTCCTGGTCCTGTGCAAAAATGCATTCCTGAAATTTAGCCTAAGCTAATATGTAGCTTCAGTCTACGTTAGCCAAATGGAGCAGGCATCGTCCTACAATTTACAATTTTCAGGTACTGCACAGACTGCCAGGATGAAGTACAGTACAGGAGCAAGGAAATGCAGAGATTGCACAGACCTATAATATTCTCATACTTTGTGTAATAACAGCACTAACAAATCAAAGGCAGCTCTCAAGTTCTCATGGTAAGATGCAGGGAAGAAAACCATTGATGACGAACAACAGATTCTAAGTTATATAAACTGAACAGGTCCTAGGTCCTAATAATGTTTTAATGCCAAACATTTCACGTTTAAATAACTGATGTGATCTGCATTATTTCATAAAGTACTGCTTTAATTTCCACAAAGTAGAGTTCAGGGGCATCCACTGGCAGAAATTATTTAAAATATTGAACTATGTTTTCATTACTTTATATTCATCCATCCATTTTCATCCGCTTATCCGGGGCCGGGTCGCAGCAGCAACAGCAGGCCGGGCAAAGCACCCCAGACGTGCCTCTCCCCAGCAACGCTTTCCAGCTCCTCCTGGAGGACCCTGAGGCATTCTCAAGCCAGATGAGATATATAATCCCTCCAGCATGTTCTGGGTCTGCCCCGGGGCCTCCTACCAGTGGGACATACTGAAACACCTCTAACAGGAGGCACCCAGGAGGATCCTGATCAGATGTTGAACCACCTCCCTCTGGATGTGCTAGCTCCTCACCCTATCTCTAAGGCTGAGCCCAGACATGCGATCTCATTCTTTCTGTCCCTACCCAGAGCTCATGACCATAGGTGACGGTTGGGACGTAGATGGACCAGTAAATCGGAAGCTTCACCTTCCGACTCAGCTCCTTCTTCACCACGATGGTGAAGCAGACACCGCACTAAACTGCCGATCCATCTCATGTTCCATTCCACCCTTACCCATGAACAAGACCCCGAGATACCTAAACTCCTTCCCTTGGTGCAGTAACTCTCTCCAACCCAGAGGGAGCAATCCACCATTTTCCGGCAGAGAACCATGGAACCATTAGAATGAGCTGTTTATATCTACATATGGAGCGGGTCCTCCACAGAGCACACCATGTTGTTTCTACGGTAGCCCAGAACAGACAAATCAAACACTGGCTCTAGATTGGGCCATTCAAATTTTTCGTTGACCACTGTAGTTTTCCTACGTGCTTGACACACGGGAAAGCTTTGCAACCTCACCGCTAAATCCTCCACACTGGACCTTTAAATCAGGAGCAGCTTCTGTAACAAGCTTGTCAATAACATTTTCCATGTCAGTGCATATTGTTGCTATCTAACCAATAAAACAGAAGTTTAATTTACAAAAAAAATCAATCCAACTCGGTCTCTTTTTTTTTGTCCTTCCAGAGCTTCCAACTGTATCACATGTTCTTCATCACTGAACTCCATCCACTGAGAAGACTGTGTGTGAAGGTTAGTGGACTTTAAGTTGGGATTGTTCATGAACTGCAGTTGCACCGATCAAGAGTTAACTTTAATTCTTAATTCAGTGAGCACCTGAATGTGACGTGTTACCAAAAGACGCCACATGTCCTCTTCTTTGTTTAACATTCTTTGGGATCAGAAACCTAAAGATAACAATATGTGGCGTTTCTTACCACACGCAGTTCATCTTGAACATGAGAAACTCCGTGACTATGCTGTGACTTCATCCTTTCGCTATTCTCCTCAAAACCTCAAAGACAATTCTCTAATTACAGACTCGTTACGAGAGAATTGTCCTTCGTACGAATCAAAAGAACCAAACAGTGATGAGAAAATGAAGGAAGAGCCCCATTTTCACAAGATGAATCAGCAGGAGAGCAGATGATTAAGGGCCCATACCCCATGTCCGCCCTCTTCTGTCTGTTTGTTTGAGAGACGCACCATGCCAAGACAGAAATCTCCAGGATTAGATGGTAATAAATTGGTGATGAAATAATCCTGTTGGGCAATCCCATTCCAAGGGACGGGAAGTCGAGTTTCCCAGCACTGTGTGTCAAACACAAACACAATGGTTTATAGACATGATGAGTGAGCCTCATTGAGCCCCTCCGTAACAAAATGCAGGCGTACTGTACTTGTTCAGTTTGGTGTAGTCATTGCTCTTTGTTTGGTGCTCATGCTGAAACAGGGAGGGCTGCAGAGAGTGACTCATTATGGTCGGGGTACTTATCATGAGAGCAACAGAAACCAGATCAAGACAGCACAGTTACAACAGTGGCATGTGGCTTTTATTATACAAATACAGAAAACTTTATATTGGTCATCAATGTTGATGCAGTCATGTTGGGAACATCTGAAGTGTACAGCCACGCCAGCATCTCTTCGAGGCCGCACTCCGTATTGTACATTGAGCTACATGCTAACGATAGCATGCTAACACAGAATAGACTTTGAACTTTATTGTCATTGGACAAGAAGAACAATGAAATTTGCTTTGCCATGCCTAAAATAAAAAATAGTACGAGGGATGTTCCTGGTGACTAAATTAAAATTTCAATTAAGACTAGTCGACGAGTCTAAAAAAGGGAAACACTCAGAAAACAGTCAAAATTTAGCACAATTTATTGTTAAGTATTTGAAACACTGTCCCAATAAATATAGTGTGCATTAAGAGCCCTTTGAAGCCTTTAATCACACTCTTCAACAACCATGTTGGATTTTAAATGCTGCTGCAGTACGAGACGCTTTGCACCATGCGCTATGAATGTGAACATGACGGCAACTCAGTCAAAAGTTAACCACTAAAATAACATCTAAAATAAACAAAGTGCCTCTGAAATATGGGGCACCGCGCTGGTTTTGTGAGAGGACATCTCTCTCATTTAAAACTCCAGTCTACTCCAGCATTACCGCGGGGAGGGGGACTGCTGTCTGACGGCTCTGTGGCACCCACTAGTGGCGGGCGGCTGCATGACAGTTAAGCAGCCTTGTACGTGAATAAAACACTAACTGGTTTAACCAACTAATATTTCTGGTGCCGACTAGCGAGGGGGCGGACGTTTAATTGTTTAGACGTCTAATCGCGCACATCCCTAATGGGAACCATGAATGTGTCTTCAAAAACTGCCAACACATTCAGTAGACGCTGAGAAATTCTACTGAATAACTGAAAACTTTAACCTGCTGACATCACTAGATAAAAAAATCCAGGGATCACCAAAGTCATGAGGATTCATCCTCTGGGAACAATGCATATGTGTACCAAATGCATTGAGTAGTTGTAAAGACATCTCACAAAAAATCCCAAACGTCAACCTCATGGTAGTGTGACAGGAAAAGTCAGGGGATCATTAAAGTCAGAGGAATTCATCCTCTGGGGAACATGAATGTTTCTACAAAAGTTAAAGTCAGTTGTTGAGATATTTCAGTGTGGAACAACATGGTTGCCAAGCAGACCAACACGGCCATAGACAGATGTGTTGGAGTTGCTGACAATCACACAAACACAGGAAACAGCTGCAGAGAGCCTCTACAAACAAACTTTTTTGGGCTTGTCTTACAGTAATTCCACCTACATATTTATTCTATTTTGGTCCTTTGCCCTCAAATGTCATGTTCTGTGTTGGCTCGATGTATCTCTGAAACTCATTTACCCTACGTAGCACTTTTCCTGTCTTGGATTTGTAAGATGCAGTGCTCAATATTTTACACGTAGCGATGGTGGTACTTTAAATCCGAGATCACAATCTATCTGCCCGGGCTGCCTGAGGGAAACAACAGCAAGTGGTTTGATCCCGCCGGAGATTTAACTAACTCTGTCAGACTAACCTATAAAAGCCGTGTTTTAGGTCCGTGGTGAGTGACAGCTGTGTAGAATGCATGTAATTTTGCATGAAGCCACCAGCCCACCCACAGTATAATATATGGCATCCAGATCGAGAGCTTGTCCCCATTTTCTTCCTAACAAAGCCGATCTTTGTCAGGGTTGTACACATTTAAAGCTTTAGTTATAGAGATCAGATAGCATGTGTTATCGTACACCATGTGGTTTGATTTGCACAAGTTCATAAAAGTCAGATTTTACATCTCACAGTAAATTACCAAGAGTCAAAAACAGAATCACTGCTGTGGGGGGGTTGTAATGCACACCATGGACCACTCTGTTAATATGGCTGTGGGGTGCATTCACGTTAGCAGCATAAGCATTCAGATCATGTGTTAAAGTAAAAATGGCTACTCCACAAGTGGATTTTATGACAAGAAAAATGTGCTGAAGTATTCAAAGTAAACGTACTCATTATGCAGAATGGCCTCTTTTAAGAGTGTCATACAGCGGGTCAAGGTGGAGCTCATTTTACAGCTTAATGTACGATCTGTGGGGTCTGGACCGATCCAAGAGGTCGCAAGATACGTACAGTACTCTCACAAGGACAAAGAAAAAATATTAGGTTTCTTAAATGTGTTTGTTTTACTCTGACTTTTCTCTGATCTTTGCTTTTTAGTCTTGTGAAATACTGGAGAGTTTTATCTCTTCAGTCCCATAACAGTTAATCACGTGCAGAAAATAACTCTCTGGTTGAACTACTCCCAGCTCATGGACATATTGAACCTGTAATGAGGGGTCGCAAGAATAATTAATCTAAAGGGGTCACTCGTAGACAAAAAGGTGTTAACTAGAACCATATTGGGTTCTCAGAATTGTCCCAGCAGGACAGCCATGTCCAAATTGAAGCCCAGGAGGCAATCGTCCACTGACCAACCTGGTCCCTTCAAAGTCGTCAAAATGCAGCGCTTATGCAGTGACTTCTAGCATCAGACACCGATGACAAAAAGCCCTTCTTTGACGTCAGCATCATATGCAGCCGGTCGCTGTTGTAGTGTAACAGCTGCTGGTGGCGTCGGGGGGAAACACAGTGGGACACGAAAGAAAATTAAAGCAGCGAAAGTCGGAGTAGGGCGGAAGGGAGAGGTGGTGGATTGGTCCAACAACTACCAACTTTCACCCAAGAGGCCGGTGTTCGTGTCTCCTAAGATTATAAAGCCAAACCCTGTTCTTTTTTCCTAAACCCAACCACGTCAATCTGCTGTGTTTTACTGACGTAGTGCTTTTATTTTGGAAGAGACTGAAAAGGTGTGTTTTTCAGACGGGATTTGAAAGTAGAAAGGGAGTCAATATTGTGAATGTCGTGGGGGAGAGACTTCCAGAGGGGCAGAACGTCTGAAGGCTCCAGAACCCATGGTAGTCCAGCGGGCAGATGGTGATGCGAGTTGGATTGCAGAAGAGGATCTGAGAGTACAGGAGTGTGTGTAGGTATGAAGGAGTTCAGACAGGTAGGAAGGGGCTTGTTTATGAAGGGCCTTAAAGGTGAGAAGCAGAATCTTGAAATCGATGCTTATTAACAGGAAGTCAGTGAAGCTGCTGGAGGACAGGAGTGAAACCAGCTGTTGGTGATTTGACCAGCTGAGTTGCAGGGGAGTCGAGCTCAGACCGGCCAGTTCACACCGCTGCAACTTTTTTCTGCAGAGTTCTTAAACTGTTTTGTCACTAATTTTTGGTCTGAACTGGGCTTTATACTGACAAAGCAAGCTTTCTCCAGGGTATTCAGGAGCAGATGTTTCTGGGTAGAACCTCGGCCCTGAGGGAAGACGCCTTTAGCAATCCTTATTTCTAAAAGTGTAAAGTCGGGGAATCTTCATCTGTAAAGTATCTAATAACTGAAGCTGTCAAATACATGTGGTGGATTTTCAGTGTCTTGCTGAAGGACTCCTCTTCAGTTTGAGGCTTGTGCCTATGGCTCACTGCAGTATAACTACCACTCATCATGCGCATTAGTTTTGGCAATCCACAGTGCTATTTTGGTCTCAGCTTAGAATGAATGTGGTCTGTGAAAAGACTTCAGTATGGCACAAGCTTCTATAGTCATAACACGAGTACATGACATCAGAAATCATAAAACCTGACTCATACTATGCTTACATTACTGTCATAAAGCAAACTCCCAAATGTGCCTTATCCCCCCAGACTTTTCAAGGAGCTTCTTGAAACGTTGACCCTGTCTCAAAAAATTTGGCAGCGGACGCACCAAGCTCTGCTCGGGAATTGGGACCGTACAAAGCTCAGCCTTCATTGGGGCTGTTATGATGTGCAAGTTGTTGAATTTATCTACATGTGTCCTCAATGTTTGCTGCCATAAATACTGCGGAGAGGTGGAGCTGCCCCCTCGCACCGTAATTTATCATTCCCAACATCGGCTCCATATTTTATGACACCACACTGGAAGCATGGCGCCTTTCCAAAGGATGATCTAACGACGCTAAACGCACGGTGATTGGTTCAGTTAAATAGGTGATGACACAGCTGGCTTTTCTCTATGCGATTGTCAGATTGTCTAATTATGGACTCACATATCATCCAGTAAGTCATGCAGGGGGGAACAATAGGGGAGATTTGATCCAAAATGAGACGTCCAAAAGAAATTAAAATGGAATATAAATAGAAATTTTACGAGTCCTGATGCTTCAGCAGATGCTCACATTTGTAAGATGAGCTTTTTAGTGTTTTCATGTGTTTGTGTCGGTGTGTTTATAAGAATGGATTAAATGACTGTGCAGTTTGAGTCAGGCCGCCTTGTGGTGACAAACCCATAATTATTATTACGCAATTATCACCAACTCTGCAGCTTCTCCCAGCTCCTTGGAGCTTTTTGGCCTCTTTTAGGTCATTGTTGTGGTTCTGCTGCGTATTTGCCGTATGGTTCAGTGTCTGTGCCCCCATTACCACATGCAGCTGGCAGCTAGTACACTCAAATACACAAATAATCAACTGGTTTAACTTAAAAAAACTGAGGTCACAGTTTGCATGCATCTTTTTAAGTCGTTCCAACTCTGACATTATTGAGTGAATCCTATGAGTCTTTTATAAACCAACAAACTCAGTTAGTTTTCGTACAATCAACATGATTCGCTTTGACATTGAAAAACTTAATTAAGTGTAACCAGCTTAATATTAATCCAAAAGTTATGTTGATGTTTAGTGATCAAATGGTTTTGTTTAAGTTATTCTAACTTGTTTAATTCCGTCCTAATGAAACTAACCCCGTGAACCATTTTTTAGAGTGTAACTAATGTGGCCAGCTATGATCAACTTTACTTTTTGGCTAAAAACAACCTTTTGTTTATGTTGTATTAATTCAATTTTCAGGACATTTTGCACAAATATTCTAATTAGTCAAGTTTTTACACTAATCAGCCAAGACATTAAAACCACTGACAGGTGAAGTGAATAACATCGATCATTTCATTACAAGACAATGTTCTGCTGGGAAACCTTTGGTCCTGGTGTTCATGTGGATCTCCCTTTACCCCCCACTGATTGCAACAGTACCCCCGATGGCAGTAGCCCCCCAGGCAGGACAGTGCACCATGCCACACCACAGACACTGCCCAGGAATGGCCCAAGGAACGTCACAAAGAGTTCAAGGCATCGATCTAGCTTTCAAACCCCCCAGATCCCAATCTGATCAAGCATCTGTGGGACAGACAGAATTTCCAGAGGTCCTTTGTCCAGGCCTTGACACTTCAGAGCCAAGTCCAATCTACTGTGGGGCCTCTGACCTGTTGAGGCATGGAGACATGACTTCTGGGGGTGTCCCGTGTTGTCTGGCTCCAAGGCGTTGTTGACGGATCCTTTGAGTCCTGTGAGTTGTGAGTAAGGTACCAGCACGCCCAACGGATGTTCAATCGGATTGGGATCTAGGGAAATTGGAGGCCAGGTTGATGCCTTGAGCTCTTAGTTACGTCCCACAGGACACTCCTGAGCAGTTTTTGTGGTGTGACATGGTGCATCATCCTGCCTGGGGGGCATGGCATGGCAGGCATGGACATGGGACCTCTGGGGTCTGGCACTGGGGCGTTGGTGATGGATCCTTTGAGACCTGTCGGTTGTGAGGTGGGGTACTGGCACGTCCCAGGGATGCTTGATCAGATTGGGATCTGGGGAATTTGGAGGCCAGGTTGATGCCTTGCACTCTTTGTCATGTTCTTCAGAGTGTTTCTGAGCATTGTTTTTGGTGAGGTATGTTGCATGTTCTGCTGGAGGGGGGCACTGACATCGAGGGGTGTTATTGCCATTGTGGGGGAGACTAGATCCACAGCAGTGTTTGGATGAGTGAAGTGCTTCAAGTAGTATCCACATGAATGCCAGGATGAAAGGTTTCCCCAGCAGAGCATGGGATTGTGAAGAGATGGTCAGTATTATTCGTGTCATCTGTCAGTGGTTTTAATGTTTTGGCTGATCGATGTGTGTGTTACTTTAGTAAAAGTACTTTGTTCCATTTTATTCTTGTGTTGGAAACGAAAAACCCATCACAGCAAAACTTTAAAGATTATTTCTGTGTCTGAATTCATGAGCAGTCAACACCACCGGTCAATGTTTCAGCCAGGCTTTAATGTCCAGCCGCATAAAAACCCAGTGAGCTTTTCACATGAGGTCCTTTCCCACATCTAATGAGCACGACTTTAAGTGTGCATGTGTGTGTGTGTGTGTGTGCTCGCTTGTGAGGAAATGAAGCTGGTGAACAACGTTATAAAATGTTACACAGTCTGTGAACTGCCACACCAGAGCACCGTGGCACCCACGCACGCTCCCTCATCATCACAGCGTGGCTGTTACACTTCCTTTCCCAGTGCCTTGTGGGTACATCTGGATAAGCGGTACAATACGAGCTTCACATGTAGAGAGAAGTGTGGAAACGTCCAGCTTTCCAGAGGACTGTGGAGAGGGGAGACGTGCTGACAAGTTCAGTTCCAGGCAAATTCAGATGAATTATTATTGGGCTGGTAATCTTTGGTCGCACTTTTCACAGTGGGATATAAAACCTTTCGGGGTGTAAATGAAGACATTCAGACAGATAATTTCCGCCATTCCTCTCGGCCACAGACGCATGGTCTCCATTTGTTACACAGGAGCATACCTTTGGTATATTCCACCACTACAGCTTTAAAAACAATCCACTCATATCTACTGTAAACTAAAATACTCATTTATTTCTATCCATGCATTATTGTCATTTTCCATTTCAGTTTCAGCTTAGCTTTACATTTTTCTGTTGTTGCTCATGCGTGTTGAAGCTTTGTTTGGTCGAGTTTCAGGTTTGTTTTCGTACTGTTTTGTGGGCAGATATATTTACACTGTAAAATCATGTGGTCTATTCTGTGTATTTCAAAATGGACCCTCTCTAAAAAGCAGAATCTATGCTTCGTATAATTACATGCTTTCAAACATAGGAGCTACCCAGTAGAACCACAGTTTTCTATCATTGGCCAAAGTCCAGCTTTACTGGGGAGACGGGGGATGAATGCCTTGCTCAAGAGCCTCTCAGGGCTGCTGAGTGAACGGATACTGTTACTGATTTACAGGACTTGTATGTATGCAGCTTTAAATATGCTGCTGCCTGTCTGCGCCAGGACACTCTTAAATAGGGCTGTCCAGGACTGAGAACTTTCCCAGTCAACCAGTAGTTGTCATTACGGTCCATCAGTGGACTAGTGTCCCTCATGTTTGTGATATGAATGTGATGATGAAATGATATATTTTGGTGGTTTGAGTTGAAGGTGTGAGAAAGAATAGTCTCAGTAACATTGTTAACACTGTGCTACATTACAGAGAAATACAAACCGTACTAATGAACCTTCATTAATATAGGCCTATATTTTATCTCCAAGTGCACGTCACACACTGAGCGAGCCGCCTGTTAATGACGCTGTGGGCTAATGGGCATGTAGCTACTTCCATGTTTCACATGATACGTCATGTTTGTAGTGGACCAATGAAGATGAGTTTACATATCACCTTGGGTTGGTCCTTCACCTTCTCAAAATGATCCCACACTTTGGATTTCCTGCCCCACATGTTATTAACTAGCCTGTGGAATAACCGCAGGTACCAGCCCTGGAAATTAACCTGACTCCTGTCTGACTGCTGAGCGTGGACACTTCCTGTGTCTGTCCTTTCAAATTAAAGTCCCATATGGTCCAGTCATAGTGGTTTTGTTTTATTTTGACAAGGTGCAGCTCCTAATAGAGTTTCATGTTTAGTTTTTTTTTTTTTCTTTTTTTCCACGACTAAGCGACAAATGAAGTCTGGCCAACCTTATCTGGTCGTTTTGTCAACTTTTTCGGGGGCAGCCTTACTTGTAAAGGTAGATAAATTAGGCTGTAGCTCAGATGTAGAGCACATTGTTCACCAATCAGAAAATCAGCGGTTCAATCCCCGGCTCCTCCAGCTTGAACGTCAAAGCTTCCTTGAGCAAGATACTGAACCCCAAATTGCTCCCAATGATGTGTCAGTGTTTTAAATACGGAGTAGCAGGTGGCACCTTGTATGGTAGCCTTGGCCACCAGTGTATGAATTTGTGTGTGCGAATGGGTGAATGTTACTCGTACTGTAAAAAGCACTTTGAGTGGTCGGATGACTAGGAAGGCGATAAACAAATGCCAGTCCATTTACCAAATAAAATTAGAATAAATAATACCTGTATTCATATTTGCAATATGACCAGTGTTGGCAATGCAGGCTTGAGTCTTTACCTTCCTCAGTTTCAAATAGTTTCATTTTATTTGTTCCGCTCATGTCCACACGCAGCAACCAAAGTCACAATCCAAAAAAAATCTAATACACATTCTCTGACCGAAAAGGAGAAGAAAACAGTCTTATTTAACCTGCCCCTCTCTCAAAACACAAATAATCATAAGACATAGACTGGTCTGTCAGTAAAAATTAATAACAAATACCTACAGTAACTTCAGAGGGAAACATAAATAAATAACTAGAAGAATGAGAAGCCAGACACAATGTCCCCTTCAACAAGGGAGCAGCTTCTACAGGACAACTCCATGTAGTCCAGTTGTTCTTTTATACATTTTCCTAAACTGAAAAATATTCACACAGCCCTGTCAATCATTCTGTACCACCAAAGTGAAATTTTCTTCAATGCTCGTCGTCCTCTGAAGTAAAAACAAACACCTTTTGTAAATGTTCTGGTAACACTCTGCATTTTGCTCTCTATATAATTAACAGTGTTCACAAATCAGCAAAGTCTTTCAGTGTCAGTATTCCTGACTCGATAAACAGTCTTGGTGTATTTTCTTGGATCTACTTTATGAATAATTCTCACTGCTTTTGTCTGTTATATAACCAATGATAACATAATAAACTTTTCAATGTTTGATCACTTTAACCCCGTGTCTTCCTGCCATCAAAATGCAGTTTGTATCTGGTTACATTATCTTGATAACGGTATCTAATTAAAGGCATTAGCATTTATACCTGATATTAATAATAGTTTTTATTATCTTGATTCTCTTATCACTGCATTAGAATCTCAGTGTGTAATTTAGGAAGGCAGAACCAATGTTCTTGCCAACAAACACGGCGTGTCCCAGGTCAGAGGAACCAATGCTGCTGCATGGACTCTACTTATTTTTCATTTTGTTGGAAAATGGCTCCTCTTCAGCTTTTTCCAGGCTTGTTGAAAACAGGAAGAGGTGGAGTAAAGTGACCTTGTACATTGTAATTTGCTGAGATCTGATACAATGAGAGCCAACATCACACTAATTACAGTGTGACCTGCTGTCATTTCCACCTTGGATTAACTTTTACCTGTATCTAGTGACAGACTGAATGTTAACACCAGGTGGAAATGGGGTCAGTGACAACATTTCATGAAGTCGACCTTTATCAGACTGAGTTTGTCAAACAGCCTCTGGTACCACTGATGTATTACATCAACACCATCTAGTGAGAGTCCACCAATCAGAGGATGCCAAAAACACTTCACAACATCCAGATATATTAAAGCAGTACTTCAGTCTGCACATGACCATTTGTATATCAGTAACTCACCCTATGTTACATTGAATTCATGGAGACAACTTTGTTTCTTCTGCATGCCACTGGTGAATGAGGAATCCAAAAACAGAGAAAATTCTTGATGAATTAAAGTCGAATGCAGCACAGTGGTGCAGTAATTAGCATTGCAAGAGGGTTCCTGGATGGGGGGTTTGATCCTTGGGGTGGAGGGCCCTTCTGTGTGGAGTTTGTGTGTTCTCCCCATATCAGCGTGGGTTTTCTCTGGGTGCTCCAGCTTCCTCCCACAGTCCAAAGACATGCAGGTTAATTGGTGACTCTAAATTGTCCGTAGGTGTGAATGTGAGTGTGAATGGTTGTCTGTCTCTATGTGTCAGCCCTGTGATAGTCTGGTGACCTGTCCAGGGTGAACCCTGCCTCTCACCCAGTGTCAGCTGGGATAGGCTCCAGCCCCCCGCGACCCCCAACAGGATAAGCGGTCATGGTTAAACATTTTATCATTTGTCATTACAGCATGGTACGGCAACCCGAGTGCAAAGAGCAAAACAAGCTCTCCAAGATTGTCAGCGTTGTAGGGGAGGTGATCGGCAAGTCACAGAAACAACTCAGCAGTATATTTGACAATGTTGTATGCTAAACATATAACTGCCAATACCTCACGTCCATTACACTCACAGGTTGAGCTGCTCCCGTCAGGGTGTCGATTAAGGGTCCCAAGAACCAGTCAGGACATACATAGGAAGTCCTTTATTCCCTGTTCCAATGAGGCAGTGAACACAGAATGACTGTATACATTTAATTTACTGGTCCTACCTGCCTATTTGCACCATTGTAACATATATATTGCTGAGTTATATGTTTTTAATGGTGCATTGTGTTGTGTGTCTTTCTGTAGCTTGGGCTTTTGAAAGAAGCCAAAGACAAATCTATCTATCTATCTATCTATCTACCCATCTATCATCTATCCGTCCATCCATCCCTCCATTCATCCATCCAGTTGAAGGTTCATTTTGACAAAATAATCTCATCGCTTGTTTTTTCTGGAGCTTTCAGTCACATTTTGTGGCTTTCATTAGGAGATGGATTTGTTTAGTTGTCATGGAGATGGCTTTAGGTGGGATGGATGGTCTCTGAATGGCCTCCTTGATCTTTGTTCAGCTTTACACTGATCGCTGGTTAATGACTTTGACCCCCTTCCAGTTCAGTAGTAAAACTAAGGATCAAGTGAGTAACAATATGAATATCATTATGAAAAGGATAGTGATTATTATGGTCACAGAAAGACAGTGAAAACAGGCGTACGTTGCCCTGAAGGAAAGAAGATTACTGACATATGGTATGGACATTACGAGGTGCTTTTATACACAGTTAATTGACCAGAAATACAAGCCAATAAGCAAAGTAAAACTGAAGGTATTCATTAACCCCTGGGTCACAGGAGGTTAAACAGGCAACACCAAGAAATGTATAAATAGTGTTTCTAAAGACAGCTGAGGACGCTCCGTGCTCCAGATCCTCAGGGTTCGATCACCTTCGGCCACGACATAATTACCCCGATGAAACGGTGATAATGAAAGAAAGCATTTGTCAAATCTTTATTGAGTCAGAGCACATCATAAAGAGGACTGGATCCAGCACAGTTCAGTCTCCAGGCAAGTACATCCAATAATGAGCAGGGAGGGGTGGGGGTGGGGGGTGGGGGGGTGGGGGCACTTCTCCTCTCTAATAAATAACATCTGAGGATATCTGAAGGTTGCCTCTTATTTTCTTGTTTCTTCTTTTTCTTCCTTGTCTATTTCTTTTCCAGCGAGGATGACTGGTACTCGTAATGTCTTCCAGCTGCAGACCGCCCCCCCCCTCCCCTCGCTCTTTCTTATCTTTGCATGAGGTGAAGTTTCCACTTGCAGGATAGACTCTACCCCACTGCTCCTGCTGTCAGACAGAGAGCGAGATGCAAGTCAAAATTCCTTCTTTTGGATTTGGTCTGCAGGAGCCATCTCACCACATTAAAGAATCATTCATCAGGATTCTCGTATGAAGCGCTGACCCAGACTCTGATATGCCCCCGTATCTGCTCACCAGTCAGGATATTTTAAAGATAAAGACGTGTCCCAGTTAATGTACGTCAGTCTCCTCCTTCATAAAGAATTGCTGTCGGTCTGAATGGATCCACTGCCTGAGCGATTACTTTGAGTGATGGCCTGCGTAGGAATGCTTAGGACGGGCCATGTTGCATTGAGACATGTACCACCTGGTTTTGACATACAGGGGCTGTCCAGATCCTAAACCACAATGCATTTCACAGCCCCACTGCACCAGACATGGAGACATGATGGAGGTGTTGAGTCAAACGTAAGGACGCATTCACACTGGTGCTATTTGGTCCATTTAAACAAACCCTGGTCCGCTTCCAAGGAGAGTTTGTTTCGCTTGGAGTGGTGTGAACGCTCATTGGGACCAAACGAGAGAACCCTGGTCCGCTTGAAAACTTGAGGTCTTGGTTCCCTTGCAAGTGAACCCTGGTGCAGTTCGCTTGCAGTGGGAAATGCAAACGGACTATCCAGCGAACCAAAGAGAGGAAGTGGCGTAGAGCGCAGTGCAGTTTGGGTAGAAAAAAAAACAAAGCCAGCAGCGCGAACCAGGAGAAGCAGACGTAAAAAAAGAAAAAGTTTGGTTTCAACACTGACGTAAAAACAGAAACCCTGCAGACTGCATAAATCTGGTGTTGCTCCATTGTTTCTGTGGTGACCAAGGAGGCTGAAGGGGATGGATTTCCGTTTTCGGTCCTGGTCAAACGATGAGCCGGGTTTTCTTCTTCCCCATGCTTTTTTTCTTCCTGGTCAGTGGTCGTTTCGGGCAATACCGCCCCCAAACGAGCAGCTGTTGTAACTGCGTGACGTTGTCCAGGCGGTTTGGTCCGCTTTAAAAAGTGCAGTGTGAAAGTGAACCGAACCAAATGAAGGTGTGACAATTGAACTGAGTCCCCTAGACTATCTTGGTGTGAATGCGCCCTAAGAGAGCTAGCAAGTGACAGAAAGCACACAGCAGACTTCAGAGGTCTTTCCCAATTTATTTCCTTTCACTTCCAAACATCGTCCGACTCTGATTGCACAAGAAGCACATCGGGATCATCTTCAGCTTTCAAACAAACTTCACCAGTATTCCTCTTCTTTCCCTCTTTGATATGTCCAGTACAATCATGTCTCTGATTTGTATGTTTTAACATGTCAGAAGCATCATTTCTACCATTTTTAAATTGTCATTGTTATGACAGTCTTGTTCGTCTCATTTCATCGCCTGGAAGCTACCTGGCAGCTGACGCCTCCGTGGATGTTTCACGGTCAAATCTGCATCGGAGCGTGGATTTCAGGCAGCGGACATATTTACATTCAAGTTCCATGTTTCAAATTTGTTGAGGGAACAAATTGTACTGAAATGAGGCGAATGAGGTTCCCGAGACTAGACTTCACCTCCGTCTCTGCTCTCATGAACGCAGAAGAAGAGACACAAAGCCAAGGGGAGAAACTGTAGTGTACTGCTGAGGTAAACTCTCCTCCTCCGCTTGTAGTGCTTCATCCAAACCACAGTTTTATCAAATCTGAACATCTATTTTGTATTTTTCTTGCTTGTCATGGTGTTTGCCATCTTGATTTTTCCATATCTGGTTCTCTGTGCTGCAAAAGTTCAGAATTCATTCACAAAGGGAATATTCACAGGCATAAAACTACAAGCACTGCATCTCTCAATCAGCTTCTTCACTGATTATCTTACTTGATGAGTTGTTTGGTTTGTTAAAATCAGTAAATGATGCCAATCACAATTTCCTTAAGCCTACGGTGATGTCTTCTTGTCATCTGACCAACAGCTCAAACCCAGAGACGTTCAGTTTACCAGAGAAAAGCAGCAAATCTCTACAACTGACAGGATGGAACTAGGTCATGTTTTGCTTTTCTGCTTGAAAATGGCTTCATCATCAAAATATTTGCATATTATTTTTCTGTTGATGTAGAATTAGGTTAATAAATGAATCCATTCAGGTTAGACAGAGAGGTCGGTGGCACTGCCAGTGAGTTAACACAAGACACAAGAAGTCATAAATGGCAAAATAGGATGTTTGACACAGCCTATCAAAAATAAAAAATACATAATTCTTGTTTTTTCTGATTCAATGCTCTTAGTACCTGCTACAAATCAACATTGCAGATGTGGATCATACGGCCCTGATCACACAGAAAGTGTTTTAGCAGCTGGAGGCAGCTTTTTGTCAGTGATTTAATGAGAATGAAGCTTTTTACACTATTGTTTTTGCGTTGCTACATGCCTCAAGTTCCTGCGCTCTAGGCACTTGATGTTTTTCTGGGAGCACTCTGAACTCCTCGAGTTGAAAAAACTTCAACTCAGAGCGGTAAAGTGCCCCACGTCATCTCTTTTTTCGTCATCTTTTTTCCCATTGTCCAATCAGATGATTTGAGAGGCGGGCCTTCTGTGGTGGTCACGACAACAAGTTTACAGTTGGTAAACCATGGAGGAGAAACTGGTGGTCGTGGTTGCTGGATACCCAGAGCTATACGGCCCAATGATAGACAGCAGGTTGTCAAACTGCCCCTGAGTCATCCTAAAATATGTCTGGAAACGTCCATCATGGAGGAGAAGCTCCTGGACCAACTGATGGTACTCTCCATCATGGAGGAGAAGCTCCTGGACCAACTGGTGGTGCTCCCTGTGATCCAGCCTCTTTTTTAGGGTCTCATGTACCCACACAGATCTCTGTGTATCTGCTGACAGCCTCTCACCCTCAAACAGAGCTACAGACAGTACCCTCACTTTATAAAATTGATAGCTGTAAACATGGAACAACATCAGTATTCATCAGGATTTGTGTTTCTGACCGCCTGATAACTGTGATTCCAGTTTTACTCTCCTATTGTCTCTGTTTTGTTCTCCACCAACTCCTGAGGGAAATATCTGACTCTGTAGCTGCTACCAGCTCCATATTCACCAGCTTGTTGCTAACTGTGTTTGTCTTCTCTCTGGTGCTGACCAGGGGGTGTGCAGTCTCTTAAAACAGCTGCTGCTGCTGAGAACAGCCTGGATGGGAGTGGTGAACCAAAACAATGAAGTCAAAACAGCCTGAAAATCAAAACAGTGAGCTGAAAGATGCTTAAACTCTCAGTCGAGCTGATAATTCTCAGTCGGGCCATCACTATCAGTGACCTCTGTCACATTACACACACTCATTTGATGCATTGTTGATCATAAAAAATATTGCTTAGTGCAGCTTCAAGTGAACAAACCACCAAAGCTGCCATTTATCTGTAACGTCAGAACTGCTGTGTGTAATTATTTTGCAAAATACTTCTGGGAAGTCTCATTTATTTAGAGAAATATTTGGGAGTGCTCAGGAAGCTTAGGAAGATTTTATTTTGCAGTAGTCTCACCAATCAGCATAAATCTAATGTGGTTTATAAGCAGTGACATTGTGCACATCCTCTGATTTGGTAAACTCGACGTTCCCACATCCAAAGAATGAAAATTCATGCACATAACTCATTGGCAGCAGTTTCTCAAATAATTTTTCGGGCCTTATCTTTCCACTACTGAATCCTGCTCACAGGAGGAAGGGAAAGGATATACAAGATTAAACCAATATGAATGTTCAGTGTAACAGTAGTCCGGCCAAAACGTGTGCAAAATAACCATGAATCACAAGTGTTCTCGTACCAAGATGTGACCGCAGGAGCAAACTCTTTCCATGCTGCAGTGCATCATCGTCTTCAAGCACGAGTGCACCCATTCCTCACCATGCACAGAAACACAAAGCAGAGCACCAGCCCTGCTCCCCTACAAAATGGAAAGGAGCTCTTTTGCATCCTGCCGAGTTGCGGACAGATGTTAATGCATGACGAACATCGTGGGCCGCTCAGACGCAGACCTGCCAGCGCAGTGTGTCTTCGTCTTGCGGAGGGTCCTCTCAGAGATGTGTTGCAGCGTGCAGCGACGCAGACCTCCACCGGAGCTTGGAGCTGGCCCCACAGCGCCAGATGTGGTATGAAATGATGAAGAAAAGCCAGGGGGGGAGTCGTGCACCATTTCAGATACTGTGATGTGGGCGACGTGAGGAACATGAACGCAGCAAGTCCCGTGTCTTTCTTGGCAAGCGGCAGCAGTAATGGCTTTAAGGCATGACTGCAGAAAATTAAAACCAAGAGAGAGAGATAACTGTCAGAGTTTGATTTTTGACCTTTTTTGATTTTTATGCTTTGAAATATTGTTTCTCTCTGTTTGTAATAACTTCAATAAGGTGCAGATAATGGATTGGTCCAAGCTGCCTGTATCCTAGAAATCAATCACCGCATTGAAACGATGGTATGACACGTTTCTACCAGATACATTTGTGCAGCTGCTCTTGCTGGCAGTTTCTTTATTCCACCGTGTAAAGTATACAACATCAGTTCTGGGAAAATAAGAATACACAAAGCGAGGCCAACCTTTTTCTTGTCGCTCCGCAATTTGTAGCAGCTTTGAGCTGACCTCAAAATAAATCTGAGCGCACACGCTGCCAGCTGAAAGGTTATTCAGGTTAATCTCATTTTCAAACTACTGGTAGTCGACCTCTGAGATGTTGGTACCTGTTACGAACGGGAGTTTTGAAGGAATTTGTAGATCAATTACTCACCGAACTGTTATGTTTAATTTGTAAAGAAAACTTTCCATGGTGAAGAGAAAATCCCAAAAAAGGCTAACATTCCTGATGAATTAAAGAGAACAGGAGCCCTGTTTAACAACAGCGAAACTATATCAACACATTCTTTTACCAACACTCACACAACTCCTGCAGTATGAGCCCAGTCTCATTTATCCAGTCGTCTGCCCATGTCTTCTCAAACACATGCACTTTCCTCATGATTTACAACATGTCAGGTTTGGTTAACTTTGCTTTAAATAGGCCAACACCTGTTAACCTGTAACGTAGTGCTTTTTGCCTTTAATAGGACAGTGTTAAGCAGGTTTTGAAATTGTACGTCAGCTCTATGCAGAGCCTACGGCGTACCCTACGCACATCGCCTACGTCGTTGTGAGCATTTATACTCATGCGGTGGTGTGTCTGTAATAGGGTTTCCATCCACCTATTCTTATTCTAATTTTCAAAAATAGCGAAAATAAACATTAATGGAAACACTAGAAATTCAAAAAAAAAGGCCGAAAATTCGCAAAAAAGTTTTTACGCTTGGAGGGGGTGGATTTGTCTGCGTATCGATAAAAGGAAAGTACGACTTTTTGCTATGGAAACAGGTTTTGCGGACAAATGATGACTGGACCGGATACCACATCACACGTCTGGACCGCATGTCACGTCACACGTATACGTTGATGGTACGCGGTGGTCTCCTTCCAGCTATTTCCGACAGTACTCTTAACATTAAAATTCTTCCTTGTCGTCTCTTCTTCAGGATGGCTCGGTACGCGGTGAATGCTGACAAAATGGTGACCAGAGTTCTTCCAAACGCCGACAGGTCGATCAGGAATCTGTCCATGATCAGTTGTTGACTGTCAGCCGAGTGTGTTGTTTGTTTTGTGGCAGAGAAACGCTCTCAGATGACGTCATCTCATGGCGCACTCTCCTCTCAATAATCGCAAAATAATAACAAATGGAAACGGGCATAAAGTCGCATTTTCTTTTTGCGCATTTTCACTAAATTCGCTCAAAAATTTCAAGACATTCGGATGGAAACCTGACTTGTGTCTCTGTAGTTACACCTCCAAAACACTTGTGTCTGTGAAGTGCTGTAAAGTTTAGTTGATTCAAAACACACATTAAACACACATTAAACACACATTAAACATGTCTTTATAGAGACCATTTCTAACACAAGTACACAAATCAGCTTCACTATAACTCGCAGCATTCACAGACAAACACTTGTCTTTATCTGGACACATTTTCCCCACAAATACAACATGCTAATGTTTTTAGCACAAGCCTATGGCATTTTACATTGTATTAACTAGCTTAGTGGCCAGCGATCTTTTCCTCTTCTAATATAAAACCAGGGACAACAGCAACATTTACCAAAGGTAATGTTACGAAATTCAGCTCCATTACAGCTCACAAGGTTCACTGACAAATCAACTGTCTTATACTAAACACGTTTTCCAAACAAATACAACATGCTAATGTTATTAGCACAAGCCTATGGCATTTTCCATTGTATAAATTAGCCTAGCAGCTAGCAGAGATTTCCTCTGCTCATATGAAGCCAGGGTAAATCACACACAAGACTTAAAATGCTATTTTTGTGGAGGCTTTATTGTCTTCACAGTTTATTGTTTCTTATCTGTGAAATTAAAGTAAATAAAAGCTTAGTTTGAAGAGGGAAATGGTTTCAGCTTATGTTGCCGCAACGTGTAGTTACATTTCTAAACTAATAAAGAATGCTCCCCTTTTTTTGGACTCTCCGTTCACCTTAGAGGAATGTGAGAAAAGTTTTCTTTACAAATTTAAAGTAACAGTTTGGTGAATAATGGATATACAAATGATGTTTTTGCAGGTAGAGTATTCCTTTAAAACTCCCGCTGGTTGTTGGAGGTACAAGTAGTTTGAAAATAAGATTAACCTGAATAACCTTTCAGCTGGCAGCGTGTGCTGGTGAAGTTTTCTGCCCACAAAAACAGAGCAACCTTTCAACCCAAGAATTTGTGCCAGGCAGATTTGTAATAAATGAATGTTTTCCGGGGGAAACAAATCACTGTCTTTTGAGCTCACGTGCCTCGGAGATGACCGAATGTTTCCAGTCATGCTTTGTTTATTTCTTGAATGTAGTCGGCTCGCAGGAATACGTTGCAATTTTGCTCCACTTCCAGAGACATCTGATACAAGGCAGGTTTTGTGGAGGGCATTTGTGTCGGTGAACCAGAGACGCTCATGCAATAATTGTTTCCATTAACAAACCCAGAACATATCTGCGTATAATATTCTGCATTTAGGTGAAACACTCGCCCCACATGACCCCAAGCACAAGTCTTAATGTAAAGTAAACCTCCTCTCCCTTCAGACTCTATCTACCAGACAAGGAGTATTTTCAATAAACAATTTAGAAAATGATTAGCGGATATGCGATACGTCTTAGCGGTTCCGAGCTGAGATCTGAGAGGATTACGTCCGGGGGAGACTTCAATGCAGCTGGTTTATCTCCTGTATCATCTCACGGGGTCATTCACATAACAGCAAGCATCTTGAATTGGCCACAGATGTGTCTCTCTAAATGATAATCCTGTCGCTGATGACTGGGGAAGGGTAAAGACCAGTTGATTAAACAGGGATTGTGACGGGGTTCGAGGGCCCTGACGGGATTAAATGACTGTCAAAACTAATGAGAACCAATGAGTTAGCTTCGATGGGTTGCTGAGGAGATCTGATTGTTAATATCATTCAGATGTATATTTCTGAGACACGCGGACAGCGGTATTGTCCTAGAGTTCACATGACCTCTGTGCTGTCCCCTTCTCATGAATGTAATAATGAAGACATTTTGTTTTTCATAAGGAGGATTTAGGACATTGTGTTGCACCCTTTCTCAACACCCCACTCTGAAATCTTGTCTCTGTGAAAGAGTATGTGGCCTCAGGCTGAGATTACTGATATCCATAAAGCTGCAGATACTGGAGAGGCAGATAGGGACACAAAGGAGGAGGCAAAAAAAGCCACTATAATATTTTTAAATGGTGAATCCTGATGGTTCATTTTATTTTAATGTCTTACTGATCTGCAGTTGCTGTCCTCGCCTTGTTGCCAAAACTCAACTCACCACTAGGGGCTAGATATCATTTATGGCCGCTCTCAGACCTGTAGTTGTCTCCTTTGGTCTGAATTAGGGACTACTTTTGTCCCAAAGTTGTATAATTACCTAGAGTTGGTTCGTGTTCTCACGGCAGCATTTACAAGCGGACCAGATCAAATGCCTTGTGTGAGAAAGCTGCTCTTGATTGGTCAGAATTTCCATGTGGGAAAAATCCAGGAAGTAAAGCAAACGTTGAAGAAGAGTACACTGTCAAGATAAATGTGACACTTTCTAATGTCACAATGGAGGGACAACTACGCAGGTTGATTTTAGCGCTGCTCATCGTGGACTATATTGCTGTCATTGTTCATTTGAGTCAAAGCATACAGTTTGAAAACGAGGCGCGGCTCCAACTAGAAAACAATGTTTTGATGCATTGGATGTGCTGAATGTGCATATTAAGGCAGTACAGGAGGAGGCGCACATTAATAATCCTCCAGGACTGTAACATGCTCATGTTTAACCCAAACAATGTGTCATGTGACTGCAGTTGGTTCAGAGCCAGGTCGGAACACGTTCTCACCACAAACCAACCGCACCAGAGTTCCTTTGGAACCAGACTGAGACCACCTCTTCAGGAAGGTGGCAAATGAACTTGAGTTCCAAACCAAACAGGGCAGGTGTGAAAGCACCCTAAAAAAAATCTTATAGTACTTTATTTATTTTTTTTCATTTCTACTTCCTTGATACCCACCATGAGAATCAAAACATTCAGTTGTGTAAAGTGCAACCACTACCAGGGCCGTAGCACCAAGCTTTGGGCCCTATGAGTAAGCAGGCTCTGAGGGCCCCCTGCCCCTCCTCTCTTGATCCATATCTCTCTTATGCACCTTTTGAAATATTTCTTTTCTAAGTTAGTTTTCTTTTTTTCTTTCCTTCTTTTCTATTTAGTAATCCTGAGTTCTCTTTTTTTGGGAAAGACATGGCGGTGTGTGTTTGTGCTCCAGCAGCATGAGCACTCGCTTGGCTTAAGCTGCAATTTAAGTCTAATCCTAGTTCAGGGGTGGACTAAGGCCCAGGTTGTAAAACGCAAGGCGCACCACACTGCCTTAAAAAAAAATAAAAAATTAAATGTCATTAGTAAAAAATACCTCGCTGCACCTTTTTATTGTTGACAGGCAACCATCACGTCCTTACACTCACCCTCAATCAATCTGCCATTTTTTTTTCTTAGTTATGACTGTGTAGTTCCTGAGATGTTGAGGCAGAGGGTGCTGTCTGTGGCACTGGTTGAGGGTGAGAGGCTGTCAGCAGATAAACAGAGATCTGTGTGGGTACATGAGACCCTAAAAAAGAGGGTGGATCACGGGGAGTACCACCAGTTGGTCCAGGAGCTCCATGATGGGGAGTACCACCAGTTGGTCCAGGAGCTTCTCCTCCATGATGGACCTTTCCAGGCATATTTTAGGATGACTCGGGGACAGTTTGACGACCTGCTTGTCTATCGTCGGGCCGTATAGCTCTGGGTATCCAGCAACCACTACCACCAGTTTCTCCTCCATTGTTTACCAACTGTAAACTTGTTGTCATGACCACCACAGAAGCCCCGCCTCTCAGATCATCTGATTGAACAATGGGAGAAAAATTGTTGAATAAAAGAGATGACTTGAGGCGCTTTTCTGCTCTGAGTTGAAGTTTTTTTAACTTGAGGAGTTCAGAATGCTCCGGCAAAAACGCCAGGCGCCTAGAGCGCAGGAATGTGACATGCGAGCAACGCAAAAACAACGAGCGAAAAGCATCATTCTCATTAAAAACAATTACTGAAACACTTTCCGTGTGATCAGGACCTAAAGCATTTTGTGTCTTTAAGGGCACAACCCTTCTACAATTTTTTACCACAAAGTTCAATTGTTCGAGTTATTTATGGCAGTGATTACTTAAAAATAAAAAACAGCAAACTAAAACAGACTATTTCTTCTAGTCTTTTTATGTATTCACACCTCAGTGATGACCCGATGATGTTTTACTGTCCAGGTGGACGAGCCGTGTGTTCATCTGATGAATTTAAGTCCAATGTTCACTCTCTTTCAGCTCTGTTTTTGGTCTCTACCATCTCCTGTGGGAAATATCTGTCTCTCCAGCTGCTAAATGCTTCACTGTTTTTATTTAAATTTTTAACAAATTTAATCCCCAGCTGCTCAAATATATGACTTGTCTTTAGTTAAATATAAAAAAAACCCTCCATTTTATTTTGATTTAGTTTCTATTTTTTAAGTCTTTTATTTTGCTACTGTGATTTAAACTGTGGTCACACTGTCTTGAAGACACAACCACTGACACATATATATCTCTGAGCTGCGACACAGATATTCCATTGATTGAAGCGTGGCTTAATGGGAAAGAAAGATTTAAAGCTGGGGCTTTTTTTTTTTTCCAAATCAAATTTGATGAACGCCGCAGATACAAACTAAAAGTTTTAACATTTAGGAGTTGTGTTTCAAAGCAGAGGTCACACAACTGTTTTCTTTAGAATTTTTATGAAGCATATTGGTAGTGCTTTGTGTATATCCATTTCAGTCTCATGCAAAGTGCTGTTCATTTTGGATTTGTTTCCTGGACTGTCACAGCGGTGTTCAGTGAGCTGGATTGACCCACATTTCCCAAGTGTTTCTCCACACCATCAAAGCTGTTCCTGCTCAGTCCGAAGCGAACAAAGTACGATGAAAGGTAATTTCAATTGAACGGGGAAAGCTCCAGTCACCAGAGAGGGTTTGTAGCTGTTGCTCTTTTACTGGTCTGAATGGCACTGGATTTGATGCACATCCAAGTCTTTAAAAGCCCGACAGAGTGTCAGCCTCCTTCTGTTTAAACAATGCCTTTCTGTGTGTTTACATCAGTGAACAAACTCTGCACATGAAATGCTGTCAGGAATACAAGCACAGCCTCAAACTGCATTATTTAAGCGCATAAACATTTGATATTTCTGTCAATTTATTTACTGGCTCCGCTGAATAATTATTCAAAAACTGAAAGAGCAGCTCTGTAGCAGTTATTTATCAAGACGTGGGGACGTTAGGGTTGTCATGAGTGCAATGCTTCACAGATGTTCTGCAAGCAGTGCATATCTTTCAACAAAAGCGGGTGTTTATTTTGCCCTTGGTCTTTGCCTCATGACGAATGGCTGATCAATGGATCATGGAGACATGTTCAAGTGGAATCTTGTCAAAGGCAGAAGTATCTCATAAACATTTGGTTCTTGTTATTTAGCTTCGAACCCTACGGCGGCCTGAGTTGGCCACGTATCGTCTGGACTGTTTTCTTTGAGCATGCGGATCCCACTGGCAGGCGATCCCGAGAACCACCCATAACAAAACAACCAGGAGCTCCACAGTTCGGCTGTGAAATAACGAGCCTGCGCGGCGAAATTTATTTTCAGAGAGGAACAAAAATGCACACATAGCTTTGATGATGTCACCCGTATGCCAGATCCCCTGCATGCGCCTCACGAGGCATTGGCTATCAATGAAAAGGTTCCATTCTGGTAGCACGGTGATCACAGAGCGAGCCAACGCGGTCACACCCGAGCTGGGAACAAAAAGCTCCTTTGCAGCTCGACGGCTGTTTGATATTGTTACCAGACTCCTGCTCTGCTCTCAGGCCCAGCCTCGAGTTCTCAGCTGAACTCTGTGAGATCACGCAGAGAGGTGCGAGCTGTAAAACCAGAGGATAATGAAAAAGTTGAGTGGAGAGAGGAACTCCTGTTATCTAATGACCTCAACTGGCTTCACAATCAGTGTTTGGTTTTCCCTCCTTCACAAACAAAAAAAGGGGGAAAAAAAAAGCAGCATGGAAAAGGGGGATAAGGCCGGAAAACCCCACACCCATTTGGAAGCAATTCCAGTAACCACCATCTGAAAGTGCTTGGTCGTGATACCATCACACATTCCCAAAAGCAATGAATCTTGGGAGATCTGCAAAGACAAACGCGCCTTATTCTGCAGAAATCTAGTTGATGGTATCAAATCACTCCCACAGACAGACAGTCAACGTGTTAGTTCAGTCAAAATGAAATATTTTGGGGGAGATATTTTTATTTTCTTGGTGCTGTATCAATATTTTCATAGCAGTCACATTATTGATCCTTTATAGGGGTAATAACAGCATCATCAGGCTTTTACAGGAGGACTAAACTGGCTTTACTGTGATATTGTTTGGGAATGATCATCATATTTACACCAAGAAAAAGCTGCTGTGTGAAATATCAGCCCTCAGATTCAGGCAGCAGGTTTACTACAAAAACAAGGATGTGTTCTTTCCCCTGTGCTATTCTCTCTGTTTACTGATGAATTTATGATCAATGAGTAATATTTCAGATTATTTAAATATGCTGATAACATGGCCTTAGTTGGTCATAAGGTGAAGCTGCCTACCTGTCCCACACCAAGACCCTTCAAACATGGTGTCACATCAGTACATCAGAAATTAATGTGACCAAGACGAAAGAATTGATTATCTGCACAAAACAAGATCCAGCCAGTTTCACTTGATGGTCAACGTGTTGAGACTGTGGAAACCTTTAAATGCCCCGTAACAGACCTGGACTCCCACGTAAGCTTCTGTGGAAACACCGAGTTTGTTTTCACGAGATGCTCACAGCGCCTTCATCTTCTTAGGAAACTCAGTAGCCTTGGTGTTAGTCAGCAGATTTAAGAATTAGTGTACAAAACTGTGGTTGAGAGTGTTTTAAGTTTTCACCTTCCTGCCCTGGTGCGGTCACCTTACTGTACATTTAAGAATAAACTCTGTAGGATTGTGACACTGGCAAGTAAGTGAGGCGTATCTTGGAAGGTAGTTCTCACCCTCTCTTCAGCCAGTGTGAACTCTTGAGCTCTAGGAGGTGCTATAGAGTCCCACTGGCAACCAAAAATGTATTTAAGAAGTTCTTCAACCCGAGCTTTAAACCACAGACAGACACTGAGCTGATTTAATGTGCGAAGTATCTCTGTAAATACTGTCTTTTGTGTTTGGTGAGCCAAAGACAAATGTCCATCCACAGTGGACAGTAAAGATACATGCTATGCTATGCTATGCTATTCTAAAATGCCATTATGACAAACCAACATTGCAGCTTATAGGCAGTTTCCAAAATTAACTTTATGACTCGTCGGCCGAGGAATCGGGCCACATAAACATTTATTTCTGTACGTTTTATTGAGACAGTAAGAAAAAGGCCAGAACAAGCTAAATTAATTAGATGTATTAAGCAACAGTTCATCAATTCAAAACTGACTATAACTCCAAAAGTCTTGATCTCAGAAGTCTCCTGAAATATTTGCTATTAAATATACTAAGTGCTGTCGTTGGTGACTTTTATAAAAATAACTTTTTGTCATATTGCTGAATCACTGTCTCCACATACCTGTACTAGAGATAGATAATCTGTGAAAAAAATCACGTCCCTGCCTCCTCATACTGCTTCTACTGGCAACTGCAAGAATTCATTGTGTCTGAATGGAAACAACCAAACTTTGTGACCTGGCTGCCATGTTGACGTCAGTGAAGCAAAAAACCACCTACTGCTTAGAGTAGCACATTCATTCATTTTCCATCAGTACTTATCCTGTTGGGGTCACAGGGGGGGTGGAGCCTATCCCAGCTGACACTGGGTGAGAGGCAGGGTTCACCCTGGACAGGTCACCAGACTATCACAGGGCTGACACATAGAGACAGACAACCATTCACACTCACATTCACACCTACGGACAATTTAGAGTCACCAATTAACCTGCATGTCTTTGGACTGTGGGAGGAAGCTGGAGCACCTGGAGGAAACCCACGCTGACACAGGGAGAACATGCAGACTCCACACAGAGGGGCTCCGCCACCCTGGGGTTGAACCAGGAACCTTTTTGTTGTGAGGCGACAATGCTAACCACTGCACCACTGTGCCGCTTGCAGCTATGTGATCGGCGCTGTTTGACAAGCTGTGATTGACAGCTGCGTCAGAGACTCCTCAGCTCTGACTGGTTGTTTTCATTCAGTAGCGGTGGATTCTTGGAAATGCCATTAGAAACACTATGAGGAGGAGGAACATGATTTTTTGTCACAGATTCTCTGTCTCATGCACTTCTGTGTTGATACAGTGACAAAAAGTTGGTTTTTTTTTTGTTTTGTTTTTTTAACTACCAACAGATAATAACTGTTTGCAGCATCATATTTCTGTATTTATTAGCAAGCTGGCTAACATTAGCTCGTAAGTTATCTCTCTGATGTCATCATGTCAGGCAGTTTATCACGAACACTGCCTCAGCTGGCAACTGTCACTTGCGTGTGACCGTGTCCTTAATCAGCATAAATAACAAGATATTATTGTACAGATATGCCGAAGATGTAGTTCAGATTAATCCAGAAACACTGTCATCATTAAACAGTTTGTCCCCAGTTAAGGTCCAGTTAATGTCTTAGTCACAATTCTTTAAAACCACATTTAAAGTGTATTTTATGTGTTTATGGTGAAGCATATGAATAAGCAGATTTTTAAAATTCTCCATTCCTGGTTTGTTGATGATAAATAGAGGAAGAAAAGAGTTGTTGGAACGAGCTGCGATAGCCACAGCATGCAGAGGAGCTCTGCCAGCGGGCATCTCAGTGGTAACCACACTGACAGTGTTTCATGATATTTATGCTTTATTTGAAAGGATACAGTAAAGACATTCTGGTTAGATGCAACGCAAGACTATGAATCAGGATTTAAACTCTCCAAGCACATGATTTGGAAAATGTGCTCAGCCAGCAGGACGCTCCTCCTCCTCACCTTCCCTTATTTAAACCGTCTAAAAAGAGCAGCAGCCTTTATAAAAAAGTTTCACTGCTGGGTGCATTGACTCCAGGTGGACATTAAAACATAAGCCAGAAGTAAAAGTTTTGACTTTAATGCGTGTAGTACTCAACTCCGCAGCTTTATTTCTCCTGAGTTTTTGGAAAAGTAGTCCAGGTGCTCGGTGCAGCCCCATCTATCAAAGCAGACCTCATCCATCTGCAGCTGGGAGATATAACTGACACTCTTCATATCAAAAGTCACTTCAGGACTCCCACTCAATGGAGCTCACTTTGAGCTGTGCAGACTTTGCCACCACCCCCCCTTCTGTATCCTGTCAGGCCCAGAGCCAATACGGATTTACACCTGGCAATTTGGAGATGAAAAAAAGAAGAATTAGCTCTTCCAAGTTCAGAGTCCAGCGCTGAAATGGAATTTTTTTATCCTTTTTTCCTTTTCCTCATATCACATCCGGCTGTCAAATACCATATTATGCAAAGCCGTCTCAGGAACTAGGATGTGCACATGGTGGATAAATCAGCACATTTAAAAAAACTGCTGGGACTGTAAGTTGTTATATACAGGTCTGACTATCAGCAAGGTGTAGGCGATTACATTTCCCTCCCAGTGGTCTTGTTTTCTGCAGCACAGAATGTAAGGAAAATAAAGGAGGAGAAAAACAGACACAAAGTCGTTTCTGAGCGCTTAATAAACTCGTTTCCATCGTTTTTCTAATTGGAATTTTTGTAGGAGATTAAAAACACAGTGACTTGTAAAGCACCAGCGTGTGATTCTGTAGCTTTTGGCTCTCCTCGCTGGAGTGCGGCTCTGTTTTCTTTGGGAAAATGTCTTCGATAAATACATTTGTAATAAGATACCATTGTATTAAGACGTGTACTCAGTGTGTAAAAACCCAGGAACTTGTCATCAGCTACTCCCAGCTGATTTAATAAGAAAAGAAAAAGCAGCGATTTGGAAATAAACCTCGTTTTTAAAAGTTCCCACCATCAGTACAAATCAAGCCTTTGCAACTGTGTTTGTAATCACAGAGCAGCAACACATGCTAGATCAATCCGTCACATGTCGAACCGGACCAGAAAGATGGAAGTGCTTTCGGAAGATCCAGCGACACCTGAAGAAAAAAACAGCCGCCCACTCGCGGCTGTGCAGCACGCCTGTTTTCTACGTCAAGTTCCAATAGAGACACACTTCCTCTGCTTGAACCTCGTAACACGGTGCGATTGGTTTCTGATTGGGGCCAATGTCAACTGTGATAGCAAGGCTGCAAAAATATTCCTCCTGGTTGGGCGATTGGGTTACGACGAAGCGGCGCAGAGTGGGCTGTTGTGTGTATACGCTGAGTAAGCTCCTCGAGGATGCTGGGAGGGCTGAAGTGTTTTACAAGTTCTGCTCATGAGGTCGACTCGAGCCCTCCAAAAACCTTATCTGAACCTGTAGATGCAATAAACTGCTCAAATCCCCTCGGTGATATTTGTCTGCAGCGATATTCAAAGTCCATAAATGTGGTTAAAGGTTACTAGGATTGAAAAATGTAAGAGAAAACACAAAGTGACCACAAACTGTGGACTGGATAGAGAATAATATGTACCACATATAGAGGTCAGTGATGTGTTCTGTGGTGGAGAACAGTGACTTTAAGCTTCTGTACATCATGTGCAGTAATTATTACTTTCTTAATTAATGGATGAATCTTTTTGGTATTTATTTTAGAAACAAAATGTTCCATTTTAACGCCAGGATGCCATCTTCATATTACATTTTTTATAGCTCCAGTGACGTGATCCATCAATCCTAGTTTTTTTTTTTTTCATGTTTCTAGCTGTGGTCCTGTGTTATTTAGGTCCTGTTTATACGACAACGTTTTCACCCGAAAATGGTAAACTTAAGTTGCATGTTGGTTGATCATTTACATGAAAGTTGTGTTTTTGGTGCCTGAAAACACAACGTTATGAAAACAGGTTCCAGAGTGCAATTTTTCGGAAACAGCACCATCTCCGTTTCCTCTGTTAAAAGTTGTGGATGGTACCAATAGAAGCGTTCCTTAGCGTCCCCATGTTTGGTCCCCCCTCTGTTGGGGTACCTAGCACACAGATCTGGTACTAAAAGGTGGAGCTGTGAACACTGCAGTCTGATTGGTCAGTAGAGGACGGTCACTCTGCTCAGGGCTGAGTTGTGTCTGGTTTTGAGGCTCATGTAACCACTGTTCATACTGTGGAGAGTTTGATTAGTAAACTGGAACTATAAAATGAAAGGATGTTTTGCTGCCTCTCACAGCAGCTGGAGTCGGAGAAAAAATCACTTCATTCACTGGGCCGACTGCCGGCAACTTTTAAGGTGGAACGTTAACTTGTAATGTTACTCAATGCATGAGTTGATGACGTGAATCCATCAGCACACCTTAAATTTACCTGTGACAACTTTGACCATCACTTTAGTTTTTATATGACAGACACTTTTAGTAATGAGTGGATCTTCAAGCTGTTTATATGTGTTAATTTCAGCCGGGTTATGTGAACGGCATATATTCTAATTCTCTCTCAGAGAAAGGAAATGGGTTGCGTAGCGTCGAGTTCCAGCAACACTAAACCCCTGAGCTTGCCTGAGAAGGACTAAATGCACAAAGCTGCTATTTTGAAATATCCCATGGAGAGAGACTCTCACTGCAGCCTGTTGTATTTTGTTCTGAAAATGTCGGTGTTCTGTGGACGATAAACCAGGTGCAGTCTTCCATCTGTGTCACCGCTGATGAGGAAATACAGCGAGTGCTGGACGGAGCAGTGAGTGACAACAACCCCGCCCACATTTAAGAGTACTGTCTGAACAGACCGAGGGTCTAGGTACCATGTCTGAAGGGTTACTGTTGGTTCCAAAGGTACCTGTACTGAAAGTGTTTGGTGGAAACGAGGCTTTAGACAGAATAAAAACACATATTTGGGTGGAGTGGATCTCTCAGACAAATTAAAGTACGTAACAGAAATCTTCTGTTGTATAAACAGTGTGTTAAACTCTCTGATGGCTGACTTTGGCTAATATTGTGTCAGTGGTATATATATTATTGTCAAACAGCCCGGCTCTACATATTTAAATCTGAATATGAAATATGTCTTTATGAAAATTCTTGGATCATGCGTACGACAAATAAACCTTTCAAGCTGAGCTGTTCTCTTGAAGCTGCAGCTCTGTAGTACACGTGTTCCCCCACTGGCAAAGGATTGAAACATTTTCTCTAATGTGTCTCCTGTCTGCTATAACTCTGCTGCTGCCGTTATCTGCTCCGAGCAACTTTACAATCCGACTGACATTTGTTTGGTTCCTTTTGTTAAAAGCGTTGCCTTAAATCTCTGAAAGGACTTTTATCACCACGTGCATCCAGAGTTATTAGAAAAAAGCAGAGACGAGGCTCGCTCCATCTTTGAGGTATTGTGGGGATTCGGGGCTTATTGTCCTTCAGTCACTTCACCATCTGGTCTCTGACCTCAAGGATACTAGTTAAGTTCTCCTCAGACCCATCCCAGACAGGCAGGATAAAGGAGGAGCTGCTGTTAATGCTGCAGAGGTTCTGCGAGGTAAAACAACAACTCTTGTGTTGACAGGAGAAAGTCATGAAGCTTCAAAACACTTTATGGCTTCAGGGATGGAGAAAAAGAGCAGCTGTTTTCATATTCTGAAATCATACAGAGGTGGTCTGGTCCTGAAAGACAGTCAACACATAATCAACCATGGATGTTTTATTTTCAAGCGAGAAAGAGAAAAACGCTAAAATTGGTGATAGGGGCTTTTTATGTTTGACATTAGTGATGAATGATGTTTGGGGTAAAGGCAGAGAAACAAGCTGCAGGTGTTTTTATTTTGGACCTGCTCATACATTAAAATATGTTTTATGGGAAACCAGCACAGCAGTTTGTACAGCTTATCAATCACAGCCGCAGATGAACACGTTCAGTTCAGGCCCTTTTCTTGTTGTATTCTGATACTTCACGTCCTCTCAGGAAATAACAAGGAACCTCAGCGCTTCACGTTTTAAACAGTGCCCGTCTGTTGGTCATAAAGCTGCAGGTGCATCGGCCAAGGCTGCGAGCCAGACAGACTAACCTTTGCAGAGGAGTTCACAGCAACAGATTGTTTCTGAATCAGGCCGTGTGTGAAAATGGCGCCCGGTCATGTTTATCCCATTACAACAAATGATTTAACATGGGCACCGCGGCAGGCATGTGGACGTATTAATAATGGGAATCCGGCTGCTCCGTGTTTGCGATTTATTGCTTTTATGAAAGCGTCAGCCTTGTTTCGACATCGTCTTGGCCGGATCAGGAGTAGGCAACCTCCAGCTCCGGAGGCTCTTCAGCCTCGCTCCAGGGGCTCCCTGCGGCTTCGACAAAAAATGATAGAAGAATTAATAACAGTTGTGTTTCAACATTTTTTTGTAGGCCTGAAGTGATTCTCACATTTGTCAGCCGTGAAAATATGAAGCCTATACTGCATTAAAAACTCAAATGTGTGTCATACATCTACGGCCTGGCGCCCTGTCCTCAGTTAGGGATGGGCGTACGTATTCGAGTACTCCAGTTAATTTGGACCTCAGTATTGGTTGAGTGTGTGGAGTAATGTGGAGCTGCATGCAGTGTTTTGCTTCGCTCTAAAGGCCTTTGCACACTGAGTCTGCTCTGTCACCCGAAAAAAACCTTTCAGACTGATCCAATGTGTTTACTGTTCTGTTTGTTGTGAAAATTCACAATACGAGACAAAATGAAAGACATTTCCTCCACATCCTTCTCCTCCTCCTCTTCATCATCATCCACCTGAATATTATTGTGAGCTGTCTGAGTTATGAAATGATTCTGTGCGCCCAGTTCCTCTGTCTTGGCGAGGCTGTGTCTGTGACATTACGACAATCACAGATGAAAAAACAGACTCAGTATGCAAAGGCCAAGTTGCTAGTCTTGTAACTAGAGTCCACACCTCTGACACACTTGCACACACACATTGACGGGGTTAGCTGTTAGCATTAAACGGCTAATGTTACCTAAAGGTCATCAACAGGTTCAAAGATAGAGGTGAGCTGTTTTAGTGTCAGTGTGAATTTGTTAGGACTGTTTAACAGCTCGGTGTTGGATGTTAGCTGCTGCTGCTGCTGTGTTAGCTCGTGCTAACCGGGTGGTAGTTGAAATAAAGACTCCAGGGACGGTCCTTCAGAAACTTTGCTGATTTTTACAATGCTGTTTAATCGGCTGATTGAAGCCTGGTTGTTCAATAAATTAATTTCAAATTCTCTATTCCATCATTCACCAATTTACGTTCCTATTTTTAGATTAAGATTTTTTTGTGTGTGTACTTGAGTACTTTATAATAATTTAATTTGAGTACTTGAATATAGAAAGTACTTAAAATGCCCACGTCTAACGTCAATATTGGTGGCAAGTCTTGAGTCTCCTTAGCGGGGCTAACTATGGATCCCAAATCCAAAAGAGGAAAAACTGAGATTTTAGTTGCACATGGACATCTTTGTTTGCTTTCACTGCCAACGCTGCAAAGTTAAAGTCCCAAATAACCAAGTCTAGCCCACTGCAGAGTAGCCACCTTGTGGAAAAACTCATTTCGATTTTTTTAGCGATGTTGATTGGCTAATTTAGACTTACTGAGGTCTCAGACAGTCCAAAAATATTAGTAAATATGAATAACGCCACCAAATCTAAAAGTAACCGTGAAGCTGCTCCACGGACTGAATGGTTAAAGATTATAGATGACACTGAGAGCTGACAGCAGAATGACCTGAGTGTATGGGTATTTTCTGTTTCGTAGCTAAGAACACTACGACAGAATAAAGCTCATTTGGGTGTAATAAAGAAAACAAACATTCTGTGGGTCCACAAAATCAGGCTCCCATTATTGTCTTTGGAGTGGCTCCAGACTTTATTCTACATGATGTCACAAGTTTGAGACTTAGGTCCCTGATTTCTCTGAGACAGAGTGGCTCATGTTCACAGATAGTGATTGAACTTTCACAGGCCGTGGAGATAACATATTGGAACTTTAAATTTAGGTGGTGCTCCCCTTTAATCGGCTGCTCTACCTTCATAATATTGTTTAAGTACGTCTGCTCCAGTCTCTTCTTTGGCTCCTTTGATAGTGAAGGTTTCCGACCGCTGGGTTGGACAGACGTTTTGTATTTATCCCATAAATCGACCAATGTGCTCGGAGAGTATCCAGGACGAGAGAGAAACCTTACAGTGACCCATGGAGACGACTCCTCCTCAGGGAGCTGGAGGGCTTCACGCGCACCAACCAGCAGCTCCGCTCCCATGAAAAAACCCAGCCATGCCACACAGGTTGAGAGAGGCCAAACGGCCCCTCGGCAGAGCAACTTGAAAATATTATGATTGTGTTGGTAAAAGCTTTCAGTCATTTTGACAGGCACGGCCGGCTCAACAAGGAAGCATTGTCCGCCCTGTACAAAGAGGCGGTGACCCCCGTGGAGAAACATGCTCCGACCAACGAGCTGATAAGTGATATGAACTGTGGAGTTTATGTTTGAGTTTTTCGCCGCAGTGCGCATAGCTTCCCTTCACTGATCCGGGCTGAGTTTAAAGGGGGGGGGGGGGTGGAGTGCCTACTGTACTTACACGAAGCGCTCTGAGGTCTTTAACAGACGCAGCTCTGTGAGATTACACCAAATAATCCGTCATCTTTTCCATGCTGCATTCAGACATCATGAGCTTGGACACAGAGATGTAAATCCTTCATTGGTCCTTCTTCCTCTCTTGTTTCAAGATGTCACGGGGATGCACGGCGGGCTATTAATACTGACTGTATTATGACCCAGGAACTACAATTCAGCTCGTGTGCGTGTAACGCAGGAAGGCAATATCAGCAATTGATTGAACATGTGCTTCCATGTTGTAAACAGGTTGTCATCAGTCATGCAACGCTTTTGCTCCAATTTAAAGTAATCCTTACGAGGCAGCGCAGGTATCCACATCATATTATTTTCAAATTGGATTGAGCTTTTGGCAACAGATTCACATGAGGTCCGTTTGGAAAGTGTATTTTGATGTTATGATTAAAATAACATACCTCTGGTTATCACAGCCTATCAAATACGACCATAAATTGAATGGTTTTCAAGGCGTGTGTGCGGGTAGCAGCGGCACAGGGAGCGCTCCTGATCCATTTTCCTACATTAGTCCTGCTGTTCGGCAGGTTCATTGATTTAAGAGTGTGATTTGTACGAGTGGTTAAGAGTGAAGTGGGGTTAAGCAATGTAAAGATATTCTAAGATACAATGGAGATTTGTGAGCTGGTGCATGTTCCTGCTGTACCATTATGAGCACTTTTCTGTCAGATAGGATGCTGTATGGCAGTGATGGAAAGAGCTGGCTGATCCATATAACAATTAAAATACTTATCTTCTATTATTCTGAAATGTTTCACATTTTCCAAAAATGTTGGTGCTCTAAATTAACATTACAGTTTGTCTTTGTCAAGCAAGACACCTCGACGATCTTTGTAGCATCTGTCATCTGATTTTTGGTCCAATTTTGGGTTTAATAACTTCATAACTAACAGAGCTGCAATCATTCGTCAATATTCGTCAACTATTAAAGTTTGATAACTGATTTATCCCTTGGGAGTAAATGTTTACTGACTCCATTTTCTTAGATGTGAATATTTTCTGGTTTCTTTCCTCCTCTGATTGAATATCTTTGAGTTGTGGACAAAACAAGAGGACGTCACCTTGGACATCTGTCATCATCTTGTCACATTTTACAGACCAAACAACTGATCGAATAATCAAGAAAATAATCAACAGATTAACTGACAATGGAAATAACTGTCAGTAAAAGCCCTTATGACTTTGTAAGATGAGGCTGAATTACTCCAGCACCAGGATACAGCTCAGTGAACCACTTCACACTTCAACACTTTACAAAACTTTCAATAAGACCTGGACGTGTACAGTGTGGTGGGTGGTGACGATGCGTTAGCTGGTACCTGGTAGCAACCTGGTGGGTATTTTCCACAGCCTGAGACAGAACACACCTACCCCCTGTACACCTTGCATTAACATTCATTTTTTGTGATCAGATTGCTCGTGACCACATCAAAGTACAGGTGTAAATACACTCGAAATGCATTGAGGACGTATTGTTATCCGATCAGCCAAACCACTTCTGAAGGTAGGTCAGAGATGCATTGTGACCACATCTAACACAAGTGTAAATGCAAATGCGTCTCCAATCCACATGCAACAACTCCGTGGATGAAAACACGTAAGTGAGGTGCGCCAGCCGGACACAGGAAGAAGGAAGAAGAAGATAACAACAACAACAACACTCACCAGGGTAGTGACTGCCAAGAAAAAGAAAACACGTATGCTAGCCGAGGATGTGTCTGCTCTCCATTTGGTCCGACAAAGGTGTCCATACAAGAACGCGACTTTATGGGTGGCTAATATCTTGTTGTTGTTGTTGTTGTTGTTGTTGTTGTTGTGCTGCACATGATATGACATTGTAGTGTGCTGCTAGGATTTGAAGTCAACTGGACGGAGCGTTATCTGATAGCAAACGGATCTGGATGTGGACACCAGAGACGCATATTAATACCAGGTATAAACGTATGTGGTGAAGCGCTATCCGATTGCAATCTGATCACAGAAAACGCATGTTGATGTCAGGTGTAAAGGGGGTAACTGACTCTCTCTCTGCAGTACAGTCTATAATGTAAAGTCCAGCTGGTGGAGGCAGTTAGTAAACTACAGAATCATTTATTTATCTTCATGACAGCACATTTCCAGACATTACACTTAACTTTTAGTCTTGCTAATGTTGGTTGGCAATGTCAGTCAGATCGTGTGGTCGTCGTTTTCTGTGGTGGTTGATTTAGCACTTTGGTCCAAAATAAATCTCACTATTCGACAGACTGCCAGATGATAAACAATAAAGACTACAGTGATCCTTTTACGTTTCTGTAAGGCCACCAGCAGGTTAAAGGTTTTCACTTATTAACTCAAGATCTACTACACAAATTAGCAAAACAGCTTGTTCATGATTCTCAGAGGATGAAACCTTCATGCTCTCGTGTCAACCTCACTTTCCATCTTGCACCACCATTATTAAGATGGCTTGTACGGCGTTAAGTAAAATGCTATGACAACTGCTGGATGGGTCGTCAGGATATTTGCTAAAGACATCAATGCCCCCTTAGAGTGAATCCTATTGACACACCATTCCTGAACATTTAAATCAAACGCTGATATTGCGAGTTGCTTTGAGAGTGTACAGTTTGCATCATCAAGTCAACATTTTAATTTGTCTGTTATGTTGGTTTATGACCAAATACCTGCCAAAGTAATCCCATCAGCCTCAGCTGTAGTTTGTGTTCAGTGTTATGTGCACATGTTGCATGATGACACACTAACTATGATGGTTAGCATGATGATCATATGACACCAAGGATTTAACGTGCGTCAAACTCCCAACGATTCTCAAAAAGTCTAAAAACTCAGCAGTAAATGTCCTTGTTTTGTTTCATATCTCTTTAAATAGATTTGCCATTAAACCAACATTCCTGTTTAATAATTTGATCAACAGATTGATTATCAATTGAGTTTACAGGAAATTGTGTATTATCATGAAATTTATGCGTGTTGCGTTCCCTGTCAGAGCTCACAGAGAGGCTGAACTTTGTGTTGTACCTGCATGTTGCAGCTCAGTAACGTGGTCTGGCTGTAGAGACATGAATTAATATTAAAACCAGGTCATTTCTGAAAGGTTTCATATTTAATACAACTTCCAGGTAGTTGCTGCCAACCTGTCATTGGGTTGTAACTGTATCTCTGCTGCAGGATGATGTCATTGACGTGTTACCACCCGTGCTCTCACCGGTGCTCGGCAATCCCTCACGCCGGAGGCCAAGCTACCCCAAAGCATCTTTTAAAATGGCAGCGTGGGCAAAGAGCAGCCAAAACTAAGAGAATCACAACACTTACTGTGCAGTACATTTATCTTGTGTAACATGTGTAATCCCCCTAATACCCGCCAAGAAGCGAGATGCTTTTAAACGCCAAAACCCTCCTGAAGGTGCTCTAGTGTTTCTGACTGCGCTGGCTTCTAATACTGCGCCTAAGGTGCCAGAGGTAATTCACCGGGCACGAGCCAGTGTTTTTGTTTCAGCACAGACTGCAGTCAAACACAGTATGTTACACATGCATGTGGGCAACGTATAATGAATCGTGGTAAATGAAAAATAAAGCACTTAAAATGTATTCAGCTCCACAATCTGATAACAATCAAACTCTTCTTTACTCTATTAGCCATGACAACGTTTTAAACAGAAACGACACGAGGGCGTGTAAACATTTTTGTACATTCACTGAAATATTTATCTTAGTTTGTGCTAGGTGGAAGTGCTCCAGTATTAAACAAGACTCCAAATGTTCCTGTATCACACAGCATTGCAAATTGACAAAAATCTAATTTCCCAGCAGCCTCCTGTGCCTGCACACGAAGCGGGACACTGAGCAGAGTGACGGCTAATCATTGTTTTAAAGTGTGCCAGAGCAGTGTGGTGACCTCCAGCGCCGTAACATCTGATGAAATATTCCTGATAAATTGCGCTCATGGCGGGCAGAGTCGGGTTTCTGCCATTTTTCCTGCGTATCATGTTTGCTGACTGTATAAATGTAGTAATTGAAATGTAAAGCAGGCTTCCCGTGGTACAATATTTACACAAAACTCCTCACATATGGTACCAGTTGCTGGACAGCTGCTATCAATCGCCGGAGCCCGGCATAAGAAACACTTCGAAAATGAATTTTAAATTAAGAGGGAGGGATGTACAGTCTCACAGACCAAAGATTTCAGAGTGTAATTCCTGAATGTACAGAGTTACTGTATATTTTCTCTGAGTTGGATGGCATGTCAGAGTCCTGCCCTCCAAGTCTGTGTAGAGGGAGTGTAGCTCAGCTTCATGATTTAGTCTGTACCAGTGATTCTGCTCTGTTTTTTAAACCAGACTTAGACCAGCGTTTAACAGAGCAGTGATTAAACCAGCAGCTCTGAAACTTTCTGTTTGTGGAGACAAAACATTTTTTACACTCCTCCATTTTCTTTTTTTTTTTTTTTTTTTTTTGTTAAACTTTGTTTATTGCTTTTTTAAGTGGTGAATGAACAACAGCACATGCATGCAGAACACAACCCCCCTCAAAATAAGTACATAAACAGACAGAGTGTATTGAGTAAGAGTTACAGCAGGAGATGAAGTATGAAATACAGCCATTTACATACTCAATTCCACTGGAAAAAAAGAAAAGAAAAAACAGACACAAAAGCAAAAGCTAAACAAAACACTCCTCCATTTTCCATCACACACCTACATAAACACACGTGCACACATCAGTCTGTGACCTCCAACATAAAATAATCTGTCAATATTTTACGAAGCTTTAACAAGTAACATTTCAATGACTTTTACAAATGCTCTAATTAAATATAACACCACAGCAAGTTTTGATTTTTGTCTGGAATCCAAATCACTGCAGCAGAACCAGAGATGTTATCTGTTTTATTCCACATGTTCTTCTTCCTGTCACCTACTTTACCCACAATGCAACTGTTACAAAACCAACAGGACTCACTCCACACTTGGGCTGGGCGATGTGGACAAAACTTCCCATCACCGTATTTTCAGGCTGAATGGTGATACACGACATATATCTCGGTGTTTTCTATGAAATTAGCTCCATGTTCAGCTGCAGGTCAGAGCCACATTTGAGATGTCACGAGCACGTTTATAAAAAAAAAAAAAAAGACTGGGATCAAAATAAAATGCAAAGACACAAGTTACTCTGACATTGTGCTCAAAGTAATTGCTGAGCTGTGGGAACATGGCACCATCTTTACAATGAAATACAGCAAGGTGAAACATATGAGTGACCAATGACAGGATGTAAACAAACCCACAGTTTAGCCTGATTAAATAAGCACTTCATTTTGAAGTGAAATCACAAGTGAGGTCACCATGGCCACAATGCACAGGGAGAGTATCAGGGCTGCCCCCTGAATGTCTGAGATTCGCACCATCAGTTAGATCCCACCCTTTTGACCCAGCCTCTTTTTTAGGGTCTCATGTACCCACACAGATCTCTGTTTATCTGCTGACAGCCTCTCACCCTCAACCAGAGCTACAGACAGTACCCTCTGCCTCAACATGTCAGGAACTACACACTGATTACTGCAGGATAAATAAATAAAGTAATGGTTAATTGGTTGCCTGGCAACAATAAAAAAGATGCAGCAAGTGTTTTTTATTTGTGGCATTCGGTTTAAAAAAACAAAACAAAAAAAAGGGCAGTGTGGTGCGCCTCATGTTCTGCAACCTGCAAAGCTTCCTGTGTGATCAGGGCCTTAGCGTGTTAGCAACAGCATGCTACGTCAGTGTGTTTAAGTTTCCACAAAACACCGTGGTTACTGGCTAGAAGAAAGTGGAGTCTGTCAGAGCTCCAGATTATGCACATGGCATCTGACAGTCCCTTGCTTCAGCAACCAACGTTACATGGAGCGTACCATGGGTTCGTCTGTCTCTCTTTCAGAGAGTTTTCCGTTGGCGTTACACTGTCAGGGCCTCACTGTTAGGACACGCCCACTTTTTAATGATGGACTCAAAGTTCTCCCAACATGATGCCCTGCCTGTCCGTCTTGTTTCACTAACAAATACATCAAGATGCTGAAGATACTCTTGAAATGCTGTTTCGTCTGGGCTGTAGGTCCGAGCTGAGCTGTAGTGTCGATTAAACAGCTTCTTTGTTCTGTTCGAGTTCCTGTAAAACACTTAAACTCCAGAATATACAGAAGGCCTGCAGACCACTAGTAAAACATCTGAGCAAGCTTCTTTCCTGGCTCATTATATGCTTGGGGGTCACCGCTAAATCAGTGGTAATCATCTGGGCACTGACCACACTCCCGTGACATTTAGCATTTCCATTAGATGGGGGTCTGACTGTATTACTTTGTGGCTGCGGTGTCTCGGCAGGGTGTACCGTAAGTCAATACATTTCTGTGCATGCTTGCCATTTTTCCCCCCTTCTCTCCTTGATGTGTTTGGTCGCACAGCTGCATGCAGATCTGAGTCATGGTAGGATTCCTCTCTACTGTACTGTGGAAATATTCAGATGATCAGCAACACATGACTGGGAATTAATCATTTGAAACCTGTGGGGTGAGCTGCTCGCCAGCTCATCTTAAAATTGCTGTGCTCCACGTTTCATGCCACGTACGTGTGCTCAGGGTGAAGCATTATTCAAATTATGCAGATTCACTCATTAAGGGGTTTTTGCAGATTCATGGGGGATTGGATCACCCTGCTTTTGGCTGTTGGTTTCTATTCATCTTAGACTTTCTCTTTTCAATGAGTCATCTCCGCTGATAGGGCTGTGATGCAAGAGATGTGCGCGCCTGCATCTTCGTTACCAACAGTTCATCATGTCGGACTACAACATGGATATCGGGCCAGTTTACTCCGCTCTGAAGCTGCATGCGTGCATGTGTGTGTGACAGACATCTGCAGTCCCGTCTCAGATGTAGATCATCGTGTCTTGCTCTACCAAACTAAAAAGCAGATCTCACAAACACCCGGGGGGAATCAGTTGCAGAGAAACAGAACTCCCGATCAATTACAAGTCAGTTTTTGGCCTTCAAACCACGGTCACATCTGAAATTGCGACAGCACACGACCTAATAAATGCTGGTATTATGGTGTCACTGTGTTCCCTGCCAAAGACAGGACTGAGTGGAGGGGACACATGTGGAAACAGGCAGCAGTTTGACATTGAAATGGTTTGGTGGAAAGTGTGGGTCAGATGGATCAGTGGAGACATTCACAAACAGTCAACTGCAACAACATAGGTGTCGGTTTTTTTAATATATTTCTCATTCCTAATGGCAACAATAACATCACCAAGGTAATCGCCTGGAAAAATGTGGTGACATTTCTAAAAAGAAGTCTGCATGAGTGTTCATGTCTCCTGTCCCATCAGTTTGAAAACAAACTTCCAGCTTTGGCAAACTCACTTGTGAGAGAAAACAGATGTGAATGGTAAAATTGGTTCAAACTATCCATCACAAACATCATCACAGTTTACGTACATTTTGTTTTAACTTTAAGCTTCAGTACAGGCTGAAGAGCTCCAGCACCCCGCAACCCTGAATGGTACAAGCAGTTATGGAGAATGAATGAATGAATGAATACTTTCAGGGTTGTACTTGTCTAAGAATAATGTCAGTCGAATCAGATTTGGTCGTGGAGCAGTGGAGCGCCTCTTTACCCTCGCAAACAATGGTTTGAGTTGAAGGTGTGAGAAAGAATAGTCTCAGTAACATTGTTAACACTGTGCTACATTACAGAGAAATACAAACCGTACTAATAAACCTTCATTAATATAGGCCTATATTTTATCTCCAAGTGCACGTCACACACTGAGCGAGCCGCCTGTTAATGACGCTGTGGGCTAATGGGCATGTAGCTACTTCCATGTTTCACATGATACGTCATGTTTGTAGTGGACCAATGAAGATGAGTTTACATATCACCTTGGGTTGGTCCTTCACCTTCTCTAAATGATCCCACACTTTGGATTTCCTGCCCAGCATGTTATTAAAGAGGAGCTATTATACTCATTTTCGGGCCTTTGTATTGATTGTTGGACTCCTATAGAGCAGCTACACACAATTACCTGCACAGAAAGCTTTGTAGATCTTTGGGACGCTGTGTCTCTCGCTGCATCGATCCCTTGCATCCCACGAAAACGGTCTGTTTCATTTACTCCACCCCCCCCGGCCCCGAGCCCACTCCGCTGTGATTGGTCACACTCCGGAGGACTTCCAAAGGGCTGCCGAGCGCTGCCAAGCCCCACCTCCTTACTTTGCCGGTGCGGAAGTTGAGAGAATTTCACTTTTGAAAATGTCAACTTTTGAAATACAGCCGCATGTGTTGGATCCCGAATCCGATCCAGAGGTAGAGACTGGACAGCCTGAAGTTTCTCAAGTACAGAGGTTACTTCAAGACGTCTCTGAATGATAAGTAACGTTAGCCGTTAGCTGTAGCTTGTCGTTGTCATTACCTGCTTACCTCTGCGGCGTATTCCTGGGCATGCCCATATAAGTAAGTCCAGCACGCATTGACGTCAATGGGACTACTCTGTTAAGAAAAGACAGTAAAACACAGTGTGCAGAACCATCCAAGACAGCTTGCAGGGCTCACGTCCAAATGCATAAACCTCATTATTTGACACTTTGGCATCGTTTAACACGAGTATCTCACATTGTAACAACATTTATAGGTCAGAAAAGAGGAAAAGCAGAATAGTTCCCCTTTAACTAGCCTGTGGAATAACCACAGGTACCAGCCCTGGAAATTAACCTGACTCCTGTCTGACTGCTGAGCGTGGACACTTCCTGTGTCTTTCAAATTAAATTCCCAAATGGTCCAGTCATATAGACTAATCGACCAATGAAATCTTGCTGACTTATGACCTTTCTGGTTGACGAATGTTTAGTCGACAGCTAAGGGACAGCCCTACATGTTAGCATGCTAACATTTGCTACCAAACTCACTGACAGATTAATGAACGTCTGTTCTAAATTTCATCGCAATCCTTCCAGTAGTTGTTGAGATATTTCAGGCTGGACCAAACTGGTTGACCAAATCAAATAAAAGCTGCCTCTTCACAGACTTGCATGACTCAAAAATTTCCAAAGCTTTGAAAACAAAACTCATGTTGTAAAAAATCAGAAACATCTTTTTCTCCAATGTGAGTTTGCCCTTTTCTTTCCTCTGCTATGTTTTGACAAAGATTTCTGTCTTTGAGGAGTAAACCTTTTTTAGGCGAGGCCTCTTAAACGAAGCCGACTCATGTCTTTAACAATAGAGTTGAGTTTTAGCCACACCCTTGGTCATCTGCTACCTGAGGATATCCAAATGTTTCTCCTCATAGAAAACAACAGGCCGGGTTCTTTTTCAGACATCTGAGTACAATAACCCAGACCAAAGCCTTGGATACACACCCACGTCATATTTATACTGGCTCTGACATGGCACTAAAATTTATTTTTATTATTCTGATTGTAAATACCCCGAAATTTATGGCTTTGTACCTTCAGTTGTCTTCGTAGCAGATGAGTTCAAACCTGCCGTGCTGAGCGTTGTGCTGACACGTTCAGCTGTCACAGCACACTGCACCACACATTGCAGACAACAGGACAATGCTGGATGCTTGCATGGGAAAACCAAGTGGGTCGTTAATGATGCTTGTCAACAATGTCAGCCGCGACTTTAGATTTAGATTGAGAGTCCTCATAATGCTGCACCTCGCAGACTCTGGGCCGCAGGCCTCTCAGCTGCCGTGGCCTACATTTCTTGCTATTACAGATGTTTTGGCCAAATAAGCAGTAGCAACACGCAGGCCTGAAAACGGGTCTTAACCTTTTCTTCCCCTGTAAAAACATTCCTGCCTGCTGAAAGTGTCCAGTGTCCTCCTGCTCCTTAGCTGCTCCATAAAAACTTTTCCAAAGTGAAGGATGATTGTAGTTTACGCTCTATCTGAGACGGACTGGTAGTGGAAAATAATTTAAAGTTCATTGACGGGACACTTGGCTAATTTTCGACCAGGTCTGTGTCACTGCAGTGTGGGGAATGTGTGCAGATGAACAGTGTTATGGCGCCCTCTGTGCTGCCATCTCCTGGGGCTCTGTACACGTCCACCAGCGGTAATCTGCTGTGATGTGAAACGTATATTCAGTGACCTGAAATGACACGTTTTACAGTCATACCATGGTGACACAGACCTCCAATTAAACTCTGCATTAATCAATTTTTTTGTCCACTTTCGGGAGAATAAAACAAGCTCAAGTTTTTATGGTGAATGTGTTGCAAACATTTGTTTATTTACCGATCCAGCAGACAGAGCAACATTAATGTTCACCTGGCATTGAGTATCTTTCGAGAAGGGTCCAGCTGCAGAGCTCCATGCTCAGGCCCACCTCCTCAGTTGGATCCTGTCCATTCTTGAGCTTTGAGAAGGATGTCTAAATTTGTGTACTGCTACCAGAGACAATCATCAGGATACGATGGCATACGTTCTTTAGTTTGAACAATCCACAAAACCTCCACCAAAAACACCAAGGTGAAAAACACAACCTAATATTTAGATGTAACTGTAACTTATACAGTTAGGTAACGTATCGTTAAGCAGCTAATATCTTGTACTTACCTTCTGAGTTTGCTAACGTTAGCTAAAGGGATGTCAGTTTTGGTTGATATTGCTTTTGTCTGTCTGTCCTGGAAGAGGGATCCCTCCTCAGTTGGTCTTCCTGAGGTTTCTTCCATTTTTTCCCCCGTTGAAGGTTTTTTTTGGGGGGGAGGGAGTTTACAGTTTATTTTATTTATTTTTTGGGGCCTTCTTGCCTTTAATTGACAGGACAGTGAAGTGTGAAAGGGGGAGAGAGGGGGGGAATGACATGCAGTAAACAGCCACAGGCTGGACTCGAACACGCGCAACTGTGGCAACAGCCTTCATACTGATCCACTAAGCCACCGACGCCCCAGGGAGTTCACAGTCTCAGTAGTTTACTTGCTGCCCCCAGGTGGCAAAAAAAATCCCAGTAATTGCAGGTTAAAGTAATTTACAGAGGGATGTCGTATGCTGTAAATGCCTCTGAGGCAGATTGTGATTAGTGATACTGGGCTTTATGAATAAAATTGAATTGAATTGAAATTGAATTAAATTGTTAGCCTGATACCCACTAACCAGTAATTAACCTGACTCCAAATACAACAATCACATCAGTGAATTCATTTTTGTAAGTATCGTGCTGTATGTGGACATTTCAAAGCAGCAAGCTAGTTTGGAAGATGAAAACGCGTACCTTAAGTGGCTGGAAATATTTCCATTACTTTGATTTTCTTCAGAGGAAAGTTGACAAGAACACTGTTGCTGCAGGAAGTAAAACTAAAACTCTTTCCACTGTGAAAAACACGTCCGGAAACACTTACCATGACCAACAGCACAACTGTAGGAACTGCCACCTTTATTTTTGAGCTGTAAAACATCCCATCTAGCACATATCTCGGTCACAGTTCTTTAGAACCAATATATAAAGGATCCCCATCAAAGATGTTTGTTTACTTTATGTTAAAAAAAAAAAAAAGTTGCATCGTAACTGCTGGATGTGTAATAAAGCAACTGTTCGCTAACAAGTTCGCCATAATCGATTTAAAGAATGATGATGATATGTCTCTTCGTTTTTCACTGCGTGTCTCTGCTGCCCTCCAGTGGCCAACAAATGAGTAATTTCAGGTTTAAGTAAAATCATGAAGACTGACATTTCCAGATAATGGAGAATTTTACTTAGCACATATCTTGGTCACAATTCTTTAAAACCAATACAAGATCCCTATCGAAATGTTTGTTTACCATAAAAAAATACTGATTCTTTAAGAATGATATAAACCCTAATGGCCAGAAACAGACAAATATAAAAAAGATTTGTATCGTAACTTCCAGATGTGTAATTAAGCAACTGTTTGCTAACAACTTTGCCATAATCAAGTTAAAGGGCAGTCACTGATATTTTCACAACTTGTCTTTGCTGCCTCCAAGTGGCCATAAAAATCAGTAATTGCAGGTTTAAGCAAAGTTAAGAATGCAAAACTTTCCAGATGATGGTGAGATTTAATAAAATACCCCACTTAGCATATATGGTGGCAGCAATTCTTTAAAACCAGTACATACAGAGGATCCCTTTCAAGAATGTTTTTTTTTTTTTACTTTATATTTAAAAGAAAGCCAATAGTATTAGAAAGAAATGAAAACTCTCACGGCCAGAAACACACAAATGAATGATAGAGTTGCATCGTAATTGCTGGATGTGTAAATAAGCAACTGCTTCAGAATCAGAATCAGAAATACTTTATTGATCCCTAAGGGGAAATTGTTTTCGTTGCTAACACGTTTGCCACGATCAACTTAAAAGCCGATAATATGTCACTGCTGTTTTCACATCTTGTCTCTGCTGCCCCCCAGTGGCCAAAAAATGAGTGATTGCAGGTTTAAGTAAAATCATGAATGCAGAACTTTTGTATAAAGGAGCAATTTTCGTTCATTGTGGTATCGCTGGTTTTCCTCAAGTGAAGGATCTGAATGCTTCTATCATGACTGCTCTGATTTCAGTGGCCAATTAGCTGTACATACAAGAATGTTTGACTCATGAAGCCCCCCAGGTGGAACCATAAACAGGGAAACATGTATAGGAGAAACAGATTTCCCATAACAAATGTTCCCATGCGATGTGGTTTCATGTACATCAGCTCACTTCCCTTTGTCAGAGTTAATGGCAGCACATAATTAATGTTTAAGAAGGCCAAGGGAGTGTACACGGGTTCGTCCGTGAGAACGAGACACTTTGAATTCTTCATGCAGTCCCTGACGTAATCGCACACAGCAGCTACACACCATGACTTGCACATAAAACCAGTCGATGCTGACCCGTGTTGTATTTTGTGGGCAGAGAGATGAGCCCTAATTGCAGACTCTGGAAAGTTGTCAATCCCACAGAATAGCTCTGTGAGCCACATTAGGGACATAGCAGTTTGTCCCTGGGATATTTCAACAGGCGTCTCTCACTGGGGATACTGGGAGCAGCTCCTCTGCAGCTTCGAGTGAGATTAATATTTCCTTCAAACACGGCAGCTGAATAAATCACTGACGTGTTTCATTAATGCTGTTTGTTTAATCGATACACAATGAAGTTTGTCCTGTAATTTCTTAACCCCAATTTATGACGGGATTTAAACTGTCGAGTAAGAAGCCGGTTGGGGTCAAGCAGGATTTAGAGCACGACATGGAAGTGGAACGGGACCCTTAAATATGGAGGGACATTAAATCACTCTGAAGGATTTGGGCAGCAGCTGTGTTACAGGATTCAAACATTTATGTTGTTTCATAAAAACAAAATACTGTTTTTAATTAAGAGGCAGCTGACGTCTGTTGCAATGCCAATTTATGGAAACAATATAACGGTACAACATCTAATTTATGCTGTATTGATGAGCCCAGCCTTCTCTGTGAGAGGACAGTTTAAATGTTTAGTTCTCTCTGCTAACACAGCAGAATTTAAAGGTCCCATATTCTGCTCATTTCCAGGTTCATACTTGTATTTTGGGTTCTTCTAGAACATGTTTACATTCTTTAATGTTTGAAAAACACTTTATTTTCCTCACACTGTCTGTCTGAACATACATGTATCCACCCTCTGTCTAAAACGCTCTGTTTTAGAGCCTGTCTCTTTAAGACCACCTCCTCATACAGCCCAGTCTGCTCTGATTGGTCAGCATTTGCAGGTCCTCCACATCTCCACTCTCAGGTCTCTGCACTGCACCCTGGGAATGACTGTAACAGTACTGTAGCAGCAGTTTGTACCTTTATGTAGACCCTTTGACTGTTAGTCAACAGTATGACCTTGTTTGGTGGGCGGGGCTTAGCTGGAAGTAAAACAATTCCCCACAGACGTTAGCTACTAACGTAGCTAACAAGTTCTGTTGGCTTGTTCTAGACGATGGAGGAAGATGATACAAGTGGTGATTCATGATTCATCAGATATATGTTTGTTTATATATAAATATATGTTCTTACCTTCTTCTGTACTGTCATCATTTAGAAATATACTTAACTTTAACTCCCAAATTTGTTCATATAATACTAGACAGCTCATTAAACAGCTCAACCTTCCACCTCAGGTTGCTGTCAGACCTGTCGTTGTTTCCTTTGGTCTGAATCAGGGACTAATTTTGTTCCAAAGTTGTATAATTGCCTAGAGTTGGTTCGTGTTCTCACGGCAGCATTTACAAGCGGACCAGATCAAATGTCTTGTGTGAGAAAGCTGCTCTTGATTGGTCAGAATTTCCATGTGGGAAAAATCCAGGAAGTAAAGCAAACGTTGAAGAAGAGTACACTGTCAAGATAAATGTGACACTTTCTAATGTCACAATGGAGGGACAACTACGCAGGTTGATTTTAGCGCTGCTCATCGTGGACTATATTGCTGTCATTGTTCATTTGAGTCAAAGCATACAGTTTGAAAACGAGGCGCGGCTCCAACTAGAAAACAATGTTTTGATGCATTGGATGTGCTGAATGTGCATATTAAGGCAGTACAGGAGGAGGCGCACATTAATAATCCTCCAGGACTGTAACATGCTCATGTTTAACCCAAACAATGTGTCATGTGACTGCAGTTGGTTCAGATCCAGGTCGGAACACGTTCTCAACACAAACCAACCGCACCAGAGTTCCTTGGAACCGGACTGAGACCACCTCTTCAAGAAGGTCTCAGTCCGGTTGTTTTGGTGCACACCTGAGTGTGACTGCTGTGTTCACACCTGCCCAAACGAACTGCACTGAGGGGGCAAACGAACTTGAGTTTGATTGAACCGAACCAAACAGGGCAGGTGTGAAAGCACTCTCTGATATCGCAGTGTACAGATTTGTAACACCAAAGTACATGTTGTCGAAAGTTCTTCATCCTTGGAACATTCTAAAAGCTAATTATTACCACATAAGTATATATAAATATATTTTCCCCCTTATTCTTCTTTTTTCTCTGCACTGTGTTTTGTGTATTATTTTTCACTGGCTGCTCAGTTGTCATTTTACTTTTGTTGTGTTTTTCTATATAATGTATGTTCAGTCCTTTCATCTACTTTTCTCCCTTATTATTGTCTGTTTTTCTCATTTAGTTGAGATCCATTTGTATGAGCCTGTGGCTTCTTGACCTCTCCTGACACATTTATTATTTCTTCTTTTTTACTATTTGGATTTTATTCAGTTTTATGTGTGTGCACATGAAACTGAATAAATAAATAAATAAAATAGAGACTCTAACATTAAGGTCAAAGCACAGCTGCGTTGTGTAAAGACAAGCTAAACCTGAATTGTCCCACTCTGCAGAGGAGAAACTTTCCCTTATCACCGCCCATCCATGGTTAGTTTTGTCTGCAGGTAGTTAAATGCTCAGGAGTGACAAAAATAAAAGCGTGTTGCCCGTCTGGTAAAAACCACAAGTATCTGTGACCGGTTGTGACATAATGAAACAAACAGGTGTGTATCTGCGATCTTTTAACCACTGCCAAATGTTACTATCCCAATTACGTGAGAACTGACAGAAATAGGAAGAACAGAGTTTACTCGGGCGGATTTTTGGTTTCCAGATGCCGTCATTAGACATGCAGAGGAGAATAAACACATCCTCATGTTCTAACCAAAGAATGTTAATACTCTCACCTGCTGCCGTGCTTCTCTTTGATGGTGCCAGCATGAATCGGTGCTCTTGTTGGCAGCAGTTGTTACAGGATGAGGCCCCGTAGCCCGACTTTTGATAGGCCTTGTTGTGTGTGTGTGTGTGTGTGTGTGTGTGTGTGGGTGTGTGTGTGTGTGTGTGTGTGTAGGTCGTCTGCAGGCTATGCTGCTCAGATTACTGGTTGGTCCAATACACAGAGGAGTTGACTGCGGAGTTAAAAGCTGACTCAAACCAGCCATTTCAGCAAGTCAGTCAATCACTCACTCACTCATCCGTCGTCACGCTCAATTCAATCCATCCTTCTCTCTATCAGGGATCACAGTCACTCAGACGTTCAGTGTCGGCCTACACATCGACAGTGTACGAATATTCAAGTGTGCAGTTGCTGTATGATCAGAGCCATAAATACGACCTCTTATAATATAAAGGAAAGTTTAACCTGAGCAGGATGATTAGAGAGAAGCTTTGTGAGGCTGACAAACTGTCTGTCAATGCAGATGAATATTCACATGTAATACACATCACACATTCCTTCCCCTAAAACCACCATGACACATAGAGCTGCAGGGCTCAACCAGCTCTGGGGAACCATATTTTCCCATGGCCCGCGCCGAGGATCGGTGCAAAGTGAGCACACGTGGCATTGTGAGAGTTGTAGCGACTCGCGTGGCAACAAAACACAACTCTCCTGGCACCGAGCGGAGAGCAGCGGTGCGATCAATTAGCCAACGCAGGCATCAGATCCAGCCTGTCAGTGGAGGCTAATCAAGTCTGAAATCTCTTGCGTTACGTCGTTTCGTTTTTCTGCTGACCTCAACTTGCAGAAAGGAGAAAAAAAAACAGTCAGGAAGCATCCGTTTCTAATCAGAGCTCCTGCTGGATTACTCCGGGAGGAGAGAAGAAAGAGCGAAGCAGGAATGAAATAGTTATTAAAAGACTCGCGTTGGCCTAGCAGCTGCTTTTGATGATATAATAAACAGTTAACACAGAATTAGATCAGATAACCTCAGGGGGAACGCTAATTACCTTATTTTTGAAATAACTATAATCTTCAGTAGTACATCTGGCCCTGCGTTAATGCTGCCATTAATTTTTGTGATATTTGGGGCTCCTGAAGTCCATATGTGGAATATGTTTGCATGCATTTCTTACCTTGTGTCACCGTTCGTTTCTACAACACCTGTATCACAGCCTGACCACTGCAGAGACAGAGACGTGTTTTCACCTCCATCTTTTACCTTTGCTCTCTTTACTTTTGATCTTCTTATCATTAAAGTCTAAGATGCATTTGTTGGAGATTATTTTAATGAGAGCAGGGTCTGAAATTTGCACCCTAACCTGCCAAATACGGGTAAATATTTTGGCAGTGGTGTGTAAAATCATGAGGCCCTCCACTACCTTGGTGAAGAGGGAAAACACACAACAGAGAGACATGTTTAGAAGGCATGTGATTGGATAGAGTATTTGAAAGTCACTCAAAACGGCCATATAAAGGCAGTGCTGTTGGCTGTAGAACCTAATTCGTTTCGATTGACAAAAGACGTGCACACATACGTACATCTCCACATCAACTAGACTACACCTCGTGTTTCAGTTTCGTCCAAACTATGGCTGCCCCCTGGCCAAGAATTTTCCTAGTTGACCAGTAGTCGCCACTTAGGGCCATTAGTCGACTACTCGTCAGCATGTTTACAGTATTAATTTAATTACTAAAAATAATATATTTTTGGCGGGGCAACACAATGGTTTGAGTTGAAGGTGTTAGAAGGAATAGTACCTGCCTGTAACATCAGCCCCTTCTCGACCAACATTGCCAGGACCTTTTATTACCAGGAATTTATTTACCTGGGTAAAAGAATTCCTGGTAATCTGTATGGTTTGCGTTGCGCACCTCAAAGTTCCAGAAACTTTGAAGTATGGGGGAGTGGTCAAAGAAATAGAGCTACACCTGCAGTCCAGTTGTTGTTTCGGTGTGTGCCCTGTATTTAGCTCCACCAGCTTGTCAGCTATTCTTCCACAGACTCGGCCGTTTCGAGTCACCGACTCAAAGTCCCGCTGACTTTCTTCCTCTGCAAATACGCTCCAAAGAGCCTGGACCTCGTCGTCCGTCCACTTCTCGTAGCTTCTCTTCTTTTGCTCCATTTTCCAAGTGATCAAAACACAAACCAAGTGAAGCTTGTTGAAATGAAATAAAGTTTGCAGCCACACTGGCACGGAAGTGTGGAACGCTGCAAGTGTGTGTTCCACCAATCAGCGTTCTTCAGCACACAGCCCCGCCCCTCAAGAATTCTGGGGAATCTGAAAAGACCTACCCCCCTACTAGGTACTTTTTTCAGGGAAAGTTTGTGTTAAGGGAAAGTTTTTATCCTGGGTTTTTCCCAAGGTTCTTCAAAATCCCGGGTAAATGATAAAAGTTCCTGCGGTGGAGAAAAGGCTAATGTTAACACTGTGCTACTTCACAGAGAAATACAGGCCTATATTTTAAGAGCACGTCACACACTGAGCGAGCCGCCTTCAGTTTTCAGTCCCAGAGGTTGCTGCTTCAAAAAGAGTAAGATGTAAATAGTCCATAACAAACATAAGTGACTTAAATTAGTGACATTAGTGTACACGTTTGAATATTCAGTGAGGTTTTTGATATTTTCTCTGCACTGCCACACACACCTCTCAAATATCAAGAACGAAGACACAGCTAATCAGAGTCTCTGTCAGGAGACAGAGTCACAATTACACAAGTGCAATTAACAGCTTCAGTCCCTGCTTATCAATCAATACAGATTAAAGACAACGTCATTCTGTTAATGAAACAAAATGAAACTGACTCTAAACCAATCTCCTGTGATGATCTGCACGTCCTGGCCCCTCAGTTTGTTGTCTTTGCAGTGTGTTGATACCTCCACCCAGATACTGCCAGCAGGCTAAAACCAAACACTAAGGATTTAATTTGCACATATGATGTGAACCACATCTGATTAACATTACAGCATCTTCTTTAAATGAACAAATGCTTCCTCTCTGCCTGTGATGTGCCAGAGCCTGGTCTCTCAGCACAAGAGGCTTAGGAAAAACTCAGTGAAGAGGTTCTCAAGGTCTGTTTGGAGGGGGAGGACGAGGGGGGGGGGGGGGGCAGCTCAATGGCTTTGACTATCTCCCACTAATGACTCTGATTGTTTTTGCATAGACTCAGTGTCAACCGCTCCAAACCACATTATCAAGATATTGTCTGCTTTCCAAACTCGGGCCTACTTAGGCGTCATGTACAAAGCCAACAGGAGGGATGAGACTCCTTTTTTTTTTTTTTTTTTTTCATAAACCCGTTTTACCTCAAACTCTTGTGTCTGCAGATAAAACTCACATGATGGATTGCCTCATGGCTGCGGAGGCTTCCAAAAAACATAAATAAATGCTGCAGTACTCGGGCCGCCTTGTGGAACCCCACGACTCTTGGCATCCGCAGAGATAAAGGGAATAAATTCATTCTGGAGCTCCTGTATGCGAGCCAACAAATCAACCAGGATGCACTCAAACAGCCACAGATCCCCGATGATACTTTCATTATCAATGAAACTTCATCTGGTTTTTCCATCTCTGGCAGCAGAATATTGCAATTACAATACACGTCGAGCTCGGAGAATATGATCTGTACAATAGGTAAATTACAGATTGACCTCTGTCTGTGTGTTAGCTGTGAGTCTGCAGGATTCTGTGTCTGCCCCGTTATTAGCATTGATTATTATGGTTTATAGGTTATTAGTAATGTACACCATCAAAACCGTTGTGCAGAAAACAAACTGTCCTAACGTTGGACCTCGTGCTCAGTATGTTCCAGTCGTTTACAGGCTTCAGCGGAGGTCGCGTATTAGTCATATTTCTTTGAAACCAGGTTGTTTACAACATTCAGACGGTGAAAATGTGGATTAAACCACAGTAGCTGGAGATAGGGTGTATTTATGTAACGTAAGAAGATAAAAAAATATGGAGCTGGAAAGTAGTCATGCACAGGTCACAGATTTTTAAAACCTACACCAACCCAGCCTGTTATGAGACCGTATCCACTCTGCCTGACTCGTAAACATATATGTTAGCCAGTGACCCGAACCCGACCTGCAAACCTGCAAACAGGAGCTTAAATTTTGTGGTAAACAGAGATGTGTGTGGGTACATGAGACCCTAAAAAAGAGGCTGGATCACTGGGAGTACCACCAGTTGGTCCAGGAGCTTCTCCTCCATGATGGGGAGTACCACCAGTTGGTCCAGGAGCTTCTCCTCCATGATGGATGTTTCCAGGCATATTTTAGGATGACTCAGGGGCAGTTTGACAACCTGCTGTCTGTCATCGGGCCGTATCGCTCTGGGTATCCAGCAACCACTACCACCAGTTTCTCCTCCATTGTTTACCAACTGTAAACTTGTTGTCGTGACCACCACAGAAGGCCCGCCTCTCAGATCATCTGATTGGACAATGGGTAAAAAGATGACCAAAAAAAAAAGATGACATGTGGCGCTTTTCCGGTATGATATGGCAACAAATTTGACCAATTTGATCAACAGTAACAAGCTAAGACGCTGTTAATTCGGAAATACTCTTCTTAGGACAGTGAGACTTTATTGTCGTCTTGTTTGAGGACATTGGGACTTTATCATCATCATGTTTAAGGATGTTGGGACCAGTTAGGTGTGACAGAAATGAAACAAGGACAATTCATCCACAGTTACTAAACGAACAAATCACATTCGTTTAAGTCATGTTGCATTATTTGTAATATAGTTTTCGCACAACAATGTTCAGACACTCAAATAAACAGTTATATATTTCATTACACATTGTGACTATTAAAAATAAACCCAACGTCCTCATCCTCATATGAGGACATCATGGAGGATATTCTGGTTTGGCGCTCTGCTAACTTGAATGGAGATAAAATGATTTAATCTTGCGGCTCTTGTAGCCTTTGAAATTCTATCAAATTGAATGGATCAAATTCTGATTTCGGGAGGTCGTGACCCTCAAAACATGCGTCCACTGTTTTACAGACGTCTCTTTCATCATGTAAGTCAATGAAAAAAGTCTTTTTAGGCTGCAAGACATCACGTGATGGTGTAATTACACTGTGGCCACTAGGTAAATTGGCCTCAAAGCCCGGCACACTTCCTCAGGGCCTGGTATTTCAGGATCGCTTGATGCACAATGACCCAAAAAGACTCTCCCATACACAATTATTACAAAAGGAACGGCTGTTAAAAACAATGAAAACATTTTTCTGAGCGTAACAAACTCCCCACAATCACTCTTTATATGAGCAGAGTTGGGTCCAACAAAATTTGGACGGTCTGGGCGTATCATTAAATTTTGTTTTTGTATCATTCATGAGTGCGTGGAGCCAACAGGAAGTCAGCCAGTTCAGCCAGAGGAAGTCTCTAACACGGTTTCTCTTCTGAGCATGCTCTGTAGGCCCGAAAACACAGAGAACTGTAGGAAGTATGAAGTATGAATGAATACAGCGCCATCTTGGAACAAAGTGTGTAGTTATGCTTCATATTCATGGGTATAACTAATTTCATAGTGATTATCAAACAGCCTTCAGCCTGGTTTGGAGTTTTTCCTCACATATTCCACCTGACTGTGACTGATCGAGCTGTTTGTCTCTTTCCCCAACTCGTAAAAACTCAAAAGGTTTTCTGTTCTCGACGTCGCAACATGCTGCTCTGATTAAACACCACGAACTCAGTCCAACCAGAAATGGGATCAATTTATTTAGGAGATGACAGTTTAAACATGGCTCGAAATATGTGACCTTTGTTGGTTCATGTAGCGACTTTGCTCTTTTTCCAAATATTATATTTCATTAAGCGCAATAATTTCATTTTAAGTCGGTGGAGACGCTCTTCGTTTCAGGCGAGGCAGCGTATCTCCGCCATAATGTGCTGCGGGAAACCCTGAACTTGTAACTCGTATGTTGTCGACATGAATCCGAGCTGACCACAGACAGTTCCTCATGAAGGAGAAGCCTTTAATCTTTCCTCCACCGCCCTTTGACTCCACAGGGGGTGAGTGCTTTCTGCTCTACAGACAGATGTTGGGTGTAGTTTCACTTTTACATGGTTTCATGTACAGTGCAGTGTCACTGCTGACGAGGCGCAGCACAGGAACACTGTAATTTGGCGTCGTCTCTCAGATGCCCGGCAGAGGAGAGGCTCTGATGCAGCGCTGCCTTCACTGCAGAGAGATTATGTGGGATCTGTGAGTTGTGGATGTCAGATTAAACAGGTGTCAGATTTACATGGCAGAGGATCAAATCCTGTCAAGTGTTTGCTTTGAAAAGCTGACCCCGCTGCTCCGGCCCGTCCACACCGCATTATTCACTCCATATTTTGACAATGGTCGATATTGAAGAGAGCCTTGAAGCTGACACTGAGGCTCTGAGCAGCTGGAAGTGTTAGAATAGTGATTCCTGGACAGGTGTGTGTGTGCGTGTGTGTGTGTGTGTGTGTGTGTGTGTGTGTGTGTGTGTGTGTGTGTGTGTGTGTGTTTCACATGTGTCTGTAGTGAACGTGAACACCTCATCTTCAGCTTTCCTGTAACATGTCAGTCCAGTAATTGATATGAAGTATCTGCAGCAGGTGTGTCTGAAGTTGATTTGGAGGAGATTCTTCAGTCAGGTTTAGTTTGAGAGTCTTTAAATCTTTGGTACACACACAAACACTGCCTAACAACAAACCTCAGCATTGTTCTGAGCTGTAAACAAACCCCTATGAGTTTTTGTGGAGTGTCTACAGGTCTGTCACCACACTCGTCAGAGTTAAAGCCTTTATGGGAGAGTGTTTTGTGCAAAAAAGATAAATATGCACAGATAGGCTCTCTCTCTGCAGACCTCTGAAGTTTACATTTTAACTTCTTTTTTATTACAGTGGTTACCACTTTGTATTTAAGTCAGAAAAATGTCCACTGGATCCGTCGTGTGCGCGATTCAGCCACGGCGCGGATGCCGGAGCTAATCGTAGCCATTCAAGTCAATGTAAACTGCTCCACCAGAAGCGGCACAGCACGTCTTAGCCGCGTTCTGGAAGCAGCTCGGTGCTCCGCTCCGCCAAAAATACGCGCCAGGTCTATTTTTTGACGGATGCCACGTGACGACGCGTCAATTTCCACAGACCAAATGAGTCAAACATGAAGCCAGGCGCAGAAAAGACTCCGGAGCGTATTTCACATCGCTACAACAACATGACGTCAAAGTTTGTGGCCCCCGGCAGATAGAGAAATCTTTTCTTTGTTTGTTGATGTCTTTATACCTCCAGTGTTTCCGCAAATTATCGCGTGACATCATGATCTCGCGATCCGTCAATTCCAGCTGCTCGCGTGTGCGCCGCTATAGATACGCTTCCAGTGGACATTGACGGCCAGCACAGGACGGAGCGAGTTCGCGCCACGTTCCGGACCACGCATGCGACGGATCCAGTGTACACCCGGTGTCCACTCAGTTCTGAACTGAAGAAGCTTCTTGGATGAGAGGCGAAACGTCTTCAACAAACGCAAGCAAGTCCAGTTGCCTATGATATAGCACTTAGCACAAATTAGGGGCGTTTCTATCAACCATTTTGGAGTGAATAAACTAGGCCAGTCATAGTTTCTAGGAGTGTAACGATGCATCTGGATCAACCTATCAATGCATGTGGTTTGTCATTAAATATTATTGGTGCAAACTGACAACAGGCACATTTTCATCTTCAAGATACACCTTTATTCAGAAATGTCCATGGCACGTCTGCGTCACTGTTTCTGACCAAGTGTCTTCATACACATTCAGATATTGCTACTAGCCTAGCGCCAGGCCCCTGACTTTAATCAAGTCAACATCATATCATGGCAGACTTTGTGATATCAGCAATCATTTTTTAAAGAATTGATACTGTATGGTGATTGAACTTGAGATTTACACCCCTAGTAGTCTTCAGAAGTTGGCAGTATGGGCCACAGAGAGACACTACTGCCACTGGAGACGATCATCAGTGAGGACTGACTGAAGAAGCTCTGCTTCTGGCCGGAGGAGGCGGAGGACGGGTTGCATTTTTATTGACTTCAGACTGTTTCATGCCTGGTTAAAAACTCCTTGTAGTTGAGATAAATATCAGTCCTCCTCAGCTGGTGATGTGTACTGTACTGGAGGACATAAGAACCATACTTGAGACCACCTTTTCAAGTGGACTGGTGCCAGAGTACAGGACACAGTGTTCACACTAATGGGGTGAAGTGTACTCAGATGTGGGCCCAGGTTGCTGATGTGAAAGTCCCCTTAGTTTTAAGTCAAAATGTTGTATATATTACATTATTTATTTCTTAAAAATAACTCTCAGGAGGTTGACTTTGTGTCTCCCAATGAAGCTGCTGAGTGAGCAACAGTTCAAACTGCATGTACAGGGTAGTGTGAGGATGACAAACATATTTTGTGAGTAAAGTTTGATGTTTTGATGTTGACGCTAATAAAGTTTAATGTCAAAGACACTTTGACAGGGTTTATAACAAGTTACTGCACACACAGTTTGATGTAAATGTATTTAAATTACAATATTTAATGTATGGGTAAAATATGGTCAGAGGCTATAAGTCATTAAAATTTCATTTAAACAAACAAGACACATTTACGTCCTGATTTAGTCTCAACAGTCACCGACCCATCTGTCTCTAGGTGACATTCACAAACTCTGATTCAGTGAGCTGGAAATCTGACTCCAGGGGTCAAACTCTGTCAAAGCTGAGGCTGTGATTAATGGACGGACCCTTCAACAGTCCCGTCTCACAGCCCATGTGGCACTCGCCTTAAATATTCGGCTTAATCTACGGGCTGTGACCCGCTCTCTGAGTTCAGAGGTCAACTATAGAATGAAATATAGCCTGACCTCGTGAGAAGCAAAGCGCCTGCTTCTCAGTTTACCTCGGCTTAAAAACAAAACACGACGAGGGAGGGCCGCTGCAGGATGTGCAACTATAAATTAGAGCGCGTTTGATGCCACAATCATGACACAGCAGTAAAAGATCTTTACTGATGACTCTCAGCTTCACTGGCAGACTGACAGATATCTTATTTGTGGGATAACTCAGGCATGTTATTTAAACGGCCTCGCAAAAAAAAAAGATGGTACTTTTGAATTAAGCGGTTATTTAAGAAAACAAATTCGATGGCAGGGGATGTGGAGGGAGGAACACTGAGGAGGATGTGATCACATTTGAAAGAGAAAGCAGGCCAAGGCCCTCGGCCTGAGGAGCTCTGGTGATCAGATCAGAGCTGCAGACAAAGGGAAGGAACATCTTTTAAAGCGTGTTTTATTGAAAGCCGTAAAAAGTGGTCAGGATGAATTGTGCCTCTGGGGATCAGCTTAAAGATTCGGATATAAATCTCAGCCCTCCCCTCGAGGTAAACAAACATGTGTGACTCTGTCGTTTGAAAGAAAAACTTTAAGAAGTGAAAATACTCTCACTTTGCAGCAGAATGTGTTTTCTGTTACTCTCAGTGTTGTGGCTAGCAGCGAGCTCATTTTAATACCAGCACGTTAGATTTATTGTGGCGTCCTCAAAGTGTGCAGCGCGCTGTATTTTTCGCCATGCTTCAGGAGAGTGACCTCAGATTCCTGCAGTGGGAGTTTAGCAGAATTGGAGCGACTCCTAGGCTCTGGGCTCTCGCACTGCTGTGGCAACAACACGCAGGAGGCAGTGCCCTGATGAAAGCCAGACGTGACGTCCCACCTTATCTCTCCCTGGGTGTTTCCACTCCAAACATCACTCCAGTGTGTAAAAGATAGACGCTAAAATACCCTGTTCCTGCGACATTTTCCTCCTCTCTTTCCTTCCTTTGACTGGATTCCTGGAGCTTTGTTTTTGTTCAGGATGTGATTCAAATGTGTGCAGCAGAAAGAGAAAACAGTCCCAGCGATGACAGGCAGGTCTGGCCGACAGGTGACAATGTCAGTTTTCTCACACCCTAGCGGCCAGGCTGTAACATTCATCCGTCTTTGCTCTCATATAGAAATGAGGTGCAATCTTTATGGCGTTACCTTCTTTAAGCAAACACCTATTGAGTGCTGGGGCTCAGTTTTCCTGCAGCAGGAGGAGCAGATAGCAGTGTGTGCTGCTGCCATCTAGTGTCGGCCTGCTGCTACCCTGGCAGACTCTCCAGCACTCAGCACAGTGAGCTCCACTGCAGTGTTGTTTGTGATTAAATGAATTAAAGCTCGCTCAATTGAAAAAGTGAAAATTATACATCAACATGAGCTCACCCTCGGGGTTTCTACATTCCCACAGCATCAACATAAAACCAGCCCGGGGCCAGTTTCTAGCTTTAGCGAGGCTGACATATTTGATTCGAATTCATACAAACATTTCCACTATGGTGGGTGACCACAGCAATGAAGATTACCGAGGCCCTGCTCTGTCCATATGGTGCAGCAGGATCGCGCAGGCTGTTAGTCCCAGTAAACACCACATATTGGATTTTGTGTAAGCATGTGTCAGGATTTGGCATTTTTATGCCCTTAACTGTAATGCAGTTGTATATTGACGGTTGAATTATGTTGTCATACATTGTGCTCTGATTATTTTTGCTTCCACGCCGTAATGGGATCAAGGCCTGCAGTGATTGAGAGCTCTCTGCGTGTTGTATCTACCCAGGAGCCGCGGCGGTGGACCCACACGGACCAACTGCAGCATCGTGATAAAATAATCGCAAATTGCTTTTTGGAGTTTTCTGCTTTATCTGCCGGGTGCTTCGAGTGTTAAGTCGCTGGCGACAGGTCGACACGTCACGGGCTCGCAGGAGTGATGTATCATTTCACAGCATCTTAAAGAACAACACGGGCACAGATGTGTGGAAATGTGAATCGCAGCCACCAACTAAAAATAACCCCAAAAACTATCACAGCATGAGTGTGTTTATGTGGGGGCATGTGTGTGTGTGGTAGCATGCTAGAGTGGGCAGGACTTTCCATGCATGGTTATGACTTCTTGAAAGACTTCATCAATGTCAGCTTAGCAGATCCAGAGCCCCTCCCCCCCTCCACAGACACGCACTTTTCATTTCTCCACCCAGGAGCCAAGAAAACGTCTCGCTCCTCGAAACTACCTTGAAAAATCCCGGAAAGTGCAATTCCCATATCTGCAATTTCTGAATTACCTTATCCTAAATCATTCAATTTGATACCACCTCGCCCATTTCGTCTATTGCTCATAATTGCTCACCTAAAGTACAAATAAATGATGCGTATCCCGGTGCAGGAACAGCAAGCTGTGCCTCCAGCCCATAACCGTCTCCTCCCATACATGTATTTATATCCTACAGTAGAAGCAGACTAGTAAAATATTTTAAAGAACTTTTAAATCACTTAAGCCAGGCATAAATCATCCCGCTGCCCTCTCTGCCTGTGGCACATTGGCAGCGATTAGGATAATGTGCCTGAAAAAAGAAGGAGCACCATCGCCCCTTCCAAGATGGAACCGAACCTCTGCTGAATGTGGAAAAAGACAGCCTGGGGCTGCAGCAGGAGCGACCGTGGAAACCTGAAAATGTGCTCATCCACAGCTGAAAACGTGAAATCTCTAAGCCTCCTTGTCTCTGAGGAAAAAAAGAAAATGAAGGGGAGTTTCTTTTATAAGAAGCAACAGTGAAAACACAGAGTTGTCGCCATTTCACAGCTCTTGTTTTCCACTTGTAGTTTTTATTTTTACGGGACAGCCTGGCTGCGAAGGTCGGCTCCAGGGGTTTGGCGACAGAGAGGCAGTACAGGAGTGAGTGAGGTCCCTGGCGGGGCCTTGGCTCTGACGCGTCGACCGGAGGACCCCGAGCTGCTGCCGTGATTGGACGACTCGCCGAAAAACAGGACTCCCAGGATATAACGTGCGGTCTGGGGCTTGGAGCGGGACTATCGAGGACATCCAGTACAGAGCGTTGGACAAACTTGGACGCGGGAGGCTGAAACCCTGACTCTGCATTTATTTGTTTGCAGACTGAAATGAACTGCTAATCACAAGCAGTGTCGGCTCACTGTTACTTGGCATGTGAAATGTGAACTACACAGTATTTTTATTTTAATGATCAGTTTTAAATTATATTAAAAGCTGGCAGATTGAGCGGAGCTGGTTCCAGTACTGAAGTCTTTAATGCAGAGTGTTTGCCCTTTGTTAAGGCTGGGTAAAGTGAATCAGAGATTTGTTTATGAACACATTATTTATGGTAGAAAATACTTGCTGAAAACATGTGAGAAGACTTTGAACCATGTAGCTGTGTGTTGCGGAGGCAGACCGTTAAACTGTTTTTCACCATTTCTGTGTCCAGGATTTTTTGGACGTGCCTGATATCACGGCTCGTTGACGCACTGGAGCCATACTTAGCTGTGCCCTACACTGTATTAACTCTGAAGGGCATGGCAGCAGTGCTTGTCCCTCTGCTCAGTCCAGAGCTACAACACTTAATGTGACTCACCACAGCCTACCCGCACCCACAAAGACCCGTTATGGAAGCTTATCTGTATGTGATTATCGACCACCCGAACTCACCCCGCAAACTGCCAATTTTATGCAATATAGTAACATTAGAATCTTCAGCACTGAGAGTGCTTTCTCAAAGAGGTGGTCTCAGTCCGGTTTCAAAGGAACTCTGGTGCGGTTGGTTTGTGGTGAGAACGTGTTCAGACCTGGATCTGAACCAACTGCAGTCACATGACACATTGTTTGGGTTAAACATGAGCATGTCCGCTTGTAAATGCTGCCGTGAGAACACGAACCAGCTCTAGACAATTATACAACCTTGGAACAACATGAGTCCCTGATTCAGACCAAAGGAGACACCTCTAGGTCTGACAGCGCCCTGAGACGGACAGCAACTGAGTGTCGATACGTTTGTGTTTGAGAGACAGGGGTAAGAAAATCTGGAAGGGGAAGGGAAACTCTGACGATTTTCAACCAGCTGTGCGTCATTGCAATGTGGGCTGTACATGCAAATGAACAATGCTCAGCCTCCTCTGTGCTGCCAGCCTGGAGCTCTCTGCCCATTTGCCCGGCATCATTTGGCGGATCCCTGCCAGCAGATGAGTTTGGAGCTCCAGGCTGACCGCACGGAGAGAGGCTGAGCCAAACGGCATTCATCTGCACACACTGCTTGCCTTCACTTCTGTGACACACAGCTGGTTGGAAATCTGCAAAGTTTCCCTTTAATATCTTATTCAGACTGCTGCTCACTTCGGCCTAATCCCAATACATCCCTCGCCCCCCGCCACTTAACCCTTATCCCTCTGTTTTGCACGTTCACGTCTAGGTGCAGGGTGTCCTGATTGTTGTTGGGATAGAGGGGGTAGGGTGAGGTGTTAAGGCTACATGGTCCTCCAAGGGGATTTTTAGACGCAAACCAAGTGTTGGTTAGATGGCTACACAAGCAACAAATGAAACCCACCAACGTACTGTCTTTATTAATAAAGATTTAAAAATTACTTTAAACATTGTGTTATTAGTTTGATGCCGTTTCAATGTATTTTGGTCTTTTTCTTATAACAAGTATAAAAAAAGAAAATTGCTGGCAATGTGCTCATGTCTCGGTAGCTAACTACTTGTCTAGCTAGGTCCTTTGCATTGTTACTGCTTATTTTTGCAGGTCCGTCCCCCATTTTGGCATATTTCCGAGTCACTCCCCTTGTCCTTTAAGGGTATATAATGCCCGAAATTTAACTAAAATCTAGCAGCAGAGTTGCAGCACTTGTTACCAGTCTTTTAATATGAGTGCAAACTGACAGGGTAGGAGCACAGATTGCTAATGTTAGCCTACAGAGCATCACCAGCACTCAGGTAAAGAAGCTGTGTTCTTTTTTATTTGATGACTTTTTTGTTCGATTGAGAGCGTGAAACTTAAGTTGTGAACAAATCACCAGCGCCCTGACAACCACAAAAGGAGGCTCATAGCCCACGAAATCACCGCTGCAGACGACGGCATATTTGCAGTGTCCAGCAGCAACTGTTGCATCTGTTTACATAAACATTCGCAATGACTGATTACCGATGACGAATCAGGGACTTAAAGGGTTGTCCGTATTCACGGGGAAATATTTTTATCACCACCCATTGTTACTCTGCTCCGATGGGCTGGGTAATGCCCAAAAACGAGGGGCTGGGGTTAAAACTTGGGATAGGGCCTTTGTCATGCTGCATTGGTTGCTTTAGCTTGTTGCTGCCAGCGTCACCGCCATATTGGACGAGCAAGACTGACCTTCAGCAGACATGAACTCAGCGTTTCAGAGCAGAGTACTGCTTATTTTTTCATGATTTTTAAACCTAATTTATATACTTGTCGATTTTTTTCAATCATTCAAATTTGGTTGAGTTGTAAATAAAATTTCTGTTATGTGTCAAACTCAGCATACGTATTTATTTTTGCTTTACCCAGACTTTAATGGCATTATAATTTACCCTTTAATGTAACCACAGTAAAGCCAAAGATAGAGATCCATCAAAGAGCATGTCACAGTCTCGTCTGAGCTCCTTTCAGTGTAAAGTATTTGTTTTATAGCTCAGTTCACTCAAATATATTCACATTCAGACTGCCCTAGTTCACAGAGCCCTGAACCCAGCTACTCCTATTCTTCATGACTGTATTCTTGTCCAAGACATACAAGGAGGCCACAGAGACTCACATATATTCCTTGGCACCGGTCCTCCTCCAAGCCCAACGTCAGGCCCACAAATTTATACGACGCACCAATTGCAATGCCACAAACGTCTGTATGGGGATGAGGATAAGCAATTAAAGGCGCTGCTCAGGTCCCATGGGAGCGTGGCGCCGAGGTACCTGAGCAAGCAGAGAATTTACAACCCCGGGTCAAAGGTCAGGGTCGCGCAGGGGTGATATTTGGAATCAAAGGTAGAGAGGCAGCCGCTGCGGGAATAATGAGGCCTCTCATGGGAGGTCAACACTTTCAGACACAGAGACAAGGGTCATAATTTCCAAAAGAAACGATGGAAATAATGGAGTAAATATTAGGATATTTTACAGAGTGTGAAGCGGTGCCAGTGTATATTGTTGTTAAGCCCAGGTAATTACTACCTCCCTGCCCCCTGCTGTTTCCACCAACAGTACCTGCACATTTATCACTTCCCAGCAGCAGCTGGCCTCAGCCTGAGCCTGGGCCCCGTCTGGATGCAGTAGAGTTCAGCAGCAAGCAGATGTGACTGATTACTGAAACACTATCTCTTTGTGCAGATAGGAGATGCAACATAATGACATGCAAAGTTATGGAGACCAATAATTACTATAAGTGAACCTACTTAATCCCAGTTTAGCCACAGTTTTATTAGTTTTACCAACTTTACAGGCCGGCAGCCCGAAAGCGTTCACATACAACACATTTGCGTCAGTAAAATGCTGCCAGGATCAAGTTTTTTTTTTTTTTTAACCAATATAACAAGAATGTGTTTAAATCTGCCAGCCGATCACTGCCAATGCAAAACAGTCACTGTATATGTTTAGAAAACTCTCACTGTGAATGCACCTCAGAGTTTTCCTACAGTATCTGCTCCCCTGGCAGCACAAGTAGGCTTAACATTTTATGATTATGTTACAGCCACTCATATATTTCTTAACCTTAACCTTAAAGCAGCAACTTTAACATCATTGTGATGGCACACTGACTTGTAATAGTAAGAACAGTGCCTCTGTTATTCCCACTCTGAGCCCTGAACGCCTGTTTCTGCACTGTGTAACTGTGGTTAAACTGAAACGTAACGCTTTACGGCACTAGGTAGCGCTGCTGTTTGGCACTGCTTTTCATTTCATTTTTTTACTGCTTCATCTGCTAGACAAGTAGTATTCTCAGGATGAGCACAATGGTGGATACCAAAGAAGACATTCACAGAGGAAGGAAAGCTGAGGGACAAAAAGAGAGTAGCTGAGCAAGGAGCCCATTCTGAAGTTGTCGAGATCTGGCGCTTGGGCAGTGTTACAGCATCAGAAACCAACGGAAAAAGGCGTCATTGCCTTCTAGCATCAGACATGGATGAAAAGAGCCATCCTTTAACATCAGCATGATACGTGATACGGTTGCTGTTCTAGTTCAACGGCTCTTGGCGGCGTCAGGGGGAAACACGCCGGGACAAGGACGGAAGTTTAGGCAGCGAAAGTCCGACTAAGGCGGGTGGAAGGGGTTGTGGATTTGTCCAACAAACACCAACTTTCACCCAAGAGAGCAGTGTTTGCATCCCCTAAGACTCTGAAGCCAAACCCTGTTCTTTTTTCCCAAATGTCAGTTTAAGGTGTTGTGCCGATGTAGTGCTTTTATTTTGAAAGAGACTGTATGTAAATGTTAAATTTCCCGTGAAAACTGAAGTGTATTTTGAAAGACGTCAATGCATGTAGCAGGCTGAAGTTGACATGGCGTCCTAGAACGTCAACAACCAACACACCCAGGGTACCTTTCACATTGTATGTGGGCGAAAAAATTCATATCGCCATATTGCTAATATTTCAACTTGTTGACATATTATACTGTTACCCACGGCAACAACAAGCATGAAAGCGAGATTATTACCGACTCCACGGTGGTTCCAAAAAGAGGAGCAGCTTCAGTAGTGTGGAATAAACTGTGGCGTCCTGAATGTTTTACTTCTCTTACAGCTCAGAGGGAACTCATTCAGCGGCTCCTCTGGCAGCAGCACAGCATCTCTCCCTCTCCTCTCTCGCCGTGCGCACACGGGAGTCTTCAAATAATTTCCTCATAAGTCTTTGGTAATGTAAACCGATCGACAAAACACTCCATATATGTGACTGTGACTGTGTGATAGTTGTGGTATCATAACAGCCTGTTACAGGTTACAGCGTGATGATTAGAGGAGAAATGGCAGAGCATAAAGGTCCAGGTTGTACCACTCTGAAACTGCAGTGACGCCAAATTGCCAAGTTGTTTCAAGCTGGTTAAAGTCCTGTCCTCTGTGCGCTGAACAATCTGGCCCAATCACCTCCCTCAAACATTGTAAGAACACCTCATACACATTATAACCCAGTATAATATATAGAATATCACACAATAAAGCAGCAGTAAAGATATAATATCATAATGTTCATTTGAGTTGATACTGTGGTGATTAATTACAGATCTTGTTTTGTGTTTCAGTCACTCTCTGCAGTGTTTCCCTTCTGGTCAATGTGTCTTTGCTGAGGCAGTAACCATCTGTTTAGCATGTTTGTCATGACTTTAGAGACATCTGACCCTTACCTCATTAGTTAACTTCGCTGTGTTTGTGATTGATGCAGTGGTGAGCTCTGTGGGCCGAGACAGAAAAACAAGTGAGTCAAATTAAGATGAATACCATTAGCATTATGTCTTGAGTTCAGTGGAGGTGTAACGACCACAGACTGTGAAGTTTTAGTAATTACAAAAGGCCGCTGAAGTCTCTGATATACAGTAGGGGAGGGAATTACAGAGTAGCTCATGATTCGTTGCCCAGGTTAACGATGATGTCATAATACGGGGATTCTGCGATGCTTGATTTAATACAAGACAATGATCTACAAAACATGATGATGTCTTCGTAACAGAGGAAGAAAAAACACCCCTTACAAGGGGAATATCATAATTTATATGTTTATTTACAGCATCGTAGCGTCAGTCTCACAGAATTTGAAACAATGGACAGAAAAGTCCAGATAGTCTTTGCTTACTGCCTCTATAACACACACACTGACACACATCTACATGTGCAAATAAACCCAGTGATACACTCAGTAATACTTGTAGCCCTCAGGGACATAAAAGGTCGTTGCAGGCTGACTCAGGTCCTGTAATTGTTTCTAATGAAAACGAGGCTTTTTGCTCTGTTTTTGCTTTGCGACGCGTCTTGTGTTTCTGCCCTCTAGGCGCCGTGGTCATGGACTTTCCACATCCAGATACGACGTGCAACGTACTCTGGGTCTGTTGGTTGTGGACGTTTTGGGATGCCGTGTCAACTTCTGCACTACATCGGTACAAGACCACAAATTGATGTTTTTTTTTCTTCAACAACTAACACAGGCGGTTACATTTTGCCAACACACACAAGTGGTTGGATTTAGGCAACAAAATCATGTGATTTGGCTTTACACTCTTACAGGAAGTGGTCATCGGCCTCCCAGGTGAAAGTTTGCGTGTTTGTTGGACCCATCCACCACCACTCCCACCTGCTCTAGTTGGACTTCCTCTGCTGTAACTTCCCTGAGTTTCCCCCAATGCTGCTGGGCCCTGTTAGACTGTAACGACAACTGGCCATGTATCATGCCCACATGAAAGGACGGCTTTTTTGGTCAGTGTCTGAGGCAGGAAGTCACTGACCAAGCGCCGAATTTTGACTTCGGAGTGAGACGGGGTTGGACTCTGATAAATCGACAAGATGGACGACATGACACCTCCCCAAAAGTAAAGCGAAAACATCTTGATCACCCCCTAGTGGCTGGCTACAGTATAGATCATAAACCCCGCCCCCTTCCATGTCAGCAGATTTGACATGGCCTAAACTAAAAGATCAAAGGACACGTCAAATAAATTTTTCCTAATAATGATATCTGTCATTTTAGGTAGTTTGTATGACTCATAACTTGATGTTGTGTGTGTCAGTCAGTATGCTCGCTATCAATGGCGCTGCTCGTGATTGGTCAGGCACGTGTAAAGGCAGAGATTGGAACCTGTGGAGATCGCTACTGCACGAACTCTGTCTCCGAATTATGTCACCAGCTCAAGATGGCTGTGACCATATCTGGGATATTTTTGGCTACTGTTTTGCACCATGGAAGCGAGTGGAGACGTGTCGACCATCTTTATATGCAGTCTGTAGTTTGGAGCGCCTCCATGTTTTTAAAAAAAAATCTGGCCCCAGTGTGTCGATAGCGAATCACAAGAGGAAGTGATGTGATATATTTACATATTGATATTTTGTCCCACCTTTAACGTACAGTAGTCCAAAACAGATGCATACACAGTGGAAATACATATGTGTATAACACATTGGATGTCTGTGCACAGGACATGTTGCACACTTAAAATCCAACTGGCAGCTCCTCGACAGCAGCTTGACTTGTAGATGCTTAAAGTCCTGACATCAGCAGTCACGTAAGTTCATCGCGTGTACTCCTGCAGCTTTACAGACATGAAAAATACAACTGTGCCTCTGCAGAGGACACAGAGGTCACGCAGCAACCGCTTGAAAGTGCTGATGTATCGGAGCCTTATTAGATTAGACAGTTTACGAGCTTGTTAATTTTCTTATTTACAGTACTGTGTTGCTTTTGTAAAATGTTTAAAAACAGGGTTATTAATGGGAATGAATATACACAAAATTGAATTTGTTTGTTCACCTCATTTCTTTGTCTTTGAACACATTTTCCCTCCGTTTTATGTTCCACCACATCCCTGATAATAAAAAATCATATTAGATTTTCTTTGTGGTCTCAGGCCATAAACCTTAACCTCCCAATCACGGAAACCTGCTCATCTGACCTCATAGTGTGGTAACGTAATAACAAAAACATTATACATAAAACAGTCTTCATGCATGCATCACTGGAGCACCTGTTAGAGACAAAGTTGCGTGCAAAAGCATGGATCGCATTCAAAAGCGGCCTAATCAAGTACACAGATGCGATGGTTTATTATCTGAAATGATACTTGGCCACGGAGCCATTCATCACATTTGTTGAAAATTAATTTTTGCGAAAGTCAAACCTTTTATTGAATCGTGCCGTGATGCTGCGCAGATTCCACATATGGCTCCCAGAACTCTTCACACGACTGTACATAGGTGTTACCACATTACATGGCAGCACTACAGACGAACGTGAACGTGAGCCAAAGTAAACAGAGTCGTGGTTTGATTTATTCAGAGGTGATATATTCTTAAAGCAGACAGCTCACACAGTAACCCCGCTGCCTGCTCACTGTGCCAGAGTGTTGTTGCTGTGGAGACGTGTGTGATGCAGACTGCAGATGGCTCACATAAAATAGTCACAACAAAAAGCAATTATGATCATGACTGTAATCTGTATTGGCAAGTTGTCTGGACCTTCCCGCCCATCATTACAGACTGCTGCAGAGTGGTCCAAAATGAATTTATCCTCCTCCAGTGTCACACATGACGGGCCGATACAAAGGTTACTGATACTTCAGATTACACTGTATGTTGTTTCCTGTTTAATCTGGTCATTGTCACGGTTAAAGAAATTCTGATTGTTCAAATGAGCTGAAGTTAAACACTTAAAACTTGTAAATGATTCAATAATTATTTAGCTGGATCCTCCTGTAACATCCCTCCTGAGCCTCTTTCCCACTCTACAAAAAGCCCCTCTAACACCTACCAACATCTGGCTTTTCTATTTAGTGGGAAAGGTTACAGTTGGCATTCCCTCCCAAGACAAATGACTCTGTACTAGTCACGGGTATTTATCGGCTCCAACTCTGATCGGCTCCAATTTGCAGTGATGGAAATATGACACCCGAGCGGCCATGATAATTTTAGCCGCGCAGTGAGTTAAGGTCTGTCACAAAATACTGTCCGTCTCTGTCCAAGCAGCGCCTGAACATCGCTCCAAAGTTAGTCGGCACAGAGTCTGAAAGAGAGACTGAAACAATTGTAACATTTTCACTGGCCTCTGTGCTGCTTTCTACTGTTTACTAACCTATTTCCCATTCTGTCTGTGATGTCAAATGTGGCACACCAGTTAAAAACAAACAAACAAAAACAGAAAGGCAGACTTGTCTTTTTAGCAGGTTTTCCTCTGGTTTATAAATTCTTCATACATATGCTAATTTGGTGGGAAAAGGAAATTTGATTTTACTTAATTTACGATTAAATGTGCCATACCAACAGTCTTTAAAACTCCAACTTCCTGGCCTCTTTATTCTGGTCATTGTCAAGGCAAAAGAATTTCTGGTTGTTCGAATGAGCTGAAGTTAAATCTTGCAAACTTGTAAATAATGAATGATTGAATTAATATTTAGCTGGATCCTGTAGTAACATCCCACTTGAGCCCCTTTCCCATTGTACCATTGACACCCGGGTAGACATGTTAATTATAGCCCCGCAATGCAGTTAAGGTCTGCCACAAAATACTGTCCATCTCTGTCCGAGCAGCACTTGAGTATCGTTCCAAATTTAGTTGGCACAGAGTTTGAAAGACAGACTGAAACCACTGTAACATTTTTCACTGGCCTCCGTGCTGCTTTCTACTATTTACTAACCTGTTTTCAGGCCTGTCTCTGACATTGAATGTGATACACCAGTAAAAAAAAACAAGAAAACAAAAATCAGAAAGGCAGACTTGTCTTTTCTCTGCAGAGCTGTGTGCACAGCTTTGGTCTACTTGAACTGAGAAAGCAGTCTATTGCTTATTTTTCACAGGTTTTCCTCGGGTGTATAAATTCAGCATACATGTGCTAATTTTGGTGGAAAACGGATATATTTGATTTTACTTAATTTTCTGTGAAATGTGCCATACCAACAGTCTTGAAAATCCAACATTATTCTGGTCAAAGTCAAGGCAAAAGAAATTTTAATTGTTCAAATGAGCTGAAGTTAAATCTTTCAAACTTGTAAATAATGAGTGATTGAATCAATAATTAGCCGGATCCTTTAGTAGACGTGAAGAGACACAGCAAGAAAACTAAAACTGCACCAATATGACACCATTTTGGATTTAAAGCTCAAGTAAGACGTGTCACAAATAACGGTTAGCGACACAGAGCTGCCATTGTGAGCTGAACTTTTGTTGGATGGCAGGTCTCTACTTGTATCTGTCGCTGGCTTTGACGTGACAAAGCTTCGGTATTCGTGACCTGAGAATGCAACCCGGTCTCACTCCGAAGTCGTCAAAAAACAGCACTTGGTCGGTGACTTTCGGCGTCAGACACAGACAAAAAAGTCGTCCTTTTACGTTGGCATGAGACGCAGCCAGTCGTTCTTATTGTTTCATGGTGCCCCACAGCAAAGTTAAGGTGGTGGAAGTCTGAGCAACATGGATGGGTCCAACAACCATGGATTTTTACCTGGGACGCCAGTGTTCACTTCCCATATGATTGTAAAGCCAAACCCTGTTCTTTTTTTCCTAAACCCAACCATGTGCGAGTGTTGGCAAAACGTAACCTGGTGTGTTTGTTGTTGGAGGAAAAAATAACATCAATTTGCGGTGTTGTACGGAGGTAGTGCTTTTATTTTGAAAGATGTATGTAAACTGTACATTTCCTGTAAAAACAGAAGTGTATTTTGAAAGAAGACAATGCATGTCAACAACCAGCGCACCCAGAGTGCCTTAGATGTCACAGACATGGAAAGTCCACGAGCAAACATTGATATGTGACGAGGTCAGGGTGAGAATGTGTTGGGGAATGAGACCAGGCTGAGACACCACAGTACCCACATTTGTTTTATTGTATATATATTGTCTGTATATTATTTTGACGTGTTTTGTTGTTCGTATCATGTTTTGTGGCTCATCGCCGTTAGATCGTTGCTCAGGTCACATGACCAGGAAAAGACCTTCGGGTTGATTTATCTGGGACAGTTTTTGTTTACTGAGCGCGGCGCTGTTGCTGTTAGTCTGCTGATGATAAATGGACTTGGCTGTGATGAAGCGGACAGATTACTTGATTAGCTTTTGGTGCTGATGTGGATGTCAGGTTCCAAGTCTTATCTCTTTCTGTTTGTTTTCCATCATATCTACGGCGCTGCATTTATGTGCTGATGAGAAAATCAGGCATCCAGGCCGTCCAAGTCGCTGGCTGAATAACAGTGCGCTCCCATGCTGCTTTGTCAGAAAATCAAACCCAGAGGACAAACAATACACAAACAAACTTTTATGGAAGCTGCTGCTTTGGAGAAGCATTCAGTCTTGATGGAGGTTTGTTCTCTGCTGAGTGCCTTCCAGCTTCATCACTGTGTTTATCCAGGAGAATACTGCTGAGCGCCGCTCTTTCCCAGCAACACCCTGTCTTATATTCTTACAGACATTATACACATTTACACCTGGTGCTGCCCAGTGACACCACAGCTTCCCGCCGCTGCAAACTGGAGGAATAAGGTGCTCATGTGAACCTCCGCAGTCGTTGCTAAAAAGGGGAAAACATGACCCGTTTGTGATTTTTCAGTGAGTTCTTAGAGACTCAAACTCAGCAGCCGCTCTCAGAAATCAATCAGTGGTCGACTATAACCCTCTGCTGTTTGTATATAAAGTAAAACTGCATGAATGGTCCTTAAACACACACACACAGGCTTCTGCATTTGCACATGTTGACGTCTCTGGGTCAGAGCCTCTGTGCCAAGTTATTGTTTGAGCAGGTAAAAACAACAGGCCGGCAGTCAATAGCAGGAAACGAAGGCCTGGCCGGCCTCGCAGCACACAGCTTTTCAACAGAGGAAGCGATATTAAACACATAAAGTCGTAGAGTTATATTTCAGCACAATATTTGTCGAGTCAAATTTGCCAGACAAATGCTCTCCTTCATCACAGAGCCAAGAACATCACAACCTTCCAAGAAGTTATGAGATAAACATTAACGGTGACTCGTATAATGAAGAGATGTTTCACACACTCTGACAGCCAACACGCAGCGACGCTCTCAGAGTCATCTCAGTGTCTGAACAGACGACTCCAGCAGGATTCAAACACCATAGAGGGGCTGCATCAGCACCAACACTCCACCCACATGACACAGTAACAGTCACACCACAGTAGTGCCACACAAGGAAAAACTAGTTTTGGTAACACTTTCTATGAAGACCACATCTGTATGTGTTCTGGGAGCATTTTGAGGGCTGCAACCATTTCTGTCCATTTTCTTTTTTCCTTTTTGAAGCGAACAGTTTTGCAACATCTTATTCTGTGACTAAAAACTCTCTGACTCATGACAGACTGTCTGTAGATGTGAGAGGGTGTCAGACTTCGGTCTTTTCAAAGTGTTGTACTGTATGATAGACATTAATCACCTGTGATGCAGCACAGATGAAACATTATGATGTGAGTCCATCAGATGGATTTCTGAGCAGCTCGACAGCCTCCCTAATCATGTTAAACCCCATGTCAAAAATCTTTGTGTGATATTTGACTCCACTTTTAGGTTTGACAAATAAATGCAGTACTAATTCTGCATCATTTCCCAAATCCAGCCATTTCTCCTCCTCAGAGACCTGCACACAGTCACCTACACTCTCATCTCCTCCTGTTTGGCCCACTGTAACTCTCTGTACACTGGTATCAGTCAGCCCTCTCTGTCCCACCTCCAGCTGGTTCAGAACGCCACTGCCAGACTCCTCACAGGTACCCAGAGGAGAGACCACATCACACCTGTTTGAGCCTCTCTCCACTGGCTGCAAGTAAAGTTCAGAATTGATTTTAAGGTTCTCCTGTGTAATGGTCTGGCCCCGTCCTACATCTCAGACCTCCTAACCCCTTATTCTCCAACGCTCCAGACTCAAGCTCAGGGGTGATCGTGCCTTTGCTGTGTCTGCCCCCAAACTGTGGAACAGCATCCCACTCCCAATCAGATCTGCCCCCACCCCCCATCTGACTCCTTTAATTCCCGGCTCAAAACCTACTTTTATTCATCAGCGTTTGAGTCCCCCTTATGTGGTTTTCCCTGACGCATCCCTGTGTGTGTTGTGTCTCTAAATGTGTGAGCTGTGTACCTGACAATATGTTGCCCATATATATGCATTCTTTTAGCGTTTTATGCCTTTTCTACAGCACTTTGGTCAACGTGAGTTGGTTTTAAATGTGCTTTATAAATAAATTTGAGTTTGAGTTTGAAGCATGCATCATTTTAGATACATCAGTGTGTACTTATAACATACTATGAGTCCTTACTACAGTTGAATTCTGAGGTGCGTATAGATTAATACAGATACTCATACTGCATTATAAGCCTCATTAGTCAACCTGTAGTTTATAACCAGTCAGGAGCACCCATAAGACACTTATAATTGATTATAGGTCACGTCTATTATGTTTTATGACTGTTGATACAGTGCATCAGGAAGCATTAGGTCATAAAGAGGCATCAGTGTTAAATTGAATCGTTTTATAACAGTTAAAAACTCTTAATAGATGTGTTATATCATAAAACAATCACAACGTCACACAATGTTTTTACAATCGTAACAATAAGTGTGTTTACATAGATGTTAATAACCTGTTTATGTAGCTTTGCTTTAAGGATGAAATAAATGAGTCCATTAAAAATCTGTGTGATATAAGAAGGTTGTCACTTTATCATTAATATGGTATAGTTTTGAATAACACTGAGCTAATGCACTAAAATAAAAATATATTTTTAGACTATATTTTGAGTTTATTTCAGGCACTGAAGATGTATCTGATCCTGATCATGTGTGGAGTCCTGTCATGGATTTTATAATGGGAGCTGTAACTCAGTGTGCGGACGCTTACATTTAGTTTATATAATCCACTTAGATGTTATTGTGTCTTTCACAGTCCTGTAAATGACCTGGTTAAATTTTCCCAGTGGGTTTTATCAAACATTTTGTTCTGGCAGCTCTCAGATTAGGGAGGCCCTCGAAACCACTTCCTGTTGTCAGACAGATGTTTGTTTTCTGACCTCACATCAGGGAGGAAGCTGTAAACGAGACATCGATGTGTGTCTGTTGCATTATGAGCCTGATTTTTACCATCTTGTTAATTGTCCTTTCATCACGTCGGGGCAGGCGCTGATTACACACACTGTAAACGCGAGGGGACTCTCAGCACTCCAGCCGGCTTCAGGAGGCCCTGCCCCTGCTCCCGGAAGACTTTACGTTTGTGTTTTGGCTACGAGGCCTGATTGAAACTGTGCGATGGTTCCAGCTTCACATTGTTTATGTGCTTGTGCTGCTGCGTACGCGCCCGTGTTTAGGCTGAGGTGAAAGATTTCTTTATTTTCCTTCAGGCCTTGCAACAGTAGTCCTGAATACCTTCATGGCTCTTAAAATCCGACGGGTGTAGAAGCTGAACGTCAGTCATTGAAGTGTGCAGTCCGAGGAAGCAGATCTCGATCTGTCCACATTCTTTATTTGGGCGTTGGTGTCTTCGGCTGAGCGGATAGGAAACTCCACTAAAATCCAATCTAATCTAAATTTTCATATAAGAAATCCATATCCCGGCTCCCACACACTGGTCGGGTGTAAGGCTCCAGGTGCTGCAGCGTTATAACAGCCGTGAAATGAGTCCTTTGCGGCACAGGTTTGAAAGGACCAGTCTGAGGGTCATACAATAGTCTTGATGGCGAAGGAAATACACCACATGATTTTATTCTTGGATTCCTTCCTGATCGCTACCACAAGCGCTAATTAAATGGTTATCTGAGTGCCCCGTTTCATTTTAATTCCATCATTTCCATTTGATTTGGAACACATGGTCGAGGTATTTGTTCTTTTTCCACCAGGAAAAAAAGCAGCAGCAGGACTTCTGCGGCGCTCGGTGCACGAGTCAGTATTTACACCTTCTAATTGACAAAAGTGTGTTTTCTTTGGGAAAGCGTGTCTGTCGGGGTGTCACCAAATACACCAGGCTGTTAACACGTTAGACGTTTATGAGACACGAATAAATAGAGTGTAATGTACCTGCGTCTGACAGAGGAAGTAGTTGAGTTAATGACACTGAGCTGCTGCTGCTGCTCATATCGACATGTCTTAAAAACCCCCGCAGGTTTCCAACAAAGAAAAAAAAAAAGGACCTGAACCAAATTGACAAATTGCCTTTTTATTGGCCCCGTCTTGGTGAATCCAGTGTTGTGTAACTCTCCTGTGGTAAACTCTACATGTGTGCACAGGTCAGAACCAAAGTCATCCCTCTCCGTCTGTCTCACTTCATAAATCCTTCAGTTTTGTGGTGTAGGTTTGCGAATACAATAATACGTCGAGGGAGAGCGGTGCCAAGTGGTTTACGGCTGTCTGTCGTCGGTGATTTCATCGACCAGATGGTGACAGGTGACAGTGAAATATGCAAGGAATATTTCCTCATGTTATTTTCTACAACACAGATGTGGAAAATAACAAGAAATTGGATATATTAATTATGGCCTAAAAGTATGGAGCCCCAGACGGTTAAATATTGAATAAATGTGTCATTTGAAATTAATAATCCCACGAACAAACTGTTTAAATCAATTAATAATACATTTGTGAGACTTTTAAAGAAATGGCAAACTTAATGACATCGTTCCATCAATTTTGTTGGAGGTTATTTTAATTTCATGACACAAAATTTAAATTAAAAACATCTTTTTCAAAATATTTCATGGTGGCATTTCCCTCCATGACACCTGTAAGCGCCATTATTCAGTGATAAGTTTGTTTTATTGTTAGATGGTGTGACTAGCTACACTACAGAGAGAAATATGTCTCAGTGTAATGTTGAAGAGGTTGTTAGATATGTGAGGTTTCTTTGCTCCTGCATATTTTGAACACTGCGAATCTCTATATTGGTCCTGTGCGGCTGCCGTACATATGTAATGAACAGGAAGTGAAGCCTTTATTGTGAAATGTTCAGTTTGAGAAAATAAAAATGAACAGCAGAGCAACACAGTTGGTTTACTGTTTGGTTTGGTGGTGTTGCTACAGAGCCGACTCTGCGTGAAGCAGTCTCCTGACGTCATTAAGATGTAAGCGGTTATGCAAAAATGAATATCTGATGCAAAGAAGCAAGATAACAGACGTCTCCAGCCATTTCATTTTTCCATATTTTGAAATGATAAACAACATGTCAGGAGATAGTGTTCGGAGTATGAACACCTGCATGTAAACAGAAATATCATTTAAATATTCATTTTTATAATCCATGTAAACCTTAGTAGGAATATTGTCTTTTGTAGAAGCAAATCCCTGAATACTTTGGGCCTGTAAATGTAGTCAGTGTCACACTCTCTGTGCTCTGCTTCGTGTCCTTGAAGGTCAGAGTAGATGTGCCTTGTTCTGTGTATTTAACTTGACATCTGACATCCTCTAAGTGGGGTGTTGAGTGAGCTGCAGTAGTTGGGTGATACAGAGGAAAAGAATGACGTGTGAATGCTGCTTGTATCCTCACAGAGGAGAGAAACCAAAGGCAACACAGACGATTTTCCAGTGGCTCAACTCAACCTTCTAATTAACCAGACATTGAATATCCCGAGAAGTTCATCAATCAGAGACGTCAAAAACCTGAGAGAAGTCGAGTCCTTCCAACTCAAACACGGCCGAGGAATCTCCCTCAAACAGTTCATCCAGAGAGTAACTGGAATCCAAGGTGTTGTGATCATGTGGTCGTGTGTGTGTTTGAAAATCATTCAACGCTTCAGCACAGCCACTGCAGCCGAGTGCCGAACACAGAGAGGTGGAAAATACTGCAGATCATGTAAAGCCTGCAGTTCTCTGCAGCTCCATGTGAAGAATTGTGAAATGTCTGCTGACAAATTCGACATGTTGTTTATATTCATGTTTACTGTAGAGAGGAATATTTCGGCTCATTATTGTAAGATGAGACGTTCTCCTTCTGCCAACCCGCCGCTGCTCTCATGCAATCTCCTATAAGCGATGGTTTTACAACCGATTGGTTTTTATACTTCCTGGCTTGCAGGGAAAGAGTGGGTAAGTACAAAGACACGAGGGGGAACCCCGCTTCCCACAAACACGCCAAATTCAAATCAGAATCACGCTGATAATTACCTTTATATGACCTTGCAATCATTAAAAATGACAGTGATGGATTGCTACCAATAAACAGTATCGCACAACCACTAAAGACTTTATTTGAATAAAAGGAAAATCCTCACCAGTAGCTGCTTAAAAATACGCTCTCATGCATTTACAACATCCTGCATCTATTCCCACAAGCTTTAATGCTGCACACACAACTTTGTAAAACAGATCAGATTTCTCTAAGATTAATGGTGTAGTGATGATATGCTGTCAAGACGAATCCTAATGGAGGATATTTTTAACTTCCATGATGTATCTTATATTGCCTCTGCAACACACACTGCAGGAAGTCCACTGGTGTCGTCTAGCAGAGATAATAAGAGTCAGCGGGATCAGTTACACACACAGGACTGAACATGACAGATTCCACGTTGTATTAAAGATGTAATGTCTCGCACTACACTGAAGATTTTTATGATACAGTATAAACATGAAATGATCAGGAGCAACATCACCTGCGCTCCTATTGGTTGGCTTTGATTTATAATTTAGGGATAACAGAGGAACGTTATACTTTTCCATATTTTCTGTCATATATATAAATATACAATATTACAATGACGGATACTCATGTTGAACATGACTTAAGTTTCAAATGATGGAAGAAATGTGCGTAGACATAATCCTCAGGCTTCAGACTGTTCGGAACAGCTACATGCTAACGTCGGGGAAACCGTTGTTGTAAATGTCAAATCATGTTCCTGTTGGATCATGTCTGGTTGTATTCAAAAGCTTTTATTGGTCATTTTTAATGGGAGAAAGTGAGGCTATACACAGTCATTCCCTGGCCGCAAGTACAAATGCTACATGTAGCTATATGCTAACATCAGGGAAACCTAATATTTTGGTTGCTGATGTTGTTAATTTCTTTCAGATTTCGGATCATATTCCTGCAGGAACATATTAATTTGTGTTTAGAAACTTTTAATGGTGAGTTTTCACAGTAGAAAGTGCCGCTATTCTCCATTACAGTCATTCTCGAGCTGCAAATACACTGCTACATGTACATGTAGCAATGCTAAAGTCAGGGTAATGATGATGTTTTTAATTTCTCCATGATTTCATATGATATTCATGTCCGGTTGTGTTTAGAAGCTTTTACTGGTGGTTTTTAATAAGAAAAAGTGACACTATGAGCAGTCATCCCCTGGCTGCAAGTACACATGCTACATGTAGCTACATGCTAACATTAGGCAAACACACAAACTTGGTTGGCGATGTTGTAAATTTCAAATCATGTTCCTGTTGGATCATGTCTGATTGTATTTAGAAGCTTTTATTGGTGATTTTTAATGGGAGAAAGTGACGCTATGCACACTCATTCCCTGGCTGCAAGTACACATGCTACATGTAGCTACATGCTAACATCAGGGAAACCTAATATTTTGGTTGCTGATGTTGTTAATTTCTCCCCAATTTTGGATGATATTCCTCCTGGAATATGTCTGCTTGTGTTTAAAAGTGTTTATTGGTGATTTTTAACATGAGAAAGTGCCACTATTCTCTGTTACAGTCATTTCCAGCTGCAAGTACACTGCTAATGTACATGTAGCTACATGCTAAAGTCAGAGTGTTTAGTACTCTGGGCATCATGGTCATGTGTACCATGGTGTATGGCAATCCATTCAACATATAATTGCAGATACCCCACATTCAAACCACTCACAGTTTGAGCTGCTCCTGTCTGGGTGTCAATTTAGGGTCCCTAGGGTGTTGACTGTATCAGGGAACACTAATATTTGGCACTTGACCAACAGACGGACCACCATTTGCATCTCCAGAGGCTAAAAAGTAATACCAGTATGACAGTGTTTACAGTCAGTGATGATGCTGTTAATCTTCACGGCTGCAGTGTTAGAAATCACTTAGCGTCACTCACGACTCCATTACTTCTTCGATTGAGAGAATTGTCTGTAACTGGACGATGGTTTATCCGAGCAGATGTTCCTAACTGCGTCGTTTGAGGACCAGACTGTTGAAAGATGAACACCGGAGGCCACACACATCGAGTCTCATCACTCTCATCATCACAGTGTATTTATTACATCTCCTCAGAGTGTCAGGTATCTGAGATGTTCCCACCTCTGCTGCAGCTCTCCACCCTGCTCATCAGTGAACGCTTAAAACGTCAGTACACTCGGTTCCTGGCTGAATATGAGCGGAAATAAAAAGAGCATTAGGGTGTGAAGAGCTCATATTTTTTAATCTTTGCAAATTGTAAAAAGAAAAGCCCTCCAGGAGTAAACTAAGTTATTTGCACTCTGTAACCTCAGCTGCACATAATTTTCATCCTAATTTACAGCTCATAGGAAAATCCCACCTTCAGGAAATCAATTAAGCGTGGGAACAACGAGAGAGAGCTGCGCACAGATGGGTGTGTGAGTACTGCAGTACTGTTGACTCAGGTATTTCTGTTAGTGTGTTATTTCTGCTGTTTGATTGACTGTGTGAATTAGTCGCACAGATGAAAACTGGTATGACCTCAATAAGAATGTGACCTTCACTGTAAACATTAATGAGCAGGAAAATTCTAGTTTTAATGTGTTTTAAAATAAATAATCTTAAAGTACAAGTGTTTACTGCGTGACTAGGGCTGATATTATGGTGCTGAATTAGAAGCTGCTTTGAGGAAAACAACCTTTATTCTACTCTCAGCGGCCACTTTATTAGGTACACCTTGCTAGTACCAGGTTGGACCCCTTTTTAATTCTTGGTGTCACAGATTCAACAAGGTGCTGGAAACATTCCTCAGAGATTTTGGTCCATATTGACATGATGACATCACACAGTTGCTGCAGATTTGTCGGCTGCACATCCATGATGAGAATCTCCCGTTCCACCACATCCCAAAGGTGCTCTATTGGACTGAGATCTGGTGACTGTGGAGGCCATTGGAGTACAGTGAACTCATCGTCATGTTTGAGATGATCTGAGCTTTGTGACATGGTGCGTTATCCTGCAGGAAGTAGCCATCAGAAGATGGGTACACTGTGGTCATAAAGGGATGGACACGGTCAGCAACAATACTCAGGTAGGCTGTGGTGTTTAAACCATGCTCAGTTGGTACTAAGAAAATCTCCCCCACACCATGACACCAGCAGCAGCAGCCTGAAGCGTTGATACAAGGCAGGATGGATCCATGCTTCCAAATTCTGAGCCTACCATCTGAATGTGGTTTTTCCAATCTTCTATTGTCCAGTTTTGGTGAGCCTGTGTGAATTGTAGCCTCAGTTTCCTGTTGTTAGCTGACAGGAGTGGCACCTGGTGTGGTCTTCTGCTGCTGTAGCCCATCTGCTTCAAGGTTGGACGTGTTGTTGCTTCAGAGATGGTCTTCTGCACACCTTGGTTGGAACCAGTGCTTATTTGACTTCCTGTTGCCTTTCTATCATCTTGAACCAGTCTGGCCATTCTCCTCTGACCTCTGACCTCTGGCATCAACACTGGATATTGTCTCTTTTTGGGACCATCCTCTGTAAACCCTAGAGATGGTTGTGGTGAAAATCCCAGTAAATACTCAGACCAGCCCGTCTGGCACCAACAACCATGCCACGTTCAAAGTCACTTCAATCATGTCTACGTGCCTAAATGCTTTGAGTTGCTGCCACATAATTTGCTGATTAGCTATTTGCGATAACGAGCAGTTGAATAGGTGTACCTAATACCTAAATGCGTCACTGTTTATATGTAGACAGCTTTAAAAGTTGAGAAGCTTTGAGTCTTTAGTTAAATTAACTTGTCTAAAATCTGGCAAATTTTCCGTCTGAATCAGTGTTTGTTTTGTAAAAGTACAAATGCAGAAGAGTCCAAATTTCAGCGAGCACTTGAGGCCTTTGGTAGACAGTTTTCGGTTCTTGGTGCCACAAACACATTTCAGACTGTACCAAAACATCATTGAGGTTTGATACTCGGCCCTGTCCATGACTCACACATCAGTGTTCGATCAGTATTAATGCTGACATGCATAACATTACGTAAAGGAGGATTAGTCACTTGAATTTAGGGAAACAATACGATGACGCATCGAAGGGGCTGATCCCGTGAAAAATAAGATTTATGTTAATAACGTATTTCTTGCTTTCAAAGATTCAGAGTTTAGCCAGAGATGCTTACATCATTGATTTGAGTTTTATAGCAAAGACAGTTTGATTTGACAGTAAAGACTCTGCTGTTTAAACGAGGTCTCGATGAATCTGAGCAGCAATGAGAACTAATTAATAAACTCATACATGAACAAAACCAAAAAGAATGTTGCACATAAGGAGGCAGCACTGGTTGCAAAAGAAGCAGCAGTAACTGAAGGCGTCGGCTTGAGGGTATAAGCAGACTGATACTGACACTGTATTCACAAACTGCTGCTGCCCTAACAAAGTACGTGCTGCTTCATGTAGTACGCATACAACTGGTATTTTTATCATTACTTTGAACTTTGACTCTCTTGAATATATCCATTGCCGTCTGTAGTGCGAGCTGTCATCTTTCTGCGGCTCAGTCGATGTGAAGTATCTTCCCCTGTGCAGAGGATTGTGGGTCAGAACAGACAGAAAAGCATGCCGGCTTACATTCTGCAAAATGCGACCAGACATCCTGGTACTTTTGGTCTGCATTTGACAGACTATGTATCAGGGTATGCTAAGTCTTTTTCCTGGCATACTAAATAGTATGGTAGTATAGGTATTGGAACTAGAGTTGGGCACTGAACTCAGGGTACCGACCATATTCCCTTGGTGCTACTGAGAAGTGATTCACATTAAATCCATCAGTGCCAAATTTTGTGGCCTGAGAGCATGTCTGGTTGTGAACGCTGGGTCTAGACAGGAGGCTGAAGCTGCTAAGTTCAACGTCAGACAGGCAGAAGTGTGCTCTGTCAGCTTCCTGAGCCCGGTCTCATTCCAAAGTCGTTGAATACTGGTGCTCAGACACAGATGAAAAAAGCCGTCCTTTCAGGTCAGCATGATATGACGGAGGTTGCGAAATGTGAAATGTGACCAGACAACAACGAAAGTTATGAGGGCAAAAGTCAGAGTAGGACAGGGGGGTACTTTACTTTTGCAGGAGCGTTAAATTTATTGTAATGGAAAAACTGACACTTCGGCGAGCCAACTACGCGAATCGCCAGCACCTACCTGTCCAACAGAAAACAGGCCAACAGCAACTCCTCTCCTTCAGTGCTCGCCAGCTAAAATTAAAGTGAAAGACAACCCCAGATTCAGTCTCGTCATGGAATGAGCTTTGTCTGCTTGGCTTTTTGCCTCTTTCAGCTATATCTGTGTTTATTTCTGTGCTGTACACGCGATTGTTGCTTCTACTACCTGGTCGCTACCTTGATATAAAGTCCTGACTTCACCTGTACAGTGTTATTGACTGAACTCAAATGTCCACTCTCTGGAATTGTGGACTGAACCCTCATGGACTTCAGTCGTTCCTACTGTGACGAGTTCGCTGTCATCCCGTAAAGTCTGCAAGAGCAGAGATTACAAGTCGCTGATAGCCAGCCTTCGAGACTGTTTTACGGGTTGCCATGGAAACATTAGAGTGACAATTACAATCATTGTAACTGCTGTCATATTTTGTCTGCTCATCTGTCCCTGCAGGTAACAAGATATACATCTCGTGTATAGGGCTGTTTTGTGAGTAAACAGAATACATTTCTGTATAACACACAGACTGCAGACATTCAGATACCGAGATGTTTGTGAATAAGGACTGAGTTATGACTAATTAAACCATGTAGGCCTATTAATTACATCAGAAGATCTTTTTTTGTTTTTTTGTCCAGGCACTTTCCAGCCGACATATTTGGCATCACACTGCACAACGTGTAGTGTAGGCTGCAATAATACTGTGCATTTTGATTCCCACTGTAGCCTATATTTCTACATATTTTTCTATCATGATGTTGGTGAATATCATTCTGACCTACATGATTCAAGTAGAGTTTTAACAGGCTACACTAAGTGTTTTACATATACATAAGTTTAGTTTTTTTAGTCGGCTATTGAAAAAAAAACCCCAAACTACCACGTCACGTTCGTATTGCGGTCAAATGTGGGCAAATTAAATCAGCGAAGTCTGCTGAAGCCTGCACCCCGAGTGGAGTCTCTGGTAGTCTGCTGAAAGTGTAAGTCCGCTTTGGCCCCTTGTAGACTGGCTGAATTGTGAATTTGGACAGCCTGAAGCACTCCCGGACGTCCTGAGAATGTGCCTGCAAAGTCTGCGAGTAGGCAAGGTCTGGACATTTGGATTCATCCATTGACTGGGGGCCACCGCCCAGAGGTTGCAGCCAACAAACGTCCTGATCACAGCATAAGAAGAAAATAAGAAGAGTCTAAACATTTTTAAGGAACATCCTGCACAGTATACTTATGTGCTGAATTTGAAGATTTCATACTGTGCTGCCCCCCACTGGTGGTGTCAGATATTTCCCCACAGACCTGAGGTGAAGGTGCTGACATCAATGAATTGTTTTATTACAAACAACATCTGAATAATTCCAGAGATTATATTCTACACACAGTGAGTTTTAAAGGCTTTAGTTTGCTTTAGTATAAAATAATTTACTTTTCCCCTGAGGAGAAACACATGACATGTAACGTTTGGACGATTTAGCATCCACTCTGCTACCTGGAACACCTCCAGCAACATTTTGCCTCATAAACACATTTGCTGACAAGTTCACTGATTTAAAGCGTCCCGTGGGAATCGACAGGAAAAACACGTTTCTTCCAAGAAAATGTGAGAGCTGCTTTAAGTCGGTAGGCACTCTGCTACCTGTTTCTCTTGGCTTCTTTGGCAGCAGCGTGTTAAGATTAGTCATCCACAGTTGTCACCGCTGGCACGTCTCGGCTGTTACCAGTGTGTGACATCATGCTCATGGAAATTAAACCCAGCAACCATATCGGCCATAGCCAATTAAACTGCGAGTGTTTTGACCCAAACAGCAGTAAATATGGAATATTGGAGCAGATCTTACGTTCCGATTCGTATGAAGTCATGTCTCTACAGATGGATACCTGCTGTTTATCTCACTTTTAAATCACGCCATCGTTTTGTGATCTGTGTCAAGATTAAGAGTTTCTCTAATACATCTGTCACTTTGTTGTGCTACTTTATTCCTGACTGTTAAATGTGCAGTCAAAGTTGAATCCACTGTAACAGCAGCAATTTATGTCATTTCATGCAGAAACGAAGCAGATTAGGAACTATTTTTGTTGTATATTTGTTTTTCACCTCAAGAGTTCAACAAATCTGACAATGATTCATGCTTTTTCCCGGCCGAGTCAATTACCTTAAAACCAAATATTTTCGAGTATACAGCGCAGCACTTAATTTAGTGGCACAGTGAGGGCTTGTAAAATCATCTGAATCCAGCTGGCGTTCAGTTTTACAGCGACGTCTCAATGCTTCAACACTTTAAATGCTTTCTTATGCTTTTACTGCTCAGACCTGAAAAGAAATTACTGCACCTTTGGTGAAAATAATTAGCACTCAGGAGTTAGACACGGACTTTCTTCACACTCACATGATAACTCTGACAGTCCCGGCTGAAGTTACAGAGACACTTCAGCTGATGTTTTAACCCTTGAACTTCTGTTGAACAAAGTTCTGCCATTGCTGTCAGTATGTTTGTCATATGTTCAGTGACAGGTGGCTCGGTAGCAAAGATGCTGCTGATGTGACACCTGCATGTTTTTGTAAAGTTTTGTTTTCAGTTGAAGCTGAACTGATAACCGATACAAATCAATAACACAGTCTGTGGACATCCTGATGGCTGATAGATTTATGACATGATGCTTACCATGTAAAGTCTCTGGTTGGTGTTTTGGTGGACATTTGCCTTCAAACAATCAGTCCTCAGGAAATAAACACAGAAAGAACACTGATGTGTTAAAGGGAACATTACTTTCAGAATATTCTGAAGGGAGATACCTGAGTTACAGAGTTAAGACCAGTTGAGTTGTGATTCGTGACCAGACCAGTTTAAACATGCAACTTTAAACGTTCTGCAACGTTGTAAAAACCTGCAGTTTGGCACCAAGTCAACTAGATGAGATGGTGTATCATCTCTAGTCAACAACTCTCTGTACTTCTGTTCTGATTTGCAGCTTTTCAGACTTATTTTGTGGCTGAATATAATTTGTAGCTTAATCTCAAATGAGGATAGTGATAGTGAGATACTGGCTACAGTGATGAAACAAAACCAGCATCGTTGTGAATCTTCGGTCTAAACTGAAGTTTTTCCCCTTCTCTGGAGTGAGAAACTCATTAGGTTTCTTTGATTAAAGTAGTCTTCATGTTTGGTTCCCCACTGCATAAAGTATGGGCGTTAAGTTTTACCCAAAAAAGCTTAACACCTTAACCAAAAAAAGGACATGCTATACATCTTTATTAGGTAAATTCCTCAGCTCTTACCACGTAACCTCGCCCATCATAGCTTACCTTCATGAGGCCCTAACACAGACTCCTAAAAAAGTCCAAGGTCAGACTTTGAGCAGACTCCCAGCATACATGAAGATTGACTGTATGTGAGGAAATGAACAACACAGCATTAAATGACAACTTTTAATATTCCATGCTAATTCACTTTGACGATGTCCAGCCAGAAACCTTTGTTGCCTGTTGTCCCTCTCTGCTCTCACCTCTCTGCTGCCTTTGTGACAAACAGAAATGACACTGATAAGTCAGTTACAACATAAAGAGGAGGAGCTGAGGTGGAGGCAGGTTGCAGAGGAAGTGGCAACAGTAGGCAGGCCAAAGCAGTTTGAACAGAACTGCTGGTTGCCTGTTCCACATTCACAGTAAGCATCAGACTGATCGCTGAGTTAAAACATAAACAGAGAAATCATTTGGCTCAATGTCCGAACCGATGCTTTACAGAGTTCATACAGTTTATACCGCCTCTAAAAATCCTCTGATATGTAACTTTACACCTGAGAAATACTTGATACCAAGAAAAACAAGGCTACACATTCAGAGGTTTCACAGCCAATAAATGACTGTAGGACCATGCTTCTTTCATCGAGTGCAACTTACAGTGTTTTCCTAACAACTGAGCCGCAGAAAGTCAACCTGATCTAATCATCAGAATATAGAATTAAGGGGGTTTCCACCGCAACCGCCTGTAAGCATATTACTGTAACTGAATAAAGGTTTGTTAGAGTGAAAAGTGATGTAAACATGATGAATTGCTTTACTAAAAACAGTCACGCCTTAACAACACATCACTCGACAGCGTGTTTTTATGCCGAGCTGAAGAACATTACAGCACTGAAAAAGCTTATTGTATGTATGTTGTGTTAAATGCATCAGAGTTAAGATGTAAAATAGACAGAAGACATGACGTCACAAAGCCTGGAATAAAATCCAAAATGTGATTTCTAATTTTAAAGGAGCAGTGTGTAAGATTGAGGGGGAATAAGTGGTATGTAACGTTGAGTGTTGCAGACTGCAACCAGCCGAAACTTCTTCAGATTAGGATTTCTTCAGTGTTCGTTGTTCAGGAGATTTTTACTGGGAGCCAAATTATCTGCCGATGTCTCTTTCCCTCAAAAAAACAACAACAACAACAACAAAAAAAAAACAGACAAGGTGAATAATACCTGGGCCACACTGCCTATGTGAACAGTGCATGTGTGTTGCCAAACCTTGTGTATTTTTTGTTTGTTTGTTTGTTCTGGTGCCCGTGTTAACAGCTTAGAGCAGCCACGCTGCCTGCGTGGCTCCACTGTTCAGGTACTGCTGCTGCTCAGCTGCAGAACATCCTGAGAATAGAAGCCTTGCTTATTTTTTTTCTGCGAGATGTGAGTTATAGTGATAGTAATGTTAACTGCTATTAATAGTCATAGCAAAAATTGTGAAAGCGATCTTTTGATAATGATATTGACACCGTACAAACTTTCAATACAGCTTCAATGTCTAGATCACTCACAGACATTAAAAAAAAATGAACTCAAGACTTCCTGTTTCAGTTTCAAAATAGAAACCCTTTGACCTTGTTGTTGAAAATGCAGTGGAATACCAGCTTTTACTTGTGGAAATACAGTTGTTACAGCAGTAGGCAGCAACGAGGCAACACTGCAGCAGCAACACTTTCTGTGTGAACACTGCTTGTGTGCGAGCCGCTGCAGTTCAGTGAGGTAGCCATCACATGCCTGCTCACTCAGGCAGCGGTAAAGCAGTAAAGATACTCAAGGAAGCAGTGACACGTACAAACCAGTGTTTCTCGGACACTGTTTTGCTCGTCACAGGTGTCCCACTCACCCAGCACTTGCTGATGCATGCTCATCTATTTTCTCTGATAACTAGAGAGACATTCAGAAATCTCCATCTCTCTGAAACAAATGAACCCAGCAAACAGTGAATACCCTCTTGCTGTGAGGCAACAGTGCTAACCACCACACACCGTGCTGCCCCAGTGAATACAGACGTTTCAAATTAAAAGCTTTTTGCTGGCCCTTTCGTCACAGAGGGGCTGCTAACATGGTGGCCAACACGAAAATGAGAATATGCAAATGGCCCTACGTAGAGCCAGTGTTTGGTTTGAAACATGGCAGTGCAACATGGTGATCTCCATAGACTGAGGACCTGACGGCTCAATCTAAGGTCACGAAAGCACCACAATCCTTATTTCAGGTGAAAAAAAACCCTGAAATACACCTATTATAATCCATTTCTGCCAACATATCCCCTAAATCCTACACACTGAACCTTTAACGCTGGTCCGTTATTATCATAAAGACCCCCGCTGTTAGCTCAGGTTGTATATCACAGTTCAAGGTTCAGCTTTATTTGTCCCAACAGTGTGCGATTGCTTTTGCAGAAATGTTCTCAAAAACACAGAGAGACATAAATCTATAGATGTATACGTTAAACATGGCGTCCTGTAAAAGAGAAATACAACAAAATGGAAGTTAACGTGAAACAAGTCAAGGTAAACAACGCTGCCTGCCAAAGCCTACTCATGTCACCCTGGAAAATAAAACCAGCAGTTCCTGTCGAGCGTTTTAATTAAGCACACTCGAGTAGTTTTATTTCACATGTGCAATAACAGGCGGGCAGCTCCTTCCTGCAGACGGCAGTGACAATTACATGGAGCACTCTGCCCTGGTTCATCTGGAAAACAGGCAGGAGGAGGAGAAAATGGGGAGAAAATGGAGGGTAACATAACCACAGTGATTAGTACAAAACACATCTGTAGCCTTTTTAATAAGCGGGTCTAAAATAATTGCCCTGTGTATTGTTTATATACTGCCCTCAGCCTGCCAAGCTGCAACTGGCTCTCCAACGCCTTAACAACCTGTACTTATCCTATACACTCTTAATTTGAAAATAACACCATTAAAAAGCTTTGTTGGTGCGTTTAAGCCGGAGCGTTGGTGGCCTCTGATTTGGACGTCTGCATTAACTGAGCTGTAACTTCTCTTAAGCTCCATTCAGCCGCTAATTATTAAGTTTGCTGTTTTTGATCAAACGTCATGGAAATCAAGAGCAATTATTCATCAGTCCGAGCCACGAGTGTAACGTAATAATTTACTGAGCAGAGCGTACGGTAAATAAACAAATTTAATACATGACCACACTTGGGGAACTAAATAAGTCTCATTTCTGCACGATTTCAAGATAAAAAATAATTATTCTGGAGCAAACTTTTCTCCACGTTTCACTTGTTTGTACATGACGTCCTGTCATGTTCTGCACAGCGCCGCTTTTGAGAACCTGCTGTACAAATAAAGTTTATCATTATTATTTCTTACAAGTCATCTGGGGAGTAATTAGAGTGGAGCAGTGTTTGTGTATCCCCGCGTGTTTCTTCAGGCCATATAACCTAAATACACTCATTAGCCTCCTGCTGTATTTATTTTGTCATCGCACCCTTTGTTCACGAGGGACGTCTGCTGCTCAGGACAAGTGGTCAGGAATTTGAAACTGGAGTCGCCGTCGTTATTCCTCCTCAGTCGACACGTTGCCATGTGCGGTGAGTTTGTCTAAGCTCCCCTAATGAAACAGGGCCTAAATGGGAGGAAAGAGCGCAGGGTGGGGGGGGAGTCCTGCTTTGCAGTGTTCAGGTGTACATGGGATGTTTTTGTATGTAGATGCCTCCAAGCAAATACCATTCAGTCTGAAGGTCTCATTAAGGACACCAGGAGGGAAAAAGAGTGCAGCTCCAAATAATAAATTCAGTTACCGTAAAGCAGAAATCCAGAGCATATTTGAGTCTGCTGCTGCTGCTGAATGTTTCACGGCTGCTCAGGGGTTTGGCTGCTGTTTTTGTAGCACAGACTTCCAACCACCCGAAGCCATTCAACTGAATGTTCACCTGTTACCTGTGCTTTAAAACAGGCCGCTGCAGGCACTGAGGACGAGTGCCAAGCCTGCAAATTCAACACAGAAATAAGATTTATATACAGGACTTTCTGTTTGGGAGGTTGTAGCTTTCTTTCAAAAAGGTAAGAAACAGATAAGGAATACACAACAAGGCATCTAAAAATAAATAAAAATGCTTGTGGTCAGTTTAACACATGGGTAAGTTTGTTTTCACCTCTGACAGTTTATTGTAAAGGTGACAACAAGCAGCAGCCTCAGGAGCTGGAAGATCAAGCCAACACAGAAGGGCACATCGTACTATTGTCTGCATGTACAGACACAATACTGGCATTAACACAAAACAAATATTTTTAAAAATACATTTGCTGGTCCATAGGTCAAAAGATTTCTTTGTTACATACATCAGAGCCAGTCAGGAGGATTTATAAAATAACAGACGAGGATGAGACAGGCCCACCTGATTGTAAAGATGGTGATCGACAGGAAGAATAGATTACAGACGAGGGAGACACCACAGTATTGTTAGCTTCAGAGAGACAGAGACCACCATGCACCCAAGAGCTTCAGTGTCAGGTGAGGCAGAGCTGCTGCTGGTTTGAAACAGTTAAAGTGATCATATATTTCCTGCCACCACCAAAAATGGTTTGGCCTCTTGGATCACAGTCTTTCCTTCGTGTGTTTTGCATGGATAGATTACTGAACAGATCTACAGGGCACAGGCCCAGGGGCCAAAGTGTCAGAGGCCCCCTGGCTTTCACCTTTCACCTTGAAGACACATTTACTGTACCAACCAGCAGGCGTCTCAGAATGACCTCAAAGAAACATTAAATGGCCACAGAGAGACAGAAAATCCACAACAAGATGCAAAGCAGTTACAAAGAGACACAAAATGAAAACCAAGAGATGCAAAGTGTCGACAAAGACACCAACAGCAATGATGAAGAGACACAAAATAACTATGAAAAAAGGAAATTAAAAAACACAGACAGAAAACAACTACAAAGAGACACAAAATGACCAAAGAGACACAAAAAAGTAAGTAAGTAAGTAAATCAATTTTATTCATATAGCACTTCTCACAGAGAGGGCTCACAAAGTGCTACATGGTTAAAATACAAAAATACAGTCAAAACAACTACAAAAGGAGAGAAATGACTACAAAGAGGCACAAAACAACCACAAAGAGAATCAAAATTACCACAAAGAGGCACAAAACAACAATGAGACTCAAAATGACTTCAAAGAGACACAAAACAAGTACAAAAAACCCAAAATTATCACAAACTGACACGAAACAACTACAAGAGGAGCAGAATGAAAACAAAGAGATACTAAACAACTGCAAAGAGACTCAAAATATCACAAAGAGACATAAAACAACAACAAGACTCAAAATGACAACAAAAAGACACAAAACAACTACAAGGAGACTCAATATTACTACGGAGAGTCAGAGACACAAAACAATTACATAAGACCCAAAATCATGACAGAGACACAAAACAAAGAGACTAAAAATTTCCATATAGAGACACAAAACAGTTACAGAGATTCTAAATTGTCACAAAAAGACAACTACAAAGAGACTCAAATTTTCCATTAAGAGACATGAAACAACAACAAAGAGTTTCAAAATGACTATGAAGTGACACAAACTATTCACAGAGACACAAAATCACAGTGAGATGTGTAGTGACCAGAAACAAACAAACAAACAAACAGGAGAGGTGGTGCACTGTACAATCCAGTCACCTAAACCTTAAAGCAAAGTGTAAAGGGGGTCAGAGATGTCACGAAGCCCAGTAATGATGCTGCTTTGCTGCTGTAGCTCATGGTTAAATTCCACTGACCTCCCTAAATGATGACCACCATGGTTGCAAATGCATGATTCTGATTTTATTTCTGTTTTGACTTGTTCCAGTAAATACATGATATCCAGCAGAGACCAGGGGTTGAAGTGTTTCATGGGACCAACTGCTCTTTTATTTCAGTCTCATGACAATGACCGTCCCTAATGGAGCTATACTGGGGGTGCCTTGCTCAAGAGCACTTGAAGGCTGAAGGAACTTGAGCCTTTTCTGCTGTGTTTTTTACCAGCTGCTTCAAGCAGGCCACCCTCTGACCACAAGGCCACTTCTCTTACCGTCAGGCCTTTGTGCCACATGGTCAAGTACTCTAGCAGAGATCTGGATGTAAATACCTCTCTTGTTAGTTTTTGCTCAGGCCCGGCCTTTAACAGGAACTCAAGCTGTGCTAGCTCGCCATTAGGCCCTGGCAAAACGAGAAGACATAATTCAGATTATTAAGTCAGCCGGGAGGGGGTGGAGGATTGTCAGAAACACGGCGAATATTACACGACTCTAAAATAGCCTCCTAATTGAATCTGTCAGCGTGCCCTCATCTGGCTATTACACACATTTAACTCTTTGTTCAGGGTAAAATATAGACTCCCGACGTGAACTTTAGCTGGTGACTATTTCATGTAAATGTTTGCTTTTTCACACACTGACACAAAGCCGTACTGTTTTACACTGTACAGAGCTGAGACATTTTAAATAGATTTTATTAATCTGTAGCATTGGTGTGAAACATCCGCAGAATACTAAATAACTCAGACTTGTCTGAACAGCACAGGTGTGGCCAGCGTCTGTCAGGAGTCGGCTCTCGGTAGTCGGACTTGGAGATTTACCAAGCATGTTAAACTGTAGCCAATTTTACAGTCCTAAATTATATGGCCGGCTTGGAAAAATGAGGAGAGTCAAAGGGTAAGGGGGAGATTTGCCAGTCGAATCCTGTTACAGAAGTGGAGTGCGGACTGTCACCGGCCACTTGCTGAAGACATAACATATTACTGCTGAGGATAAACAGCAGATTGGGATTTTTCTGCCATCTGCACAGCAACACAGACTCAACGGGCCAACTGTTGGGACAACGTGACGCTAAAGAGGATTCGGTTTTAGCTGCTGAAAAGTTAGATGGATTGTGTTTCATTAAATGTGAGTATTGGAGACCAGTGGGACTCAGTTTACCCTTCAGGAGTTTCCACAGATTCATCTGAAGTCCAGCAAATATTTATGCAACAGATTTGGTCCTTTAAACCGTCACAGTAGACTGTATGTAGACTCTTTTAGTTTTGTACAGTGTTGTTTTGAGGAAATATATTCAGTCTTTGTAAGTTTGTAGGACTGAATGGGGTTGTACCAGCTTTTTCTGAAGCTAGCTTATTGCTACGTTTGTCTTGCACAGCCAGACCTTTCTCACTGCTGTGCCAGCGCTGTAGAAAGGTCTGGCTGAACCCATCATAGCTCTGAACTAAGTGGAAAAAAAGCTCTAGGTTTTTGTATTTCCTTAAAGCAATCACATTAATCTGGGGCGTCATAAAGCCCAGGACGCAGTGACAGTCATTTTGCGAAATAACATTAGGAGGGAACTTGTTTTGGTGGAGCATTTGCACATGGGAAGGTGAGCCCTGGAATTAAAATGGCTAATTTCCTGCAAAAGATAAAACGTTAAAGCATTGCAGCCGAGTGTGAAGCGGTCAGGTTGAGAGTCAGCACCTCCAAATTTAAGGCCATGGTTCTCTGACGGAAAATGGTGAATTGTCACCTTGGAGTTGGGAGAGTTACTGCACCAAGTAAAGAAGTTCAAGTATCTCGGGGTCTTGTTCACGAGTGAGGTTAGAATGGAGCGTGAGATGGATCAACGGTTTGGTGCGGCGTCTGCAGTGATGCAAGCGCTGCACCAGACCGATGTGGTGAAGAGGGAGCTGACCCGGAAGGCGAAGCTTTTGATTTACTGGTCCATCTACGTCCCAACCCTCACCTATGGTCATGAGCTCTGGGTAGTGACCCAAAGAATGAGATTGAGGATACAAGCGGCCGAAATGAGTTTCCTCCGTTGGGGGGGGCTGGGCTCAGCCTTAGAGATAGGGGGAGGATGAGGAAATACAGCGAGTGCTGGACGGAGCAGTGAGTCACAACAACCCCACCCACATTTAAGGGTACTGTTTGTGGTGGAAATGCTAGGGTCTAGGTACCATGTCTGAAGGGTTACTGTTGGTTCTAAAGGGACTATAGTGAAAGTGAAAGACGTGATTACACACATGACGCAAAGACACATCTCTAACAGACATGGTATGTTGCTAGCTAGCTTACAGCTAAAATTCACTTTGCTTTCTTTCTGAACACGGAGTCTACAGTCATGCTAGCAGCCCTGGGAAGCTGTCTTTAGCATTTAGCTGAAAGCAGTGCTATGGCTAAATGCTCACAACGACAATGCTAACTTGTTGAGTCAGGGTTGGTATAATCTCACAGAGTTCACCATGGTTAAATGTGATCAGACCAAAGGACTGGACGGAGGCCATCATCAAAAATGCTCACATGTGCAGCGCACACTTCATATCAGGTTAGGGACAAAGTATTTCCTGTTGTAGGGATGAAGAACGTTATGTGTATTAAGGGTTATCATGTCCACCTCATCAGAAACTGGGGAGCTATTAAGAGGAAGATTGGATTTCTCTGGAATGCTAACTTTTTAGCACATTAGCTAACGTTAGCTTCCATAGCAAAACAAAGAAGATTGGCTTCCTGTGACATCATCCATCCACTGAGTGAGAGCATACGGGTCGGCCAGTCTGGTCCCGTTGGTCAGTGTTTACTTCTTCCAGTAACACTGGCGGTCCCAGAGAGTGAGTGACCTGACATGGTGCGTTGGTAAATTCAGTCTGACGCTCTACACTAAAATGAGAGCCCTGTTGGTGGAAGAAACGGAGCCTTATATTTCTACATGAATGAACCAACGCTTAAGTTAATCACACATTCACTCCGCTCGGCGCTCTGCTGCTCCGTCTCCACAGACAGAGTGTCCAGAGTGCGCTCCAACACTCAGAATGAGTATTTTTGAATGCACCACTCAGATTGTCTTCCTCCATTGTCTAAAACAAGGCAAAAAGAACCTGCTAGCTAGCGCTAGCTCATATTTTTGGAGAATTGTTTTGCCTCCAACTAAGCCCCGCCCACTAAATCACATCATACTGTTATCTAAGAGTAAAAGGGTCTGTTCAGGTCAGATGTCGGCCTTCAGTCTACACCATCTTATATTAGCAAGCTAATGTTGGTTATGTCACTTAGCTCAGTTAGCTAGCAACACCTACACCTGGAAGTTACTGGGTGTAAATATTCAGCAACAACTGGTTTCCGTGTTAACACTAGTTTGTGTGGTGCAACCTGTTTTAATTTAGTCATGTGTAAATCTCTACTTAGTAAGCACTTGTGTTATAACTTGGCTCAGTTTGAGCTCCAGATGTCTCCAGCGTGCTGGCAGCATCAGCTCTGTGAGAACAGGACCGCTGCCACTGACTGACTAACTGTCTTGTAACCTTGTTATATGTTTCTTATGCACGCTCTGGACATGCTCATTGTTTACCTTGAGGTACAAGGATGAACGTTGGGTGAGACGTTTGGACTCGACGATCAAGGCCCACTGCTCTTCTTATTATCTTCCCTGCAAATTACATTTGATTTAGATTCAAGTGAAACAGATGTGACTCTCGCTTTATCTGCGGTGAGCTTTGACCAGATTTATGGAGCACAAACCTACAACTTGGAGGACGTGAACTTTGAGCACAATCTGTTTTTCTGACACATTTTATCCAAATAAATCCAGCCTGACATCAAACAGCTCGACATCAAACAAGCATGACTTGCACGGATTTTCGGAGCCGCAGATGCTCGCCATTTACAGGAAATTGTCACAGCAGAGGACACTGACTGAGCGCACATCTTTATCCTCTCCCTCCTATCTGATTATACATTCATGGACTCGCCCCCCAACGTTGCACTTCACCTTCAACCCCAATTCAAGCTAGTTAAGTCTGATTGTGCAACGAGGAAACAGTGCTTGGGAATCCAGCAGTTTCTGCTCTTTGGAATAAGGAAATTAAGATTAAGCAGCAGTGCAGAGGAGTGAGAGTAAATGATGTCAAATTGGAAACAGGGTCTCCTGAGATTTTGGAACATCTGTTGGGGTGTCAGGTTGCTTTAGCTCTCGTTAGGCCTGCAGTTTACCTCACGAGGCGGTTGCCAAATGCCCCTCTGCTCCCTCTAGGCGCTGTCCACTGTTTTACAAACAACCGCAGAGCTGAGGCCAAGACTTAATGTGCTCACCTTACACACAACCTTTGCTGTCCCCGAATGCACTTCATTTCCCACAGAACCGGTCCCACATAGGCGACTTCTGCGTCGCTGCAATTTGTGCGTTCAATTTGGTTAGATTAACGACTTAGATAATGCCGACTCTTTTCCCACAGGAAAGCTGCTGCTCTGCACTTCACGCAGCGATAACCTCTTTGTATTTCTCCCATGATATATGGACACTGAAAGCTACATCACGCTAGCAGATATTAAAGGAGATAGATCATGTCAACCGTCAAAACGCCGTCCAAGTATCTGCTGGGTCGACCTGTTCGCAGTGAAGATCTCACTGGAAAAACACATTTCCTAACGCGCCTACGATGTGTTTGTGATGTTCCTCCCTTCCTCTTTTTTCACACCGGAGGAAGAAAGGTGAAGCATCCAAGTTTGGGTTGTCACATTAATGACACGATCGCCTCTGACGTTCAAATTGCATTTGACAGTGAACTTCCGAGGCACAGATGTATCGGCCCGGGCCCAAGCAGACGCCGGCTTCGGTGCCAGACGACTGAGCAATCATTTGGAAAACACTGGCAACACCCGGTGTTTTCATTTTCAGCTCGCTTTTTAACCTCTTAGTAAACTTTCAGGAAATCTTTTTCTTTTTGCCGAGGGTCCCTGATGACTGTGCACACATTCATACCCCCCCCGAAAATAAGAATCTGTCGACGTGTATTGAAATGCTACTGTCCACTGGATTTTGAAATTACAGTAAGAGTCTGATGAGAGCAGCCAGCCTGGGGGTTAAGGCAAGGTTATCCCTCACCGCCTTCCAAAATGGCTCCCTTGAGACTTGACCTCTCTGTGTCCTGACCTCACGGCGCTAAAGCCATAATCTCTGTTTGCTCGTCAAGCTTTCGTTCTAACTCCTACTGTCTCCATATTTCCTCTCTCCCCGTCCCCTCCACTATTTACTTTTTACATCACTTCGTTTTATTTTCTCTCCCTCTGTTTCTCAGTCCTCCTCCCTGTTTTCTCCTCTCCCCTCCCCTTCTCTGCTTGTACTTTTTCTCCCTGTGTCTCCCTCAGCTATGCGGCCATACTGCCAGGGCTGACTCTTTTGATTTGAGTGCAGTACATGTGGTTGAAATCTGAGGCCTGCTGCACTGCCAAGCCACAGGCCCCGTAATGGAGCGCTGGCGCAGGAGAATAAGCCATTGTTCTTGGTGCAGTCGGTGGATGGATAGATGGAGGGAGAGAGGGAGGGAGCTCTGACTGAGTCTAGGTTTTTTTTAAAAAAGAAAGAGAAGTTGACTCTAGCTGAACACAGCCCCTGGGGTCAAAGGGGAGCCCCATAATCTCGCTGTAAATCCCACTCTGTGTTGCAGGGGAGGAAAAGCCGCCTGGGAGTCATTTGCAGACACGGGATGCAGAGATGTTAGCAAGAAAACTGTCCGGTCTTGGTTTCCTGGGCTGTCTGACTGCATACTGAAATAACATAAACTAGAGAGTGAGAGTGGTTCACCCCACCTTAAAGTATTATCGTCATTTGTTTGATGCCCAAACTTATTTTAGTGTGTTTGAGTTCATGTGTACTGACACAGACACAAGAAAGTGAGTCTTTAAATAGATAATCATGGTTATTTGTTCTCTGCTCACACCACCTCGAGTGTTTGCACCCTCTCAAATGAATTTTTAGTTTGATCAGAGCAGCTGTTGGAAAATTATTTCGATCAGAGTACTGCAAAGGTAGCAATACAACACTCTGCAAATCACTGATTACAAGTTACAAGCAGCTAAATTCTAAATTATGTAACTAAAGTTTTATTTTTTTAAGCATTATAAATAAAATCTACTTTAAATGAGAGCACTCATCAGACAGATATGCCACATTTTTGTATTATTCAGCTACTTTCGTTGATGTGTTTTGATGCTAAAGCTTGTCAGCACTGTGATTTATTTTAACTATTTTTCATGCTGTATATTGTGGTATAAACATGTGTCCAAAAAACTGATTAATGCAGCTCCAGTGACATAACTGTGGGCTGTTTGTGTAAATTATTCAGCAAAGTAACAAGATATTTAGGGCTGTTGTGATCATCAACATAACCACAGTACAGCAATACTGCAGTGCTATTGACAAGACAGCCACATGGGATGGCAAGCTAACTGACACATCTGCCATGTTCCTGCTTTTTCTTTTTTCATGGGAGTGGCGCTTATTTACAGATAAAAAAAAAAAATCTACAAATGGGAGCAGTGGGAGGGGCTGAGTGTCTGTTCTGCGCCGAGTGCTGCATGTTTGCAATCTTTCTTTTTTCTAGGCAAAGAGAGTTGAAAATAGTTCAGTTCAGCTGTCCAATCACAGTGGAGGAGGGGCGGGACAAATACCACAAACACCAACCGTCACATCGCTGAACAGCAACAGAGGAGACATTAGTACTGAACCCACACAGACTGGTGGGTCCATCTTCTCGCCTGCGTACCTTCCCATAATACAGAGTAACGCCCTGTTGAGACCAAACATTCACAACAAGACTTGTTAAAACGTGCAACTACTTACGATGCGTCGTTCTGCAACGTTTTAAAAACCTGCCGGTTCACACCAAGTCAACACAATGAGACGGTGTATCATCTCTAGTCAACAACTCTCTGTACTTCCGTTCTGATTTGCAGCTTTTCAGACTTATTTTGTGGCTGAATATAATTTGTAGCTTCTTAAAATCTGAATGAGGATAGTGATAGTGAGATACTGGCTACAGTGATGAAACCAAACCAGCATCAGATGGACTGTATTCATAATCAATACGCCACAATAATATCAATAACCAGCACCACTTCATCAGTCAATGAGAATGTGTGTGTGGGCGGGGCATAAGCACATACAGCCAGCAGCAGCAGCGACCCGACGTCTGACACCAGCACACCGTGAGGACGGAAACAGAGGGCTCGGCAGGGACAGATCACCTGCTGCAGCAAGCCAACACGCCGTCTGCGGCCATTTTGACTTGACCAGCAGACTTCACTACAAGCTGATTGGCTGCTGAAACAGGTGACGTTCTTTACATTCTAAAACCAGCCACTGGAACTTTACCCAGCTGAGTTTCAGGTGACACCATCAGCAAGCTTGAGTCGAGCTCAGACAGCCAGTTCACACTGCTGCAACTTTTCTCTGCAACGTTCTGAAACAGTTTCATCTTGTTGTGAATCTTTGGTCTGAACTGGACTTAAGGCCCTGTGTCCACGTGGTGTTTTTTTTACTTAGTGCTGGTGTCTTTTTTCAATCGTATCCAATGAGGAGAGAGCATATGCAGCCATGTAGAGAAAAAGTGCAGTGCCCAACATCACCTTTGAGAGTGCCCCACCTTTTTTGTGTGGCCACTACGAGCGCTTCTAGTTGAAAATCTCTGAACTTTCCAGAAAGGCCCTGTTGACGCCACAACTAATCCTTTAGCAAGGCTACGAAAGCCCAATATTTGGGGCAGATCGGCTGTCAGACACTGGATGTTGCTGCTGAGTGTAGTGTTTTTATTTGTACAAGTCAGTTAAGTATGATTTTATTCATAAAAAAAACAGCCAGTATCTTACAATATCAGCTGGTAAGACAAGACAACAATCACTGTCTCGCCACACTTACTTCATCGCTAATGGTTAAGGCATTGTCGCCTCACAGCAAGAGGGTCCCTGGTTTGAACCCAGGGTGGGGGAGCCCCTCTGTGTGGAGTTTAAATATTCTCCCTGTGTCAGTGTGGGTTTTCTCCAGGTGCTCCAGCTTCCTCCCACAGTCCAAAGACATGCAGGTTAACTGGAGACTCTAAATTGTCCGTAGGTGTGAATGTGAGTGTGAATGGTTGTCTGTCTCTGTGTGTCAGCCCTGTGATAGTCTGGTGACCTGTCCAGTGTGAACCCTGCCTCTCACCCAGTGTCAGCTGGGATAGGCTCCAGCCCTTCACGACCTCCAACAGGATAAGCGGTTACGGAGAGCAAACGCATGAATGAATGTGGCTAGCTAGTTGCTCCAAGTCTGGTGTGATTTGATTAAGTTTGGTTTACACCCGAGTGCAGGATGAGTCATCAAACATTTGACACTGTTTTACACAAAGAGAAAAATACTGATACTGATTTTTTTTTTTTTTTAACATATATTTGGCATAAAATGAGCTAAATAAACAATCAACCCGAGGACACAGGGTCATTTCACTGGGTGCAGTTCATGAGTAAACAGTTACATAGTTAGACAGAGTTAAAATAAATGATCGACGCTCCTGATACAAACATTGTTCTCCTCCTCAAACACTGTCTGAGCTACAGTAACTTCATATCCACTCCAAGTATGTGTCACTCTGATTATTTGCTTATAATCATTGTTATGTCTTTTTAAATGGTTTTAATTTGAAGGATTATTGTTTAGAGGAACTGGAGGACGGTCTCTTCGGCCTGATGATGAGCTGCTATAAAACAGTAATCTTACTTACATGTGGACTCAATTTTATCCTCCTTCACTGTACAAACCACAATCAGGATGCAGGAGTCTATCGCCTGACAATTCTCAACTTAATTAAAACGTGTTTATGACTGAGGGGAAGAGTGAGTGTGCAGATTCTTGTTGATTAGTCACTCCAGCTGCAGTCGACATAATTCCCCTCCCTGCTATTAAATCCTACCTCCCCTATAGATTTTACTACTTAAAGGGTTAAATATGTCTGGAGAATTTCTTTTGTTTACCTCGCGGGATGCAGCCAAATCATTAAAATAAGTACAATGGATCAAGTGACCCCTCCTCATTAAAATTTATGGCAGAAAGAGATGGGAGAGCTGGAAAGTTGAAGCGGTGTCATCTTGAATCATGGGAGCTGCCAGCCTGCGGGGACTCCTGGTGCCATAAGGTCCTGAGGTTTCCTTCTTCTGTTTTCCCATCAAGTCATTTCACAACAGGGCCTGTGCATCAAGTCAGCGTGCACTCCATCAAATCCCACCATTGTTTTTACTCAGAGAGCTATAAAACAAACGACAGGCTAATAGCTGAAGTCGGGGTGAACCCTAATGGAGAGATGCCCCCTCCATATGATGTGACTTTTACGACGTGGTGTGAAGCTGTAACTTTTTTCCCCTCACAGACGGGTTTGTTGGGAGGCGTCGGACGTAGGTGACGACAAACCACCATGAAGCCGGGTCTCGGTGCCCAATCAAATTGCCGCAGACCTGCGTGTAATGTTCTCTCATTGAGTGTAAATGTGCATGAGTAGTCACCCTGTCTCACAGCGGTGCCACAGAGCGCTCTATGTATTTGTTTAGCGGGATTTCTCCTTGGAAACTCAGGTCAGAGTGTCTCGTGAAAAGTGGGAATTTAAAAGTGAACCAGATTGGACCGAATATTTCAAGAATATATATCTTTTTATTCTGTCTTTGTCATCAGTCTTGGCCGATAAAGACTTCCCCACGCAGAGATTGCATCGGAGCAGATCTTTGGACCTCGTTTCCCAAAAGTATTTTATGTCTAAGATGATCATAAAGTCCATTTTACAAACCCTCTTCAGTTTAAGAGACGTTTCCCCAAAGCATTGTGAAGCAAGTCGCTCTTAGAAATAATTGTGGATTAACAAGTGCCTCATAAAAGGTTAAGAGTGTTGTTGGAAGCTCGAGAACACGCAGGAGGAACCGAATACATGTGTGTTTCATTCAAGGTTTTGTGCATCTTTAAATCTCTATCTCTTTTAATTTAACGACTCTCTGATCAGTGATGCTTCGTGTTACTGTATCGGGTCGTAGCATTTTAAATTAGAGAATAAGAAAATTAGACATAACAGACCCACAAAAAATAAACACATTTATGGAACAATTTCTGATTCACGCCAAACTGGCCGTGTGTTGTGATTCATCTGCCAATGTCTTCTTTTCCTGTAATGCAAAGAGTCCAGACAGCAATAATTACAGTCATTACTGCAGCGTTTACTACCATTACTACTAGGGACGCACAGTTTGTGAAAGTCTGAGCTGATACCTATGTTTTCTGTTGTAATTGTTGTTGTGTATTTTGTTTTTGTTGCTGTTTGAAACCCCCCATTCAGCCCCTCGTCACACTACCTTTGAATGAGCACATATTCAATCAAACAAATTTATGAAACAACCTGTAATTTAACCTTCCTTCACATCGCTGCTTTAAAAGCCTTTTTACTATATATGTCACAGTCCCCTCTCTAATATCTATTATATATTGCTGTGAAATTGAATGAAATTTCTCCTTTAAACAACTGAATTTATTCAAGTTTATCACCAAAAACAAAACTTTACAAGATTACCTTGAACACATCATGATAACTTTATAGTTTACCTTCGCCCAAAACTCATGTTGAACTTAATAGAGCTTGAACGCATCATAATTTCACTCAGTGTAACCTCTGTTAGCTGTTAGCTCTGGCAACTGTTTGCTAAATGCTGACGTTAGCTAGCTGTCCTCCTGCTGATTGCAACACAGATTTGTTGTTTACAATGTGTCATTATCGGGGAAACAATAGGGTGTATTCTCTGACGTGTTATTGGTGAGTTTACGGTGTCGTTTGGTCCCAAAGGCGTCCTGAGGAAGATCTCTGCTTGCTCCTGGGATGACGACACACCATTAGTCATTATTTTTAGCCTGGGTTTTGGCGATGATTCTCAGTCATCGAGGTCCAGTGCTATATCATGGGCAAGTGGACATTTCACCTCTCATCCAAGAGGCTTCTTCAGTTCTCTATTAGGAAGGACAAATGCAATGTTCTCCATGTTGAGGTGGACGTGTCACCTGTGTCCTGGCCGAAATCTATGTCTATGTAGTACTTTTTACTCCACTTGAATCGTTAAACTTAAGTGCTTTATCGTAGGCAGCTGGAGTTTCTTGAAGACATTTCACCTCTCATCCAAGAAGCTTCTTCAGTTCTAAAAGTCTGGTGCCAAGTCGCAGGCTTTAAACCTTGTGCGGGTATAAACCCTTACAGAGTCGTATGTGGTCACATGTGTGTCGTTAACCCACCTGGCCATCATGTGGGTCGTTAGGGTCAGATGGGTCCAGGTGTGAATGGGTGTTAAGTCATCTGGGGAGGGATCCCATGACGGCATTGTAGGCGGGTGATAAGTGGTGTCATACTGAAGAAGCCTCTTGGATGAGAGGTGAAACATTTTCAAGAAACTCAAGCAAGTCCAGCTGTCTACAATAAAGCACTTAAGATTTTTAGCTTGTGCAACATCAATATGACAGAACAGAAAAACACCAGCTGCTGCTATCAGTGAATTTCATCTTATTTGCCGATGGCCAGTGGCAGTCAATAAGGCAGATATCAGCCGATACCAATATTCGGCTGCCATATTGGTGCATCCCGAACTACTGTTATTCATTTATTTGTTGTCAGCATTACAGTAAAAGGTTTTTACCTGCAGCCTAATATATTAATCTGCTTCTGATACTGATTTTCTGTTTATTATCTTGTCTTTTCTTTTTATTTTAAGTTACATATACCTTTTACTTTAGTATTTGCCTGATATCTGACACAATTGTCAACTTGTTACACTCCATTTCCATTTTCAGTCTGACATTGCATCCTCTTTTATCAATGTCTGCAGGGGAGAAGGATTTAATTTCCCCAGTCATTCACCAGAGACCAACATATCAGACTGAATATAATGTCACTGTAAGTCCACACTGATGCAGAGTCGTGCTAACACACTGGTTTTGCTGAGGTTTCAGAATTGAGCAGAGAAAGGTAAAACATTCTACACGACACACTGACTCTGGCACACTGCTTGACAACAGTTTGATAACTGCGTTAGTCCCACTTGTGGCACTGATTGGCTAATCATTAGTTTCCCGCGTGGGTCTAACTGGATCAGTCAATTGTCAACCAAGAAACTGCTGTTTCATGTCATGATGCCTGTTGTTGTCTCCTTTGGTCTGAATCAGGGACTCATGTTGTTCCAAAGTTGTATAATTACCTAGAGTTGGTTGGTGTTCTCATGGCAGCATTTACAAGCGGACCAGATCAAATGCCTTGTGTGAGAAAGCTGCTCTTGATTGGTCAGAATTTCCATGTGGGAAAAATCCAGGAAGTAAAGCAAACGTTGAAGAAGAGTACACTGTCAAGATAAATGTGACACTTTCTAATGTCACAATGGAGGGACAACTACGCAGGTTGATTTTAGCGCTGCTCATCGTGGACTATATTGCTGTCATTGTTCATTTGAGTCAAAGCATACAGTTTGAAAACGAGGCGCGGCTCCAACTAGAAAACAATGTTTTGATGCATTGGATGTGCTGAATGTGCATATTAAGGCAGTACAGGAGGAGGCGCACATTAATAATCCTCCAGGACTGTAACATGCTCATGTTTAACCCAAACAATGTGTCATGTGACTGCAGTTGGTTCAGATCCAGGTCGGAACACGTTCTCACCACAAACCAACCGCACCAGAGTTCCTTTGGAACCAGACTGAGACCACCTCTTCAAGAAGGTCTCAGTCTGGTTGTTTTGGTGCACACCCATATTTATGAAGCCTATATGAACGGTTGTCACTGCTTGATTTCAGGTTCAATAAGTACTTCAGATCAACTTGAGCTAAAGAAGTTGATAAAAGTTCTCTCTGAAACTTATTTCCAGCCATTAAAATGCATCAAACGAGGGAGGTGTTAAAAGCTGCTGACTCTACACTGAGCTTCATTTTCAAACTAAACGATTCTGAGGATAAAACATTTCATTCACTTTGTGATTTATGTATTTGTAACCACACTAGCAGCATGGCAGTGTCTCCTGTCTGTTGGCCCACCACTTTGGTCTGAACTGAAATATCTCAACAGCTATCAGATGGATTGTCGTGAGGTTTGGTTCAGACATTCGAGTCTCCGTCAGGATGAATTGTGATCACTCTGGTGGTCTTTGACTTTTTATCTAGCACCACTATCAGGTCAAAATTGAAATTGTTCAGTACTTTATGACCAAACACCTGCACGACAAATTACATTTCCATCACCAGCACGGCTGAAGACTCTTGGTCCTGTCCTCTTCATCATCAGTCTTGGCTGCTTTAACACCTCCCTGCGCACTGATTGCATTGGTGCAAGTCTTGGCTTATATGTTTGGCCTTTCGCGAGGCCAAGACATTTTGTTGTTTCTTCCACTGAGCGCTGTGGCTCAAGGCTAGAGTAACACTCAGTGAGAAGCTCAATATCCATGTTGTCATAGCGAATAGAGGATAAACGGGCTGTTACGGCGAGCTGCAGAGCTTTCACCAGCTCCTCTTTACTTGGTTTGAACATCAGAGGATAAAGCAGCCACTGTCTGAAAGGGCAGCTGTTTCCTACCTCTGTGCATTTCTTTGGAAGGTGATGTATGAGCTGGCCTGGAGGAGAAGAAATGGAGAGGTCCTCCAAGAGTTAAAGGCATTAGGTCACAGTAGCTGCTACCTCTGGTGCTCCTGGCCCGGGTCCTTCGCTGTCATCCTCTGCCACTGTACAACAAGCCCAACATGTGTGAAGGATTACAGCCACAGCAGATAATCAATAAAATTCACGACACATTTGATGTGATGGATGCCTCGTCGCTGCCCTCTGTGCTCACATCATCATTAGTAGTTTGCGGTGGCCGGGGCGATCCATCCCGGTCAACAGTGAAGGTGTCAGACGCAGCTATAAAAGTCGTTGTAGTTAAAGTGCTGCAGCTGAGTTCACCCCTTCACACCATTTCCCTTCTCACTGAACCCTAGCTTATGTCCCTCGGTGGAAGAATAGGATGTCTAGGTCACAACCAGACACTTGACTGATGAGGGCAAGAGGAATGGTTTCGGTTTACCGCCGGGCCGGAGGGAGTCCCAGTTGATTTGAAAAACACCACATGGACACAGTAGGATGCTAAGTGTCTGTCTTTGAGGCACAAACAGAGTCGAGATTCTTGACTGGCAGTGTGGTTATTCACAAACGTCAGGGGAGCTGGATAATCGATCCTGGTCTCAAGTCTTCAAACGCTCTGAATGCATGTTGGCATTTATTGTGATATACATTATGTCGTTAGTGTGTTATGTGCTGCTTTGATTGCTGCCCTGCTTCCCAAAACTATTTGTGTCTGGCCCGGCTGTGATGAGCAGAGACAGTTTTCTCTCACACAACGAGGACTGATTTTTCCATTCACATCATCATTGTAATGCCATTTGGAAAAATACAGTTGTTAGTTTGTTGTGTGTATATCATCTTCTGTCACTCCAGGCACAGACAGCATGGACTGTTCGCCGTGTACCGAGAAACACGAGAGTTCATTTTTTATCAGCCAATCAGCGATTAAAATAATGTAAGACGCTTGAAACTCAATACTAAAAACAGCATATCATATACACCATGTACAGTAATTAAATTCAACACAGCTTTGTTCAGAATCTGTAATCAGAAGTTAACAGATGACTTGCTGACTTGTTTGCAGTCCCTAGTCCATCATGGAGGGACTGTGCTGAGTATTAATCAGCTGATAATAAAGCAGTTTATTGATGGGTGTGAAGTCTTCATCAGTCACAATACATTAAATGAACGACATATTTTTGGGACATATTTTGGGTTATCATGTGTGTACATTCCACATATGCTCTACATGTTATACTGTGAACTTTTGCACTTCCCTGCAGCTCCTCATTTTAAAAATAAGCGTGTTGTTCATATTTTCATATATATATATATATTTTTTTTTTTTTTCAACATTTTTATTGTCAGTTTTTCAGTTTTATCTTTGCTTTTCTGACTGTTGCAGGACTTGCTTTTTTGTTCTTCATTTGTTTATTGCTATGCATCAAAATACTGAGGCAATTCCTGATATGTAAAAACCTACTTCACAGTAAACCTAAATTCTGATTCTCATTCTGAGCTCTGATCAAACATTATATCAGTTTTTTTCCCAGTGTGTTTTTCACTCTTATCACTGTAGTCCAGTTCACAACTGGAGAACTTAAGAGAACCTAAGCGGGATTAATACTTCTGCGTCGAATCCATGCCATACCTATGGAGCAGGCTCTGTGTCAATGTAGAGCCTAAGCCGTACCCTACGCCATAGCCTGAGGTGTACCTCCCCAAAAATGTCGTTGTAGCGACGCTGAAACCATTTCCCTCAGTGGAAACAAAGCTTTTATTTACTTTAATTTCACAGATAAGAAACAATAGACTGTGAAGACAATAAAGCCTCCACAAAAATAGCATTTTAAGTCTTGTGTGTGATTTATCCTGGCTTCATATGAGCAGAGGAAATCTCTGCTAGCTGCTAGGCTAATTTATACAATGTAAAATGCCATAGGCTTGTGCTAAAAACATTAGCATGTTGTATTTGTGGGGAAAATGTGTCCAGATAAAGACAAGTGTTTGTCTGTGAATGCTGCAAGTTATAGTGAAGCTGATTTGTGTACTTGTGTTTGAAATTGTCTCTATTAAGCCATGTTTAATGTGTGTTTAATGTGTGTTTTGAATTAACTAAACTTTGCAGCACTTCACAGAAACCTCAGCCACTGACTAGTGTTTTGGAGGTGTAACTGCAGAGTGACACAGACACACCACCACACAAGGATAAATGCTCACAACAGCGTAGGTGACGTGCGGAGGCTATGGCATTTTTTGAAGGCACCAAAAGTCAACCCTACAGTATCATTACAATATTAATATGGTGATGATGATGTTTGATTTTCTTCACCCAGCCCTATTGTTTATAATGAAAATGGTTAACCAAAGTTGCCAGTGGACAAAATGTTCCCTCAGTCCCCAGCAAGAGAATTTTCTCAGTCTTTGACACTGGCACTACTGTCTCTTTTAAATAAATAAGAAGAAACATATCCTTATGCATTTAGGGTTTTTTCCTGCTGTAATGCACTCACATGGAGCTGTGACTCCTAAACTGGGATGTTAACTGAACTGTTATTTTTGTGTACTTTTACACCCATAATAATCGGGAATAGAGATGTAAAGACCAACTGATCTTAAAGAAGACCGTAACAGAGATTTAATGAAAACTGTGGTGTACTTAGGTAGATGGAAATCTGTCCTCTGGGCTCCACAGTCCCTCAGTGTGGGCTCCGACCCCCCATCGTCTCCCACAATACTTCACTGGCATCAGCTCTGCAGACGAGGAGGCCTCCTTCACGACGGGACACCCCATTGGCTTGATTTACGGGGACGCTAATAAGGGGAGGAAACCACTTTGCCTCCCATATATCCGAGGATTACGTTTCCCAGTGAATGGGAACATTGAGCCGTTGAGATGAGGAGGATCCTGGGGGACAGACTATACATGGTGTGCCTGGCAGCGCCGGATCATTACGTGTCAGCTACTTGAAAAACAGCTATTCTCAGCAAATTGGACTTGATCCAATCATGCTCGCTGTTTCAAGTCAGCTTTTATTGGAAATTGAAGGTTCCTGTAAGTTTCTGAAGAGTAATTTGAGTTTAACCGCTCAGTGTCAGATAATTACTTCTGATTTCGCCTGTTCACAGTGAAGCATTCATGAGCTCTTACTGTAGCTGAGTGGGCGCTGCGGTCATCACTGGTGATATCAGACACGGCACAGCTTAAAGAGCTGTGAAAGAAAAACGGGATGTACTGGTATAACACTGTAACACTGTTATAGCACAGGTCTGAGGTCATGTAGCTGTTTTAGAGAACTACCTTTGGGGCCATATTCATGCTACGTCTTTAACCGCCTGGGAAACATTATGTCAGGTTCTGGGTGCTACTCTTGTCTTGTGGCTTGTGCCAACTTTAAAGAGCGCTGTGGCAGGTTGCATCTGTGGTTGCTAATCAACCTTAACAAGCACCGTATCACAGCCTGTTTACCTGAAGTCCTGAGTGTAGAGCTGATCTTCTTCCAGGAGCTGTTGTAGGCCTATCGTCCGTAGGACAGATGTAAAGCTCTGGTAGCTTTGCACTACGGTGATCAACTTCTTCTCCATATTTATTTCCGACTGATATTTATGTAAGAAGGTCACATGACATACGCTGTGTGCTGCTGCGTTCCGAAAGTCAAACTCTGTTTATCTCAACGCCCTGAACAATAGGCTCTTGGGAATGAGTGCGCGCCATGACAGTGTAGTTCTGGCGAATGAGCACGCCTGAGTCGCATCTACATTAAAAACTGTTTTTTTGAGGACGCTGATGCAACATGTGTACGCCCCCTTTACTGTTTTGTTCAAGGCACTAAACCCAACCCAGTCACATGAATAGATGTTGGTATTGTATATTTCTGCATTTGTGCGGTATTATGTAGTGAATACGTTGAAACTTAACATTTCTTTGTGTTTCAACAATGCTGTGGCTACCGTATGGTTGGATTTAGGAACAAAAAACACGTAGTTATTGTAAAGAAAACATCATATTTTGGCTTAAAATACCTGTTTTTGGTGGTGCAATCCCAGCTGGAAACTCAGTGATGTCTCAGTAATCAACAGATTTTTCTGGCACTATCCCAGCTGGAAGCTCAGTGATGTTTCGGTGAAAAACAAACACTTTTCATGGAACTATCTTGACAGGAAAATGTGCAATGTCTTGGTAAAAAACAACTGCTTTTCATGGCGCTATCTCAGCTGGATGCCTAGTGATCATCAACTGATTTTTGTGGCACTATCCCAGCAGGAAATGCACTGATGTCTTTGTATAAATCATCTCCTTTTCATGGCATCATCCCTGGTGGAAAGACAGGGATGAGTCATTGAAGAACACCCATGTTTGGTGGCTAAAAGCAGCTAGAAATGCAGTGACGACTGGTCGCAAACAGTGGTCTGCAGTTGTCTGTGGTTTGGCAGTTGTCTTGCCAAGGTGACACACCATCCACTATCCCCTCTACCTCCAGATGACAGTGTCAGCTAACAAACTACATCACTGAAGAAATTTTTTAATGATTCATATGAAACGTACAAATGTAACAAATCTGTGGTTTGCTGAAACATACAATTCCAACATTTTCTTCTGGCGACTTCTGCAAATTAATTACAAGGCAAGTCAATCTTCAGAGACTTGAGAACGATATACTGCCTACTCTTCTTCGTCCAAGTGATTCTGTAACATGGTGATGTGTTGTACATCAAACTGTTTCATGCAAGAAGAAATCCAAATGACCCTTTTTGTAAAAATCTCCATCTTCTTGTTTGCCTTTTGTCTGGATCAGATGTTATAGCAGCACGAATCCTGCATTAGTACAAAGCCTTTCAACCGCTGAGTGTCGTCTCATAGATGTCACAACATCCTTGAATCTGCCGTTGATGGAAAGCTTCAAGAATGATTCATACTCACACAACAGCAATTCACTTATTGTCTAGGTTATAGAAAATACTTGTTCCTGAATGGGTGGTAGGTGTCCTTTAAAAATTCACAAACAACATCTCGTCAACCATTTAAGAGTTTAGGGTATTTCAAACTGCAGGTATCCATAGCAACAGTTCATCAGCGTGATGCTGCCTTAAGATAAGGGCTGTCAGAAAAATTGAAGACAACGATGTGATAAACAGAAGCTCGAAGGTTCATAATTGACCTTATAAATTATCAGAATGACAAACATTCCTCACAGAGAGTCCAACGTACTCAACATTTTCTGATGCTTGGAGAATCAGAGGAGACGTAAACTCCATTCAAACATGAAGGCCGTGAGATCTGAGTCAGAGTCTGAAAAGCTTTTGAAAATTTCAAGGATGTGGATGTAAGATATAGACAAACTACCAGAAGTGAACTTTCAACAACTGATTACGATAAATACAGTCTTCCTTGTTTTCATTTGGTATGTGGCAATTTGTGTGAGCGCTGTAATGAGGTGTCTTCATGTGTAGGACTGAAAGACAGAGATTTGAATCATCAGTCGAAGACACCTCAGTCAACTGCGATTTTTGTGTTGTGTAGTGTACTTCTGGGATCATTTTGGTCCCTTATTTTGCTGTGGTGTGAGCGTTCTTGACTTTCATGCTACTCTTTGGTAAAGACAGCTGCAGACGCACAGGCAGCTGCCCAGAGGAAGAGAGACTCTGCTTTGAGATAACATTATCTTTTCTCCTTAATACATTACAGTCTCTGGCTTTAGTTTGATATCTTGTATCGGCAAAAATGTTTGTACACATTTCCGATCGGTCGTTAGCACCATTAGCTTGTTTACTATATTATGTGAATGCCACTGTCACCCTTAACATCCTGCTGAGCCCTGAAATCCTGAGTGCAGATCTGATTCAACCTAGCATGATTCTGAGTTGGGTACAGTCCTGCTCCTGTGTCATAACAGTCAAGACCTGTTATCGTTGACTTGTATTAGGGCGTACATATCAGCTTCTGGTGGAACCCCATGTTGATGATGCAGTGACAGTGATACCATATCAAGATCATCATCCTGATCATCAAATTAATGGGAATCAAAAGAAACTCAGTGTTAAGGCTCGGGTAGGCAGTTTTATTTTGGCATCACTGGGTAAAAATCTTGTGATAACTTTTCAGCATTTTGTAATTCAAGTGGACTGAAAAGACTAGACTTCTGCACCTCATCTCAGATCCAGTTTCAGACTTTTAAATCCGACCTGTGACAGGACACCTTTCAGAGAGAAGGCGTTCCTAGTGGCTGTTCTAAAAATGCAGATGTGCATGTGTGCGCCCCTTCAGTGAGAGCTTGATTCAGCAGTGTCAGTGTAAGCAGCGCTCTTACACAAACAAACCCCCAGTTAGTGTCCCTAGCAACCCTAATCCAGCCATTGTAAACCCCAGCTACAGAGGACCAGGACTCCTCACCAGATTAGCAAACTTTCTGTTGCTGCTGTTACACAGACCAGCGCTGCAGCTGACCACTAGCCTGCTATGGCTACCAGTGCTGGGGGGTTTGCGGTGGGGAGTGAGGCGGAGAGACTGTGGGTGGTTAGCTTGCTAGTTCTTCTCTCATTTGTGATGAACAGAGAGAAAGCGGGGTAAGGAGGGGCTGAGTGAATGCCCTGTGTGCAAATCATTGTTTCGGAAACACTGGGTTACTGTATGCAACGTTTTCTGATAGAACAGTTCGTATGATATCCTGCGAATCTGCGCCCCACAGATGACCTTATGTCCTTAACACACGGTCACATAATTACCGTAAAGTTACAGAGGTAAGGTTTAGGAGAAGAAACATGGTGAGGACGTATCTTAAAATGACTCAAAGTTCACTAATAGTTTACACAGATCCAAATCACTCCTTCAGGGAAGAGTCCCTGGTGAAAGTCATTTTTTTTGTGACCCACCCACCTCCCCATCCTGCCTCCTTGCAGGCGCTCAGGACTGTTTCCTCGCTTACTGCCATCAGGGCATTGGTCACATGATCGCAGCCTTTCAAAATGTGTAAGATATATACAAATTTGGGTGCTGTATGAAGCACGTGTATATGCCCGTGGTCGTCTGGTGGGAGGGGCTTGGGACAGAGATGAGGGATCTGCAGAAGGATGGTGTATATTCTACCAGCTTCACCAAGTTCTGTTTGTGCTTCAGATCAGGAGAAACAAGCATGGATCTCTGATATTAATGTAATGTGTGTATTTATTGTATAAAATTAGGTTGTTCTATAGGAACACCTTAAAGCAGTGATATAGATCAGCAGTATTAAATATGTAGGCACCATTTTACACTTATTTTCTCACGTGAAAATTATGATGCCGCCTGAAACTGTCACTCTGTTCACCTCATTTATCTTAAATTAATCCGGTTTAGAGACATGTTAATCTGAGCAATGAGGCAAGAATCCAACCAGACGACATAAATCAGAGGGTATGGATTAATGTATAGTCATGCAGCGTGAAGGTGTCGGGGCGTTTGGGAAGAGCCACTGTTAAAGCACAGAGAGGCACCACAACTCAACACCTCATTCATCTGGACGCGTCAGCAGGAAATGCCATCTAGAAAAGTCAAGTCTAAACATGAGCGCTGCAGGGAGGCACTGCGTTGTGAAGTCTTTAAAATTTACTTTAAAACTAAAGTAAAGATGATGCTGAGATGTTTGGCTAAAGAAACATTTAACTGAATGTGATTTTTCCTTGGTTAATTTATTTTGCCTTCAACTTTGGTGCTAAGTGCTCATCGCTGTTTTGTGTTTGTCTCATTATCATCAAACTATGAGTGTTTGGAACAAACTGATGGACAGCAAAAGGTTGATTATGATGCATGGAGGTTTAAAGGAAGAGTTCAGGTGAGCTAGCAGTAGATGTGCGTGTATTTCTACTCAGTGATGCGGTTGGCAGGTGCAGTTTGGTAGAGAGAAAGTAGTTCCTACATGAAACTGCTCACAACAAAGTCTGTGGATTATTCTGAGTGACCGGGTCATGATTTCTGGAAAGAGACATTGCCTTTGAGTTTTTCAGATGTATTTTTTGTGGGCTTTAAGCACCACAAGCTGTGAGTCATCTAGTTCCATGATGTTGGAGCGAAGGCAAATGTTCCAGGGTTGGGATCGTCATTGTTTTGCAAGTCACAAGTACGTCTCAAGTCTTTGCACTCAAGTCACAAATGAATTCTAAGTACTAAACTTTGATTGTCATAAACATGACATTACGCACTCCTCACCAAATGTAATGCCATTTTAAAAACACAACAATATGTTAAATGAATGCTATTCAAAATCCGTATTTATTTGTTGAAGAAGTTGGACGTTGTTGCTTCTCCGTCTGTAATTATTAAGCTATAATTTTGCATATTGCAATTTGTTTTTTTGTACGCGAATGAACCTATCTTTGGTTTCATTTTTTTCCCTGTGGTACTCAGCAACATACAGTAATGTTAGTTCTTCATGGTTCTCCCCTGCGATTTGATTGGATGCTGTCAGGTTGGTTCAAACACAATGGATTTGGAGACTTTAGTGTCGACTTGCTGGGAATGAATAGCATTAAAGTTAGTTGATTCGCGAAATGGAGGTAAGTTAATTGATTCCTGACACACTTTTTAAATAACATACTTTTTAATCTTTGGGCTGAGGGCAAGGTTATCAAGTATTTTCAAGTCAAAAGACCCAAGTCCAAGTGAAGTCATGAGTCATTGATTTCAAAGTCCACGGTGAGTTGCAAGTCTTTTTTAGTTTTGTCAAATGGAGTCTAAAGTCAACAAACTTGAGTTGAGTCGTGACTTGAGTCCACACCTCTGGACATCTCTATTGGTGGTATCTCCAACACTTGGCAGCTTGAACCAAACTATCTAAACTGAAAAGTAGCCCTACAGGTATATGTTTTTGATTTAGGGGTGAACTGTCCCTTTAAGGAGTTTCTGTGGAGACTTGGAGACATCTCTTAGTTGATCTGTGTTGAATTATTGGGGCATATTGAGCCAGTCTTGCTGTTGCTAGACTCACCTTTGTTAAACTACTGTGAACTGTGATGTAAGACATGTTGTTGTCAGATGTTTCTTTGTGAAGCTGCTGTTACCTGTTCAGCTTTTGTTTGAAATCATAACCCTGCCAGTTTCCTGCCAGGAAGCTCTGCAGGGAAGAGCTGCCAGTTTTGTTTCACTCCTTTTCTCCTGTTTTATCCTGTGTTGTTACAGAGGCAGGTTTGGGATTGTACCTTTTGTTTTGGACAGTTAGCTTGCTTCGTCTCGTTTGTACATAGGGTTGTTTTATCAACACATTCTCACTCCGACTGCGTCACATGGTGACATTTGGTCATGGACTTTCCACGTCCACATGCGTACAATGTACCCTGGGTTCATTTGTTGTTTGTTGTTGTTCTGGGACGCCACGTCTGCGTGTTACATGCATTGTCGTCTTTCGAGATACACCTCCGTTTTCACAGGAAATTTACAGTTTGCATACAGTCTCTTTCAAAATAAAAGCATTACGTCAGTACAACATTGTGAATTGACCTCTTTTTCCTTCAACAACAAACACATGTAGTTGGCTTTAGGAAAAAAGAACAGGGTTACGCCTTATAATCTTAGAGGACACAAACATTGCTCTCTCAGGTGAAAGTCCGTGTTTGTTGGGCTCGTCCACCACCCCTTCCTGCCCGCCTCATTTGGACTTTTGCCACCTAACTTTCATCTTTGTCCTGACACTGTCGGGCGCTGTTAAACTAAGACGACAACCAGCTGTTTATCATGCCGACATTAAAGGAAGCCTTTTTTGTAGTTTTCCTGAAGCTGCAAGTCACTGCCGAAGCGCTGGATTTCAACGACTTCAGAGTTTGTATTGTTTGTTATTTTGGCCCGGGCCCTACCTGACAATTTTCTTGTGCTTCCATGACTGGCAATAAAAGGGCTAAACTGCACAACCTTACTCCACATTTTCCTCATCGAGCCTCATCATGCTCCCCTCATCGTTAGACCACCTGGGGGGGACGTCATATCCAGTATAAACACTGCTCACTATCGGAAATCCATTGTAACAAAGATGTCATCAGGATGTCGTCTTTTAAGCCCAGACAGAAAATGTTTCAACTCCAAGGTAGATTTTGTGTGGAGCAGCCCTTAAAATACTTTCCTGTGGTCGTCTAAGATTTCCAGAAGTCATTACATCGCCCTCTGTGGCGAACCCTCATCATCCACCAGACACACAAGCCGACCAGAGCGAAATATAGAGAGGATTTACTATCACACTTTGACTCAGATGCAGCCCATTATTGACATCATGTTTGTTATCCTTCCATCACTATAGCAATTTCAAATCACTTATCTTTCCAAACATCACTTCTAGGTGTTATTAAATTCATCTGCGTGGTGACATGACATGTGGTGAGAAACAATTTTTCAGCTATGCGGTGTGGTGTGGTTGAAAAGGCCAGTTCTCAGCGGCGGCTCGGTTCAGCCGGTTCACTCAGGTCTCGTTCCTGCCGCTGTGTCATCGCGAGGGCCGCGGTCGGAAACGCATCCAAGAGCTTGAAGCCACTGTCACGGGACTATTATTGTTTTTCTTTCATGCAACCAAGAGCAACATTTGTCATTTAAGGCTCATTGGAGCCCATCACGCACATTGCTTTTGCAGATTACTCACATTTGCATATAATTTGAACAAGAGGCATCTTCCTCCCACTCGTGGCTCTTTCTGGATGTCCACAAGAATATTGATAGTTATTTTCCTCCGCTCAGACTGTCAGTGTGAGATAATATGCCAAAGACAGGCATAAATAAATCTAAAAAAAAATGCTGTTTATTTATTTATGTGTGTTGTATTTTTTGTTTTTTTGTGTGTGTTTGACAGATTTCTGGGCCCCGAGGGTGATATCAGCTCACATCATAAAAAAATACCGAAGCTGTTGTTAGTGCGTAAAAAGTCTGGAAAGAGAGCGCGGCATGAATTCCAATCGATCATCTTGTCTTCACCGTACACGAGGTCCAGTTACCTTTTGTCCTCTACCTGCGGTGCTCTGTCAGCCCTGCACTGTGTAACTGTCGTGTAACGTGTCAGCAGTGACTAACAAAGGCAGAGTTCCTCACGCTCCAGGTTGCACTCGCCAATTAAAAGCGATTATGGTTCTGATATAATGGCCAGAACTCTTCTTGGAAGCGGCAGACTCTGGAACTGGTTTTTATATTGTCTAAAAAAAAAGTGAAAATGCAGAGACGGGCCGTGGTGAGTCTCAGTGCACACCGCTGTCAGCAGGCAGACGAAAGCATCTCAACTTTTCACTGCGAGTCAAATATTTAGGACATAATGCTTCCCAGATTGTTGGTCTGCAAATGAGTTTCTCTCCTTTTTGAAATCCAGATATGGTGTTTGATCATTGGGACAATTTTAGATCAGGCTGCACGCTGATGTTTATTAATAAGTCCTGTCGTGTACTTTAGTTTAGTTTACCTTCAAATGGTGTGCAAATATACCCTGGATATATACTAGAGTTGCATGATATGACGATATATTGTGAGATGATGCAGTAATAGTTGCTCCTTCATCAGGAATCAGCTGATTTTTTCAGTGCTTTTCAACATTTTTCATGTAAAGGGCCCCAAAATTAACACACACTGGGTCATGGGTCCCATCTGATAAGATTTTGTTTCAAGGACCGCCATCTGAAAGGTTTTGGGGACTCCCTCAAGGACTCCTGGGGGTCCCAAGGCCCCCATTGGAGAATCACTGCTTTTCTTGATATTGAATCAGATTTGGGGGTTTTGGCTTGCTGTTCTCATGTTTTATGGACCAAAATAATTGGCAGATTAATGATAATGAAATTATTTACTTGCAGAATAATTTTACAGAAAATCTGCTATATTATCAGAGAAAATTATATCTGTAATACTCATCTAGACTGTCCACCTCCAAAATACAACCACATACATAGGTCACTTATACAAGCAGTGTATTACAACCACAGGCTGTATAAAATAATGGACGTAGCTTCCGTGACATCACCCTTTGGCTTGTGGACTCCTGGTTTAAAGGCTCAATGAGAGGGTTGAGCTGTGGAGGACAGAGGGGTGATCTGACTGAGAACCTGAGGACACTATCAGCAGACAACCCTGCCCTTAAATATGTGTCACTTTGGGACATAATAAAATGTAAACAGGTCAGTTATATAAAAATTCATCCCCCTGTAGAGGAAAATTAGCTGTTGAGACCAAAACTGTTTTTGTACCAGGCTGTAAACATGTTTATTTCTTCTGTAAAAGTCTGCATTCTAACATGGGGGTCTATGGGGACTGAATTTCGGAGTCAGCCTCAAGTGGCCATTAGAGGAACTGCAGTTTTTGGCATTTTGGCCGACACCGTCTCATCTAGTTTTTAAAACATTGCAGAACGGTGCTTCGCAAGTAGTTTCCTGTTTAAACTCGTCTCATCGCAAACCTTTGGTCTGGACTTTCCTCAATGCAGCAACCTCTAGTGGCCATAGTCATTGTGATGCGAGCAAAGGAGGAAGTCAGGCACCGTATTTTATTCATTTATTTATTTATTTTTCCACAGGCTTCTACCCATTGACCTCCCCTCATCTAAGAGGCAAACAATCAATAACAACAGTTTAAACAAATAAGTAAAAATTAACTAAACTGACATAATTCAGGGCGGCATGACGGTGCAGTGGTTAATATTGTGGCCAACGTGGTCAAACAAGCACAGGACTCTCACCCAGGAGGCCGCTGTGTGTGTCCTGTGTGAGACCAAAAGTCAGTGTTCGTTGTATTAAGTATGTAACGTAGTATGTCACACAACATTTACAGTTTAACAAACGACAAACAACCTATGTTTTTTTATTTCCCCCTTACAGTAACTATCAGTACTATACTCACTGTAGCTCACTGAAATGTGAGTAATGATACTCAGTAATGGCTCCAATGATTTTGTCTCACTAAGAGACTCAGACTGTTCCACAACTGAATTTATTATGTTTTCCTCCCCTCAGAATGATGATGATGATGAATAATCTAATGAAGGTCATTGTTATTTTCTCTGGTTTTAAACAGTGTAAGCAGGCCCACAGCAAAAAGCAGGACTCACACTATTACACAGAGCTCAGTAAATATTTGGACTGTGCTGTTCTTTGATATTTTGGCTCTGTGGTCTTATTACTTTGGATGTGAAATGACAGTTTGATTAATTACAGGAATTCTCAGCTGCATTAAATGAAAGGTTAAGAGAATTAAACCCGCTGGACGCCGTCCTTTGCTTCCTTGGAGTCCTGACTGGGAATCAGGATTCCTGCTGTGACCCCTCACCTAAAATATTGCTGAGGAAATTGCAAAGCAGACCCTGGATCAGCATCCAAAGGCAATTTGACCCCATTAGTTTGAAGGAGATGCAATGGCTTCGTCGCTGAGCGCCAAGTGGCTTGAAATGTGTTCTTTCATGGGAATATTGAAGCACAAGTTTGAGTGGAACACATGGCTCGACTTCCAAATTACACAACAGCTCCAAGCTTCATGTGTAATGAAGTCATCTCTCATAAAGACTCTTTGGTTTGTGATTGTTAAAGGATTATTTCTCTCACAAATTTAATTCTTCATGCTTATCACTTCTGAATTATTGAAGTTAAAGCCGTTCCTTTGATCATGAATTAGTTAAATCCGTTTTATCCATTAAATTCATATTATGTGTGTTTTAGGACATCCTGGCTGAGAGCTTTACAGTCACACAACCAAGAAAATGAACATTAGAAGTGTCTTCTTCCATTAAGAAGTATGAGACAATTAGCACAGACAAATTAAAGACCCCAAAACCTCCACCCAACATATATTAGAACGGTTATGCATCTCTTTGTGGTCGTTTTGTGTCGATAAATAATCAGAGAAGACATTTAGTGATTTTACTAAATCTCCAGAAAGACACCGCAGGTTGTTTCCATAATGACCGAAAGATTGTAGTTGCTTGCATCTTTTTGTGGTCATTTTGCGTCTCTTTCTGGTAGTTTTGTGTCTCTTTGCAGTTGCTCTCTGTCTCTTTGCGATCTCTCTGTGTCTCTTTGTAGTCCCTTGCATCATCATGTGGTCATTTTGTGTCTCTTTCTGGTAGATTTATGTCTCTGTAGTTGTTCTCTCTTTCTTTGTTTTCTTTCTGTGTCTCTTTGCAGTTGTTTTGTGTCTCTCTGTGGTTGTTTTGTGTCTCTTTGCAGTCATTTTCTGCCTCTTTGTGGTCTTTCTGTGTGTCTTTGTGATCGCTTGCATCTTTTTGTGGTCTTTCTGTATCTTTTTCTGATAGTTTTGTGTCTCTTTGCAGTCGGTCTGTGTCTCTCTGTGGTTGTTTTGTGTCTCTTTGCAGTCCTTTCCTGTCTTTGTGGTCTTTCTGTGTCTCTTAGAGGTCCCTTGCATCATTATGTGGTCATTTTGTGTCTCTTTTGGTAGATTTATGTCTCTTTGCAGTCATTCTTTGTCTCTGTGGTTATTTTCTGTCTCTTTGAGGTCGCTTGCATCTTTTTGTGGTCATTTTGCAACTCTTTCTAGCAGTTTTGTGTTTATTTGCAGCTGCTCGCTGTGTCTTTGTGGTGTCTCTGTGTCTCTTTGCAGTCATTCTCTGTCTCTTTGTGGTCTCTCTGTGTCTCTTTGTAGTCCCTTGCATCATCATGTGGTCATTTTGTGTCTCCTTCTAGTAGATTTGTGTCTCTTTGCAGTCATTCTCTGTCTCTTTGTGATTCCTTGCATCTTTTGGTGGTCTTTCTGTAGTTTTATGTCTCTTTGCAGTTGTTTCCTGTCTTTGTGGTCTCCTTGTGTCTCTTAGTGGTCCCTTGCATCATCATGTGGTCATTCTGTGTCTCTTTCTGGTAGATTTATGTCCCTGCAGTAGGTCTCTGTCTCTTTGTTTTCTTTCTGTGTCTGTCCGTGCCTCTTTGTGTCTCTTTACAGTCATGTTGTGGCTCTGTGCGGTCACTTGCATCACTTTGTGGTCGTTCAGACTTTCTGACACGATACATTAACGGTCCTTTCAAACAGAGGCTCCTGCTCGTAGGCCCCCTGACCTCTTGGCTCTTTGTTTAATCCTTTCATGCCCTCTCCATCATCCTGTGTAAAATACATTTAGACATTAAACCTTTTTGAAAACATATAAATGAAAGAACAGAGACAAACACTCCTCAGCGTCCCAGCCTGCAGAGTGACAACATGTGGATTTATCTAAGCTGAGATGAAACATGTGTCCATACTTTGAGCAGGGCCAGTGCAAACAGATTTAATGCCCCTCCGTATTGGAGAATCATAAAGAAATCACAGGAATAGCAAAGAGTCTGGAGGGAAAGCCAAACACACGGAGCGCTCTGCTCTGTGTCTGACGTATGGAATTTGAACCCACAGCTACACCCGTCACTGCGAGAGGAGGGCGGTTGTGGACTGTGAAGGATTATGGGATGCATATGGATCCCATCTCATTGTTTCTTGGTGACTCCTTGTTGCAGGTCACGCCACTTCCACAGCTCACCACTTCCTCAGAAGTGGCCTGTCATGACCCCTGTGACCCCCATGACTCCCTACATCAGACTGCATCAACGAGACCTCAGAGAGGTTTGTCTGACGGTTGAACTGAGTCTGAAGCATTTGTATAAACCTTAACGTGGCTACGCAGAGGAATCCGACAACTCTGATCTAACAGCCAAATTAAAGGCATCATAGGGACTTTTCTTCAGTCATAATTTCATTGGTCCAATTAAAGTCTGTGGATAATGAAAACTATTGTGTACACAGATTCTGGAGAGACACATTGCTGTTAAACATTTTAATATAATTTTTCAAAGCTCTGAGCTCCACAAACACAATTCAGCTCAACTTCTTTGTCCTGGGGTGGCGACAGGAATCAGAGATGAAAATCTCAAAACATCTGCAAAGCAAACCAAAAGTATCTGTGTGACTGTATAACACACACATTTAAATAAAACAAGTCTGTCTCTGTTTGAACACTTCAAAACTGTTCAAAGTTCAAATGTTTTAAAACTCAGCCAGTATCTCAAATCTATAGCGAGCGAAACAACCATTAAGTCAACTTACAGAAGACGTCCTAGAGCACTAACAGTCGTGACAGATTTGAATATCTAAATGTCTTTGGCAACTGAGCACATTCAGTGTCCTGATGAGGACTGTGTGTCAAATTGTTTTGTAGCCTGCTGTTTCCAAGGTCAAGAGTGAGCTGTTAACTAAAGTTTAAACCCAGTTTAGACCAGTTGAAACAGTTTATATCAGGTTTAAACCAGATTTTCTACCAAAACCAGTTTGTCACTGGTTTGAAACAAGCAAAATCACCAATTTAAACACATCTTAAAACAGCCTGAATTGGCTCAATTAATATTGGCTCAGGTGTTGTTAATCCTCAGCTGCCGTGAAACAAGCGTAGTTAACTGTCACCAGAGCGAACGACGCTCACGTTTAAGTTCATAAGTTGCAAACTGATGTGTTCAGTTCCCCATTCATTGAAAATATGAGCAAGTTCAATGAACACACTCTTTTAGTGCGGTCATGCACGACGCTGGTGGATCCACAGGTGTTTGTCTCACATGTATATAGATTGCTAATGGCTGATGAAAACTTAGGTTGATTTTGAAAAAGCTTTCGTGGTTAGAAGAAGATGGACAGGTGTTTGGGCGTGACATCAGCAGTGGATGGATGGATGGATGGTTAAAGACCTTTGTATTGCCACCAACAGTAGACTACGTCAGTGAACAGCAAAAATACACTTAACATTTTCAATTCACTGAAGGCTGTGATGATCCAGATCCCTCAGTGAGGTGAATAAAGGTCGTCTGAGCAGAGCTCGACCTCCATCACACTCACACAGTCACACACATTCACACACAGTCTCATGACCCAGATTCTGACAGCTCGTTTGGAAACTCAAACCCAAATCTTTGAGCCACAAACCTGCCTGTTCCTGAACGCAGCACTGACCATATCCTTGGAGCGCCTGTGTCCCTGTGGTTCACTTTATATTCTGGCTTTGGGTCGTGCTGTAAAAAATCAGGTGCAGTTCTTTCACTGTTTTCATTCTGCAGTCCAGCTGTACGCTTCTAACATGTCATTTACGCTTTTTTTTTTTTCTAAAATAACCAATTAATGCGCTTAAACGGGGCTTGAGTTTTATGCTAACTCAGGAATCTTGCAAAACGTCACTCAATATTTCCTGTCCATACATAATTTCCAGTTTTAAAGTGGCGGTGGTATTTAGTTAAGCTCAAATATCTGCGTGGAAAATGTTTTTGCAGAGTTTAACAGTGAAGCACAGAGCATGCCACACTGTAGTGATATTTGTAATGTTGTTTCAGGACAGAGCCCTCGTTCTGTACAATCCTGCTCCTATATGCTAATAAACTGCAGACCATCTGTAACGTAGCGCTGAATAAGCTCCCACCTACAGAGCAGCCGTGGACGTATTTAAACCTCCTCAACACATGTAGAAGAAACTGTATATGTCATTTGGGGAAATGTAAACAACAAGTGGGTAAATTCATCCCAGCTGGATGAAACCTAACTGTCTATTAGCAGTCATGAAACCATTACTTGTTGAAAATGATCAGTTTGGTTAGCGCTCAGTGTGATCACAACAAAAAAGATGTTTTCTCTTCCCTGAACATGGAAATGTGGGACAACTGCAGCACTATAGGGTGTACCACAGAGGAGAAAGGCTGGCTTGGCTCACAGAGATGCTCACTGAGGAAAAAAAGAAACCTGGGAAAATTGTTTAAGTATCTGTTTTGTTTTTAGCAGAATGCATTTTCCTCATTCGTCTCACGTCGTCTTTGACTTTTTCGTTAACACTGCAGAGCTTGTTAAGCCTGTGGGTCGGCCGCGACAGACCCAAGCTGCGCAGCCAGACTCGGTTCAAACCCACAAAACCTTGTTTTAAATTCTAGTGGACATCCCGGACTTTCCAAGGACACGAAAACGTCAGGCAAAATTTGGGCGGAATGCGTGTAAAATTATGTCATGAAAAAATTATGACATCCACAGCATTTCAGCTCAGATTGAAGCAGTTATTAAGTACTTGCAGCTGTCAGACTTTATTTATATATTTATTGTGTTGTATTTGTCCAGTGGTGGATCTGAACTGCCAAGCATGAGATGTCGCTGTCTGTTCCCTTTATTTTTGTGTATTTTTATGTGTAACTATGGCTGTGTATCTCCTAAAGGAGTCATTGTGGAATTACATCTTAGTCATTATTTTTATGTGTTTGTCACGGACAATGCACATTAAAGCTGGAGTAGGCAGATTTCTGGAAAAGGCAAAACATGTCAGAATTTGAAAAGACACCCTCCTCCTGCAGCTATCAGACGACCATTAGCATCCATCCATTTTCATCCACTTATCTGAGGCCAGGTCGTGTGGGCAGCTGGCCTCTGTCCAGCAACGCTGTCCAGCTCCTCCTGAGGAACCCTAAGGTGTTCCCAGGCCAGATGAGATATGTAATCCCTCCAGTCTGTTCTGGGTCTGCCTGGGGGCCTCCTACCAGTGGGACATAGCCAGGAGGATCCTGATCAGATGCCTGAACCACCTCAACTGACCCCTTTAGACGCGAAGGAGCAGCGGCTCTACTCTGAGCTGCTCCCCCTATCTCTAAGGCTGAGCCCAGACACCCCACGAAGGAAACTCATTTCAGCCAGCGATCTCATTCTTTCGGTCACTACCCAGAGCTCATGACCATACGTGAGGGTCGGGGCATAGATGGACCAGTCTGGTGCAACACCTTCATCACTGCAGAACCCACACCAAACTGCCGACTCATCTCACGCTCCATTCTACCCTCACTCGTGAACAAGACCCCGAGATACTTGAACTCCCTCACTTGGGGCAGTAACTCTCTCCCAACCCGCAGAGGGCAATCCATTGGTTTCCTACAGAGAACCATGACCTCAGATTTGGAGGTGCTGACTCTCCTCCCGACCGCCTAACACTTGGCTGCAAACCGCCCCAGTGCATGCTGGAGGTCACGGTGTGATGAAGCCAACAGAACCACATCATCTGCAAAAAGTAGAGACGTATTTCTGAGGTCCCCAAACTGGACCCCTTCCTCCCCGCTGGCTGCGCTTCAAGATCCTGTCCATGAAAATCACAAACAGGATTGGAGACAAGGGTCAACCCTGGCAGAGACTTAACGCCGAGTATGCAGATGTAGCTCTCACTTTCGTAGCAGCAACCCCTTTACCACATAATCCCACATTACCCCCCACAAGACTCCGCAAGGTAGGTGGTTGTCAACCCTCTCCAAGACCACAAATTACATATAGACTGGATGGGCAAACTCCCACGACCCTTCAAACAGCCCCTTAAGGGTAAAGTGGCGGTCCAATGTTCCACGGCCAGGACACAATTCCCATTACTCCTCCTAAGACCGAGGTTCGACAGTTGGTCGGAGCCTCCTTTCAGCGCGCTGGAGTAAACTTTTTCAGGGTGACTGAGCATGGTGATATCCCGATAATTGGAGCACACCCCTGGTCCCCTGTTTTGAAGAGGACGACCACCACCACAGTGCCTACATATTCTCAGAGGGAATTATTTTCTCTGGAGAGTGCGAAATATTTCAGATGACGACAGATTTTTGCAGTAAAAAACAATAATTACTGCATAACGTAAAGCCTGAGTTGAAGATCAATGTAACATAAAACTGAAATTATTCAGAGTTTTGCTTTCCTCTAATTTCCATCTGCAGTCCCTAAGGTTGATGGTCTGACGTAAACAGTGAAGCTCATACATCAACATACACCACAGATGAAACACAACCTTGTACAGATGATTTGACAGCGAGCACATGAACCCTCGGCGCTCTCAACAGTAAACAGGTAACGCCTGCCTGGCAAAGTGCGCTCTGAGGGTCGAGGCCTAACTATCCCTCGTGAGAACGGTGCAATCAGGGAGTCATCTGTACAAACACGCTCCTTACAAACCACACAGGAGGGGAAACAAAGAAATGGCCTCTGGGTAACGTAACAGAGCAGGCAGTAGATAGTTTGTTGCAGGAGATGCGTGCTGACAGTTACGCTGTCAAGACCGATACCCCTGATTGTCACCAGATGTTCCTCCCTGAATCCTACATATCGTGTGATGGTGCACGCACGCACCAGAGACGCAGCGATTACGGCCAAACGCAGGTTTTTGTAATAGTGGCGGAAATTAGGACACTTCCTGTCTGTGTACAAGGCCTGAGATGCCTTCTGTTCAATACATCGCTGTGCGGAGAGAAGAGGAGCGATTGGGAAATGCATAAAGGAAGTGAATGGAGTGTGATTTTACAAAAGTGACGTGTAGTTTTTGTGAGCTCTCTGGAGCTGACATGTGATGTGGAAATGGCTTCCAAGCCTCAGAAAACTCTCCTTACTGAAGAAAAATACATTATGTGCCATTCAGACCTCCGTCAGCTCCGACAGAGGCCTGCAGCTCAGCTCAGCCTCTGCTTTAGTCACTGACACACAGAACATTTATTTATGTTTATCTATGAGTGGGGTTTTTGTTTGTTTGTTTGTTTTGTTTTTTAACCCTACATAGAATATCATCTCATAGTTTACTAGACCCTTTTAGGGCCGATGTCACAATGACATCAGTTTGTTATCAGGAGGTGAAGCTGCCTCTCCCCCACAGGGCTGTAGGCTACATAGGAGTCTTCAAATGTGGTCTTGTTGTGTTATTGGGAGCCAGAATAGAAGGAGTCATGGCTCAAAACCAGCCGCCACTGCCCGTCAACAAAAACAAAGATGGTTAAATGTGATCAGACCAAAGGACTGGACGGAGGCCATCATCAAAAATGCTCACATGTGCAGCGCACACTTCATATCAGGTTAGGGACAAAGTATTTCCTGTTGTAGGGATGAAGAACGTTATGTGTATTAAGGGTTATCATGTCCACCTCATCAGAAACTGGGGAGCTATTAAGAGGAAGATTGGATTTCTCTGGAACGCTAACTCTTTAGCACATTAGCTAACGTTAGCTTCCATAGCAAAACAAACAAGATTGGCTTCCTGTGACATCATCCATCCACTGAGTGAGAGCATACGGGTCGGCCAGTCTGGTCCCGTTGGTCAGTGTTTACTTCTTCCAGTAACACTGGCGGTCCCGGAGAGTGAGTGACCTGACATGGTGCGTTGGTAAATTCAGTCTGACGCTCTACACTAAAATGAGAGCCCTGTTGGTGGAAGAAACGGAGCCTTATATTTCTACATGAATTATTTTTGCAAAGATGCAGTTTGTTATTTCAAAAATATTCCTGTAACTTCTATTTCTGTTTGTTTTGTCGCTATTAATTTCATTTTTGTTGAAACATGATGTAACGTTAGTAAAGCTGTGAGAGCCGCCGCTCAGTGAACAGCTGAGAGGCAGAGAGCATGAGAATAAGTAGCGTGCAGATCAACATGTTCTCACATCTAACTCGTGAATTAAGGATTTATTTCAACTAAACCAGAGCCAGTGATTGTTGGAACAGTGAACTAACTAACTAGATAATATACAAGACTAACTTAGGTGGTTTTGGAGAGCTTTATTTTGTTTCTGTCGAGTTTGAATGAAGTTTGTTTTATAACAAGTTAACAAGGCAATTAAATGTTAGTTTTTGTTCAGTGAAAGAGAGTAACTTGCATTGGTGTACGGCTGTATTTTTCTTTTTAATAACGAAAAATATAGGCCAAAACGTGGTTCTTCAACTACTGAGTGTAACACAATTTATGGCCCCACTGATGTGCTGTCACCCAAACAACTAAAAACAATCAGCATTTTCTTTTGTACAAGTCAAATAACCACGGCAAACAAGTCTACTCATTGTATTTCTGTGTTTCTGACACATGTTGGGGCCTGTATCACAGGATGGAGTTTAGATTAGTTCTTATTATTTGACTAAAATTATTTACAAGATCCACAATATGATATTATTGCGATTTTAAATATGTTACGATAAAGTTTTCAGTCTGTTCATCTCACCTCAGCCAACCCCTAATATTTACCACACACTCTGGAGGATATTTGGCATATCTACTTGATAAATGACCTCATAAAATTATTGTTGATTTATCACCTCAGCACATAAACGTCCAATCTTCCCTTTTCACTCTAAACTTCTATAATTCAGCGCAGGGTTGTGTAAAGTGCAGCTAATGTAATTTATCCCATTAATTAACTGTTACTTTTGCTGTAATGAAGTTTTATTTTTCAGTGTTTGGACAAACGCTCTCCACACTGCAAACTAAATAATGAAATTTATTGGCGCCTCAAGGTGGGGACAATTATCTCTCACCTCTGGAATGAGGCCTCGCTAATCAACTGTAAGGCTGTTACCAAAGTGACTCGGGTCCCAAAGAGACAGCTGGAAGCTATTGTGAGTGCCTGGGAGGTCACGGAGGCACGACAACCTGTGTGTGCGCGCTGTGTATAATTGTTTTATTCTGAAACAACCTTGGAGTGAGAGCACCTTTGAGATGAAGGGGAGGGGGGGGGGGCAGAGAAAGCATTTATAAGACACTTGTTTTTACTGGCAAGTGCAGGAGACCTTGGAGGCAGCACATGTGACACCGCTGTAGCACCGCCCCGTGAAGGAAACCATCGACTTTACTGGCACCTTGGAAAAAAAAACGTGGGTGACCTCGCCTTGAAACACCCCCTCAATTTCATTTCACACTACATTTGTAATCTAATTACGTGGTGAAATGTTACACCGGGTGTTGAGACACAGCTGAAGCCTGTGGAAAGACCCGGTGAGCTCACAGCATGGGCGCCGTGTGTCTCTGCTACCGTTGGAGGATTCGGTGAACCTCGGTGCTCCACCCCGACCGCCCTTGCCAGCCTCCGCCGTAAGCCGAGACCTCCCTTCATAAACGCCAGCAGCTGAGCCGCAGCCATGAGCTGTCAGGCAGCATTAAGACTGAGCGCTGTGTGCAGGTTCCCGGGGAGGCCGGCGTCACGTCCCCGAGCGGCCTAAAGATCAGGCCCACACACTCGCCCACGCATCACAAACAGGCCCCTCCATTCACCCAGCCAGCCTGAGGGAGAGAAATTAGAAAGAGCCTCCATCCCTGCTATGAACCATGGGAACGCTGACTGCCCTCAACCCCAGCTGCCCTCCCCTTAAAATTAATTAAGTGTAATTTCACCTACATAATGGGACACTATACACTCAACAGGATGGCAGTAATGGCGAACCATTTTTGCCGCTTATCCGAGTCATCAGATTGTTTTGCAGAGCCGAACTCTGTTTAACCCTCAGTGCAGGGTTGTGACCTCATGAGGCCGACCCCCGGCTCCCTTATAATGTTGTTTACCGTCACATTATTGGTGGTATTTTCTCACATACTTCATAAAGTGATTACGTTCAGGGAGGAAAGCTGCCTTTGTGTTCGCAAACTGTGTGGAATTCAGAAAGTCAGGACATTACCTACCAAGGCGAGCTATTGTCTGGGAGCGAGGTTTGTGTTGGACCCACTCCACATCACCTCATGTTTGAGATTACGGCACAAGCCACCCAGAAAGCGAGTATCCAAAAGGAATTTTTTAATAAATTTGTTCAGCATTATACAGAAGAAACTTTTTTTTTTCCTCCTTGCCTGTTTGCTGGATGTGAAATGAAAATGAAGCTGCCATCCTGCCTGATCTTTACTGCTTCAGAGGAGTTTGTAAAGTTTGTTGACACCTAAAGAGTTTTAAAATCATATTTCTTAAGATTTGATAATTTATGCTTTAAGTAAAATCAACTGTAAAATAATTCTGCTGCTGCAGATCATGTGTCGGCAGTGTAAACGTCTGAATTCTCATTTGTACGAGTGTTTTCAATATTCAGCCCACTCACCAGTATTGAACGATTTTGCAAACCACAAATATGTCATATATGCATCATATCAGCGTTTCTAAAGTGACGTGGTGTATAGGCTGACGTTGTCATCAGGAGGTGGAGGGGATGGTGGATGGTGTGGCACATGTGTGACACACCTGCTAAGCTGCAGATCATCACAGACCATTGCTCAAGATTAACAAACAACAACAATTGTTTTGGGTGTTTTTAGGGGCACCTGTTGATGTTTCCCAGCAGCGTTTCCTGGACTGAACGTTGGTCTTTTTTGAGGCCCCTCACAGAATTTCCCAGCCGTGTTTGTAGCACTGAACCTGGGTGTTTGCAGAGGCACCTGGTGGTGTTTCCCAGCAGCGTTTTCAGGACCGAACGTGGGTGTTTTTGGGGGCACATTGGGGGTTTTCCCAGCAGTATTTATAGGTCTGAACCTGGGTGTTTTTGAGTGCACATAGCTGCAACTCCAGGACCAAACCTGAGTGTTTTTAGGGGCACATAGCAACATTCCCCAGCAGCGTTTGTAGCACCGACCCTGGGTGTTTTTAGAGGCACATGGCAGCATTTCCAAGTAGAATTTTTAGGTCTGAACCTGGGTATATTTAGGGGAACATGGCAACATTTTCCCAGCAGCTTTTCCAGGATTGAACCTGAATGTTTTTAGGGGCAAATCGTAGCACTTCCCAACTGTTTTTGTAGCGCTGAACCTGTGTGTCTTTAGGGCACATTGCAGAGTTTCAAAGCAGCATTTCTATCCCAAAACCTGGGTGTTTTTAGGGGCACATGGAGGCGTTTCCCAGCAGCGTTTCTAGGACCAAACCTGGGTCTTTTTCCAGGCACATCAGAGCATTTTCCCAGCATCATCTCCAGGACCAAACCTGTGTGTTTTTCACCAACCTGTCGCTGCTTTTCCAGCCTGGGTGGAGCTATCAGAAGCAGTATTTAAAGGCAAAACATGATATTTTTCTAACCATTTTTGTGCCTAAATCTAATCACACCTTTACCCCAGCATTGATTAAAAAAAACCTAAAGTTTCCATATATTCACAACAAAATAATGTACAGATGTAATGTATCTGTGTTTTGCAGAAATATACATGCATGCAAACATATTTTCTGGCTGTTGGGTTGTAATACTACACTGCCTTTAAACATCTTTGGAGTCTGTGTTTGGTTCCAACTGAGACCACACCACTGCTCCTCCATTTCAAGGCATCTACAAATTGTTCTTGCATGTTCTTATCCGGGATTCAATCAGGGTTGACCTTTAAAATGTGAGCTCCGGGCCTGCTAATCTGCTGCTGCTGAATGCATCAATCTGTGTCACAACTCTGGAAAACACAGAGTTTGTAGTGAGCTCACTGTTTGAGTGCTTTCTCTCTCTCTCTAACATCTCCAGCTGAAGCTGTTGGATTACTCTTTTCTGTCTCTTCATTACAACTTTCACTCTGTCACTTACCTTCAACTACTGTTTTCACACACAAAGTTTTGGCTGAAAGTTTTGTATTTCATGGATCTGCTGTGGAGCAGGAAAAACTTTAATGAGATAAAACAGCCACAGTTTAATGAAACATGCCTTAATAAATGTTTAAAAATGTAGGTAATCAACTTGTTTTCCATATTTTGACCCATTCTGTGAGAAAAAAATGTTGGCACTGTACGTTTTTGCCAACCACAGATTGGGCGATATGACCTCAAATCAACATCATGATTAATCAAACATTTTACCTCCATTACAATTAATGAGCGATAATTTCATTTTTGTTTTTCGCCCTCAGAGTTCACTGACAGGCTAGACACTGTAAATATGCTCAACTATTGAAGCTGGGATATTTTGTTTCGTAGAGGCACTTGATGCTGGGTGCTTGTCAGTCTCTTTCATTTTTTGAGTCATGCACTGATCATATTCGTTAACGTGATTGTGCTCCAAGTGCTCAAACAGATTGGTGGTATTACCTTTGGTCGCTGAAATGGTTTTTCTCCAGTGTCTACATTTGATTTCTTTTTGTTTGGTTTGCCATCTCTTTGGTACAAGCTGCTCAAGTTGTTCAGTTGATTCGTTGTTTGAGTTCTCCTCCATGTTGCTCCCAGGCCGTGGACTGGATGTGGCGGAGTCACGTGACTACACACGCAATGGTATGTTTTTAATGGGACTACACATGAACACACACAGTGGAGAAAGTATCAACAGAATGTAGAAGAAAAACTAAATTACCAACGTGGGCAGGATTATAACGGTTACAGATTCTGAATGTCTGTTTCTATTCATTGTGATTAACTGCCCAGCCCTGCCACAGTTACGTTACATTTGTACGTGAGCAAATACATTGAAGCTGATTGTTTCAACAGTGGTTAATGTGTGGTTAAGTTTAGGCACAAAAAATACTTGGTTATGGTCAGGAAAAGATCATGTGTTGGCTTCAAATACCACATTTGAGGGGCACAATCACCAGTGGAGAAACAGTAATGTCTTTTAGTGGCACTCTCCACAGTAGGAGAGCAGCAATAGGTCGCTAAAAAACAACCAGTTTTGCTGTTTGTTGGTCTCAAACAGTGGCCTGTAACTTATCAGGTGTCTCGCCTAGGTGTGACACCATCAATCATCCACCATCTCCTCCACTCTCTGATGACAAACTCAGAGTTCCTTCTCTTCTGTTTCTGTTTTATTATACACACTGCCCATTTTATTTCTTCTCGCTGCCTTTTTACTTTCCCCTCTCTCTTTCTTTCTCTGTCAGAGGGGATAAAAACGTGATTAAGGCTTTTGGCTGTGTGTGTGTGGCCTGCAGAGCTCAACTGCTGCATACCTGCAGGCTGCACGCAGGTACTCTTTAATCTTCCCTCTAACATCGACCTTCTGTCAAAACAACTCTGGATATGTGCGCCACGTGAGTCACGCTGACTCTGTGAAGAGGTTGTGTGAGTCTCTGGTGTGTTTGAGCGTTCAGGTTTACATGTCTTTTGTCAGCAGATCACACATGATCACATTCTTTAGCTGGTGTGTAGAGCAGACAGGAGATGTTTTCTGTGTGAGGAAGACGAGGGGGGGGGGGCTTAAAATGCTCTCCCTCTTTATTGTCACCAAACGTGTTGCATTACTGCTCGCCGCAGAATGCTCTTCTCAAGAATCCGCATGCACGCCAGAGTCAGTCAGCATCCGGAAATGAACACAGTGTCACACCACAAAAAACATTCCTAGTGGGTTTATCCCATCAGCATCACAGCTACACGACATGAACAACGCCTGAAATCGAACCCACAACTGGTGGCGATTTGTTTCGCATAATTCTGCCAGTATCTCACCATGGAGGGCTGAGGACGAGGAGGTAAATCAGAAAAAGTCCCACAGGCTAACGGGGAATCAAATGGCTCACATGGTAATTCTCCCCGTGAGCTGTCAACAAGATATGAAACTCTACGCCTCATGAGCGCGCTGTTCCCCTAAAGAGGTCCGTTTGGTGCCCCTGCTACCGTATCCCGTTGCCACCGCCGGGAATTCACCTCCACATAATTCAGAGGGCCCTTACCTTGACGCAGTGGGCGAGCTGGAGGTGGAGAGCCGAGACAGTGAGACTAAGGTTTCCATCGGCTGCGGGCCACCTGTCTGAACCGTGAGCTCATACAGGGGAGGCTGAGAAATACCTGTTTGGTACAAACCAGTTTGTCAGAATTTAGAGGTGTAAGTGTCGGACATACTGCTGTTGGCAAGAGGGGAGGAAAACATGCAAACCCAAATTGTGGTGCTTGGAGTGAGATTCAGTTCACTATACTCAAATTTCACCAGTTTGAAGACTCTGGAAAGAATGACAGCCGTGTTGCTTGCATCAGTAAACATAGAAGATCCTCTTGCAACCTTAAAGTCGATGTCATTTTTTTTTTTTTTTAAATTAACGGTGGCTGAAATAAGTGTGTGTAAGGCTGCTTTCAGACCTGTCGTTGTCTCCTTTGGTCTGAATCAAGTTGTATAATTGCCTAGAGTTGGTTGGTGTTCTCACGGCAGCATTTACAAGCGGACCAGATCAAATGCCTTGTGTGAGAAAGCTGCTCTTGATTGGTCAGAATTTCCATGTGGGAAAAATCCAGGAAGTAAAGAAAACGTTGAAGAAGAGTACACTGTCAAGATAAATGTGACACTTTCTAATGTCACAATGGAGGGACAACTACGCAGGTTGATTTTAGCGCTGCTCATCGTGGACTATATTGCTGTCATTGTTCATTTGAGTCAAAGCATACAGTTTGAAAACGAGGCGCGGCTCCAACTAGAAAACAATGTTTTGATGCATTGGATGTGCTGAATGTGCATATTAAGGCAGTACAGGAGGAGGCGCACATTAATAATCCTCCAGGACTGTAACATGCTCATGTTTAACCCAAACAATGTGTCATGTGACTGCAGTTGGTTCAGATCCAGGTCGGAACACGTTCTCACCACAAACCAACCGCACCAGAGTTCGTTTGTAACTGGACTGAGACCACCTCTTCAAGAAGGTTTCGGTCCGGTTGATTTGGTGCACACCTGAGTGTGATTGCTGTGTTCACACCTGCCCAAACGAACCGCACTGAGGGGGCAAACAAACCTGAGTTTAATTGAACTGAACCAAACAGGGCAGGTGTGAAAGCACCCTAATGTATAAGGTGTCACTATCTGCAGCTTTGCTGGGCTTTTTATTCTCTTTCAGTTCACTGTGTTTTCCTCTAATATGTATGTGTAGTTCAGCCTCACTGAATTATTCAGGCAGCAGAAGAAGAGAAGCTCCAATAAATCCACTTTATGGTACAAAGCTATCAACTAGCTGGTGACAAAAAGTTGAACATCTAAAGATTTATCTGTTTCCTCAGGAGGTGATGGAGCTCAAACTGGAACAAAGCAGGAGTGAATATTGGGCTCATATTTATCAGGTAGACAGAAACATGGCAGCCAATGAAAGATAATCCTCCTCTGTAACTGTCAGATGTGTAAATAGGCAACTGAACCACTGAGTGACTGACTGCTTCAAGTTACTTTGACTTATTCAGTGTTTAACCAACTCTACAATCTTCCCCTGACATTAACCATGTGCTGCTGTGCCAGAACACGACCATAAAAAAGTTAAATAATGCTTAACTCGCTGTGAGCAGATGCTTCAGTGCAACATCGGTTATTGTAGGAAAACAAACCAGATATGTTTTGATTTGAGAAACTGACTTGGCAGATGTTAGTTAACAATATTTCTTGATTATGTTGTTTTCAAACATGAATCTTAGCAACAAAATGTCTCTGCTGTTGTAAAGTAGGAATATATCAACATCATTTTTAGGAGACCTGGTTATACAGACGTTTTCATTTGAATGAAGAGGTGTTTACACCTTTTTATGAAGATTAAAGACTGGATTAACTTTATTGATCCATGCAGGGAAACTGAAGAGTCAGGGAAGCATAAGGAAAGGCGAAAGCAGCAGGAAACCTTGAAGGATAACTTTGGTATTTTTCACCCTGGACTGTTTCCTCATGTAAATAAACATCCATGATACTGAAAATCTGTTAGACAACACTAAAATACATTTTGTATAAACTACTCCGGTTGTTATACTCTCTCCAAATCACACACACATGTCATGATATCTCGTGGTATTTCAGAAGGAGACCTCTGCTTAAGGAGGCAGTAACAGACAGACTGGATAAAGTGGAAGGTAAAGAGACACATACAGTGACAATGTTTAGTTGCCTCGTGTGCCCCGCTTGCAGCTTGTTCTGTGGCTGCGATTGTGATTGTTGTTCACATCAGTCTCTTTGTACAGTTTACACTGGGAAAGGGTCCAAGCTGAAAGATGCAAAGTTATCCTTTAAGGGCCCAGACACACCAAGGTGACATTCAACTGTAGGTCAATCAGTCCGTCAGTGAGCATCTGTCACTGTAGTTTTTGCAGTGTGTCCTGCACCGTTGGCACCAATCAGCCCTCTTTTTTTTGCCAGTTTAGCATGTTGAATCAGCGCTGGATCCTGTGGGAGCCTGTCAGTGACTGAAATCACTCTGATTGGCAGTTCAGCTCGGCGCATGAGAAGAGAAGCCAAAGTGAGGAATGTAAACAAAGAGCTGAAGTCCTTCAGACTTGTTACCTAAGGTAAGATTGTTTTTCTTTAGCAGAAGCTGTTCGTAAGTGTTTGTGTCATTGTTCTCTGGCACAAGATATAATCTGGTCTTTCAACATTGGGTTGTGTTGTTGATGAGCTAACTGGCTAACTAGCATCTTGAATCCGTCCAGTCGGTCTTGTGGTTTGAATGATGAATACAGACGACCAACACCTGTTGGTGCGTAGTTATTTCTTCTTGGTGCAGAACATACATGCTAGTTGACCACCAGCTGTAGTCCTTGTGGTGTGTTCAGGTGCATCTTTTTGGAGGAGACACTAGCAACATGAGGGAATGCAACAATCGACCTTTGTCCCTACTACTTCTTTGATGTTGATTTGGTGTGTCGGCCTTAAAACACAAGACTGTGATTTTCATCATGACGTCGACTAAATCCAGAGACTGTCCTCCAAAATACAACCAGATAGGTTGTTTATACAAGCAACTTATTATGACCATTATGTATTGTTAGGCTGTGACCTCCAGTGATCGTAGCAACGATGATGGGAGCAAGGAAAGAAGTAAGGTGATGCAGTGTGAAGCAGGAGGAAGTCCACATAAGGAGGGGGTTAGGTGTGGACTGACAGGTCAAACAAACACAGGACTTTGATCCAGGAAATCGCTGTTTGTTTCCTGTGTGAAACCAAAAGTTGATTTTGACTTATTTTACCTTGTCACATAACTTTACATAGTTAATTTGCCTCCTTAAGTTAAAGGTTACATAGCAGACATTCTTATTTTTAACCAAACCGTTATCTTTTTCTAAACCTAACCATGTAGTTTTGGTGCAACTGCGACTGTGAACAGCCATACATGACTTATTCTGTTGTTTAGTTTGAGGACGGGTTGACTTCCTGCAACAAGTAGGGGTGCTACTTTAGGAAACGCTCCTCTGTGTGTCGAATTACAGGGTAGAAACAAATAATCTACAGTGGAGTATTGTACCAGAGTAATAATACTTTGTTACAAAACTTAAGTGTTTTTGAAAGTGTCTATACTTTGTGTTTTTATACTTCTGTCAACTTTGACTTTTACTCCACTACATTTTTATGTCTTGGAATAAAAGTATTTTACTCCAGTTTTACTTCAGTATTTGTGTATTTCTACGGCGACTTTAACTTCTCCCAAAGTCATTTTCTGGTACAATATCTGTACTTTTACTCAAATATGGCTTCCTCGTGTAGCTGGAGCAGTTGTTTTCCAACATTTTTTGTGCCCAAGGCACACTGAAGGGCAAGCCAGAATAAGACAGGTAGCTTTTATGATACTGTCCACTGACAGTTTTTCTTTCAGTGGTAGTTCGTCTTTGCTAGTGCTTTGTTGTAATTTGCTCCGTACAATAAAACGATCCATTGTCCCACTCACTGCTTTTAAATGTTATCATCCCTCACACTAGCTGCCAATCAGGGCTTTAGATGTGTCACACTCTGATAATTCCCAGGCGCAAACGGTGAAGGTTTATTTAATTGAATTAAAATAAATACCATTTGCCTCTTTATTAGGAGTTGGGTGCACACAACATACTGATACAGTTAATTACAAATTCATTCACCAACTGAATATTGCAGCAATAATGTGTGGTTATCACAAAATCCCACGGCACACCATTTGAGCACCACTGGGCGACTTGTGCAAATTCAGTATATAAAAAATTAAATGAAAAGCAAAATACAGGTACTATGCTCACCGTTCATGAATACTGAGTCTGTGTTGAGTTATAAATAAAGTGAGGAGATAATTAACCACAAAGATCAGATAAAGTTTCTTGTGTCTGCAGAATCAGCAGCATGAAACACAGTTATTACTCCCTCAGTGTGTGAACTCTCTCTGTGTAAAACCCAGTAGCCAATAAAACCCATCTAAAACCCCTGATGATGTTTTATAAACACTGCACATTGCTCCTCATTCAGCACCGCGTCTTATCTAAAACCCTGAAAAGCGGACTCTCTGAGGAAACGTCCAAAGTCAACAGTAAACTCCACATACCAGCGTGTCTCCAGCTGCTGTTGTTTCATCGTCAACTGGTTTATCAAAGGTATTTTAACACAACAAATTCAACGGTTTTCGATCGAGTAACAAGCATTAAATGTAGAAACGGTGTCTGTCAGTGTTATCAGCTGTACGCACGGGGAGGGGAAGTGACAGGTCTGCTTTAACGACAGATCAAGAGAGCCGAGAACCACGAGTTAAAGCTTTGTAACCTCGGACAGTCGGAGACCAGCGGAGCAAAAAGCAAACTGGGAAAAGGCTTTGTTTTTATTTTTGCTGCTAATCAGTGCAGTGGGATAAGCCCTATCTTTGAATTCCAAGTGCAACAGGAAGACCTGATTAGGTTTCAAAGGAAGTTAGTGGAAATTTGTGGTCACCAAAACCAATGTGGAGCGGCCAGCTCTGACCATGGAGTGAACCCGCTGAGAGCAGTTCAATAAACCACATCTCATGCATTAAAATAGTGACGTGCATTTTATATCTGAAGCTGCGGTCGGCTGATGTTTAAAAGTCATTATTTTATTGAAAGACAAAAACAATATGCTGCTGCTGCTGCCAGACAAAGCTCTGCTCTGACATATTAAAAACAGAAACACATCATATTTTCAGGTGGCATGTGGTGTTATTCTGCACAACTGTACATGTGGGTCCGCCCAACACAAACAGTGTAACACCACCCAGCTCATTTAGGACGCCACATGTCGTAGGAAACACTGCATGTATGTGAAGAAAAGCTTCCTTTATCCTCGCTGAGATTTCATCGCACGCCAGTTATTTTAATGTACATATGAAGAGCATTTCAAACACATTCTCCTCATGAACACTGTCAGAAATAATTTCTATATCTATAAAACATCTTTCCATCTTTACTGACTGCTCCGTTTTATTATGTTTATTTGTGACATTAAAGTGCGTTAGAGAATCTGCTGCTGGCTGAGCAGAATATGTTGCATTATTACATAGAAAAAAAGATTGTTGTGGTGATGCAGCTCCATGATATCATAAATAAAACTGGACGCTCTGATCTCTTGATGTTGGTTGAACTGTCTTTAACCGGAGTCTCAGTGTTGGACTGGACCGTTAGCCGCTGGCCTGATCCATCAGCAGCAGTCGGGGTTCAGTTTCTTGCTCAACAACAGGACAAGAGGAGCCAGGGGTCAAACCACCAACCCTTCAATTAATGAATATAATACTTTGACTGGGTCAGACAGCTCGCCTCGAGCTCCAGTATATCCAGTTACTGTAAGCAAGTTCTGGCACATGTGTGTGTCATCTCACGAAGCCAAATATAGAGTCCTTTATGTCGTCGGACTTAAGAGGGTCTTTAAAAGTAGAAGAATACAACAAAGTAAGACATACCTGTAGGTAATGAAAAATTATTTACTGAACCCTTTGAAACCTGAGCAAATTGGCTTGATCCCTTCAAAGAAATTACACAAAAAATAGCAAGAAATTGGAAAAAAGAAAATTAAAAACAAGAAAATGAGTAAAAATTCTAAAATATATACATAATTTTAAAATGTAATAATTATCATTATTAAAAATATAGTTTATCTCTAGTTTTTAAAATAATTTTCTAAATCTATTTTTTGTAACATTTCTTACAAAGTTGCTCATTGTCTTTTTTCCTATGTTTTTGAAAGAAATGGCACCAATGAATATGCTCAGGATTCAAAGGTTTAAATACTTGTGAAAGGCGTCTGAAAGCAGCACAAGAACGCTTTTTTCTAAATTTTTCCTAAAAAAAAAAAAAAAAAAAGCTATGTTTAAACTCATACAGAAGTAAAATATGGTTAAACATCATATACAATTGGACTGTCATTATGACTGTTCACACTTTTTTAATTTAATATGTCACAAAACATGCCACATGCCTGGCAACCCAACATCTTCATTTATGCCTTGTCATGCAATATTGGTCCTGTTTTTGTCCCAGTAATGTTTCAAGCTCATATTACAAACTACTGGACTGGGGAAAATGGACAAAATTTGCCTCCTCCTCATGACTACAGGTAGTTTCTATCAGGTTTCTATCCATCTGTAAAGAAATACACTTCCTTGCGTTGGACACTAGCGACATCATCCGTATATTTACAGATCTACGGACACCAGTCGCATACGAAAGTGGAAACAAGGCATTAAAAGCCACTGTACACTTCCTGCTTAGCATCAAACAGCAGACAGAAACAGTTAAAGACCCGCCGGTGAGCATAGTGGAGCATGTAGCAGCTAAAGAACCAGATATTTCCATCTGGAGTTGGTGGAGACCAAAAACAGAGCTAAAAGAGTGAAAACTGGACTTACATTCATCAGACTGACCTGAATTAACTCTTTCCCCACCAGAGTATTATTTTTAAGTTTCCAGCCACCACCAGCATTTTCGATCATATTCACTAAATTTTCAAGACCTACAGAATATTTTGTTCGATGAAAATGTAAACAGTATATACATCAAAATAAAGAAGAGAGCTACTGATGTGCATCTTCGTCCAAATCAGATTCAGAATGTTGATCAAAACAGGACTTATCAAAGTCTGACTCCATCAACGTCTCCATGGCTTGCACAACCGTTTACTTTCTTGTCGGCACTGGCATCTTCCTGCAGTTTCCAGGGGATCTTCTTCTTTGTTTGTTTTTGGACACGGCAGTGCTGTTCTATTTCACAAGACGTGTAACAGCACCCCCTATCATATAGCTGTGACAACACTGGTTGTTGGAAAATCTCGTCAATGGTGGGGAAAGAGTTAATGATGATGTTGCTCTGTAACTTTACATCCCTGTTGTGTTCACAGTTTGTCTCTGCTGCCCCCAAGAGGACAAAAAATCACACATTGCAGTTTCAAATACACTTTGAAACACTAGTCAGTGTTTTCTTTAATTAAAAAACGTCTATTTCAGTAACATGTTCTATAAAAACACAAACATCTCTCATGAACTAATGGCTGTGTTGGCTGCAGCTCTCACTTTAGTCTTTGTTGTGTCAGTCACAAACGTACAGCAGTAATAATAATGATATAAAAACCTTATCTGATGGGCAGATAGAAAGAATTGACCCACATTAACACACATATAACGGGAAAAAGGATTTACCTGCACTGAGAGGAAATGAAAGTGTAGGGCTTTAGTGGCCGCGGCGGTTAAAGGAAATGAAGAAGCGGACAAGCTGCTGACAGCTCTGACAACGAGACACATTCAAGCGCAAACACTCCTACAAGACTTTTATTGCCGTCCGTCTGTCCCAGCGTCTTTAATGAAGCTTAATTATAGAGTCCCGGGCTGAAGCTGCAGACAGCAGCGTGGACACCATCCCAGCTCTCTGCGTCTCTGTGGCTCAGGACATGTTTCCAGAGAGGACGCACTTATCTGATTTACAGTCTGCGTTTGTTGTACCTGTGTGTGCGGTTGCCAGGCAGTCGAGATGAGAGGAAATGTATCTCAAGTGCGAAGCTGTGAGTGTGATGGGTGAACACCTTTCTTGCCAAATGGAGAAAACACTTTTCTCTCATTTTTCTTCGTGCCTCCCGAGCGGTTTGCCGAGGTAATTTCAGACTGCTCTTTCAGCTTCAGTAAAATGCTGATTCACAAAACGTCTTTCAAAGTCTCCATTGTCGAAACAGACGAAGGGGACTCTATTTTCCAGCCGGTGCGGGCTGCGTGTAACCCAACATGTCTCAGTCTAATTGCTGAGATTGAAACACACTACATCTTTTGATTCCCTCCATGTGAAAGTGCTGTTTCCATGCCTGGATCCACACCCCGAGACACGAGCACTCAGCACAAACATTTATGTCAGATCTCGGCCTTGTTTACAAACTACCAGTGACTGATGAGAACCGAGGAACCATTCGGTCCAACGCCCCTCTCATTACGCCGGGTTTGGCGACACTTTCACATGCGGGACATTTTTGGACTTGCCAAAATGACTTTATAATTGTCATCATGTCATATTGAAGCCTATCAACGTCTCACCAGAACCAATAACTGACGTCAGCTGCTGACCAGAGGCGATACCTTCCATGTTATGTAATGACAGACAAAAACAAATTGTCCTCAGCCATGACTGTGGAACAATCTGCTTTTATTTTGTCCAGTTAAGACGTCAAAGCAGCGAGCGTTTATTTACAGCGGGGGAGGAAGTGCGACACAAACACTGAAAAAACCCACAAAAAATATTTACAATTTACAAAAGAGACGCACATTGAACACACATTTTGTTCTTTATTGGCCTTTATGAGCTGTGCTATGAACTTCAGCTTCTTTTGTGCTATTATTTTAATGCTTTTTTATTTGTATTTATTCTGACAGAAGTAGTGTACTTTGCTTTTTGCTGTATCTGGATTATTTTCATAATGTTCTACAAACACTACATGTTGATATTCATATAGTTTTTCATATTACTAACAGTACAGTTACACTCGACATGCTCCAGCATCATGTGGGCGAAACATTAGGTGGTAAAAGATTAAAAAGAATTATAAATTTAAAGAATAATTTATGTTTATTGTTATTTTTTAAGGCATACTTTGCCCGTATTTCAGCGAGGTCTGTGTCCCCACGTTGTGATTCTGTATGTAAATGAACTGTGTTAAGGCGCCCACCTGTCACCAGCTCCCAGACCTCTCCGGCTCTCCACTGGCCAGAATCCTCCAGATGACACAAAACATGACATAGATGACGTGAAATGACAAGTCATGTGTCAGATTTTGGTTCACAGGAACCCAGTCTCACTGCAAAGTCGTCGAAAACCAGCACTTGGTCAGTGACTTTCGGCGTCAGACACTGACGAAATAATCCATCCTTTCACGTCGACATGATACGTGGCTGGTCGGCATTATTGTTTAATGGCGCCCAGTGGCATCAAGAGGAAATGCGGCAGGACAGCAGTGAAAGTTAAGGAGGCAAAAGTCCGAGTGGGGCGGGCAGGAGTGGTGGTGGATGGGTCCAACAACCACTGACTTTCACCCGTAAGATTGTAAAGCCAAACCCTGTTCTTTTATCCTAAACCCAACAATGTGCGATGGTTGTTGAAGGAAATTTGAGGTGTAGTGCTTTTATTTTGAAAGAGACTGTATGCAAACTGTACATTTCCTGTGAAAACAGAAGTGTATCGTGAAAGAAGACAATGCATGTAACAGGCAGAAGTTGACACGGCGTCTCAGAACGTCAACAACCAACACACCCAGGGTACCTTGGAGGTCGTATCTCAACATGGAAAGTCGATATGTGATAAGGTCAGAATGAGAATGTGTTGTTCACAGCACAGGTAAGGAGTTTCCAGTACTGTAGGCACGTGGGGCACCTTAACACCATTCATCTGCACACACACCCCACGCTATGGTGACACAGAAATGTTAAAAATCTGGCGAACATATCTCTACAAGGAAACTGTATTAATATCAACAGTGCGCCTGCTTGAGTCGTACTACAACCACATATACAGTAAGTACTACTGATAGTTGACCAAACGCCACAGGAAGTGTCCACGCTCAGCAGTCAGACAGGAGTCAGGTTAATCTCCAGGGCTGGTACCTGCGGTTATTCCACAGGCTAGTTAATAACATGTGGGGCAGGAAATCCAAAGTGTGGGATCATTTTGAGAAGGTGAAGGACCAACCCAAGGTGATATGTAAACTCATCTTCATTGGTCCACTACAAACATGACGTATCATGTGAAACATGGAAGTAGCTACATGCCCATTAGCCCACAGCGTCATTAACAGGCGGCTCGCTCAGTGTGTGACGTGCACTTGTAGATAAAATATAGGCCTATATTAATGAAGGTTCATTAGTACGGTTTGTATTTCTCTGTAATGTAGCACAGTGTTAACAATGTTACTGAGACTATTCTTTCTCACACCTTCAACTCAAACCACCAAAATATATCATTTCATCATTACATTAATTTAGTAAACATGTACGCTGGTTAAGTGAGGATGTACCCAGTGTTTTGATTTTCTAGCAGAGGATAAGGAGCTTCAACAGATCATGAAATTTAGCTGCTTTTTTGTAGATTTTTACACAAATATGACATTTTGTGACACCTCATATCACATGAAACCTTTGCTACAATTCATTGTTGACCTGACACTTAATAGTTATGAAACTATAAAAGTATTACGATGGGATCGACGTTTTCATCGTTTATTTTTATTGATTGTGTGAATTTTTTTGCAAAAAGCTGCCTGCTGACACATTTTCCAACATGTAAGCACTAATCGTGTTTTCTGGGTGAATTTGCTGATTAAAACCTGCGGACACATCAAACATGAAAACACGGAGCGATGGAAAACAACCAATTCTGTGTTTTCCTGACTCAGACGTGACTCACCAAACCTGCGTCTTGAAACAGACCCCTGATCTGCTTACACAACTGTCAGTGACAGTGTAAACTGCCTGTTGTGTTTCCAAACTGATCAGGTAAAGAATTCAGTTTTCCAGCCAAGAGTGGAAACTGATCCTCACGATCATCCTCCGACTCCTGGCCTCTCATGTTACCTCGATCGAGTGTGAGTCGACCGCGACTCTGGTCCTGATGGGAAAAGCAAACATTTCAAGGAGAGTTTCAGGAGTTTACAGCCCTGATGCCATTGTTAGTTTCTCCGGAGCGCAGTTGTTGTCTTTGGCTGGGTGAGGGTAAATATTTCTGTTCCTCTGTTGTGTTAGAAAATGATGTGTATTCAGGCCCTGGAGAAAGATCTCAATGCAGACTAAATACAGTCCTTTTGATTGTTTTTTTTTTTTTTTTTAAACGTTACAGTAAGTCATTTGTGCGGGTTTTTCTCTTTCTTTGTAAGTGTGGGTGAAATGCAACACTTACATCACTTTTTTTAAGTTGCTTTTTGGCTGCCATCAATGATTTGCCGCCACCGTGAAATTGCCGAGCTATAAACAGCATCGCTCTGAATCTCTGTTGCATATGTGCAGAGGCTCGTGGCCGTTCAGAGCTCAGAAACTCTGCACCTACGAGATCAAACACCAGTGCAACAACTTGATCTTTCTTCTTTAACCATTTATCTGCTTCACACAGGCCTGCGTGTTCGGCCACATTTGAAGCTTCACAGTTGAGTTCATCACATGAGAAACAGCGTTCACCCCACGTCGTTAGCAGCTGATTTAGACCAGAGGTTTATCTATTGGCAGCCAGCGGTGCGCGTCTGATAAAAGTGTGGTGCTTGGAGTGAACGGGTGGTCTGCAGTGGCAGAAAGGCCAAGTGATTTGTGGCCCGAGCGGAGACACGGAAATCAGAAGGGATTAGAAAACACTCTAAAATTCTAGTCTGCTTTTCTCCTTCACAAAGTGCTTGTCACACAGCGAGGAAAGTGTGCAAGTCAACCGAGAAACGGCTCAGGATTCCTCGCACAAGCCAAAGGGGGTCTGCTAGCCGCAAAAATGCTAACATGACAATTGCTGGATAACTCAATTAGCCATAAAGACAATTAGGGTGAAGTGGGTTGGAGATAATAGCAGAGCAGCAGCGAACGTATCAATATATTTCGTGCAAGGCTCATTAAACAGTCTCGAGGTCAGAGAAATTTAATCCGAGTGTATACGAGTGTTCGCAGCGCCGGGCCGCCTCTTGATCTGTTTTCCATCAGTTTCAGAGGGATTGTTTGGTCAACACGAAGTCTCAACAACACGCAGAATCTGAGCGAGACTGTCATTTCAGACGACAGCATCTGGCCTGCGAGAAAGCTGTAACGCTGCCACGAGGAGACGTTCCCCGCTCAGATCTTTACAGCGCACTCTGAGGACATGCGATGCACTGGAATCGTAAACACTTATATAGACCGTCAGGAACTGAAATCTGCAGTCAATCAGACTCCAGCTGCCAAAGATGGAGTCAGATCCTCGGCTTCTCCCAGAAAGGACAGACTTTAAGGGCTTTTCACTTCCTTTTAGGCCCTTTTTTTTCACTCTCTGCCCCGGCCAGGCGAGACGGTGTCAGATCCTGTCCGCAGCTGTGCGTCCTCAGCCTCTGGTTTAGCTCCTACCTCATATAATTTAGCAACCACTGAGGCTGCTTCTGGCTTTTGACATTTGAGGCTTGCAGGGCCGCGACCACCAGAATAATCACTTACTCTGCTCTGAAGCTTGCAGTCATTGTCTGGAGGAGCGATTGTAACGCAAGTCTTTGAGTAATAATGGCAAACATATCGTAAGTTTTATGAATCTATGGCGCCATGGTGTTTTGACATCATCTTTACCGAATCTTTAAAGCAACCCAACGCCAAGCGCAAACAAGAAATCTTTTGTAGCAAACTTTTGCATCCATAATTCATATTTAAAATGCTGTTTCAAACAAAAGGGGGGATTATTTTAGGTAAAATAAAGAGTTGTTTTCAAACATTAGAGGGGTCAGTTGCCTGCTACCACTCAGCCCCTCGTCTCTCAGCGATCTGGCACCGGATCAGCCTGCTGTTTCTGCAAAGGGCTCCCTCGGCTCGGCTGCATCGTGGCTCAAACTCCAAATCTGCTCCGGAGGTTGTGGCCTCGTTGGAATGCGTCCACAAACACTCAACCTCTGCCGCTCTCTCTCAGTCTCTCTCACTCTCGCTGTCATACACTCAGTTTTTTTTTTGGTCTTAAACTCCCTCACTCTCTGTGTGCCTCTCTGTGTGTGTGTCGGACGTGAACACATCCTCCTCCCTGCTTGGATTCTCCCTGAAGGCAGAAGATGGGAACTCACTTACTGCAGGCTCTGTTCACACTGCAGCTGAAAATGTGACGTCCTCACATGTAAAATAGATCTGATGATTTTGTTTAGTTTGACCAACAGTAACCTGAAAATCTGTTTCCTGCTGCTAGAAGAGTTAAATGCACAAATAATGATTATAAGAAAGAACAACCACAAGCGTAATAAAATAAAGATAAAAAAAAGGCTAAGTAAGTGAGTGAATATTTAAACTGCAGCGAGCTCAGGAGGCAAACTGCAAGTTAAAAATTACATTTTTTACTTTTATTAATGTATTATACATTATTATTTATTTGATTTTCTACATGTTCGAAACAACTGCCCTACTTTATTTTCTTACACTGCCTGTGCTGGGGCAGCTGTATTCACCCTCTGATTGAGATGCTCTGTTTTAGCGCCTCTATCTTAAAGGAGCAGCGGCTCTAAACCGAGCTCCCTCTGGATGTCTGAGCTCCTCCCCCTATCTCTAAGGCTGAGCCCAGACACACCACGGAGGAAACTCATTTCGGCCGCTTGTAGCCACGATCTCATTCTTTTGGTCACTACCCAGAGCTCATGACCATAGGTGAGGGTTGGGACGTAGATGGACCAGTAAATCAAAAGCTTCGCCTTCTGGCTCAGCTCCCTCTTCACCACGACGGTCTGGTGCAGTGCCTGCATCACTGCAGACATCGCACCAAACCACCGATCCATCTCATTCTCCATTCTACCCTCACTTATGAACAAGACCCCGAGATACTTGAACTTCCTCACTTGGGGCAGCTGACGTGGGTTGCCAGATATGGTTGGTAGATGTTTTAGTGTAGGTCTCTGTACAGTTTCAGTCGTACCACAGATTGCAAATCTCACCGTGACAACAAGACTCTAAGGAGTGACTGCATCTGGCCTTTGTTTGCCAAGAAATCGTTACAGCACTTAACTCAACAATAAGGAGAAATATAAATACCTCATTTTCCTCAATGCAGTCAAAACTAAAAAAACATTTAAAGCTTAACTGCTTCATCGTTCCTGAAATGATTGGATCACCGTTAAATAGCTTTAAAGCCGAGCATAAATAAAACCAGGACACATTAGGGTGGTGATTTAGATCTCATGACTGGAGCCGCCTCAGGGGAGCAGTGTGAGAGGCACTGGGGCCACAAATTGGTCAAGTGTAAATCGATGCGTCTACAAAAGCCACACATGTCATCGCTGTACTCTGACCAAAACATTACGTCTCCAACCACATCGGCAGCAATCTCCGAACAACGTAACCGCGCATTCTGTAACCAAACTGCTCAAAACAAGTGAGGAAAACAAAGGTTTGAAAACTTGACATCTTGTTACTGTTAAGTTACTCATGTGTTTTGTTTTCAGCAGCAGGATGTGAGTAACGTCCAAGAAAAAGAGGAGAGAAATGAGTATAACATCTCAACAATGTGAAGCTTTTAGACTTCACCTTCTCCCAAAACCTCAAACTCGTCCTCTTACAACATCCCCACCTTTTGTCAGCCTAATTTATCTGCTGCTTAAATGGCTTTCAGAGCAGCACATCTGTGGCTCGTGCACTCTGGATTATTTCCCCCCCACCACCTCTCCCCTGTGCTTGTCTGGAGGACGTCTACAGTGAGAGGTCACTCGTGCACACGTTCATTTTTCAGCATCCTTATGAGGTGAAAACAGATGGTTACCCCTCACAGTGAATCCAGGCGCTGTTGCATCATGACTCAGCAGCCCTGCAGCCAAGATTTGGATGAAGGCAGGAAGGCGTTGAGGTGGGGGGGGGTCAGCCCCCCACAGCGGCTCTCCTAATTATGAAGTTAAATGTCAGACATTACCAAGGGAATTTAAATTAGAGAGTTCATTTCCAAAATACTGTCCATCTATTTTGGAAACACGTGGAGTCACTTGTAATTCATCTTCCATGATGTGAAATTTAGTGCTCGTGTTTTGTCAAACGGGGCTTAAGTTGCTAATTATCCTTTTAAAAAGTACCAAAATGTTTTGATTTTTCTGCTCTCAATCATTTTGTGAGGTGCCATTTTCAAGACTGGAGATTTACTGCTGCTGACGTTAAAGTTAAAGTACCAGTACTACAGAAACTGTGAAATACTCTGAGTTAAAGTCGTGCATCCCAAATCTTACTTAAATAAAAGTACAGAAAAAAGGAGTTAGAGTATTGAAAGTATAAGTACTCATTCTGCAGAAGAATGGCCCCTCAAAGCTAGTATTGTTTTTACCTTGTGAGGCTGTGTGTGTGTGTGTTACCAAGGGATTGGTACTGAAATCCAGTATTGAACAGGCCTCAGGGCCAAATTAATAAAGACCAAAGTACTGATAAGTTCAGACATTAACAGTTCTGCTATCAGTATTGGAAAAATTCAGGAGATATATTTCTTGTTTATTCAGGTCACATAAACGTTATCTTGAACAGTTTTTATCTCTCCAACTCTGTTTCTAATTTATAATATGATGAAGACATTTGGTTCGGCTCTCAGTGACAGTGGCAGAGAGAGCAAAACACTCCCAAGTTTGGTTGCACTTCATAAGAGATGATACTGACACTGTTTGTTGCCACAAGTTCAGCAACTTCTTTGCATGTGAGGGCAGGACACGATCGATCTTTTGTAACATCTTGAAAAAGAGCCTCACATACAGGTGGAGAAAAGTACCACTTTCGACCGACTAGCTCGTAGTTCATCTCTCGTTAGCCTCCCGTTATTCCCTGTTGAAGGATTTTTTGGGGGTTAATTTTTCCTCATCTGCTGTGACAGTCCAAGGACAGAGGAATATCATATACTGTAAAGCCTCTGAGGCAAATTATCATTTGTGATATTGGGCTTTATAAATAAAATTGAAATTGAAATTGAATTCTAAACAATGCTGTAGCAGGATGTTTTTTCGTATACTGTACCTACACACATAGAAAAAAAGCAATGTTAATTCTGTTCTGATTGTTTGTTTCCTAAAAACCCCCTAAAGAGCTGCGAAGAGTGCCGTTAAAGTACCGGATCAATTAGCAGTATCAGTAAGAGCAGTAGTAGTATCATTCAAATCTTAGCGATACCCATTCCTAGTGTCAGCTTGGCAAAAATGTGGTCCTGGTGGCACCTTCAGCCCCTTTTGCACTTCCTGTTCAAGGTGGGAATTTGGCAACGTTATTCTCTCTCACTGTTCAGTCTCTTCAGTGGAAACGCTAATAACTCATAGACATCTAAACCATGATGAGGAGACAGGCATATGGACACTTTTTTGGAGGGATCATGAGGTAAAAAGAAAGTTTGGGAACCACTGGTTTAGTCTTCAACAGTGCATGTAGGAAAAATATTAACCAGAGCTCAGCTGAAATTGCTCCCAGTCACCAGCAGGACCACTTTAGTATTTTCATTTGCAGTATTAATTTGCCGATATGGCTCTGTTCTGGAGCCTCACTGCCTTTCTTAGTCCTACACAGAAAAGCAAACCTCCCTGCCCTTCCATGCGCCTACATTAAAAGCCTAAAGCAGGGAGAGCAGCAGCAAAGACCCCCTCGGAACAGAACAGAGCAGCATCAATGACAAACAGAAATGACATTGATAAGTCAGACACAGCATGAAAAGGAGGAGCTGGGGTGGAGGCAGGTTGTAAAGCAGCTTGCAGAGGAAGCAGCAACAGTAGGCAGGTCAGAGCAGTTTAAATAGGGCGCCCTGAATGAGATTCGCCAACTGGTTGTTCAGAGAGGAATCATGTGATCTATCAGCTGACTGCCTTCCATCAATCAGCTGCTCCATAACCTTAATGTTAAGGTGAAATCTCTGACAGCTGGCACATTCATATCGTCACACAGTGTATACTGTTATATTTCCAAACAGTCAGTGTAACTCTAATGTACAAAGCTACTGATTCGACACACTATGTTCAGCTTGAAGATATGGTATTAAACATTTGTTCATTTGTGGCCTGAACACGTCTTAAAGTTCAAATTCTTCTTCTGTTTAATACAGAAAAAGCTGGAATCATAAAATGCTGCACTTCCTGTGAGCCAGGGGATTTTTCTCATCAAACACCAAAGAGTTCAAAACACCACCTTTAAAAGCATTAAACTGGATGGCAGCTGCAAAGGTCACTGTTGTGTTTTAACAATCAGGACTTTGGCTAAATTAAAATCTATTTATATGAAAATGTCGAGAACCTTTACTTTGAAATATTAAAGTTTAGTTTTAATATCTGAACTTTAACAGCACGACATCAATCAGCAGAGTAAGTGGTCAGATTAGCGTGTGGCACCACCCCTGTCGAAGCAGCTCAGTGTGTTCAGGGAAATGTCAGAACTTTAAAACCCTCACGGTGAAATCCACGAGTCCAACATGTCTGCAGGCGAGGCAACGCCGTCCAAGAGCAGCGATGCGCGACTCGGTGTGAGGATGATTAAACAAAGCGCAGCGGTCGAGGAGGAGTGACAGAGCGCTCGGTGATGAAAGCCAGACAGTGAAACGGTTCCTGAATGGTTTTGTGAGGTGAAGCAGACCCAGAGACTAAAACATATTACATGATTACAGCAGAGTGAAGAAAGAGAAAGGGGAAGTTTTACGGCCCAAACTGAAACTGACTTCACTTTTCACATGCAACGATGCCTGAAACCAAAATGTTACAGATACAATCAGGAATTTAATCCGCTCTCCAACTTTGGATGTATCCCTTTTTTTCTCGTTGTTGACAGATGGAAAATATAATTTCTAGACCTTTCTTTGTGTCAACAGAGCATGCTGTAAATTCTAGTGTGAAACGTTTTGGTCCTGTAAATCACTTTATAACAATGGCCTCATGGGGTGATGGCGTTTCAACAGAGGACACAGCACAGCAATTACAGATGTAAAAAGTAGCACCGCAGTGATCGGATCAGACAGTAAAGAGCCGCCTGGATTCAACCTGATTTATACTGTCGGCCCAAACGCAGTGATGTCATTTCACCGAGGAGCATGTAGCACATGTCATAACTGTGTGATGAAGAGTTCCCTCGAAGATTTATTTAGACACAATTTATTAAAGCGGCGCTTGGCAATTTCACTGCATCTGAAAACCAATAAAAATGTTCCTCATATAACTCAGATCTGATGGTTTTAATACAGTTTCAGCATCGAGACACGCTGATTGATTTTCACCCAAAAATACTGGTTTCTTTTTGAAGAGGAACATCAGTTTACAGTAAAGTGTTTTCAGTTTAAACAGATGTAATGTGTCTACACACCCACGAGTCTTTGTGCTGCGAGAAGGTCAGCTGAAATTTATGGACGACACATAGCTCTTGAAATAAAAGGTGTTGAGGACAGAAAACTGTAATGAGCAGGTGATTATTTACCAATCGTCAAAGCAAATATAATAAAAAGTTAAAGTCCTCCCCCACACACTTTGTATTTGTTTATGTCCTCTTAAATGTCTGACCTTGACTTTACTGACTATCTGTGCAGAGCCTGTCACTTCAGAGGGTGATGTCTGTGCACTCCCCTAAAAATCTGAGATTCAAACGCACCCTAGACATGCCAGATTAAGTACGTCACTTATACAAAAGCCAATCGCTGTCTAATACAGGAGACACGTATTGATGGGGGGACAGACTGTGACACAACAATGTCTAAGAAACCTGAAACCTTCAGCACAGAGCGACTTATTGGTACAGACGAAAGAGTTAGCATTAGCATAGTGAAAGTTTTACAGCAAACATGGTAGAGTTCATCTTACAATATTACTCTCTGTGTAGAGTAAAATTACTTTCACTAAAATGACCTGAGAGGAGCTAATGCTGACTGTAAATGGATGAAGGTCGTGTTGTTTCACAGCAGCTCCAGTTTATTACAGTTCACTTTAAATCCAGAGCTGCAGGTCTGATTCATTCACGTGATCACATACAGTGGTTACCACTTTGGATTGAAATCAAAATAATGATAAAGAATGATTAAATAACCTCAACCTCTTTAAATAAATGAATCTCCTCAGACACAGTGAGGGTCAGGCAGAGGATCAGAGTCTGATCATTATGAGACATGGATAATTATTTGTTGGCCTGTGACATGAAACACAAACAAATGTTGAGGTTAGCAAAGCAAACAGAATGGTGTGTGATTAAGTCACTATGACAAGTGCAAATTAAAACACCAGTAGTTAGAGGACTCACCTGCTGGTTCCCATTATGCCAGCCAGCTACAGCAGCACCAGAAAGAGTTGTACATAAGAACTGGACCATGTGCGAGCGTCGCTCTGCAGTTGTAGGAGATATGAATGGAAACACATCCAATATATACTGACATCTAACATCACCCAAATGTGCCGATCACCAGGATGACGAGAAAACAAACCGGAGGACAGCTCCTTATCCCCGCTGCTTTCAGGCAGCCTCAGGATGCAAAGCAGAACACAATACATTGTATGTGATTATATTAATGGAAACATACTGAACATGATAACGCGCAGTACAGCGCAACCCAAATGTGCCAATCAATGATGTAGTCTGTAGTGACATGACAAGACACAGCAACCTTCACGGCGCACTGGTGGCAGTGGATCAGTGTGGCTGAATCTAACCGCTTATCCTCTTGAGGGTTGCAGGTTACACTGGGTGAGAGGCAGGGTTCACCCTGGACAGGTCACCAGACTATCACAGGGCTGACACATAGAGACAGACAACCATTCACACTCACATTCACTCCTACGGACAATTTAGAGTCACCAATTAACCTGCATGTCTTTGGACTGTGGGAGGAAGCCGGAGCATCCTGAGAAAACTCCTGCACCCGGGATGGAACCGGGCACCCTCTTGGTGTGAGGCGACAGTGCTAACCACCACACCGCCGTGCCGCCAGTGTGGCTGAATGAAAAATTAAACAATAAACAGTTTATTTTGGGTGGTAACGCGTTATGTGACATCGTGCATGTAATAATATTATCTGAAATTTTGTTGGTAACTCGTTACCTTACTTTGTCACTGCTGAAATGTAATATATTACTGTGACACGTTATGTTTGTAATGACGCATTCACATATAATCACACAAACCCATCTTTACAATCTTACAGGAAGCAAATACTGGCCTCCTGGGTGAAAGTCAGTGGTCGTTGGATCCATCACCCCTCCAGCCCTACTTGGACTTCTGCTGCCTTAACTGTCATTGACACCCCATTGCATTTCCCCCCGACACTGCCGGGCGCCATCAAACAATAACGGCAACTGCGTATCATACTGCTGGAAGTCACTGACCAAATTCAGATTTCTGCGACTCCGCAGTGAGACTGGGCTGAATTACAACCTTTGTACTCCGGACTAAGAGCAAACTAAAAGCTTTTTCTGAACGTTAATGACCTTTAAATGTGTACTTAAAGCACATACTGGCTCTCTGTGGAGTTACTGGACATTGCTTTTCAGTACTTTTGTGATTTAGGATGTCCCTCTTTGTTGGAAATAGTTTGAAATACTCCATGAGACAGGCCCAAAGAGGGTTCAAGGGCTTTTTCACTTGATGAGCTCCAAATATCCACTGGGACTAAATCAACTCAGTTTGAGTCCGTGGATGGAAACAAAAAAAAGAAATTGAAATGTCCGCTAGGCACCACTTTACTGCCCCTCAGAGTGGCTTTTGGGCCTTTGGCATCACGACATTAAAGCAGTGTTGAGGGCAGTGACACAGATTGTTGTGATCAATACATCACCTCTCAGTGTGTCGCCTGCTGGAGGGGAATCAATGAAAGTAGAACCGCAGAAGTCAAACTGTTAGCAGTAAAGGTAAATCATCAGTAAAGTCATCCATGCGTGTGGTTCTATTTCAGATCTCATAACAGCCCGTTTGACTGTATAGCAAAAAATAAATGTCCTTGCTGAGATTGGAACCAGAGAGTCTGCTGATGTCATTCAGCATCGACGCCAGCTCCATCCAGCCCATCATGGGTGAGGATATAGGAGCAACTCTGGACTCACAAGTTTAGAAGTGATGCTTTTCAGTTTTTGGAACATTTAGGGGTGACTCATTCTTTCACACCTAAACACATCTACAAACCCAACGCTCGCCGCTATTTATGCCTTTAATCTTCATGTTTCCAGTCGGGCTCTGTGTCTTTTTCCTGAGGGGGAAACACCGTGATGGAGGGAATCATTGGTTTTCCAGCACTTAGGCTAATTAACTGTAAATGGGTTAATTGGGATACTAAAAGCTGACTTAAAGTTTGAACTCTCAAAAAAATCATTCACATAAAATCAATGCGTAGCTGTGCTGGAAATGAATGCGAGCACTGTGGATAAAGCAGCTTTTATACGTAGTTTATTGACCTGTTTACAGCTGACAGAGATCAAAGATATGTGCTCGCATGTTAGCAACGGACGAGGCATTTCATCCTGGCCTTTCAAATCAGACAACAATGATTAAACAACAAGTAATCAAGTAGTGAGTTAGTCTTACTTTTTATTAAATCAGCTTTTTTTGATTTATATAATTTATGGTGCTGTTTGTCAGTGCAGGTGTGTGCCTCCTCTGAGAGCAGCAAGTCAGAGTGTGACCACAGTGAAGAAGTTGTTTTTGAAAGGCTGTGTGCCGTCGAATACGGACTGAAGCAGAATGTTCCGTTAGATAAAAACATGTTGTGGATTGTGGAAGTAATTACATCCATTTTTTTCAAACAATTTTGACTTCTGGACTTTATAAATGCTCTTGAGTGATTGGAAATGTCTGGCGTCCTTCATCAGCTGTGGTGACATGGCACTATAGCATTATTTCAGCAGATATTTTAGTCATAAAAAGACTGAGCTAGCTCAGCAGTTTTGTGTTTGTATGTGGGGTATTTATCTAGTTTGGGGAACCCAACAATCTCTAGACAGTATTAAGCTCATGTTGGCTGGTGGAGGGTCTGTTGCTGGGTCGTTACTATGGTTCGACCTGCTTCCTGGACCAGTAAACCAGGTTTTATCACATGTAGGAGTCTACTGATGTGACTGATTCTTTTCCAGTTATTAGTCAGACCCTTTGTATTTCCCCGGAAACGGAGACAACAGTCGCAATATTTTAGTTTTTATTTTGAGAGCAAATTGCCCCTCAACATGAAAACATTTTGATCACATATTTTATTTAGTTGGAAATATTTGTAAAATCGCAATATTACACTACGAGATGTACTTTAACGTCATTAGCGATCAGGGCCGAGGACCTTCTCGTGTCATATTGCTTAAATTAAAATGTTTCCAGCATCAAAATAACTAGTTGTTGCATGTTTGGTTGTCCGAATCAGTATTCTACTGTTACTGTAACCTGTGGCATTTTCAATAGTTTGCTATGTAACTTAAAATTGTATTGTTTTATGTTCTTTTTACTGTTAATTCTTGAATTGGCAATCCTCTTTGAACATTCATTGTTAACTGTGCATCCTATTTCATTTTATTAAATAAAAGCTGGCATGCTAGGAGGCATGGAAAATGCTACGGTGACAATAGCTGCCACAGTATCATAATAATCATATAATCATAATATATTACTTTAGAGATACTGACAAGGGGAAAAAAGAATCTCCGAGCTAGCATGTTTGCTAACTGTCATTATCAATATTAGCTCAGTCGCAAATGGAACAAAATGTTTATTCATAATTTATTAGAAAAGATATATTACTGTCTTTACACTCCTGTCTTGTAACCGTCTGCAAACAGTTGCTCTTTTATGAAGCAGTTTGTTCTCCTTCAGAGGAGTTTTGTTAAAGTAAATAGTGCAGAACAGTTACGAAGCTACGAGAGCTTCCTCCATGTTGGACCGATTTGCTGTTGGGCAATGGCGTTGACCATAGTTCTCTAAAGCACAGGTTCCCAACTGGTCCAGTCTTAGGGCTGCTCTGAAACTGCGCCTACATAGGGCAACAAAAAAGTCTATCTTGGGTGTATCGGCACAGTGCACAACCAAGAGAGGACAGCAGAGGAGATACCCATGCATCAATGCAACTGGTCTAGACAGCAACAAAAAAGGTTCACAGGCTGAGATCAATGCAAGAATTGTGCTCAGAACTGACAATAGTCAAGGACTGCAGCTGTTATTATTCATTTTTTAGTATTTTTTGCACTTTGAGCACCCTTCTTTTTTTGCACAGGTGTCCTTAATAAATTGACTTTTTTTTTTGCATTTTAGCCTGTGAACATGTTCTGTGGCTGTCCAGCCTAGTTGCATTGGTGTGCAGATATCTGGTCCAGCCATGGGGTCCAAATATCTCCTCAGTCATTAGTTCAAGGTCCAAACAGCTGAATACCTTCAGTGTCACACTTGTGTTTGGCCATGTTGTTGAGCTAGTTTGCTGTCTCTGTCAAGTAGCTGTCGGTTAGTCACTCACTCTACGGCAGGAAATGGCACTTCAAATAAAAGCTGGAAAGTCACTGTACTCTAAAATTAAATGTGTTTCTTACAAACTTGACACGTTCGTGAGTCCCTTGCGGTCCATTTAGAATGGACCCATGACCCACTTTTGGACCACGACCCACCAGTTGGGAGCCACTGCTCCAAACTACACTTGAACATTTTGCACGGACAGCCGCTGCATGCTAATCTGATCACAGATTTGTTGGAAATTATGTCATCAAATTAAGTGATCTGGCCTGAAGCAACCTACTGCGTACAAAAAACAGAACCGCTGCTCCACTTTGGTGCATAAGTAATAAAACACATGCACACACTAATAATAAATAAGATAAAAATATATAAACTAAAGTGAGTGTACAGAGATAGAAGGTTGCAGTTAAGGTCCTCCCACATGTGTCTGACAGATCTGTCCTCCACCTTAATGACTTCAGGTGTCCACCTCTGTTAAAGTCACATTAGGACGCTGCATGACAGCACACAGTAGTGTTGGCACTGAGATGGATTAAACTAAGTGGTGCTGCGGTGCGGGGGGGGGCTGAGTGGAGAACCTGCAGAACAGAACATGTGTTTGGCTCTCACAGATGAGGTCAGTGTTGCTGCAGACTCCTCAGTAGACCCCTCCGGCGTAGAGCTGAAACAGAGAGAGCTCTCTGGTCAGGAGCTAGCTGAGAGCAATAAATTGAACGAAAACGGAACCAACTCAAAGGGGAAACTATTCATCCCAGCCCTATAACTCTTCCTGCTCCTTTCCCCCCTATTATATTTTATGTCCGAGCTTTTTCGCCCTGATTGCATTAGCAGGCCCCAAAGAGGCCTTGGAAGAACAAAGCCGTCATAGCTGGAAGCAGAGCCAGCTCAGAGGAGGAGGAGGAGGAGGAGGAGGAGGAGGAGGAGGAGGAGGAGCCCGGGGGTCTGGACAGCAAAACACAGAGCTACATAATGAGAAAAGGCTCTAGTGTCATCCTGTAAATGACTTCTCAAAACACACTTCAAGTGATGGACTTTGGTTTAGTTTTTATCTTCTCATGGCAGTCGTCTGTGCCTGTTTGTTTGACCACGTTTTAAATTAATCTCAGTTTTATGTTTTGTTTTACGACCCTTCTGTTTTAGTGTCTGTAAATCTCTGTGTAACTCTTTAAGTGTGGTACAAATGGTGTTTTTCTTATTATTCTGTTGTTTGAAAGAGACGATTCAACAGCATGAGTCGAGTAAACACAGAAATTAGTTCTGGTAGCATCACTATTCTGAATAATGGTGATGATTCAACCACTGCCAGTGGAAACTGTAGTAAATGTAACAGTAGTAGTAGCAACAGCAGCAGTGATGGTGGTGTTTGTAGTAACAGTAGTAGTAATGGTTGAATTAGTGGTAATAATGGCTGTAGAGGTAGCAGTGGAAATGATTGTATTAGTAATAGCAGCAATGGCTGTGTCAGAAGTCGTAGTTATTACTGTGTTAATAACAGTCACAATGGCTTTAGTAGAAATAAATGTTATATTTCATATATTTATTTTTTTGACAAAATTTGAGACCCCCTTCAAATTTTGCCTTTGAGGCTTTCAGGAGGTCTCATGGGTTATTTCGCACATTGTTTATCAGTAATCATAGTAGTGACTGTAGCTGTAGTAGTAGTAATGATTACATAAGTAATCGTAACAATGGCTGTAGTAGTAGTGGTAGTAGTCATTGTAGAAGTAGTTGTAGTAGTAATAGTAGTGGAAAGTTGGAAAAGGCTTTATCAGTAGTCACAGTAATGACAGTATTAATCATCATTACAGTGGCTGTAGTAGTAGTAACAGTAGTAGTAGTGGGAGAAATGGCTGTGGTAATACGAAAAGGCCATATTAGTAATCGTAGTAATGACTGAATAAGAAATAGTAACGTTGGCTTTAGTAGTAGTAGTAGTAGTGGTAGTAGTAACGAGTGTATACACAATTATAACAATGGCCGTAGTAGTAGCGGTGGGAAGTTGGAAAATGCCATCAAAGTGTCCTTGGTCAAGATACCGAACCCCACATTGCTCCCAATGGCTGTTTCATTGGTGTGTAAGAGCGTGTGAATGGTTACTGAGTAGCAGGAGGCCCCTTGTAAGGAAGCCTCAGCCACCAATGAGTGAATGAGTGAATGTGACGTGTAGTGTTAAAAGCACTTTGCGTGGTCTGAGAACTAGCAGGGCACTGTGCCATTTAATGGCTGTGTCAGTACTAGTAATGGCTGTAGAAGTAACAGTAACAATGGCTGTAGTTGTAGTGGTGGCTACAATGGCTACATTCGGGTCAATTCATAGTTTCCATGTCCGAGTGTGTGTATTAGAATCTGCTTTGGTCTGCATAAGGTAAATGTCGTCATACACCCATGTCTATAAGGGTCCACATGGAGCAAGTGGTCATCAACCACACAGGATGTGCATGTTCAAAACTCTTGTTCCACAGTTCAGTCACTTCTAAAACACTGCAGTCAAGTCAACTTCAGTCGCTGCACCGCGGTGAAGTTCCTTCTAAGCTGGATATTTGACAGACGTTTACTGCGTACCCAGCAGCATCTTCCTAGTTTCACTTTCACCCAACATTGGCAGTAGGAGGACGGTAAATTCACCTCCCAGTCTTCCTGTTTATTGCTGAGGACAGATGAAGACCCTGAATTGTACTATGAATAGAACTGTGTGCGTGTCCACATGATCGCAGGCGTCCAATGTGGAGAGTATGTCCGAGCCTTTCATAGTAGGAAAAGTAGGAAATTGTAAGAAGTACAACCCAAATGAACTGTGATCATATCACCATATTATTAGTTTACAAAAAGCCATACATTGTTAAACTACAGTCTGATCTGAGGCCTGACTTGATTCATCATGAGCACTAGCACTCAGCTTGTTGTTCAGGGTTCAGGCCACATCTCAGAAACTGTCTCTGTTGACCTAAACTGCAGCAGTAGCTTGTGACCGGATGAGACTCTGGAGATTAGAGCTTCAAAGTGCTGTGGGGATGAAGAACTGAGGTCATGGCTCCTGCGTTAGAGACGCGCAGTGCTGCTGCTGCTGTCCCTTTATGGGTTCACTCTTGTTTACTTCTTCATTGCAGCGTCTGTGCTGCATGTGATTCATTAAACCTCAGCGTTTCCTTTGCATCCTTCGGTGTCGTCATTATGTTGCAGAGTTCATGGACGTTATCGGCATGCTTTGCTATGACTGAATCATGGAAATTGCTGCAATTATCTCTCAACCAGATCCTCTTCATGTTTACAACCTTTAAGCCCATGTTTTTCCTCATTGCATTCATCCAGAGGAGAGGGAGAGGAAATATCAATATGGTTTGCATCAAGTCAGAGAATAAATTATTCTTAATTGCTTACAGAGAGCAGTGACGCTCGGGGGGTATTGTGGGGAGTCAGCAGGGGCTGCGAACCGATGGTGACTCTAACAGTGTACAGTGGGTCATGTATTACGTAAAGGTGGAAGGTAAAAGAATTTAAGTTGTTCTGTCTCCTGCAGAGAACATGTCTGCTTCTCAACATGTACTGAACTCAGGAAGCTTTGCAAAACCTAATATACTGATGTTTTAATACTAAATTATAACTGTGATTATTTAGTGAAGCCGGACTTTACTGACCACAAATTATAGTAGCTTTAGTAAATTCCAAAAATATGTTATATAGATTCAGATTTATTAACACATAACTTACTTTCTCACATATCGACATTTGGTCATGGACTTTCCACATCAACATATGATGTGGAAAGTCCATGAGTGCGTTGGTTGTAGACGTCCTGGGAAGCCACCTCAACTTCAGCCCGTTGCATGTATTGTCTGATTTCAAAATACGCTTCCATTTTCATAGGAAAGGTCCAGTTTGCATTCAGTCTTTTTTAAAATAAAAGCACTACTTTGGTAGACCACTGCGTGGTTATGTTTTGCCAACATATGCACATGGTTGGGTTTAAGAAAAAAGAAGCCAGGGTCTGGCTTTACAATCTTACGGGAGGCAAATACTGGCCTCCCAGGTGACAGTCGGTCGCTGCTGGTCCCATCCACCACCTTTCCCACCCAACTTTCTTGGACTTAGGCCCCTTTATATTGTTGTCAGGCCAGGCGCTATAAAACAATAATGGCGACCGTCAGCATATCGTACTGACATGAGCGCCAGTACCCAACGACCTCAGAATGAGACTGGGTTTCAACAACGTGTCAAATGACTATGTGTCTTTCCCTTTAGCTCTCTTTTCGTTTTGCAGCCCAAAGCTCCGCAGTTCTGGTCCACTGTCAGCGCTTCATCACACTGATTTGCTAACACGTTCAACATATCAGCTTTACGCTGATGACATGGTTATATATCCATGATCATTTTACAGTTTCTTCTGCTATCTCTAAGTAGCCAAAACAAGTAATTTAATACAGATTTAAGTCTCACAAGTAAAGACATGGAATTTCTACATCTCCTGTTCCAGGCCTGGAAAAGTCATGGTATGAGTTAAATCCTTGAAAGATTAAAAAAAAAAATCATGATATGCAGCAGGGGACTATAGGCTGAGGGAACACGAAAGTAACAACCAATCTGCGTCATTCCCAGTTCAATCTCTGCAAGCAGGCAACAGGACACTGGTTTCCATTTGTTGTCTGTTTGTTGTCTGAGTGGCATTAACCAATGCCACACAGTCCATATTGATTATGAATACAGTCCATCTGATGCTGGTTTTGTTTCATCACTGTAGCCAGTATCTCACTATCACTATCCTCATTCAGATTTTAAGAAGCTACAAATTATATTCAGCCACAAAATAAGTCTGAAAAGCTGCAAATCAGAACAGAAGGACAGAGAGTTCTTGACTGTCTCATCTAGTTGACTTGCTGTGAACCGGCAGGTTTTTAAAATGTTGAAGAACGACGCATTTCAAGTAGCTGCCTGATTGAACTCGTCTTGTTGTGAATCTTTGGTCTGAACTGGGCTTTAGCTTTTTGAAAACATATCTGCATTCTTATGCTGATTTATAGAGATAAGCTGAAATGACCGGCGCACAGGAGAGGAAATCTTGGCCAGGATATTTTGGCCGTTCCCCAAAATATCCCTGTTGTCAGACTGATAGCCAGTGGACTCCAAGATTGGTCTCAGTGTGACTGTGTCCTCAGTGTAACTTCAATCATATCAGAGAAAGTCGGGATGGTATTTTTCCACCTTTGCATTATTCTACCGTGCAGTTTTGAGTGACAAAATTACCATTGGCTCCCCGTCTAACACGATTAGAATAAACAACTTAATTGCAGAGGGATTCATGTGAGCAGATGAAAAAGAGCTGGTACAGAGAAAATGCCATGACAGTGGTGTATGCAAACTATGAGTACAGCGTAAAATGAAGCTAAATGTAAATCCTGTAGAAAAACAGGTGTTCCTCCAAGAGAAAGCTCCTCTTATTTTGCCTGAGGAATCAGTCCCAGTCTAATGCTGAAAGGTAGTTCAAACTGTTATGTTGTAACTTGAGCCAAAATACATTTCATTACTGTTTCCACCGCTATACGGCTGTATGGTACAAATATAGAGCAAATACTTAAAAAAACAACAGGATTAAATACTGTATAGATCTGAAAATGCACTTTAAATACCAGAAAGAGATGTTTGGCTTGGAACAAAAGTGTCCAGTAAAAACACCATGTGTTCCCTTTCCGGACAGCTACAGGAAGAAAATTTAGAGGCACTCTTAAATTGAACAATTGGATTGTAATTCTGCCAGAAGAGAGAATTTCACTGTCTGCTCAGCTCTGTCACAGAGCTAGTGATTATTCAATTCACTGTCTGAAAGGCTATGTTATTTAAATATAGGTAATATTCCCCAAACCAAATGTTTCTTATTTGTCATTTCTTTAAAAAAGACATCCTTCGACAATAGCACATTTTTCATTTCTGACAAGCCAAAAAGCCCAAGAGTGGTTTTGTTTATTATATCATCTCTCAGTAACAAACCATAAACATGACATATTTCAAATGAGACCACACGGAACGGCATCCGACTGAACCACAAGCTGAAATCTATAATTTCAGCTATGTGTCGATGTGTTTGGATAATTGGATATGGAATACCGCGCTCTCCATCCAAATGGTAACTGGAGCCGTGTCTCTGAAAAAGCAAGTCGTCCAATGGAGAGCTGCACTGTTTCACTCTGCTGCTGTGCAGCAACATAGGTGTGGGACCTTAATTGAATTTTCATTGCCCACTTGCCTTGTAATGGCGAGGTTTCCTTTCTGGAATCAAAACTTGCCAATGCTGCAAAACATGGAGCTCTGAGGCCATGAAGTTTGGTGCTGCTCCAGGCCTTATGTTTATGTACTTGGAGGCCTTTGGCCCCTGTAAGCTGAATCCATTCTACCTGCAGCTGGGAAGCCGCGTCAATGTGAATCTCACAATTTGTTTTTCCACCTCTCTGAGCATATACAGTTGCACTTTTTTTACCTGCTGTGACTTTCTTCAGCATCTCCAGGACATAAATGTGAATATAAAGCAGCAGTGTAAGGAAGTCTGTACATATTTTAGATCATTTTGACGCTCAGGAATGTTGTCCAGTGTTTGTGTTACTTTCTCTTAAATCCAGTCTCCTTTCAAATAAGCTTTTCTTTGATTGGCATCTGGTCTTAGGCAGTGACTTTAGACACCAACAAAAAATGGCGTCCTTTAACGTCAGCATGATAATTAAGTTGCTTATGAGTGTATATTAACACAAGTTTCGTTAGCTTGTTTGTCAGCTAACAGTAGAGATGGGTCAGCAAATAATAAAGTGATAGTTTGTTGTAGCTCTAGCACCTCATTTCCCCCCCAGAAAGCATTTACAGTAGCACGAGCCCGGTCTCACTCTGAAGTTGTCAAAATCAGGCGCTTGGGCAGTGACTTGTGGCGTCAATAACCAACAGAAAAAGGCGTCCTTTAACATTGGCATGATATGCAGCCGGTTGCCGTTATATTTTAACGGTGCCTGGTGGCATCAGGAGGAAACGCCGCGGGACAATGACAAAAGTTTAGGCAGTGAATGTTCGAGTAGGGGCTGGCAGGAGTTGGATGGATCCAACAAACAACGACTTTCACCCGAGAGAGCGGCGTTCGCATTCCATAAGATTCTAAAGCCAAACTCTGTTCTTTTTTCCTAAACCTAACCACATGTTTTTGTTGTTGAAGGAAAGAAAACGTCAATTTACTGTGTTGTACCGAGGTAGTATGTTTATTTTCTGATAAAACAGAAGTGTATCTTGACCAAAAACCAACCACACAGGGTACCCTCGAACGTTGTATGTGGATGTGGAAAGTCCATGACCAAAATGTCGATATGTGATGAGGTCGGACTGAGAATGTGTTGTTCAGACCTAGTGTCGTCTCCTTTGGTCTGAATCAGGGACTCATGTTGTTCCAAAGTTGTATAATTGCCTAGAGTTGGTTGGTGTTCTCACGGCAGCATTTACAAGCGGACCAGATCAAATGCCTTGTGTGAGAAAGCTGCTCTTGATTGGTCAGAATTTCCATGTGGGAAAAATCCAGGAAGTAAAGCAAACGTTGAAGAAGAGTACACTGTCAAGATAAATGTGACACTTTCTAATGTCACAATGGAGGGACAACTACGCAGGTTGATTTTAGCGCTGCTCATCGTGGACTATATTGCTGTCATTGTTCATTTGAGTCAAAGCATACAGTTTGAAAACGAGGCACGGCTCCAACTAGAAAACAATGTTTTGATGCATTGGATGTGCTGAATGTGCATATTAAGGCAGTACAGGAGGAGGCGCACATTAATAATCCTCCAGGACTGTAACATGCTCATGTTTAACCCAAACAATGTGTCATGTGACTGCAGTTGCTTCAGATCCAGGTCGGAACACGTTCTCACCACAAACCAACCGCACCAGAAGAAGAAGGTCTCAGTCCGGTTGTCTTGGTGCACACCTGAGTGTGACTGCTGTGTTCACACCTGCCCAAACAAACTGCACTGAGGGGGCAAATGAAGTTGAGTTTGTTGGGTGTGAAAGCACCCTGAGTTGTCCTGATACTGTGACCTTCACACATCTGCTGCTTTAATAAGATTTAGAAAAAGACCAAGAACATTATTTTGAAATGTCTAATTTAGTCCAGACCTGATTCGTACTGTAAATTGGCCATTGGGGATTTTGAGCTTTTCTCCATTTTCTTTTTTCTTTATTATGGAGAGGATCAAATTAAGAAGTTGAAATCGGTCACTGGATGGAGAAAACAGCAAAGTCCCTCTGTGCCGGTGAAATTAACGCCTGCATGTGACTTTTACAAGGTCATTTCACGGTGGCACTCCCAGCCAGTCCACACAATCACAAGATAAGTTGCTGGATTCACAGTGATCTCATGTTTTAGCTCCATCCCAAGTTAACAGAATAATTGTAGCTATGAATGTGGCAGTTGAGGGACTGAGCCTGTACTGGAGACCAGGCTCTCTGAATTACAGAATCATGGATGATATGTCCTGGCTGTGGACTCCACTGTAAATAAATGCCAGAGCACACCCTGCTGAATCTGGCTGAATGTGTGATTAGCCCTGGCGGCTAAATAAAGGGCATATTGGCTCGCAGAAGTGCCGGAAAGCTGCTTTTTCCAAGGACAGCATATCCCCATGCCTCACATGTGGATCCGAGACGTCTAATACTCATGAGCTGATTTGTACTACTGTTTCTTTTGCACACGGCGTTTTGGATGAGTGATGATCCGTCTCCTGTCTCTGAGTTTGTAGATGAAAAACAAGTGCTGTTTGTGCTGGAGAAATGGGAAAATCCAGAGGGGGCTTCATGTGGTGAAAAGTCTGCTGATGCGCAGCAATACGAAAATGTATGTGGACGCTAATGGTTTTGCATTTATCTGTGCAGGTATTTAAAATCCTAAATTTCCTTATGATCCATTGATGGATCTTAGAATGATTTATCTCCAGAGTTTGAGAGCATACCACTGTGACAATGTCAGTCCTACACCGTCTGTGTAATCTCAATGTGCCCAACTGTCCCTATAAAATCAAAGGCAGATCAACTGTATCAACATTAAATTTGTGAGTTAACCAAACTACAAAATTAAAATGGTGGCTGTCATCAACAACTAGTGTCTGTGAACCAAACATGGTTTATCAGAGAGAATAAAGCCCCTCCATATCACTTTAATATTTAAAAAGTTAGTGAGGATTGCGTCCTTTTGCTGTTAAAAAAACAAGCGGCCAACACGCAAGTGCCCAAAACTGCAGTTCCTCTAATGTCCACTTGAGGCTGGCTCCAGAAGCGAGTCACTCCCCACAGACCTCCGTGCGTAAGCTTTATGTCACCGCAGAGCCAAACGCCATAAGTATGGTAGTGATGCGACGCAGAAGTATAAACCCTGCATTAGTCAGATCCAGCCTCGCCTAAATATGGTCACTTCTGGCTCCAAAATACCAAGACTCAAGGCTTCAGAATGGGAGTCCACAAACCAATTTGTGACGTCATGATGGCTGCGTCCATTAATTTTATAGTCTATGTTAAAAAAGACAAACAAAGCAGGAAGTTAGTTCAAAAATGTTTCATTAGCTGCCTGCTCATGTCTTTTGTCAGTCCTGTTCATCCTGGTTAGATGGCCGCCGAGTGCTGACCAACAGCTAATGCTAACGGAAAGTAAATAATAGTCAGAACCTCACATTTATTCTTTTGAGCCAGGGGTTTAGCTCATGGGCCACAAAGAGCCCAGTTTGATCTCATGTGGGCCAGACCAGTAAAACTGTCGCATAATAAGCTTCACTTTTTCCAAAAATCAAGATCAAACATGAAACATGAAATGATATTTGTCCCCTCGAGGGAATTTCTCTGTCCCTTTAAGAGAGTATTCTCCAGTGTTTGTTGCGTCATTGCAGCCTGTTCCTCCTGACTTAGATAGATAGATAGATAGATAGATAGATAGATAGATAGATACTTTATTAATCCCAGGGAAATTAAGGAGTGTTTTACACACACTCACATGATCAAACAGATGATTCCCTCTGCTCCAGATTTACTCCTGGCAGGGAAAAAAACAAGATTTTCTGTAGTTTAAATGAAACTAAAGAAGCTAATATGAATATATATACTGTTTGAATATTATTTTGGGGCCATTAGCTGGTGTACAGTTTTCATAACCTTATTTATTGTCGCCCCTGGATGAAGCAGTGACCTCCCAGAAAAGTATCAGTGGGACAATCCTGGCTTGAACACCGTCCTTTACTTCTGTATTTTTAGACATTAATTGCAGGTCTTCATATGCAGCATATATAGATCAAAGAAATGTGACAACCTAAAGCCAACGCTGTTAAATCTTTTCCAACATAAGTACTCTGGCAGGTAAACCGGACTCGTTTGGAGGCCGCACTCGATCCTAAAAACTGATATCATACTGAATGCAGCCTGTCAATTCTGCGATTTACTAGAGTCTCTGGCCTATTGACAAGAAACTTGTTTCCGTTCCTGATCTCAAGGATTGTGGAGTTGTATTTGATGGCTTGAGTTGCTGCTCTGGGGCTCCTCGTGATTGCGGCCACAAAGGGCTTACAACAATCAGCGCGCAGGATTCAGTCTGCCTTACAGATACGTCTCCTCCCAGAAGTTTTTTATTTATGTTAACAGAAGGTCTACGTTCAATGTCAATACCATAAAACATCCTTTTCTTTGTGTATGTGCGTGTTGGCTGTAAACCGGGGTTCACCTGTAGGTAACACAGACATGACTGAAAACAGACAGTTTTGTTTTGATATGTGGTGGCGGTGGTTTCCTCCTGCATCAGTTTAAATAGCACATCAAACCAAGATGAATTCAGATTGAATATCACATCTTAACAACTCTAAGATTAAACATCTATTAAGATATCAAACCATGAATCCTTATGTTGCGTCCCCGTTTTTACGGCTTTTCAGAAGTGAAACCCTACATCATAAAAATATCTTGCGCTCGGTTCCTTCGCTGACGTGGTGATTAAACTCCTTCCAGCTCTATTTGTCAGCTTTTAGCACTTAAACCCCACATGGTTTTATTGTCCCTGCCAGGACTGTGACCGTGGATTAAAATATCAAAGGCGCGGAGAGAACGAGAGCTGAACTAACATACAAAGAGGTAAAATGAGCAGACGGGACGCAGTGAAAACCGAAGCCTGGAGAGATGCTTAGAGTGGCTGTCCAAATCAAACAGACACTTTGCCAGTGCTCCAGCCTCAGCAAGTCATCCATCATTAGACAGAGACATTATTACGAACATGTTTTCAGCGTCTGGTTCCATAGGTGCAAGGTAGAGGGGTTTTTTCGGGGTGTAATTGCAGAGCGATGCCCAGCCCGTGCTGGGGTTTGTCCATTTAAAAAGGGATTGGGCGAATGCATGAGCAGAGGCTGAGCTGAGCCATGGTTGGAAATCAGGGGTTTCACCTCCTCTCCCAAAGACTCCCCAGCCACTCTGGGAAAGGGGGATTTCTGCCTGAAGCTAGGTGTTAGCGTTTTCACCAAAAACGAGACATCACTAAAATGAATCTTGGACCGTCCTCTTAAATTAGAAATCTGAGGTTCAGAGGGAATATGAAAAGTCTCATGATGGCTGCTAAGTGTTTCCTCTTCAATTTGGAGCAGGATTTAATGGATTCTTGTCCAAAAAAAATTGTCTTCTTTCATTAAAAGCAAACGGACAAACATGATCCCCGCTCTAAAAAGGTCAACCTGTCCATAGTCTTTACAGTCACACCAGTGTTTATAACAATCAGCAGAGGTGCTGACAGCAACAAAGTAAAACTGTTCTGACGTCGAATTAAAGTTTGATCTAATTAAATTTTGGAGAATTTTAACGCAGGAATTTATTTACGTCATCAACCGGCACAGAGTTTAGATATTGACCTCAGGAAACGAGGTCCAGTTGTGGAAGCTGTCCTGTTAGCTTGTTCTCTGTCCCACAGTTTGTCCCAGTAGAATATAAATCGCTGTGCCAAAGAGCTGTAAAAGGTGGTCAGTTATGTCGCGGTCTTGTTAAGTAAATGAAGTGTGATTGATTAGCTAGAAAGCAAGCTAGATTTTACCTGTAATTGTAACAGTAAACAAAGGACTTTTGCTCCTCCACTTAAAGATGTGGCCGTACCTTCAGGGCCCTGAACCACCAAGCCCCGGGCCGACTGTGGGTCAATGTTGGCTAAGCTCATAGCACGGCTAATCAGTCAAGTCGGACTTCTCTTCTTGTCTGAGTATACATGCAGGAGAGAAAATCGAATTTCTGACCAAGTACGTCTGACTCCGCCTCGATAGGCGGCGCTGTGTCCTTTTTAATATAGTGCGTATTGAACTAGTTCCTGTTGACCTGAAGAGGAATAATAAATTAAATTAAATAAATCCACGTTTTGCGTTTTCCTACCATCCATAAACTTGAAAATGTTTAGCTCCTTTAGCTGTCGGAGCATGAATGTAGTTTCCTCGTCCGTCCAGAAGTGCGTCTTCTGCTTCTCGGTCACCATGGTGTTTGTTTGTTTGTTTTCCCAGGAGTGAACTGCTGCTACGTCATCTCGTTCTTCTTCCAGGTGAAAGCCCACGAAAGAAAAAGTGGTGCATGCGCAGAACGCAGAGTCTGACTCCAGTCGGACTAAGTGGATACATGCAGCAATAGTTTGATTTTCAATCAAATTATCTAGGTGTGTTAGTCGAGCTATGGATAGTCCAATTTCAGTTGGACTAAGCCAATAATAAGATTTTCTCAAGCTGCACGTAAATGTACTGAGTGAGTGTCTGTCAGGTTACGCCATGTGTCCCACACTGTCCCATAAAGCTCAGTTCAGACCAAAGATTTGCGAACAGACAAGCTGAAACAGACAACTAGTACAGCGTCAGCAAACACAGCACCACAGCTAGAAACAAAAACATATGATTGGTTGACATCAGTGGTGTAAAGTATCGGCCCATGTATGGCTTTAAAAACAGAAGAACCTTCAAATCAACCCTGTATTTGACAGGTAGCTGGTGCAGTTCATGACAATCCATCTGATCGCTGAGATATTTCAGTCTGGACCGCGGCGGTGAGTCGGCCTTAAGCTCGGCTAAAAAAAACTGAGCTGAATGTGTTCACCTAAGAATGAGCAGTCACAGCTGACGTGGTCCAGCGACTTCCTTTGTGGCCACCACTTGACACAAGAAAGCTCCCTACTTCTTTAAATATCTATTTACCGCAGCACAGCTGGAGCAGCAGCTCTCAGCTGGTCAGTTTCCATCACTCGCTGTCCGTCCAGACTCCCAGCAACCGAATCCAAAAGTGTCAATCTGACGAACAGCATTCTCAGAGCCTGGAGGGTGACCTTTGACCTCGTGGATGATCATATAGCGTAGATTAATTTTCTCTCCCGGTCCCTCGGCGTGGTCTTAGACCAACTTGACTTGACGGAGCGCCAGATTTCTTTTTGCTATTAAATATCTGGAGTGCTTTAAACACAGCTGCAAACACAGGCACAGATACAGACGCACACACACACACACACACGCATACGGTGTGTATTGTTGAGTATTCATTAGCGAGTGTTTGGGTTCAAAGGCAGTGAGTCATATTTGCAGTGAATGCACACAGCCGCACACACTCACACACATGCACAGACAGTCGCTGGCCTTTTTCAAAATGTTATGGCGTCCATGTGTGAATGAGGTAATTACACAGTGTTATTCATGATGATAATGCTCTACGGCTCATTTCACTCTCATTACAAACCGTTTCCAGTCAGCTCAGCTGTTGGAGGAGACCCCTCCTGAACGTACGCGAACACACACCCCACCAAAGGACAGAGATACAGTCTGAGCAGCGATAGTCAAAAAAAAGGAAAGGATAATCCCAGCTGCAACATATCAGCGTCTCTCCCTCTCACAGCCCCTCACTCTTTTTATTTCAGGGGATAGATGACACCAGTGTCTGATGGGACTTGTAGCAGGGCCTCAATCATAGACCAACACGGGCAGGAAGACATCCTGTAGGCTTCCTGTAGTCTGAATCTTTCCAGAAGGAAACGTCATCCTCTAAAGTTTATGGTACACACATTTCTCATCCTTCTGAGTTTACATTTTATAAACGCAGTTTGGGCATTTGGCCTGTGTTCCTGCGAAGACGTCAGCAGGGAGGGCTTCATTGTCTCACTAAAAGCCTCGCACTTCAGCATGTCATCTGATGGATCGGCTGTTGCCTGGATTGAAAGTACAGCCTACTGGCTGCGCCAATCGTACCGCAGCAGTATTCCCCCAATTTCCCACAAGGATTAATAAAAGTTCTCCGTCTGTCTCTCCATCTTAGGGCTCGTTATATTCACATATTTTCAGCATCTTTATTTTCCTCTTCACTTTCTGGTGGTGGAAACATATTCTGAGCCGTCCTCATCATGAGAGGAACCTGTTTACTGTAAACTGTGCCGAGTAACAACAGAAAAGGAGTTTCTTGAAGGTGTTTCACCTCTCATCCAAGAGAACAACAGACACGGAAATTGCTGACACTAGAGACTCGTCAAGGTAACTAGAACAGAAGTACTGACCTGTAGAAACAAGGACAACACAACACATCTGATCATACATAAGAACTGGGTAAAAATCCAACCCAACAGCATGATATACATCGTTAGTGTGTCACAGGGCCTGACAGCGTCAGAGGGAAATGCAGCCGGACAACAAGTAAGGGATAATGGCCGACGAGGTGTCCATTATCAGAAATTAATGGACTTCGCGACGCGCACGCGTCGCGAAGTCCATTAATTTCTGATAATGGACACCTCGTCGGGCATCATCCCGCTTATACCATGGTCACTTACGAAAGAAATAAATATTAAATCAATTATTAATACCGGCTCTGGCCACAGAACCTGCAGCTCGGTCGGCCGCAGCTGCCACGGTTACCAACTAGCGTTTGAGCCAGCGCAATAATTTAGAACAATCAGGCTGTGTGACCAGAACTTTTTTATAGGTGTCCTACAACACTTTTTAACGGACACCCTGCAGCCAATCAGAATCGAGTATTCACCCAGACCATGGTGTAACATAAGTTAAGGGACCAAAAAGTTAGAGCAGGGTGAGTGAGCGGGGCGAAGGATGGGTCCAACAATCACTGACTTTGACCCAGGAGGTAGAGCCAAACCTGTTATTGTTTCCTAAATCTAGCCACGTCCTTTTGTCGCCCAGAACCTTGCGTGTTTGTTGTTGAAGGAAAAAAACGTCAAATCGCGGTGTCGACTGATAACTTGACTGCTGCAGGGGCGTGTACACAGCTCTGCTCGACTCTACTGGCGCTGGGAGAGGAGTCTATAGCCTGTTTTTAGCAGGTTCAAATGTGTTTTACAAACCTGCGTACGCATGCTGATTTTTATGGAAACAGGGTACTACTGTTGGGGCTGGGCGGAATATCGTTTTTTTTTTTTTTTATAATATATCGATATACTTTCATGCAAGATGTAGATTCAGACAACACCGTTTATATCGATATAGGGTCAAGTTGCGCCACATAACGCACACCAGTGTTCATCTCTCTTCTCTAACACTCTCCGCACAGCTCCGCCCCCTCACTCACTCACAAGTTCTCCATCAGTACATACAGAGCTGCCCCGCAGAGCTTTGCACCTACTCCTTCTCTGGAGTAGGTGCAAAAGCCGGGCCGCCAGCACTCAAGCGGGTAGCGGTGGTGTCTTGCGGGCCGCAACGAACAAACAAGCCGTGTGTGTTGCGAGACTCTCCTCCCTCTGTCTGCAGGACACCAGAGAGAAAGGTGTTTTGAAAGTCTCTGTGTGTTCAGCTCTCAGTACGTCTGTGGTTTGGAGTTTAGTTTCTCTCCTGCATCCTGTTTTTACTTTACATATCTGCTTTATTTTACTGTTTCATGTTCGCCATCAGCCGTGTTAGCAGTTGTGTGAAGTTGCTGCTCAAAAACTCAACATTTCCTCATTTTGCTGCTTCACAATAAAAGTTTTTCCATAACAAAATAAAGGGGAACTTTTATTGTGAAGAATCTACAGGAAATTAAATGTATTTATCACTGAATTAGCAAAACTTCATTAGTGGATTTTCTTCAACGAAGAGAAGTGTAATAATATGGCAGGGAGGAAAGTGAAGTCAGAAACAGCCACAGTGAGATTTGAGGCTCTTACTGCACCTCTGCAAACAGCTCACCTCCAACAGGTGAACTTCTTTTACCTGCCCTGCTGTGGAGAAACACAGGCAGCAAAAATGACAGGGGACATTAGCTGTGGATCAGCCTGCAACTGAACATGTGGCACACTTTGTAGAAAATACCGGGATATATATTGTATATTGGCACTTTCACTCACACTATTTTGGGGGAAATGAGATGTGCTACAGCAACAAAACTATAATTTTGTTATGATTTCCTGACTCATCTCAACTGCTAGTTGACAAACAAGCTAACATTATAGCAGCTTAATCCAGTATGCAGTACTGGGGTTAAGACAAGGACCATGACCTTGTCTATTTTTCTGTTCTACATGTAGAAACCATCAGTGAGCGGTGGCTAAACTCTGTCAATAAATAAAGTGCTGATAAACATTAAAGCTGAGCCAGATAAAGCTGGTCTGGTCTCAGTGTATCACTCCACACTCTGCTCCACTGCAGCATGACTGAGCTGCCACAGTCCTGTCGCTGTCTGGGGAGACACACCCACACAAACAGATTCCCCTCGCTCCTCTCATCCCTGGAGCCTCATATCTTCCCCATATGGGACAGATTGAGTTGTGACCACAGCTCCTCTCTCTCATCCTGAATCAAGGCTGCAGAAATCAGCCTCCTTTCACGCTTTCCTGAGGCCACACAACAAGAAGGGAAGGCACTGATTCGGCAGCTCACTCTCTCTCCGCACCACTGAGGTCGGATGTAAATCCCCCAGAGGTCGGAGGTCAAGTGTTTTCATCATCTGCTCGGCTATTATTTTACGTGTCATTATCAGCTGCATAATATCCCCGCTCAGACAGGAAACGGGCGTAGATGCGAGCGAGGAAGTGAAGAGACGTGGGTCTTGTATGGCTTGTTGCCCTGCAGCTGTGGTTTGGGTCTCGTTCCCCCCTCAGGACCTCACACAAGCCAGTTCATGTCCATCCAGTAAGTCTTCACCGTCTCAAACTGTAAAGGAAGCAGCTGCGTTTCATCCTCATAACCACCGTTGGCAAGATTGAGTGACCATCAGTGGGCCCAGAGTGCAGCTTCCCCGTCCGCTGACCACAGCTGCTCTGATTTTTGATAAGCTTAGAAGTTTTGGGGCTATTTATTATATCCCAGACTTCTCTTCCCACCAAAATCACTCCCATTCTTCTATCACATCCTACGAGAAGAGCCAAAAGACATTAGCGTCATAGTAATCCAATCCAAGTGTTGCATGTTCGAGCTGATAGAGCGCAGTAAGGCAGGGACTCCACCGATATCTAAAAGGGCGTCCTCGTTAAATATTTATTAGCTGACACTTAAGCATCACTGTGGTTTGGAAATGTTTGTTATGGATTGAACGGGCTCACACTTTTCCACGAACTACTGCTCCTCTCCCACACACATCAAGGATGTTCCTGTGTAACACGGGGGAGATGTGCAGATAACATTTAACGTCCTGATTAACCTGATATGATGTTAATGTTATCTTTCCTCCCTGGATATTAAGATGCAACAAGAAATATTTTCACTGTTGCATAGCACCTAATGGCTTTGTGATACCTGCCAGGGTTATCTGGTGACTTGGCAAAGTGCTGATATTTGAAAACTCCCTTAAGTGCCTGCACGAAATGAAAAGGAAGGAAGAAAGGACAGGCTAGAGTTTTACAGTCTTGTGCATGTCGGTGAAGATTCTCAGTCTTCCAAGTCATGGTAATCCTGAGTGCTATATCGTAGGCAACTGGACCTTCTTGAGTTTCTTAAAGTTTGAAGTTTCTTCAAGAAACTCAAGCAAGTCCAGTCGCCCACGATATAGCACTTAAGTTTTGTGCATTTACTCTTCCTATTGTAAACAAGTTACTGTATCATTCAAGTCAATAGCCCAACACATTCTCACTCTGACCTCGTCATATATCACATTTGGTCATTGACTTTCCACCTCCAGTTGTGATGTGCAAGGTACCCTGGGTGTGTTGGTTGTTGATGTTCTGCCTGTTACATGCATTGTCTTCTTTTAGGATACACCTCCGTTCTCACAGGAAATAAACACACTACAGCAGGACAACACTGCAAATTGGCATTTTCTTTCCTTTAACAAACACATGGTTAGGTTTAGGAAAAAGAACAGGGTTTGGCTTTAGAATCTTACGGGGTGTGAACACCGCTCTCTCAGGTGAAAGTCAGTCTTTGTTGGACCCATCCACCACCCCTCCCACCTGCCCCACTGGGACTTTCGTCGCCTTAACTTTTGTCCTTGTCCCACAGTGTTTCTACCTGATGCTGCCAGGTGCCATTAAACTATAACGGCCCTGGACGTGTATCATGTCGACATTAAAGGATGCCTTTTTTTGTTGGTTTCTGACGCCGTAAGTCACCGCCCAAGCGCTAGATTTTGACGAGTTTGGAGCGAGCACCTTCAAACACCGCCAGAGAAGATGCCAGTCAAAGAAAAATGTATTTGAATGGAGTTTGGATGTGAGAGAAAATAACACAAAGTACACTTACTTTTTCACCGGAAATTTAACGTTTACATACAGTCTCTTTCAAAATAAAAGCACTATGTCACCACAACAACGCAAATTGACTTTTTTTTCCCCTCCAACAACTAACACACATGGTTAGAACATCTTAGAACATCAGCATCTTAAGGGACACAAACACAGCTCTCCCACGTAAAAGTCGGTCTTTGTTGGACCCATCCACCACTCCTCCCTCCAGCCCGCCCCACTCAGACATTCACCACCTTAACTTTCATTCTTGTCCCGCAGCTTTTCCCCCTGACGCTGCAGAGCACTGTTAAACTATAATGCCGACTGGCCGTGTATTATGCCAGCGCTAAGGACGGCTTTGTTCATCAGTGTCTGATGCCACACGTCACTGTCCAAGTGCCAGACTTCGACGACCAGGTTGAAGTGCAAGCTGTGCCAGAGATCTGTTAGAGTGTGTTTGTTGGTTTAGTTTTGGAATAATAACTTGCAGTGTATGTTTCCTACCCTGTGTGTCACTTGCTGTGCTCCTTTAAGCTTTTTATCCTTTGTCCAGCTGCTTTCTGTTTGATTTTACATGTTATTTGTGTTATTGTTGTTTTAACAGCTCCTTTCAACACCTGGTCAAGGAGCGACAGTTGAAATTGGCATGAATAATAAAAAAACAAGAGACCAACTTGTGATGGGATGCTCTAGCCGTGAAACAGGGATCCATGACTTGAAACAAATGTGGGTCAGGGGCGTGAAGTGAAGGGGGAGTGGCCCTTCCCTACCTCCAGCGGCCTTGCTCAGATCAGACCCATCTTCAGCCAAGTCAGCCTTCATTTTGATCTCAACTACAAACCTGGAAAATTTCACGACTGCATCTTGCACGGTTGAAACATTATCGCCTTGACAAAATCTGTCCATAAAGACATATAGACACCTGCCAAAGGACCTTAAACCACTTCTGTGGTACTTTCTGTTACAACAGAATCCTCTAGGAACACAGTTTACCATGATGACACACACACACTCACAAAGTGAAAACAATACCAGCCATTCTGACATTGTCATGGCTGATAATTGACAAAATCAAGAGCAGAAAGAGACTTTTCCTTGGCTCGATTTGTGATTCAAGAACGGAGAGCCCAGGTCTCACTCTGAAGTCGTCAGAATATGGTGCTTGGGCAGTGACTACCAGCATCAGACACTGATGAAAAGGCCGTCCTTTCACGTCAGTATGATACACAGCCAGGCATCGTTACTGTGTAACAGCACCCAGGAGAAATGTGGTTGTATGACAACTAAAAACAGCGAACTAAAAACTACAACTTAAAACAGCGAAAGTCCAAGTAGGTTGGACAGGAGTGGTGGTGGATCGGTTCAACAACCACCAACTTTCACCTCGGAGGCTGGTGTTCGCTTACCATAAGATTATAAAGCCAAACCCTGTTCTTTTTTCCTAAACCCAAACACGTGTTTTGTTGTTGAAGGGAAAAAAAAAACATCAGTTCACTCTGTTGTCCCAACGTAGTGCATTTATTTTGAAAGAGACTGTATGTAAACTGTACATTTCCTGTGAAAATGGAAGTGTATTTAGAAAATAGACAATGCATGTAACAGGCTGAAGTTGACACGGCATCCCAGAGCGTCAACAACCAACACACCCAGGGTACCTTGCACATTGTATGTGGACGTGGAAAGTCCATGACCAAACACCGATATGTGACGAGGTCGGAGTGAGAATGTGTTGGTTGACAATGTTCTTTATCTGCCCAGGAAACCTTTGCATAGTGACCAGCAACACATTCAGTGATCAATTCTGCCCGATAGGCTACAGTTTATTATTATTTAAATTTATGTTACATGTTCCAGTTATGCAGTAAAAATATTATTGTGCAGCCTTTGTTTTTAATCATGGGTCGGGTAACTTACATTAACAGGGTCGGGGCGGGTCTGAAATTGACAGGTCAGTTCTGGTACTAATCTTTGATTCAGGTGGGTGAGGGTTTTTAAAACTGGTCCCATGAAGGACTCTGGTCTGAAACCAGGCTACAACGTTAACGGAGGATGAGCAAAATTTGTACCAAAAAAAAGGAGAGCAATCTATGGTATATCACATCATCTGAAACCCTATAACAGCTGGAACTGTCAGGGTCAAAGTTATGGATGCACTGACTGATGATTGGCTCCAAATACCAAAGTTTAAGTTTTAGTTTTTAAAGAAAACATTAATTGTTTCGAGTAACGCACACCTTTTCCAGTGGAGTCATCGTTGGCGCGAATTAGACCCAATTAGGAGGATGGTATCCTGTCAGAGGACAGTCTGTAACTCAGGCTGCTGCTTCAAAAACTTTTCATTCACAGGATATTTAGTAACACACACAGAAATACTTTCCAAAGTGGATGAATTGTACTTTGGAACGAAGCCCTTCATTTGTAAACCAAAGTATTAACGCAGCCAATAAAAATTATAAATGACCTTGGGAGAGCGAGGCCACGGAGCAGGCTGTGCAGGTACGCCGTCTTCACAAGTCATTCACACATTCATGGCTCTTGTGAGGATTTTTCCTGCCAGAGCTCCAAATTACAATTCAGCACATGCAACATGTGGAGGCTCTTTAGATTGGCAACGCTGACATTAGCTCAAAATCATCATCAGTTACCATAAAGCAGAGTCCTGCTGATTGATGCTGATTGACGGTGACGTGTCCAAGAGTTATGAGACGTATCACAGCTGCCCCCGTGACTCCCACTCACTCAACGTTTGTGATGGCTAAATCTGTGCAGATCACTTTCAGCAAATCCAGACCATGACCTGCAGTTTGACTCGGCTCTTACACCAGGTCTTCGGCCAAACAGCTATTTGAGTATCACTTTTATTAAGTGTGTGTAACCATTAGGTTTTCAGAGAGGGAAATTACACTCTTGTTACCGCTCAAGGTTTCATGTGGTCGACTGAAACGACCCCGTGTGACCGCGGGGGCAGAGGCCTCGATAAAAACGACAAGGCATGAAACTATAGATCACTCTCCAAAGCAGGAGTGGCGTTAACCTTGGAAATCTGGGGAGCTGTGAGCTTCAAAGAATACACGCCTTGAGTTATTTGTTTAGGGCTGAACTGCGCTGAAATGGACCTACTAAGTTACTCAGGCCATAGCTCAACCGTGCCCCTCTTCCTGGACGGGTCAGAGGTCGCTGGTGCTGTAGAGACCGCACAACAGTAGAGAGGGAAAGTGGCTGCAGACGTTTCTTTTTGAGAAACTAAGAGAACAGAGAGGAATCAAAGAGGGAGAGAAAATATAGATGAAACGTCTGCGGTACAAAACACCACAAATTTAATCACATTATGACCTCATGTTTTGGCTGCTTCTGATAAATGTCATGGTAGCATTCAAAGTAATGATGTACTGCTCTACTGTATGTCTTACAAAACCACAGAGCATGATTTCTTTACAACCCGGAGAAGCCCCTTCTCCCGCTCATGTTTGCTGTTCTTTCATATAGGTTATGCTAGGTGGCCTCCTGCGCCATAAAGATCCTGAAACCACACACACTATGAACTATTTACAGAAATGAAACACACATCCGAAAAAGGGTTTCCGAGTCTAAATCCTCCGGCCATCTTTTCCTCTGTGAATGATATACCTTCAAATTACACAGTGGGGATGGATTCAGTATGAGAGCCTCTATTTTTACCGCGGACTCACAAGTGCCATTTAGAGCAAGATATTTAAAGCAGGCATTGTTTTGTTCTGTTTCAATGGACTGATAAGTGGCCTTAAAATGGATTTAATGAAAGTTTAGAACAGTGGGTTTTTTTCTGGGGGGTCAGGACTCGTCAAAGGGTCACAAGATAAATCGGAGGGTTTCTTTTTTCCTTTCTTCGGATCCCCTTCAGCACCAGCAGAGTATTTGCTATTCTTTTAAGTCGTACACACTGATACACAAAGACAACAAACAGAATACCCGCTAAGTGCAGTTCGTTTGGGCAGATGTGAACACAGCAAAACAACTGGACCGAGACCTTCTTCTTCTGGTGCGGTTGCTTTGTGGTGAGAACGTGTTCCGACCTGGATCTGAACCAACTGCAGTCACATGACACATTGTTTGGGTTAAACATGAGCATGTTACAGTCCTGGAGGATTATTAATGTGCGCCTCCTCCTGTACTGCCTTAATATGCACATTCAGCACATCCAATGCATCAAAACATTGTTTTCTAGTTGGAGCCGCGCCTCGTTTTCAAACTGTATGCTTTGACTCAAATGAACAATGACAGCAATATAGTCCACGATGAGCAGCGCTAAAATCAACCTGCGTAGTTGTCCCTCCATTGTGACATTAGAAAGTGTCACATTTATCTTGACAGTGTACTCTTCTTCAATGTTTGCTTTACTTCCTGGATTTTTCCCACATGGAAATTCTGACCAATCAAGAGCAGCTTTTAATGTCATGCCGACATTAAAGGAAGCCTTTTTCTTTGGTTTCTGACGCCTGCCGCAAGTCACTACCGAAGCGCCAGCTTTCGACAACTTTGGAGTGAGACCGGGCTCGTCTGAAAGCACCTTCAAACCCCGCCAGAGAAGCCAATGAAATAAAAGATGCCAATAAAAGAAAAGTGTATTTGAGTTTGGATTTGAGAGAACACTGGACAACACTCGTGAGCTCACAGCTCAGACCTCAGGGTCAAAATGATCTAAAACATGTACAGATGATTCGGACCAAAGTAAGAACACTCTAGGTCTGAAAGCACCCTGAGATTATCAAAGATGCTGCCAGCGTGGCTAAAAGCTTTTTGTTGCCACAAAAAAATAACATTTATTTTCCCTCTCAAATCCTACTCTACAAACCACAGATATAAAGAGCGTGTGAAGCAAACATAATGTTTGATTGAAACAAAACACACAGATTGTGAGGAGGCACTGCAAATAATTTCGAGGCTATAAATGATCACAAGCTAAAAATACTGGCAAGGAGTGGTTTAAAGGACCGTGGTCTTTGTCAGTCTGCTGCCTGAAAGAGGAGCTGTTGTCACTGGCCTGTGGGGCCGACATGTGCAGTGTCCTGTTTCATAGTAATAATCAAAAACATACTGATCTAATTATCATAATGTCGGCTTATAGCCACTTCTTAGATAAACTATCACCCAAATGCTTCACCCACTGCGGACCTGTTTTTCTTAGCCAATCAATTTCCGAGGCGGCAGCCCGGGATTACCTCCAAGGCTGATCCAACCCTCCTGCAAGAGGCTGCGAGCGCCGTCCGTGTTGTGCTTATTTTGCCTTCCTCCTGCGTATTTAGGTCTGTTTGTTGATCTTGGTCGTGCTGCTCCTTTGGAGGCTGAACCAGTTTTGTCTGCTTTGTCTGGCCAAGCCTTGACACCGGCTGGACTCGGGACTGCGCAGCGGCCCAGAATACACAAACGTCACTGGTCAGAGGGCCAGCGAGAGGCGCGAGGAAACGCTCGGCTGTGGACCACACAGCCGTCAGACCCGTCTCGCTGTGCAATTTGAGAGAATTCAGTGAATGCATTCAGGTCAACGCGGCAGTGACTCCAGCTCCTCTGTGTTTAAGTGAAGGGGAAATACAGGAAGACCCTCCGTGCTGTGTATTTGTGCAGGAAGTTCAGATAGAAACGGAGAGATCACAGAACCTTGATTCACAACCGCAGAGGTCACTTTAACTAAATAAATGCAACAAAAAATACGGGCCAATTCTTAAGAGAGAGAGGAAAGTCTGCTGGTGAATAATTTCCTCAGCAGAAAAAAAAATTGCTCAATTACGTTGGTCTGGAGGTCTCCACTCCCAGAGAGGGAGAGTAAAAATAGTCCAAGAGATCTTGGACATTTCAGGATAAATTGGTATATCTTGGCAAGCGCTAATAAAACCTCAGAACACGAGAATCGTAGCATTTCTATACTAATGGGCAGTATTACAGCTTTTATAAATGTTTTGCCTCATTTGAAGTGACTTTTTTGGACAGTGAATTTGATTTCGGTGCTCGAAAGCCTCCGTATGAAACAAGAGTAACAGCTCATATTTTCCTTTCTGTATTCTTCCCTTTCTTCTCCCTCCATGATGCATTCACTGTCCTGTTGTGAACTATTGACCAGCGTGGTTTGATGATGGATATTCAAAGGCGATAGAAAGTGAAGTGTGAGAGTCGATGGGAACGTTATCAAAGCTGTGAACCGTCTCTGTGGCATTCAGAGATAAAATCTCCAAAAGAAAAAGAAATCTGGTTTTTACTGTAAAAATACTTTCGCACTTCTTTCTCACAAAAACACTGACTGGCTCTGGCTTCGAGCGCCGCGAGTACCAGACCTGTTGTTTACACATTATTGTGGGTTTGGACAGATAAACACACGACATGTATTTGAGTCACATGCTTGTCTGTTTTCTTTCATTAATTGTTTCCATACTCCCGCCTGTCCTGCTTAATATTAGCGTTCACAGTTTATTATGTGCTTCAGAGGCAACAGAGAACAGTATTTAATATTATTTTCTGTTAAGGGAAGTAGCAGCTGTTGGTCGGCATTCACAGTCTGCTTTTTTCCATCAGGGAAATGCAAGTTGGACAATATTTTAGCTCACTGTGCCACACTGTGTGGCTTCTTTTTTTCATTACATTACGACTGCACTAACCCGAGCCAATCGTGGTGGTTGCTCAAACACAGGAGTGAAAGACTGTTTTTTTTTTTCTTAAAAGCTGAGGCTGGTGATATTCTTTATTTTTCATATTGTCAAAAGATCCCATTAAAAAACCAAAACCAACAATAAGTTTATCCTGACAAGACCTGCCTTTGTAACCAGATCATGACATATCTCACTCCTCGGTGCCATCGAGCTCCATTTTTGTCCATTAAAAACACATCAAGAAGCCACACTGGTGAAATTTTCTTTCATTAACTTGAACACAGACACTGGTTTGAGTCAATCCCACATACTCTGTGCTATAAATATACACCAAAATAGTGCCCAAAATTCGTATTAAATCGCAAATTAAAGTCCCAACAATTGCCCTATTTACTTCTGTCTGAGTAACACTTGTAAAAACTTCAGTGCCCAGCTGCTTCAGGAAATTACTTGGCCCTTTTAGAAACTAAAACTTTATTTGTGACCGGTTTTTAATAAGATTAAAAGTCCACACCCTGAGGCTACTTGGGGACAGCAGTACTTTGGGCTAAATGCTAACTTTAGCATGTTAAAATGGTCATGGTGTCAATGCCAACAAACTAAAGCCACGTTTCCACCAAACACTTTCAGTATGGTGCCTTTGGAACCAACAGCAACCCTTCAGACATGGTACCTAGACCCTAGAGTTTCCAAACAGCGCTCTTAAATATGGGCGGGGTTGTTGTCACTCACTGCTCCGTCCAGCACTCGCTGTATTTCAGACGGAAGTCTGCACCTGGTTTATCGTCCACAGAACAAGGCTGCATGCCCACATTTTCAGAACAAAACACAACAGGCTGCAGTGAGAGTCTCTCTCCATGGGATATTTCAAAATAGCAGCTTTGTGCATTTAGTCCTTCTCAGGCAAGCTCAGGGGTTTAGTGTTGCTGGAGCCCATAGGAACTACGCTCCATGATGCTTTCTTTTCTCCAAGTGAGGATTAGAATGTATATAAACACTTGAAGATCCACTCATTACTAAAAGTGTCTGTCATATAAAAACTAAAGTGATGCTCAAAGTTGTCACAGTGAAATTTAAGGTGTGCTGATGGATTCACATCATCAACTCATGCATTGAGTAACATTACAAGTTAACGTTCCACCTTAAAAGTTGCCGGCAGTCGGCCCAGTGAATGAAGTGATTTTTTCTCCGACTCCAGCTGCTGTGAGAGGCAGCAAAACATCCTTTCATTTTATAGTTCCAGTTTACTAATCAAACTCTCCACAGTATGAACAGTGGTTACATGAGCCTCAAAACCAGACACAACTCAGCCCTGAGCAGAGTGAGCCGTCCTCTACTGACCAATCAGACTGCAGTGTTCACAGCTCCACCTTTTAGTACCAGATCTGTGTGCTAGGTACCCCAACAGAGGGGGGACCAAACATGGGGACGCTAAGGAACGCTTCTATTGGTACCATCCACAACTTTTCACTGTGGGAACGGGAAAAATGCGTACTGAACTGAACTGAACTGCTCGGTGGAAACAGCTGTGAGGTTGTTTTTTTTTTACTTCTTCCTTTACATCCTACTATTTTTTATTATTTAAAGTGGACTTTGTTTTTACCCAGTTTGATTGATTAGAACAGTCGTAAACAGCATAAATCAAAGGCGTTTGTGCAGTGTTTGGCGTCTTTGCCTCCGGCTGTCTGACCTCCATCTGGACAGCGCATCAGTGTCTGACACTAGGTCACAAATCTAAAATGAAATTTTCAATGTCATTTTTACTTCAGTCATCAAATTGTCCTCGGTGTACTGAGGTTAATCGATGTTGGCATTTTTGAATTAGTTTGTGGTGATGTTATTTTGGATTTCAGGATTTTATTGTTTAGTTTTATGTTGTACATCTTTGTGCATTTTGGGAAATAAGTGTCTAACATGGTGGATTTCTTTTCCTATAAATCCATAAATAAATCAGTATCAAATAAATCAAATCATATGACAAAAGAACTGATGAGCTGTTGGTTTTGGACTTTTCATGGAACAAGATAAGAAAAATATGGAGACATCATAAAGAGATCGTCACTGTTATTCTTTAAACTGTGCTCTCTGAGAATGAGCCTCAGTGAATCAGTAGCTCAGCAAACACACAGTTAAAGTGAAGCTATACAAAGTCTACATCTGTACGTTAACCTCAGCCAATAGTTTTTGTTCTCACTTCGAGGGTCACCCCACATTGGCCTTTCCGGGTGTTACCAAGACATCACACATGTTCCAGCACGCCAGAAACCCCAAGAACCAAGATTTGATTTGCAACATCCATCAAGTGTTATCGTGAAGTAAAGTTATTTGCATTGAAGAGGAAAAAGAGATGGGAAATCCATGCGCTGTCATCTGGTCCGGCTTCAGAAGTCTCTGCTTCTATTTTTCATATCAAACCCGTTGAAAGACGGGGTATTGTTTGACTTTTTTTTTCTCGTTACGGACTGCGCCACATGAGATCTTTACGTTTGGAACCTTCCAGACGGCAATTTATTCGATAATAACGGTGAAATTCATCTGTTCTCCCGCTCTGGTCCAAGAGTTATAAAGGATTTGGAAAGTTTTCTCCTGGTTTCACACATTGTCTCTGATGGAAAAAGTTTAAGAGGGAAAGAAAGGGCCACCCTGGATGAATTCTCACTCTCCTTTCTCCCATACTCCCTCTCTGTTTCTTAAACGCACACCTCAGCTCGCTCTATCCGGCACGCGAGTCGACTTTTTCTGCCCAGAAATCAGAGGAGGCATGTTCACCACTGCAGCAATTATGCTCGCCACCAGGTTTACAACGCAGCTGAATTAGTTTTTGGATTAGGTGGAGCACTGCTTTTCTCATTACGGCCCGTTGGCTCTGTTCGTTTCATTGTTTCCGGACTCCCGTCTTTGTCCAGGGAGGCTTCTATATAACTGCTTTAGCAGTTACGTCACCTAAAGAGGATTTTTTGAATTACACACTTGGTCAGAAATGTTTGGCGTATGAAATGTGAACAAGACTTTATGAAACAGTTGTCATCCTTCTGCTGGTGACTTAAGTGTGTGTGAATGAGACGAGAGGCCTCGGGGAATTTGTAGTGATTTATGGTTTAAAGATGATGTTTGTCAGCCATTTTGAGTTTGTTACATTATGTAAATAACGTCAATCTTACAGGACTCACACAGCTACTGTTTACCTCTGCAAAGAGCTGTGAGCTGGGGTCCATACCTCCTGATTTCTTGCCAAATCTCAGATTCTGTCAGTGATTCTGAGGTCTGGTTATACTTTCAGGAGAAGCTGTTGGAGAAACAACTGAATCAGTGCTGTCTTCAAATGGAGGACATGATGGTTGAGTACGAGCCATTCAGAGACAGAGTGAATGTCTGATGACGTCATTATAATAATTAGTAGGGGTGTACATCACTAGTTGCATCACTAAACGATATATTGGCCGATATCACAAAGTCTGCCACGATGCGATTTCGATTCCATGTGATTTAGAGGCCTGTGATTGATATGAGACAATATTATCTGCCGCTTCTTTCTTTTTTACTTTTGGCCATAAAAGATAAAAACAACCCACAAATAATGTTACTATTGAAACCACTTAAGTGAAGTGAAGTTAACTTTAAATTGACTCCACTAACAGCACATGGGATGAGTTACCCTTCAGGGCTTTATGCCAGAGAGACCTTTGTGGACTTAAACTTTTCAAACTATCATCTGTTTCCTAAAACTTCAGGGCAAGCCTGAACTCAGACTTCACCCAACAGCCATAAAACATGTCCTAACAGCAAGATTATTTAACAAGAATATAATATTTTGCTCAATAATAACTGTCAAGGTCACACATTATTAGCTTTAGCACTTTTGAATTGCATAAATTAGCCTAGCAGCCAGCACAGTTTTCCTCCATTCATACTTTTTCTTACTCACCATTATGAGCGCTAATCCATCTCATCCGACCTGTAAACATTTGCCTTATTCAGTGACCTGAACCCGACTGCAAACCGGAGCTGAAAGTTTACAGTTATGACCATTGCTAATAATGACATATTTGTTATTGGCTAAAACTTCCAGTAAATATCACAACGTACAACCTGTCTTTGCTGCTAAAAGTACAAATGCAGGAGGACAGGAAGTTCTCGCCCACCTTTTAAGTGATAACATCTTAAGTATGAGCTTGAGTGCACAGCTGATATCCTAGCTAGCAGCGCCGCCTGTTAATGACGCTGTGGGCTAATGGGCATGTAGCTACTTCCATGTTTCACATGATACGTCATGTTTGTAGTGGACCAATGAAGATGAGTTTACATATCACCTTGGGTTGGTCCTTCACCTTCTCAAAATGATCCCACACTTTGGATTTCCTGCCCCACATGTTATTAACTAGCCTGTGGAATAACCGCATAATTTATGCAATCCATATAGGTTTGGATTTATTTTGAGAAGGTGCAGCTCCTGATAGAGTTTCACTGTTATTTGTTTTTTTCTGCAACCAATATAATCTTACCAACTAATGACCTTTCTTGTCGACGAACGTTTGGTCGACTATCAGGGGGCAGCCCCAGTGTTTCTTTATCTATCTATCTGACCTGCAGGTCAACTCATGGGTAATGCACGTTTGTTTTTGGGATAACAATTCATAAAAACGCAAAGTCAGACTGCATGATGGAGTGAAAACCATTCATTCTCAGTATCAGGTGCAACCTCTTTGGATTTTGTACAGACATGCTAACGTTGCTGTAAATGCTACAAAACAGTAACAGAAAACACTGTCCACCTCTGCAGTGACGACCAGCAGCAGATTACTGCTTCACTTTAACTGCTGTTTGGCATCTGAACGAGAACAGTTGGAAAACTCTTTCTGCCTTTGTCAGGGAGTCAGAACATGGTGTCAGTATTAAAATTCAAAGATTTATTATACGCCACAAGTTCCACACTGCTGTTTTCCAGCTGTGATGTTCAGCTCTGATATCACCTGTCAATTAAACAGCAGAGCTTCTGCAAAGTCTTCTGATATTATTAATTGTCTGCCGATGAAGAGTTTCAGTGGATGGCGCTCTCTCCTCTTCAGCCACGGCGACTATCACAGCTCATCCCTCTGTTCGGCACACAGACTGGAGCTGGACTGTAAATCACATCTGTGTCTGTCAGCCAGGACGTTTTTCCTGAGAGAGACCAATCAAACATCGTGTGTTTGGACCGGCGACTGTAACAGCTTCCATGAACTGGCTGTATTCTGAATCACAATTGTGTTATAGCAATCAGTGACGGAGGGTAGCAGCATGCAGATCTGTTTATTTGAAAATGTCATATTATATAACGTTCAGCTGCAATCATTCCCTCATTTCTCCTGAAACTTGACCTGCTGTTGTCCAGTATTCCCATGCTCTCTCTCTCTCACACACACACACGCACACACACACACACACACACACACACGTTACATCTCTGTCTCTAACAGTTTGTGCTGCAGTTCTTTTCTGTGAAATTTTACTTTTTTTCACAAAAGAAAAAAACGTTTTGGTCCTGCAACGAAACTATTTTGGAACAACATTACCAATATGTTATTTTCCCTTACTCATATATTCCATTATCAGCTAAACTGTGTCTTCTTGTACAAGAAATTCAGACTTTTACATTGAAAATAGAACTTGATTTCCCACTTTCAGCAAAGAGAAAATGTATAAGGATAACCAGACTTGGAAATAACCCTCATATAAGTATTTCCACATACAAGTACTTGCATGAAATCATTATGGAGTACTTGAGTCGTGCCAAAATAAAATCAAAAGCAATAATAGCATCCAAAATGAACTCCAAAGTGACAATGCAGGTAAAGGTTAGGGTTAGCCCTCCTTTTTGTGCTGCACAGACTGTGGATATTAACTATGATACACGTGTTTAAAGTTACATAGCTTTCACTGCACATACATGTCCCTCAGTTTATCTAAATACTTCAGACATTACTGTTATCCCAGGTTGCCATTCTGCCTGTAACGTTAGGTTGTGTTCACACCGGGACGTGATTAGATGTGAATTCCCGCCAGGGGACGAGATGGATGTGATAGAAGCAATGGACGCAATGCAAATGATGTGAAATATGTGAATGAAGTGAGTCGCACAATTTCACGTCACACAAGAGTTGAAACATCTGAACTTAGGCAACTGATTAGCACTGCAATTGCCAATCAGCATTGAGAACCTCAGGGCACGTATGACGCCAAGGACGCTCCAGTAGAAGTTCATTCTTCAACTCAGTGATTTAACATGTGACATGAGTTATTCGTACATATGAAGAAAGTTAACACAAAATATTCTTGCGTTTAAACTCGTAAGTAATGCAACACAAAAATTTGCATCACGTTTGGTGTGAACACATCAGAGCGAGTTATGTCTAAATAAAAAATGTGTTATCGATCAGTTTGGCTCTAAAGATCTGTGCAAATATTCACACACAGTAGTTACATCATCTTTATTTTAGGCTGCAAAACCCCTTTAGCATTGTTTGCTAACATGTTAGCACCACTGACTTTGCTGTCACTGCTAACAGAGCTAACAGTGACACTGAAGGGAGTTTATGGCCCAAAATTGAGCCGCTTACTCACCAGGGCGACCTGAGGGGGGACCAGAGGGTGGGAATAATGCTTCCACAGCAACACTGTTGCGTCAGGAGGTCGTTATTAGCGGTAATCTGTGAATGAGTGGTGGCGCTAGCTAGCTCCAAACTGACCTCAGTGGTGCACAATGTATCAAACTGAAGAGTAGCTAAAAAAATCAGGTCAAAAATGTTCTCGGCTGTTAAGAAAGAAAGGTATTATTTCATACGTTGACGTCCAAATCACTCGAGTACTTGTGCCCATCCCTAGTGTGAATGTATTTCTTTCTTCTGACATGTGATAGATGTTTGTAAAGTTGTGACAGTACAAATCTTACTTATTGACTGAAAGTGCTCACAAACAAAGTGGACTTGTGGCTGCAGAGCAAAAGGGAGGAATTTTATTCACTGCCATGAAGACCACAGTCCTGATGTCAGCCACTGACCCAGAAGAGTGAATTCTCCAGCTGGCCTTAAGATTTGACCCCACGACCTTCCAGCCACATGCCGCCATCTCTAACTTTGATGTTTGCATTCACTTCACGCCTCAGCTGAGGTACAGTGAGTCTGGTCTTTGACACCCCACCAGCTCTGAGACTTTACTCCACTTCTAAAGAGAGACCTGTAAGAAATGTGGATCTCAGATCACTTTTTGGCGTCTGTAGCCATAATCAGTATGGTGCAGGTTAGTGACCCATGTGCTGATCCCAGAGCAGATTGAAGACAGGCTCTGGACGGGCTCTTTATAGAGGTCACATCGTATTTTGGGAATGCATCCACCCTTCAGTCCTCTCCAATACATGTTACATCAAAGCAGCGTGTCCTCTACCCCTCGCCAGTGTGCAATATGCAACAGTATGCACTGGCCTTTATTCAAACCCACACTAATTACCTCCAAGGCTTAGTGGAGATGGTCTGTTGTTTGAAAACACTTGTTTCTTTGGTAACTGTGCAAACCATGTACGGTGTTTTACGATAAACAAAGCAGAGCTCCCTGATAGATGTTCAACTGCAGATAACAGATTGTGGAAATTACATTCTCTGCTCGTAGATGTGTAATCAGATTTGACTTCACTTTAGTGGGTTTGTTTCTGCAGAAATGTTTGTTGAAGAGTTTTGGAAAGAGTCCAAGTACAGTACAATTGGAGTTCATTACTGAAAGAAAAACATAAACAGGACCAGTGTGTGTGTGTACAGTTCTCTCAGGGAGAAGTGAAGCTCATACACTTAAAATTTCCTCATGCAGATCCAGAGACACTCAAAGTGGAACCAAACATGGGAAAACACCGGACCTTATCCAATATTTTAAGTTTCTCCTAAATTTGTTTTGAAGAAAAGTCGACATCAGATTTATGACGTGTTCTTTCACCTCAGAAATATTCACACTTATGTTCTTATAATGATGAATCCTGTTGTCCTCATAAGCTGAAAGTGTGTGCCACTTGATCCAGATTACCATCGATAGACGCCCCGAAAATCCCCATGAAAGGGCGTGAGACTGCAGGGCCATGTGCATACAGAAACTAAAGATGGAGGAGAAAACAAAGGTTGAGATTGAAAGTCTAACATAAAACAGTTTGCCTGAGTGAATCAAAGGTAAAATCAATGGAAAGATGTAAATACGCGAATTCCCGCCGGCCAGCGTGATGGACGTGATGCGAATGACGCGAGATATGAAAGTTCAGCGGTGTGAATGAAGCAAGTAGCCCAATTTCACATCATACGCTGTTTCACAAGAGTTGAAATATCTGAATTTTAGCGACCAATTTTTGTCGCGATAGCCAATCAGCATTGAGATCCTCTGGGGATGTTTGATGCTGAGGACGTACCGGCAGAAGTTCATCCATAGTCTAAGCGATTTCACGCATGTATGACGTGAGTTATTCGTGTCAACACAAAATATTCCAGCATTCAAAGTAACGCAAAAATGTACAAATAATAAAAAACATAATTGTAATTTAAATCCTTTTATATCATACAACTGAACTGAAGAAAAGGCAGTAACCAATCATGTTGCACAAACTCGTCAGCACTAGATGTGTCTATGTGTGCCCTTGAGAGTGTGTAGATTCTGTTGTTACCCAGTACTCAACGGGCGTACAAGTGTCAGGGCCCCCTGGCCTTCACCTGCAAAATGTCACTCATGTTAACATGTAAGACTCAAAATTACCACAAAAAGATTCAAAGGAACTGGAAAAGAACACAAAATAAACATGCAGAGGGCCAAAACTAGGGATGCACGATAAGATTGGCACATCATCGGTATTGGCCAACACGCGGATATGGGCACGTTCTTAGTATTGGCCAATATCAACTTTGAAATGACCTATCAGAATCCGCCAACATGCTTCCAACACATTTTCGCTCTGACCTTGTCAGATATTGACCGTTTGGTCACGGACTTTGCACATCCAGGAACGGTAATGAAAGTACCCTGGGTGTGTTGGTTGTTGATGTTCTGGGACACCGGGGACCTGGGACTTCCGTTTTCACCTGACATTTACGTCGGTACAACACCGCGAAGTGACGCTTTTTTCTTTCAACAACAAACACGTGTGGTTGGGTTTAGGAAAAAAGAGCAGGGTTTGGCTTTAGAATCTTACGGGATGCAACACCTCTCAGGTGAAAGACGGTGTTTGTTGGACCCCTCCACCACCCCTCCCGCCGACCCCACTTGGATTGTCGCTGCCTTGACTTTCGCCCTTATCCCACCTTGTTTCCACTTGATGCTGTCGGGCGTCGTTAAACTATAACGGCAACTAGCTGTGTATAAATGTCAACGTTAAAGGATGCCTTTTTCCTTGGTTTCTGACGCCGCAAGTCACCGCCCAAGCGCCAGATTTTGACAACAGAGTGAGACCGGGTTCGTGGTTTTTATTATTTTGCACAATAAATGAATATTAAAACATTGAAAAGTTTTGTATTTCATGTCTCCATCTGCTGGTGGTCCGTCATGATAAGAGTATGCATGCAATATGACATTAATCCCACCACAGAAGAGACTTGGTGATCACTAAAATTGAGTGGAGGAAAAATGTATATGTCCATATCGGTTGTTGGCCACATGAGTTGCTATTGGACACTGGCAAATATCCATTGTTGTGCTTTTCTAGCTAAAACAACCAGAAGGAGTCACAGAATGACCATTAAGTCTTAGTTTCTTGCTCTAATGGAGGACAGGTGGTGGGACCTTTCCCATATCTCTGCCCAGAGGCCCACTGGCTCATAACTTGCCAATGTTCTTACCTAAGAACAAATTCCGAAAAAGAAAATACTGGTGGATGGGTTGTTGGTGAACGAGGCCCAGTTTTACCACAGTTGGATGTTTTCTGAAGCCAAACTAAAAGTTTACTTTTCTGTCTTTTTAGGCTTCCAAAAACTACACGAGAACCAAACCAAGTTTTTTATTGTTTGCCTCTGAGAAGCACAGACTTTGCAGATGGAGTGAAAACCAGCGCTGTGGATTGTACACGTATACCCCCAGACTCCAAAACCCACAACTCCCAGCTCCACACCCAGACGCCTCTTCCTCTCTTTTTACAGCCAGACATTCTCCAACCTGTCTGGGGTCCAGGAGTCAACCACCACCCCTTGACACCAATCCATACGGGTTAATTGACAATGAAAATACCTGGAGGGAAGACAGACGTTTATAAAGTCAAGATTTAAACCTGGCCATATAGGATTATTAAAAAAAAGTCACGAGCACGCCGCAAAGAAAATACCTCGGCCTTCAGATGAATAGGTATTCTTTCTTCTTCTCCAATGTGTTGTTTTTCTTTGGGGAGCTTGCGGTCTCGAAGTGCTTTGGACCTCAGCTCCGAGGCAATTTAATGGATGTACAGAAGCCACACTGTGCAGAAAATAGTATTAAAATATGTTCCTTATGTTTTGATACCAAATTCGGGCTTCGGAGTAGCGCGCAGTGTGCATCGGTGGCATTAAAAAAAAAAAAACGTGCCTGCTGCAGTGACATGTGGGGCAGCTCTTTTGGCCACGGCGGAGAGAAACGGCGTCCAAACACTTGCCTCAGCAGCACTCTTACAATCACTGAGGAACATTTCTGTAGCCAGGAAACATTTGAGCTGATTTATGACTCTGTGGCTCAGTTTGTTGCCTGATGCTGAAAACGTTGTTCCTCCGCACTGACTGAGAGTTCGTCTTGTGCATTACCACCCTTAAGATTCGGCTTATGGATCGAATTAACTAACCAAATACACAATTGAGACACACAGAGACAAATGTGATGTACATGGAGAGAGACAGCAGAACGCACGCTCAGTCACTACTCGCAGATCCTCATCCAAACCGCTTATTTTTGGATGGTGGGTAAACAAAATCTAAACATGTATTCCATATTTCTTTGAGCCTGACATGATGTTCTGCAGCAGTTTGCTTTAGTTCTGCTGTCAGTGTATTATAAAACAGTGAGAGCGAATAACTCCGCAGCGATAGCATCGCTAAAACGTTTAGCTGAAGGCTACTGAGCTCGTGCCCAGATAGCATCACGATTAAACATCACCAAAGGGGTTAAACATGAGCGCTCTGTAAGGGAAACCAGGCAGCAGCGCGCAGGTTTCCATAACAATACTGCAGATACACATCTCTCTCTGTAATCAAGAGTTTACTCACAGCTGCTTGTTTTGACAGCGTTGCGTCAACTGTTTTGACAGTGGCTCAGCTGAACTAAACTTTTCAACCATTCAGCTCTTTTTTTTCCATTTTCTAACGTCTGTGAGGATCATCGGCTCATCAAACTGCTGCAGGCGCCAATATCTGCATTGTTATTTTAATCTGAGCGCTGCGTTGATCAGCTCTGCACATGTTGGGCGGCACACGGTACGGTCACATCTGTCAGCTCGGTCTGTGACGGCTCAGACAGTGAGGATGGTGAAATCAGCTGTCTCAAACATAGACTGTACAAAAATAATGCACGGAGCCACCGTGACGTCAACCATTGGTTTGTGGACTCTCCTTTTGAGTTTGGCATTTCGGCTGTCTGGCTGGAGCCAGATTTGGATGAGAGGTTGGAGCTGTGGAGGAGCAAGAGGGAGGTGAGGACACTATCAGCAGACAGCCTGCCACTCGAAGCAGTCACGCCCTTAATTATGCTTAATTTTAAGCCTTAATAAAATGTAAAGAGATGAGTTATATAAATATCCACCTCCTGTACAGTTGTCATGAATGTTGAGATTAGCTATAAAGACCAAGATCGTTTTTGTACCAGGCTGTAAACATGTTTATTTCTGCTGTAAAGTTGGGCATTTTAACATGGAGGTCTACTGGGATTGACTCCATTTTGGAGCCAGCCTCGAGTAGTCAACACCGAAGAACTGCAGTTTTTGGCACTTTGGTGTTGGCCTGATTTTTTTGGTAGCATTGTTGCTTCACAGCAAGAGGGCTCCTGGTTCAAACCCAGGGTGGGGGAGCAGAGTTTGCATGTTCTCCCTGTGTCAGCGTGGGTTTCCTCCAGGTGCTCCAGCTTCCTCCCACAGTCCAAAGACATGCAGGTTAACTGGTGACTCTAAATTGTCCGTAGGTGTGAATGTGAGTGTGAATGGTTGTCTGTCTCTATGTGTCAGTCCTGTGATAGTCTGGTGACCTGTCCAGGGTGAACCCTGCCTCTCACCCAGTGTCAGCTGGGATAGGCTCCAGCCCCCCCGTGACCCCTAATAGGATAAGCCATTACGGAAAATGAATGAATAAATGAATAAACAGCCTTCTGCAGGTTACCCGACCCAGTGTGTGACTCTGCCCGGAGCAACTTATCATTGTTCCTCCCAACAAAAGCAAAGTAACAGGAATATTTCCAGTTGATGAATGTCAGAGTTTCCATCTTTCAACCGAGCTTGCTGCTTTGTGAAGTGCATGCATGACAATTACAAAAACAAACTGCAGAATGTGATTAATCGTTGGATTTTAAATCAGTAGGGCAGTGACAACAAAAGTGAGGTTGTAACAAGCCATTAGTCGACAAGTTGCCTGCATGTTTGATATGAATGTAATTATTAAATGATATATTTTGGTGGTTTGAGTTGAAGGTGTGAGAAAGAATAGTCTCAGTAACATTGTTAACACTGTGCTACATTACAGAGAAATACAAACCGTACTAATGAACCTTCATTAATATAGGCCTATATTTTATCTCCAAGTGCACGTCACACACTGAGCGAGCCGCCTGTTAATGACGCTGTGGGCTAATGGGCATGTAGCTACTTCCATGTTTCACATGATACGTCATGTTTGTAGTGGACCAATGAAGATGAGTTTACATATCACCTTGGGTTGGTCCTTCACCTTCTCAAAATGATCCCACACTTTGGATTTCCTGCCCCACATGTTATTAACTAGCCTGTGGAATAACCGCAGGTACCAGCCCTGGAGATTAACCTGACTCCTGTCTGACTGCTGAGCGTGGACACTTCCTGTGTCTGTCCTTTCAAATTAAAGTCACACAAGGTCCAGTCATATAGGTTTTGTTTTCCTGCTGACTAATGACCTTTCTGGTCGACTGACATTTGGTCAACTATTAGGGGGGCAGCCCCAGTTAGACCACTGTAGCCCAACACTTGAACCACTTTTAAAAACATTGCCCCATAATGCTTGAGGTACATTTTGAAGTGTAATGTAGTCAAGTATAAACAACCAAAACCACTCCTTTAGGCTCCTTTAATCTCCAAACTTTCAGTTATTGTTTGTCCCTGGAGCCAAATATTAATTTGTGCATGAGTGTTGCTCCTCACAGCTCTCTGGGGTTTCAGTTAAAGGAGATGGGATGTTTTTTTACTCTGATAAAAGATCATTTTTTACTGTAGCTGTGATCATACTGAACGTGACTTGTATTCAACAGTGGAGGAAAAGAGTGTTTCTAATTTTCCGAATCATTGTTGTCCAGCACAAAGCTACGAAGCCAAGCATCCGAGCGGTATGAAATACAGCTGCTGTGATACTGACACGTGTATCTTCAATTTTACGGCCTTTAGCTCGTCTCACTCTTCATTTTCCCCAGCTATGATGATCCTGCTGTGTTTCTGACAGTCCTGACATGGAGGCATCACAAGAACACGGGGTAAACCTGCCGTCCTGTCTCGTCCGTGTTGTGAAGAGGCGTCTGGAGGTTTCCCTTTGGTCAGCACGGTGACTAACAGAGAAGCAAAGACGGAGAGCTTAAAGAAAGTGCCATCTCACATCTGCCTCGTCTCACGTCGCTCTCGTTTTTTATTCCATCCTTCATTCTTTTGAATCGCGGTTGCCATTCGTTTGGAACGTCTCGGGATCGTCTTTTCCATTCCCACACAGCTGGAGCGAGTTACTGACTGTTTGGCGATCGGGCCAGCGAGGGAGACACAGATGGTTCAATTCTCATGTCACCCTGTCTGCTTGGCAGAGACGTCAGGGAGCAAGTGGAGAGGGATTTACTCACTGAACATACGTATATATACATTCACATACAGATGCACACACAAATAGGATCCAATGCATACACAGTCACGCATGGACAGTGTGTGTGTGTGCAGAGCTTTCACACACATTTTTCTCATTTATATTCGACTCGACACTCTCGTCCACAGACACAAATACAGAGAGCAGCAGCAGATTAAGCTTCAGGTCAAGCCACCGAAATGCAACAACATACACAGAGGATACAAAGGTATACATGCAAACATTTAGCAATGTGTGCCAGAGTTTTTCCACCCACAAATTTATTCTAGTCAAAGCGGAAAAGCCACAAAAACACACTTAGAGCATCATGTGGTTCCAAAACCTTCCACTGAAAATGGGGATAAACAACCAGAAAATATGTAACTGCAGTATTGTGAAAATAATTGTGCTGTTTCTGTTTTTATTTTATTTTCAAAAGATTAATCCACAATAAACTTATTGTTGGTCTCGTCTGTCTCTTACTGTTGAGTTCTTGTTTAGGTCAGTTGGAGCAACTTCTAATCTTGTCTAGATCTTCAATATTACAAAATAATCATGTCATTCACTGAGGCATTACACTGTACATACCTAATGATGATAATCAGCAACAGTAAGTAAACAATTTAGTCTGTCAACGACTGAAACTTTAACCTCTTAAGTTGGATTTATTCTTCTGCATATTGACGCCGTACCCTACACTGCAGGCTGACGTGCACCTCCCCATAAATGTAACTACATGTCACAGTGACGCAGACCTCCTGTCTGTTTCTGTAAGCTGAAACCATTTCCCTCTCTGCTAGCTGCTAGGCTAATTTCTACAATGTAAAATGCCATAGGCTTGTGCTAATAACGTTAGCATGTTGTATTTGTTTGGAAAACGTGTTTAGTATAAGACAGTTGTTTTGTCAGTGAACCTTGTGAGCTGTAATGGAGCTGAATTTTGTAACGTTACCTTTGTTAAATGTTGCTGTTGTCCCTGGCTTCATATGAGTAGAGGAAAAGTCTGCTAGCTGCTAGGCTAATTTATACAATGTAAAATGCCATAGGCTTGTGCTAATAACATTAGCATGTTGTATTTGTGGGGAAAATGTGTCCAGATAAAGACAAGTGTTTGTCTGTGAATGCTGCCAGTTACGATGAAGCTGATTTGTGTACTTGTGTTTGAAACTGTCTCTATTAAGCCATGTTTAATGTGTGTTTAATGTGTGTTTTGAATCAGCTAAACTTCGCCGCCGTTTTGGAGGTGTAACTGCAGAGTTACACAGACACACCACCGCACAAGTATAAATGCTCACAACAGCGTAGGTCACATGTGTAGGCTCTGCATAAAGCTGACGCAGTATGGATTTACTGTTCATCACAGGAGCAGCTGTGGACATAAAGCATGTCATCAAGCATGTGGAGCTCAGGAGGTAGAGGACGTCGCCCACTAATTGGAAGTTCAGTGGTTCGATCTCCGGCTCCTTCAGTCCACATGTCAAAGTATCCTGGTGCAAGATACTAAACGTGAAATTGCTCCCTCCATTCGTGTGTGAATAAAACTGAGTAGCGGGTGCCACCTTGTACGTTAGCCTCGGTCACCGGTCTGTGAATGTGTGTGAAAAGGTGAATGTGACTCGTTGTGTGAAAGTGCTTTGAGTGATAAGATGGCTAAAAAGGTGCTAAATCAGTTCATGTTTTAGCCATAGTAACAAATACTTATATGTGGGTTCACAGTAACGCTGCAGCTGTGTTTATGCCTCGGCGCCGACAGTGGTCAGAGGCATAATGATTTGGGGTCGTCTGTTCGTCCGTCATATTCTCATTAGCACTCGGAGAGACCATTAGGGAGTTTCTTTGAATTTGGCACAAACGTCCACCCGGAGTCAACAATAAACTGATTAACTTTTCGTGGTCAAAGGTCAAGGTCACTGTGACCTTGCATCCGTCTCATTCTCATGAACACGATATCTCATAAACACCTTGAGGATCTGTCTTCAAATTCTAAACAAATGTCGACTCGGACTGAAGAATAAACTGATTAGAATTTGGTGATCAAAGGTCAAAGGTCAAGGTCAGTGTGACCTCATAAAATGCTGATTTATATGCTAATCATGACAATGTTTCACACAGATGTTTAATAGATAAAATGAAGCGATGACATTTTATATCCAAAAGGTCAAAGGTCAACTTCACTATGACATCATAATGTTTTCTGGCGTTTACTCAGCGTCATATCTCAGCAACATAATGTGAGACATTTGGTCAGACACTCAATGGGTGACACTAATCTTGGGTTTCCACCTTAAAACTGAGGTGATCGTATAGATCTGTGCTGCCGGGAGGAAGACGTGTGTGAGGCGTCCATGTTTTAGAAGTTGTAGCTTCTTTGCAGCAACATCCATATTCAAAGCATCGTCTCCTGTCGTGACCACAGCTCTGTGTTCTCTCTTGTTCTTATCATAGTCCAACACGAGCTCGTTGGCTTCGCTGATATTGATCTTCAGGTGATTGTTGTTGCACCGTGTCACGAAACTCTAGCAGTTTCTAAGTGAAGACAACAGTTCAAAACCCTTCAAATTATTTATGTTATTATTGATAAAACAGAGAAAAGCAGCCTGTTCACAAAGAGACGCTGTAATGAGCAAGAGTTTCACATGTTTAAATGAAAGACTTAAATCATTCTGAAAATTATTACCAGTTAATTTTCTATCAGTCACCCATTTGATTAATCAAATATTTGTTTCATGACTCTTGTAAAGCGCCTTACAATGATGTCATCCACCCTCCCTCACAGGTGGCTCTACAGTGTTTGTGTGAAACACACACAGAAAACACGCACACATCACACAACACTGAGCCCATTAATATTTACCTAATTACAGGCACATTGTTCTCATCACATCAACAGTGACCGTGCCTCGCAACACATTCACACTTTATTCAAAACATATTTTTGGAAGTGATGTGACGGCATGGGAGGAAGAATTCGGAAAAACCCTGAAATTACTTGGAGGGAAAAGGAGAGTTTTGGGTCTCCCAGTGTTTTTGTTTTTTTCGTTTGTTTTCAGAGAATGTGTCTCGTTACAGTCGAAGGGATCGATAATTGTTTGCTGGATGTTTGAAGGTTTGTTGTCGTGCCTCATTCTGGCAGGAGGGCAGGCGGCATTCCTGCGGTGGACGAGTCGGTCATCGTGCTCATTTAGGGCCCCTCTCCTGCTGGGGAGGAGACTACTGTGTGTGTGTGTGTGTGTGTGTGTGTGTGTGTGTGTGTGTGTGTGTGTGTGTGTGTGTGTGTTAACATTGCAGGCACAGTAGGTGGGAGGTGTCTGTAGCAAGAAGACCCCGCTGACAGCTGCAGACAGGTGGGAAAGCTTATAATAATATTGCACAGGAGATAAGTGTGTGTGTGTGTGTGTGTGTGTGTGTGTTCATGTCAGCTGATGTGTAAAATACTACCAGTTAATCAACACACCATTAGAACACAGAATTATTACGTGTTAGCAGTAACAAAGTCATATCCTGTCATATGCATTTTTAATTTCTCCCAGCTCTTTGGGATCAGTAGGACCTGATATGTATAAAAATTAAACATTGTCAACAATCATACAGTCCCAATGTCCTCAAACAAGACAACAATAAAGTCCGTCTGACCTCAGATGATCTGATAACAAAGTCATAATGTCCTCAAACGAGTACTACCTATGGACAGCGTCTTAGCTTGTTCCTGTTGCTAAAATTGGTCAACTTTGTTGCCATATCAAACTACAAACATTATTAATCATAAATAAACAAGTTTCATCCATTAAATGTGATCAGGTTTTGTCCACTTTTGGGTCAGGATCAGCTGCAGACTGACTTAGCAGAGATGGCAGCCATCTTGTTTTTACATGGATCAGTAGATGACACAAAAAAGTGTCCATGAACAAGGCCTGAGTTAAGTAGAATGAAGTATAAGGTCAAGTAAACCCAAAATGTGATGTCCACATATGAGGACACAGAGTCTCAGGAGGATATAATGTGTTACCAACAGAACCATGGGTAATATTATTACATATACAGTGTCACATAACAAGTTACCATCTGAAATAAACTGTTTTCATTTTTCATTCATTCACACTGATCCACTTCTGCCAGTGCGCCAGCAGGAAAAAATATCCCTGAAGGTTGTTGTGTGTGGTCATGTCATTTTACGCTACCCTATAGAAGGGTGCCGTACTGTGTGTTATCATGTTCAACGTGTTTCCATTAATGTACCTGCAACGTCTACAACATATCCTGTCTGTTTTTGCGTCCTAATGCTGCCTGAAAGCAGCGGGAATCTGGTTTGTTTTCTCCTCATCCTGGTGATCGGCACATCTGGGTGATGTTAGTATATGTTGGATGTGCTTCCATTCACATCTTCAAGCTGCAGAGCAACGTCAGCACACAGACCTGTTCTTATGCATAACTCTTTCTGGTGCTACTGTAGCTGATCGACACACCGAGAACTGACAGGTGGTTCTTCCAGCTCCGGTGTTTTAATTTGCGCTTGTTATAGTGACTAAATCGCACACCATTTTGTTTGTTATACTAACCTCAATATTTCTTTATTGTGTTTCATGTCACAGGCCCACAAATATTGATCGATATCTCATAATGATCAGACTCTGACCCTCTGACTGACCCTCACTGTGTCTGAGGATGTTCATTTATTTAAAGAGGTCGAGGCTGTTTAATAGTTCTTCATGATCACACTATTATTAATATGAGCAGGTGAGTTTAATACAAAGTGGTAACCACTGTACGTGAACACATGAATGAATCAGACCTGCAGCAGTGGATTTAAAATGAACTGTAATAAACTGGTGAAAGTGACGCAAAATAAATGCAACAAGTAACTTATTCCTCTACACAGAGAGTAATATTGTAAAGTAACTTTTTCCTTTTCAATGAAGGGAACCAGTAATATGTAATAATTATATTCTGAGAGTAACTTGCTCAACACTGCTCAGTTGTTCTCAATCTCGATATTCTGTTTAGCAGCATTATGACTTTGTCGTCCCTCTGTGATTTAAGCCCTCCCTATATTACAGCTTGACTCTGTACGTTACTCTGTGTTTAGTGTTGGGGCCAAAGCTCTTACGAGTTTTGACTAAAACTATTTAACTTTGTTGTTGGCTCTCTGAACGAGCCTCTCGCTGCGACTCCCACATACAGACTCACTCCTACTCCCTGAACAAGCAGGGAGAAGAAACATCACCCTAACTCTCTGCTAAACTGATTCACATGAACGCTATCAACCTCAGTCTCTGTAGCACATGTGTGTCAGGTTGTTCTGCGTTAAAAAAAAGGTAAAAAACATGAAATAATGTTGTTAGTCTGGAGTTCAGTGGGGAGTTTTAGTGTCCCGTGATGCTCTTAAAAACTTTCCCATGGTGATGTGAATAAAATTCCAGGGAAACACTGAATTCTTCTCATTTTTGTGCATCAAATTTTCCAAATTTATGGATATTGGGTATCAGGACCTTATATCCGTAACATCTTTAAAAGCCGCTGCTGGGCGAACCGTAACACACGCATGTGTTTCATCCATGCACCCTGCTGCTGAAGAATCTTCACCTGTGCACCGAGCGAGCTCATCTTCTCGTCTTACCCGATCAGTGCGAGATTACCCGCCTGGTACGTCTCATGCAGTGGCAGCACATAACTCAAGCGTGCCAACATGAGTCACATCAAAACTGAAGTGAAAGTCTCCCTCAGAAGAGCTTTGTTTCTTTTCTTTTGTTATCATCAACTCTGAATCTGTTTTACACAATGTGTGCAGGACATCCATTACAGAGCTGTCCCCTCGCTGAGGGTTTTATGGTGAGATAAAAGAAAAACCAAGAAGGTTATCTCCAGCTCAGCTGACATTCCAGCTCAGAGGATGGTGTTGACTGCAGCCCGCTAATTGAAGACACATTTGAGAGATGTCTCACTGTGTGCCAAACGGGCTCTCACTGATCCGGCAATCCTGGTGCAAGAGGGACCTCCAGTGGCCGAGTTGGTCATGACGAGTTGCACTGCTGCTGCTGCTGTCTGAGAGACATGTCAGATATGATGTAGAGCTCATGACTGAGTTCTGAGGAAGTCAAACACAGACGTAGAGACTTCTGGAGCTGACTCAACTCCCTGTAGAAACCTCCTGAACAATGAACTTGGACTTGAAGACGCTAAGGGTGCATTCACAGCTGCTCTGTTTGGTTCAGTTCACTCAAACTCAAGTTCATTTGCCACCTCAGGTGTGAACACAGCAATCACACTCAGGTGTGCACCAAAACAACCGGACTGAGACCTTCTTGAAGAGGTGGTCTCAGTCTGGTTACAAACGAACTCTGGTGCGGTTGGTTTGTGGTGAGAACGTGTTCCGACCTGGATCTGAAGCAACTGCAGTCACATGACACATTGTTTGGGTTAAACATGAGCATGTTACAGTCCTGGAGGATTATTAATGTGCGCCTCCTCCTGTACTGCCTTAATATGCACATTCAGCACATCCAATGCATCAAAACATTGTTTTCTAGTTGGAGCCGCGCCTCGTTTTCAAACTGTATGCTTTGACTCAAATGAACAATGACAGCAATATAGTCCACGATGAGCAGCGCTAAAATCAACCTGCGTAGTTGTCCCTCCATTGTGACATTAGAAAGTGTCACATTTATCTTGACAGTGTACTCTTCTTCAACGTTTGCTTTACTTCCTGGATTTTTCCCACATGGAAATTCTGACCAATCAAGAGCAGCTTTCTCACACAAGGCATTTGATCTGGTCCACTTGGACATGTGGCACCGAGTCTTCTCCATACGTGCTCGTGCTCAAAGTCTTCTGTTGCTCCTCAGATTCTTTTTTCTGGTTCATGACATGTTTGGAAATGTGAGGCTGAGAGTGAGCTGACTGAGCCTTTTAATGCCTGGCTTTACCAGAGCTTTCAACGTGGTTTCACATGCTGAGGAAGAGCGCCCTGATTTAAAGAGAGTTGACAATAACTCTGCTACACACAGCGTGATATACACCCACCAGGAGCCAGGCAGCTGTAGCTCAACTCATGTTTTAATGGCCAAGAAGAGAAGAGGCAAAGAAAGACATCCATCCTTAACTACTGATATCTGACAAAAAAAATGCTTTGACACTCTTCCCAGGATCCTTCACAGGCCTCTCTTCTTGTTCTTCAAGGTGCCAAAAGAATAGCTGGATGTCTGTAAAAGAAAAGATGAAAAAAAAAAAGAGTAGAAACAGAGATGGAGTGAAGAAATAAACTCCAAAACAATCCTGCCCTGGCACACAAAAGGCATTTCAGGTCTGAGAGAAAATAGATTGCAGATGTTGCTGCCAAAACCTGAGGAGGAAATGTTTACAACCTGGTCCACCTTGTACACCAAATTGATGCCAGCAGCTCGGCCCGATGTCTCGCTGGTGTTACATCCAAGCAGAAAATCAACAGGTAAAAAGTAACATAAGCTAACAAGGTCTCCAAAACAGACACTGAGCAATCAGCCTGTCAGAAAAGAGCCAGCAGGCAAAGTCAAATATCAAGATGTAGGTCATTTAACTTCGTAAAGGAATAGTTCGACAATTTTTAAAATCAGTGCAGGAGAAGTTACTTTTATAACTTGTAACGGTTCTCTGCTGTGTTTCTATAAAGAAAATATAACAAGACAAGTGCTATAACAAGTGCTCCAACCTCACACCGATAAAGTGTTCAGGTAAAATATGACAATCATGTTTGTTTGTTGAGCTGGAAGGCACAGCTTTTGATTTACTGGTCCATCTACGTCCCAACCCTCACCTGTGGTCATGAGCTCTGGGTAGTGACCGAAAGAATGAGATCGTAGATACAAGCGGCTGAAATTAGTTTCCTCTGTGGGGTGTCTGGACTCAGCCTTAGAGATAGGGGGAGGAGCTCGGAGTAGAGCCGCTGCTCCTTTGTGTCAAAAGGGGTCAGTTGAGGTGGTTCAGGCATCTGATCAGGATCCTCCAGGATCCTCCTACCAGTTGGACCTACCTGGAACACCTCCAACGGAGGATATATATCTCATCTGGAATGGGAACGCCTCAGGATCCTCCAGGAGGAACTGGAAGGTGTTGCTGGGCAGAGGGACGTCTGGAATACTTATTGCTGCCCTCGTGACGTGGCTTTGGATAAGCAGTTGAAAATGGATGGATGTTTGTTTGATTTGAAATGGTTAAATCTTTTTAATAGTTCTATCATTACTTCATTCGTTCAGCTTTGGCTACTCATAAAAAAAAGATTGTCCAACTTTTCGACCATGTTCTCCCTGTTCTCTTGCAGCCTGTTTCCTGGGTGCCGCATCATCTACAATGGATGTTTAAACAGCCCAAACACACCGGTGGCAAACAACACGAGTAAAAAAATAAAAAATAAAACGCCCCTATTTTTTTCAATGTACAACCCCACGCCAGCGGGAGCTAGATGCACGTACGCACTACAGGACACCTGGCCCAGTGGCACTTCAAGAACTTAACGCATTTTCCCCCACTCACTCTCTGCTTGTACACACCAGCTTTCACAGCAGCTCTTTTTCTCTGCTCCCATGGCAGCTCGACTCCTCTCCTCACCATGGATGTATAAAGAAAACTCTGCATCTGATAAAGAATTGATGAGAGACCTGTTGTTGAGCTCGAGAAATATCCCAAGGTAAACGACCATCCATCCCGTCATTATAAAGTCAGTGGCCAAAAAGATGTCGCCTGGCGAGTTGTAGCCCCGGAGATCGACTCTTCAGGTGAGAAATGAAGTGTCCACACATGATTTTAAAGAGGACCTATTATACTCATTTTCGGGCCTTTGTATTGATTATTGGACTCCTATAGAGCAGCTACACACGATTACCCGCACCGAAAGCTTTGTAGATCTTTGGGATGCTGTGTCTCTCGCTGCATCGCTTCCTTGTATTTCCCGCATCCCACGAAAACGGTCTGTTTCATTTACTCCACCCCCCCCGGCCCCGAGCCCACTCCGCTGTGATTGGTCACACTCCCGAGGACTTCCAAAGGGCTGCCAAGCGCTGCCGAGCCCCACCTCCTTATTTTGCCGGTGCAGAAGTTGAGAGAATTTCACTTTTGAAAATGTCAACTTTTGAAATACAGCCGTATGTGTTGGATCCTGAATCCGATCCGGAGGTAGAGACTGAACAGCCTGAAGTTTCTCAAGTACAGAGAGAGACAAGACGTCTCTGAATGGTAAGTAACGTTAGCCGTTAGCTGTTAGCCGTAGCTTGTCGTTGTCATTACCTGCTTACCTCTGCGGCGTATTCCTGGGCATGCCCATATAAGTAAGTCCGACACGCATTGACGTCAATCGGACTACTCTATTAAAAAAAGACAGTAAAACACAGCATGCAGAGCCATCCAAAACAGCTTGCAGGGCTCACGTCCAAATGCATAAACCTCATTATTTGACACTTTGGCATCGTTTAACACGAGTATCTCACATTGTAACAACATTTATAGGTCAGAAAAGAGGAAAAGCAGAATAGGTCCCCTTTAAGCTAACGCAGAGGTGGAGGAAGTACAGATCTTTCAGTAAAAGTGTCCGTCTGTTGATGAGCTGCAGTGCGACAGGTCCAGTGTGTGTTTAGGGGCCCAGAGAGTGGCAACCATGTTTCCGCAGCAACACCACAATGGGTTGGAACAAAGTTATCAGTCGTAGTCGCCAAATGAGCAGCGCTGCTAGCTAGCTAACCAGTGGAGACCAAGGGGAGGGCAGCAGGCACTATGTTTTCACATGTTCATATGGCAGTGAAGCTAACAGAAAATAAAGAAAAAGCAAAACATATACATCACTAAACATCAAAATATCACCACCTCTAAATGAATAGGACTTTGAAGTGCAGCGCTAAAGCTATCAGAGTCAATGGAGCACAAGACTAAAAGGAAAGGCCTCCTTGTATTTCAGGTCATTTTGAGTTTGATCTTAAAAATTAACAAGTTAATCACCAGTTCATGTTTGTCAGGCTATTGAAAACAAAATATACTGAAACTGACATCTCTAGTAAATACACTAATAACGAACAGCTCTGGAGAAGAGCTCATCTCAGGGCAGTGGTGAGTTTTAGCTGCTGCACTTTTAAGTTTTCATGGAAGCTGTTTTTTTTCTGTGCTCAAAAAAGTACCTGTTGTTTAACGTTGTTAAAATCACAGAGGTTTTAAATTCTAGTAGTAAATGCTGTGGAGCTGATTAGTCTTAAAATATGGAAAGTAAACTCAGAAAGAGTGATGAAAAAATTCAGTTACGTAAACTGGTAGAAAACAGAGGTGAACTCGGACATAACGTCAGGACTTGGCTCTCTGTAGACAGGAGAGTGGTCGATATGCTCGTGTAGCACATGTAGTATTTTCCAAAATGTCAAAGTATTCTTTAAAAGTATGTTAATTTGTCTGGATTTGTCAGCTCTGTGCGTTGATGTGTAAAAAATGTACATGCATACATACATGAGCATCATATAATCCATGAAGTGTGCCGAGGTTGAACTTTCACCCTCCTTTTCACAATTTATGTGTCTGTGAGTTGAAAGAAAAACTTTCTGTCCCTGTGCCTTCATCTACATCACCGCCTCATGAATGAGATCATAAAAAGTCCATTTAATAGCCGAAAATCAAATTAAGGTTACAGCTTTCACCTCCATCCATCTGGTCCGCAGGTCATCCTGGAAATCTCCTCCGCAGCCATTTATCAAAATTTAGCAAAGAACACTGGCAATATTGACAATGTAATAACAAAGAGAAACGGCCACCATAATATCAGTGAAAGCGGCGTGCCAGGGTAAACACTCCGAAGAGTGGAAAGTATATTTCTCGACATAAAACACATCTGTCTTCCAGACCATTGATATTAGGCTTCGTACGACAGTAAAGGGAGGCTGTTCCTCCCAGCAGGCCCACGCTGGAACGACCTTGTCGCTGTGCTTCACCTGTGCACTCGATGGTCCGGACGGCTGAGGCTGCCGTCTGGGGCTCATCGCTGCCGCCGCACGCACGCACACACACACAGTCACCCTTCAGTCACCCCGTCGGCTGTAAAATAAGCTGCCGCCACATGCCAACCAGGGGTCAACGGTGTGTCAACATCTTACCACTGTCAAGCAGGGAGAACACATGCACATGCAGCTACGCACATGTTTGCATTAATACAGTTGGGAGGGCCTTTATTGTCGACATTCGTTCCCTAAACCTCAGACCGTTTTCCTTCCAGCTCTGCATGCTTAACCACAGCTTCTACCTTAAACTGAAGTCTAAACCCATAAACGCCCCTTAAAGGAGGGAAGACGGGCCAAATTGACCTCACACTGGGTCTCATTTGAATACAAAAACATGGACACACCCTCTCAGATGGTGCTACAGCCTCCATCAATCATTTTCTGCCCACAGAGAAACTGTTGAATTTTTATAAAGGAAGGGAACGAGCCAGGAAGCAGTAAATAGGTCATCATATCCATAGTGACACGGCGAGCATCTTCTTAAAAGGGCCTTAAAGAGGCTCAAGGTCGTTGACACTTTTTACCTTCTTAGAGGACACTTCTGCCGACTTGGCTGAGGCTCGGACATGCTGTCCACGTTGACCTGAAGGATTGTGTCAGCCCCAGCCTGTCAACAGGAGGATTTGGAGGTGAACTTACAGTCCTCTAACTGCCAACATCAGGTGAAACCTAAAATGAAGAAGATGCTGCTCAGCCTGGAGTGATTGTCTGTCCAATATCCAAACTTAAAACTAACATGTCTGCGGTGCAGCAGCCACAGCCGGCCTGACCACAGTGTTTGGAATGTGGAACAAGAGACTACTTTTTGTAACTAGAACATGTGCAGTCGGTGCACTCGCTATGTGTAAAGTCCACGTAGTAATAAGAATATGGGCTGCACATGGATGCCCACATAAGGGTGCGATTCCTTTCTATGCAACCAGTTGGCTAATCTCATTCAGGGCGCCCTGTTTAAACTGCTCTGACCTGCCTACTGTTGCTGCTTCCTCTGCAAGCTGCTTTGCAACCTGCCCCCACCCCAGCTCCTCCTTTTCATGCTGTGTCTGACTCATCAATGTCATTTCTGTTTGTCATTGATGCTGCTCTGTTCTGTTCACGGGGGTCTTTGCTGCTGCTCTCCCTGCCTCAGGCTTTCAATGTAGGCACATGGAAGGGCAGAGAGGTTTTCTCTTTGCCTCAGGCTTTCCTTGTTTGCGTATGGAAGGGCAGAGAGGTGCGCTCTGTCTGCCCTAAGCTTTCTGCCTAGGCCTAGGAAAGGCAAAGCCGCCCCAGAACAGATCCATGTCACCACATATAACACTGCAAATGGAAATCTTTGACTGAAGTGGTCCTGACTGTAATAAGCTGCGTGGTGACAAGTCGCCTTTAAGATGCACCATCTACACAGTTGGATCAAAATGCGCCAAACTGCCTCCAAGAGGTTTGCGGTGATGGCAGCTGGGCTTGGTCATTATTTAGGGACAATTCAGAGATTCTTCCAAATTAATTTTATGGACCTGTCTCTCATTTTCAAGCAACGTTTGGTAGCTGTAAGCAAAACTGTAACAATGGCCTGAAGATCCATGATGATAAGTAGCTGTCTACTGACAACCACTGCACAGTTCAGGAGTAAAAAGTGCCAAAGAGGTTCCTGCTTTAATGTTATCGACTCAGTACAGGCGCCTTATCACAAGACAAAACTTCAAGCAGGAAGCCTTGTCGTAATAGAGATGTTAATCCCAAGCCAAGCCAGGCCAGCACGTGTGTATGGAAAACAAATCTTATATCAAAGAGCAGGGAGGCCTACGTTTCTCACACCCTCACGGACTTGTAAAAAACTTTAAAAACATTGCTTTTAAGGTTTCTCAACTACACTTCACTCCTCCACTCACTTCCTCTTCTGCCTCCTTCATGTACACTAGAAACAGATACCTAACAAGAAGAAGGACGCAAGTCAATGACAGCAACATGCTTCCTGTACTCACTGTGAACATTTTAACATGAAGACATTTCGTGCATCTTTTTCTGCTTTCGTGTTACATCTCCTTTAAAGCTCCACCCGCCCACCACAAAGACAACAAACAAGATGACGACCATTGTGCACTTGCATGACAGTAACTAACTTGTCAATGATCTTTCTTCCTAATCCAAAAAATGTTGCAGAAGGAGACAGAAAACAAGTTCCTCTTCCACTCCTACGAGTCGTGCAGCAGACATTTTATTCTCACATTAATTAATGTTTCCTCTTGTTCATTTTTTACTTGATTCATGAAACTTTACGACATGTTTGTCCCTCTGACTGTGTTGTGATCAAAGTGTTTGGCTCCTGCAGACTCTCACCTTAAGTTAAAAGCTCTGATCTCTGCTTTAAAATGAAGCCCTCACATGACAAACGCCTGATATGTGCTGTTTGCTTTATTGTTCAAGAACCTGAACTCCCTCTTTAGCACGTTGCCAGGTTTGCATTTTCACATGGCTGTTCGTTTTGTTTATGGGGAGGATTCCTCTACATGTGTTGTCAGTGTTTCTGTAGGGTAAGAATAGCTCGGTGTTTACATACAGTCTCGTACCGTTAATGCTGCGAGCTGCGAGGAGCCCAACAGCAAAGATCCTCTGCCGCCAAACAGGACCCTCTCAAAACCCCGACACCTAACCCTTGTGTGTGTTTACCCACGCCACTGTTAAACATTTACATACCCATCCAAACAGTGTCATAGGGGAAACCGCATCATCCCGCTCTGTTTTACATTAGCATGCGTCCTGAGCAGTTTGCCTCTTCCTCCATGAGGGAGAAACACTCCCAAAACATCCATAGTAATCAATCTGATGAAACCAAACAGCGGTACACACAGAGGACACGGGAGTAAACAACTTTTAAGTCAGCTGGATTGAAGTCTCATCTCCACGAGGAGCGAATAAGACGTGACTCCGTGTTTCACTAACATTTTGTCTTTTAGTTTAAGCTCCGAGCCGCAGCAGCTACGTGCTGAACATCCCAGGGTTTGTTTTGTGAGCAGAGACAGACGAATATTTCTCTAAATGGACTCCAGCTCTCATAAATGTTTAATGAACGCTCTCTATTCACGGAGCGTTTCCAAACCCATGTGGTGTTATTTATAATCCATATAAGCTGCATACAGTACATACTTGTGCCACATAATCTGTGTTTGCACAAGCAAGTGCACAGACAAAAGTCACACGTGGAAATACAAGTCTCCTGGTCTCCATTTTAACAAGTCTCACTTTTTTAATGGGTATATCCTGGTGTTAAATATCTGTAATGTGTTTTGCCTGGCTGTGACGACGCTTGGACATAAACATGCTATTCTTGCCGTACCTATAATTGTTCTATTAATAACGCCCATAACGTCTGAGTCTCGTTCTGCATGGAGGGGTGCAACAGTATTTATTGTGTGCAAACGCGACCTGTTTCCAGCCGCCGCACGTTGTTAATCTCTGGCTACGCCTCTGCCACTCACGTCTCATTTAGGTCAGACTCCTTTGGCGCTTGCCAGTCAGAGGGCAGGCTGCCGCCGCTGCCACTGGTGTCCCTCGTGGTCATCGGCGCCGCCGCAAATCTGGGGCCACACCTTTCTGACAAGACGTAGCAGCCTGACACGTCGAACTGAGAGCTGCATCACCTCGCCTCTGTTACCGCTGCACCCTCAACCTCCTTCCCCGACTTACAACATGCACACATTCCTTTCTAGTGGCGCTCCTTCAGGGCAAACGGACCACCTGGAGAGGCACTGGGTAGAGCTGGGTCTAGACCTCAGGCCTCAACAGCAAGTGCAATAGCCTCAAGCTCTGACTAGCCAGCGACAAGAGCTGCTTTTTTATTTCATGAATTTTTATCTTAAAGGTGCAAATTAATCAGAAACTGAAACGTTGCATTAAGCAATTCTGGGGATTTATTTATTTATTTATTAAACCTTTAATCCAGATTATATTTGAGTTAGCTGCTGTTTATTGTTGTACCTCCAACTGTACTCAGCTGAAGTCCTTCAGTAACATGATATTTATTTACCTGTAAAGTTCTTTTGTTGTCACTAAACCGCAGTTCACTATTTGATGCTTCATGCTTAGCTTCAGTCATTAGCTGTTTGCTGTTAGCTCTGCCAGCTAACACACCCCAGAACTTCGTTGTTGCCAGCTGCTAACAGCTAACTCGCATGCGCACGTCTAAAACAGTGGCTTTCCAGCTCTGCAGGGGGATGTTTCTCCAATTATCTGCGAAAAATAAGGACACTCCACCTCATCAAAGATTCATGCTCAGGCTCATGGTTTGATCCGATGCACGCTAAGCTACAAATTGTTAAACGTTTTATTGACTAACGTGCAGAAATCTTCTCTCGTCACTAAGACTTTAAAAGTGATTAAAAAGTGCTTGAACTCAATTATCGTAATGTCAAAGTCGTGTGTGAACCCACAAACAAAATATTTACCAGAGCTCGTCCAGTATTTAACGTGTGACGACTGAACTACACACAGTAATGTTAATTTAAATCTGGTCTTAAATCTCAGTGGATGGTTGTTTCCTCAGAGACAGACATCTTCACTTCCTTTCCCCCTCTTTGCTTGTGTTAATATCTGTTGTTGACCACTGGATCTGTACCGTACGACCCATTAAACCACTGTTAAATGCTCGTATCTCCCTCCCTGTAGCTGTTTGTTTGACAGGTATGTGACCCAGCTGACACTGAATGCAAACAAACAAAGAGTGTGTGTCTATTTCATGCAAAGTCAGCTTTGTTGTAAACACACTCTGACCTCAATATCCAGGATTAATTTCGGTGTTCACCCTAATTATCACACAGGGAGAGGTAATGAAACTCAGTGTTTTGGTAGATGACTAAGATGCTGAACTAAACCCCCCGGCTGGAAACTATTTACAAGACTGACTGGAAACTATTTACTTTTAAAGCAACTTTTAAAGTTTGTAGTTTCATTAATAATCTTTTTTACCAAGCAGAATTTATGTCACATTTCTTATTGCATTGATTGACACTATAAAGTGTTGTATAATGCAATACCTGTAGGTTTAAGATACAGGCATTGGAGACCTAAGTTTCGTCCTGTGTTGGTCGTGCTCTGAGGCTATTAAAACTAATAATTGAGGTTAGGAAAAAGGTTGTGGTTTTGCTGAATATTAAAAAGGTAAATTCCTCCTGTTTTGTGCCTAAAGTCTGAGTTAACTGTGTTAGTAGTTAATGAAAACCACCATCTTTTCCTGACTTAACCCAAGTGTGTTAAAGTGCCCAGAGATGATTATAAAATATGAGTCACGCTGTAGTTGATACCAGAACTGTTGTGGGTCAAGTTTACAGCTCTGGTTATTCTGTAGGGAAACAAATTAAATGTGTTGATGTGTTGACAGTGAACATGTTCCCACATAGTGTTTGTCACTTGTACTTATTTTATTAACAACTCGGTGTGACATTGGAGATTGTTTTTGTTGTTTTTTTTTGGAGTACTTGTTAGGCAGAGCAAGTCTTGCCAAATCCACTGACCCCCACTGAGCAGAAGTGAAGCCAAAATATCCCGCATACAGCCACTGCCATTTTGCTCTAGTGACGTCATTCGAAGCCAGATGGTGTTTCTTAAAGTCAAGGATCCTTATTTGGTAGGACAAGTCCTTCCGAGGAAGGATCCTGCAGAGGCAAGGCAAGAGTCCTCCCTATCAATAGGCTCGTTGGAGATGAACTGCGCCTCGCCTGGAAAGTAGACGAGATCAGGCGGCTGCAGCAGGAGGCAGGTGACAAATAGCCAGCGATCAAGTCAGACAGTTTCCTGACAGTTTCCAGCAGCCTCAGTCCGTACAGGAAGTCACAGAAACACTCACTTCCTGTCCGATATGATGTCAATTTATTAAAATACTGTCAGACTTACATATAAGCTTCGTTCTCAGTCTCCATCAGTCACACAACATGTATTCTGTTAAGAGAATAAACCTTCAAATTGGACAAATAAAATTTAAATACCTGAAAATCAACAAAATTAACGTCATATTGTTGAGTTGTGATCTAAACCAATCAGCTGTTAGATCAGGTGAGAGCCAGGCGCTGCAGTCCGTGGAGAGCAACTGCAGCGCCTGGCTCTAAAAACTGCGGCCGCCTCGCTCTCACAATTTTATCGCTGTCCACTTTTGTAATACGTCAGAGCAAGTCGGGACTGAAGTCCGACACAAAACTAACCAGCATGCATTGTGCGCCGATCGCCGGTGATCGAATCTGCGCAGGCCTGGCTCATCTCGAATGAGCCTATTCAGTGAACACACATTGGAACAGGCTAACAGGTGTCCCCAGGTGTGCGTCATTGACCAGTCCCTCCAGGATCTCGCGGCAAAAAACCCTTGAATTTGCGACCAATTTTGTCAAAACTTCTGATAAAAATTGCAGCATTTTTATGTGATTTTTTGCAGGAAATTCTGGCTAATGACAAAAATTGCAAGTCAGGAGAAAAAAACCCAACATGAGTGTTCCCTAAATTGTTTAAACATGTGGTTTACATAGTGAAACAGCTGCAGTTTGGTCAGGCTTAGGATAGTGGCTCTCAAGTTGTCAAGTTCTCAGGTAAGAAGACACCGAGGGGTCCACGTGAAAAACTGGGAACAGTTTATTTTCACTATTCAATTCGAATGAGCTCAATGTGAGTAACAGTCATAAGAGTGACTACTCTGATCATAGGTTTCACTTCCTCCACGTTTATCTCTTCAGCTGTAGTTGACAATTTAATAGGGGATTTACACTTGTGCATCAGCTCTTTGCAGAGCCTCCGCTGTAGCCTACGCATGTGGCTTACGCCATTGTGAATATTTATACTTGTGCGATGGTGTGTCTGTGTCACTAAATAGAATGTAATGATACACTCACTGGCCACTTTATTAGGTACACCTTGTTAGTACCAGGCTGGACCCCCTTTTTAACTCTTGGTGTCATAGCTTCAACAAGGTGCTGGAAACATTCCTCAGAGATTTTGGTCTATATTGACATGATGACATCAAACAGTCGCTGCAGATTTGTCGGCTGCACATCCATGATGAGAATCTCCCGTTCCAGCACATCCCAAAGCTGCTCTATTGGACTGAGATCTGGTGACTGTGGAGGCCATTGGAGTACAGTGAACTCATCGTCATGTTTGAGATGATCTGAGCTTTGTGACATGGTGCGTTATCCTGCTGGAAGTAGCCATCAGAAGATGGGTACACTGTGGTCATAAAGGGATGGACACGGTCAGCAACAATACTCAGGTAGGCTGTGGTGTTTAAACCATGCTCAGTTGGTACTAAGAAAATCTCCCCCACACCATGACACCAGCAGCAGCAGCCTGAAGCGTTGATACAAGGCAGGATGGATCCATGCTTCCAAATTCTGAGCCTACCATCTGAATGTGGTTTTTCCAATCTTCTATTGTCCAGTTTTGGTGCCACGTTCAAAGTCACTTAAATCACCTTTCCTCCTCATTCTGATGCTCCGTTTGAACTTCAGTAGCTCGTCTTCACCATGTCTTCAAATGCACTGAGTTGCTGCCACATGATTGGCTGATTAGCTATTTGCATTAAGGAGCAGTTGAACAGGTGTACCTAATAAAGTGGCTGGTGAGTGTATAAATATGAACAAGACGCATTAAAAGGCCAGAGAATGCTGGTGAGCAACATTAAGTGTTGACAGAGTCCGACACTTTGTCACCTCCCTAAAACCCACTGGACTGATTCACTGCTGGATGCAGTTAGAGTATAATAGCAGTGTGACATAATCTACGCTTCATGTGTCTTTCCCCAAACATTTGCTTTGTCTGTGAACTGTTTACAGCATGTGTGCATCACATGTTTCTCTAATCTGAGCCGATATCACCTCGCATACGTTTTAGATTCCTGCTGACAAGTGATAAGTGAAGAGATCTGATCATCAGAGAGGAGACGCAGCAGCTCCTCAGCGGGGGAACAATCAGTGGAGCTTCACTCTGGTCTAAACAACACGTTTGTTGTTTCCTCTGCACACCAGCTGCTGCTGCTGCTTCCCCTCTGAGGATTCATTGGCAAAACAACAAAAGAGAGCATTCTCAGGTGCTTTGGTGCTGTTGTTAGCGGTGTTGATTACAAGGTCTGAATAATGGACAATTACAGGAAAATGTGACTTTAGGAAAGTTGGCCACATGTGATGTGCATGTGTCACAGCAGAGGGAGGACAGGAGCTCGCTGCGCAGGGTTTTAATTCAGTCATATATCACCAGGCAGATTCTTTTCAAGACAGGTGAACAATAGTGGAAGAAAAACAATGGCTGTATGGTTTCACAGGTATGTTTGTCCAAGGCTTTATGGTTTTTACGACAATGGCTGGGAAGCGCTCCACGAAGCTGACCGCACACACAAACATGGAGTGGTTATCTTCTGGTTTGCAGGAGGTGGGAAGAGAAAAAGAAGACGAGCCCAGGCTCCAGGCTTCTGTCCTCAAGGAGGTTTTTGGTATCCGTTGATAGGGCTCCCTGCCTGAGGACAGAAAAATAAACTGTAAGGGAAGATGACCAAAGACAATAAACATAAAGGATGTGCAAGAAGGGAAGTCAGAGAGATAAATGCCTTTTGGAGGAATGTCCCAGTGAGTAATGGCTTGATATCAAAGTTAAAACTGGGCTTAACTTTGCTAAACAGTGAACCTTTTTTAGATTTCTAGGTTGCATTCATGTAGTTTGGAGGTGGGTTCTGACCCTGGACTGCTGAGAGAAGTGTTTGCAGCTTTAACAGTCACTGGTTGAAGAAGCCAAAGGTTAACGTTTGCGGCTCAGGCTTTTCCTGGTCAGAGATTTCCTCGGTGTTCAGATGAGCAATGAAATCACTGGTAGTCGTAGAAGTAAAGTAAGTTTTGCGCAGAGAACACTATGTGACCAAATCAGTGAGTAACGTGAGTGCTGAGTTCAGGTTTGAGGCGAGCTCTCGATCGGCCCAGTCACTAGAATAAAATGCTGGCATTGCTCGTTTCTGCAAACCACAGATATGTGACATCAGCACATAGTTCAGCTGAGTTTCTCATCAGGAGGATGCTGGATGCTTGAGACCAGGACGATAACAATAGCAGGTAATTGTAATGAAATGTCGGGACGTTTGACTCGATGAACTTCAGCGCCACATTTCAAAGTACTCTCCATTTAGAGGGGGTGAGATATGAAAGTTTTGTGTTGTAAAAGTCTTGCCTTTTGTTTTATTTTCTGCTGGCCTTGCTGAGAGGCAGCCCTGGTAAGTAAGAGACTATGCTAGCACCACTAGCTGTGCTGATGCTGCCAACAGTGCTAACAGTTATAGCATAAGGTAACAGTGCTAATGGGGTTTTGTGGCTCAAACTGAATCGCCTAATCACTGGGGCGACCTGGGAAGAGACGGGAGGGTGGTCTCAATGTTTTCACAGCAATGCTGTTGGGTCAGGACCATGTTACTAGTGGTGATTGACACTCCGACTTTAAATACAAGAAAAGTTGGCTTCAGAAGCAAGATGACGTGTTCATATGACATGTGCTGCTGCCAGACACTCGGGGTTGATGTGATGTAATAAGGACTGTTTTAATAACATTTGTAGACCCTTTACTGTTAGTAAACAGTATGATATTTTTTGGTGGGCGGGGCTAAGCTGGAGGCAAAACAGTTCTCCACAGACATTAGCTAGCGCTAGCTAGCAAGTTCTGTTGGCTTGTTTTAGACAATGGAGGAAGATGATGTGAGTGGTGCGTTCAGAAATACTCATTCTGAGTGTGGGAGTGCTCTCTGACACAAACTGGACCGTTCGTAAATTAAGAGCACCGCACTTTACTTAACAATTCGTGTCAGACTGAATTTACCAACGCACCATGTCAGGTCACTCACTCTCCGGGACCGCCAGTGTTACTGGAAGAAGTAAACACTGACCAACAGGACCAGACTGGCCGACCCGTATGCTCTCACTCAGTGGATGGATGATGTCACAGGAAGCCAATCTTGTTTGTTTTGCTATGGAAGCTAACGTTAGCTAATGTGCTAAAAAGTTAGCGTTCCAGAGAGATCCAATCTTCCTCTTAATAGCTCCCCAGTTTCTGATGAGGTGGACATGATAACCCTTAATACACATAACGTTCTTCATCCCTACAACAGGAAATACTTTGTCCCTAACCTGATATGAAGTGTGCGCTGCACATGTGAGCATTTTTGATGATGGCCTCCGTCCAGTCCTTTGGTCTGATCACATTTAACCATCTTTGTTTTTGTTGACGGGCAGTGGCGGCTGGTTTTGAGCCATGACTCCTTCTATTCTGGCTCCCAATAACACAACAAGACCACATTTGAAGACTCCTGTGTAGCCTACAGCCCTGTGGGGGAGAGGCAGCTTTAACTCCAGGTGATGAGATGACGTCATTGTGACGTCGGCCCTGAAAGGGTCTATATGAATATATTTCAATGTGAAAGGTGTCACAATGGTGCAGTGGTTAGGACTGTCGCCTAGATCCAGATTTGAACCTGCCGTCTGGCTTGTGGAGTTTGCATGTTCTCCCCGTGTCAGCGTGGGTTTTCCTCCAGGTGCTCCAGCTTCCTCCCACAGTCCAAAGACATGCAGGTTAATTGGTGACTCTAAATTGTCCGTAGGTGTGAATGTGAGTGTGAATGGTTGTCTGTCTCTATGTGTCAGCCCTGTGATAGTCTGGTGACCTGTCCAGGGTGAACCCCGCCTCTCATCCAACGTCAGCTGGGATAGGCTCCAGCCCCCTGCGGCCCCTAACAGGATAAGGGGTTACAGAAAATGAATGAATGAGTTCTAATGTGAAATAGGTCCAAACTCCTGTTCAAAGACTCACTGCCAATGCATTTTAAACAAATTATATTTAATCTACACACAAGAGAAATTCACATTTCTCAACCAAATTCGAATCAGCACTTTTTTGTTTTTCCTCTTCAGCTATGAAGAACAGAACTCTTTTCCACAGAGTGTGAATCTACAGGTTATATAAATCATGTCAGAGCTGTAATGTGTTTTATCATGGTTGTTTCCTCTATGTCTCCGGCGGTCCCTGCTCCTCCAGCTACATTTCCTCCCTCTCTCAGCTCTGCAGAAAAAAAGCACCCTGCATCATCTGCACTCAATCAGAATAATTATCCAAAGAAATGCAGCGCAGAGCCTGTGAGAGGTGAGGGGAATGAAGCACAGAGGCTATTGGCAATCACCTCCCTCCAGTCATTATTAGTCATCTCTCTGCTGCTTTGGAAGAAAACCCGGACGGATTGGGAGGAAGCCATGTGCAGCCGACAGACAGACAGACAGACAGACAGAGAAAAGGCCTGATGTGACTCCGGTGCCCAGAAAGTATCAGCGATCTCTCAAGGCTTTGGCAGCGCAGCGGCTCCTCTGGGGACTGGCAGCGATCCGCACACGAGCATCAGCCTTATGTTCTGTCTGTCAGGCTTCCTCTTATCCGCAGATTTTAAAAACACTGAGCTTGTCACTCTGAAGATGTGGAAGCTTTTAAAAATCCCAAACACCTTTTGGGTTCTTCGCTATAAAAATCCTCCAGGCAGGAGGGTGAGGTGTTCGAGGTCCTGTCAGGATTTGTGAACGCTTCCTGAAGGAGTCCTCTGTGGGACATTGTGGGGTTCCTGTTTGATTGCAAAATAGCTTTGCAATCAAAAGTTCCTCAAAGGCCTCTAACTTCTTTTAAAGCAGACTGATTAGACTCTGGTGCCCGTGAAGTATCAGTTTTATGAATGTTCTGGCAGCCCCACAAGTCCACAGGGGACTGGCAGTCGTCCTCTGATGAATATCTGTGTGTTTTGAATTTCTAATTTCAGCCTCCAGATTTGCACTTGTATCTGATCCAGAGATTTCCAGAGGCTGAGCTGGTCACTGTAAAGGTGGAGGAGCTTTTCTAAAAGTCCAGCTTCAGTAGTTTTGCACCTTAACCCTCAGATATAAAGGAATAACCCCTCATATCAGAGTTAGTATTATCATATAGAGGCATCACATCACCCTCAGAGCTTGTTTACTTTCAGATTAGAAGCATTTCAGGAGCTCAGGTGATAATTCTCTGGCATATTCATTTACTCACTTGTTAAATTTGAGTCTTACTTTTCTTGTTGTGGTATATTTTTTCATTAAAAGCTGAGATCTGTGAACAGGGGGTCAAACAATCGGACATGCAAGCAGTTTAGCCAGGTTGTCGATTTTCTTAAGCAAAAGCAAAGTGAGGACATCAGAGTGTTAATAGATCAGTTTGACCTGTTTTTCAACCATTTCATGCCTCAGTGTCCCTGAAAATTGATATTTTATTCTGATAAAGGACACTAATCACCCAACTTCACAGTGAAGTAAGTACTAAAGATGAATTACAGCAAGGGAAAGGCTCAAACTAGAGAAAAAATTGAGTTAAATGCAAACAAGCTGGTGATTATTCACTCTGCCTCCAAGTGAAAAAATATTTGGTTAAACTGCTAAAATCCATACACAGATTTGCAGCATTTAAATCTGATTCTGGCCTTTTAACAGCGTTTATTTTAAACAGACCCTTTAAGGGCCGACGTCAGGTTAGGGACAAAGTATTTCCTGTTGTAGGGATGAAGAACGTTATGTGTATTAAGGGTTATCATGTCCACCTCATCAGAAACTGGGGAGCTATTAAGAGGAAGATTGGATTTCTCTGGAACGCTAACTTTTTAGCACATTAGCTAACGTTAGCTTCCATAGCAAAACAAAGAAGATTGGCTTCCTGTGACATCATCCATCCACTGAGTGAGAGCATACGGGTCGGCCAGTCTGGTCCCGTTGGTCAGTGTTTACTTCTTCCAGTAACACTGGCGGTCCCGGAGAGTGAGTGACCTGACATGGTGCGTTGGTAAATTCAGTCTGACGCTCTACACTAAAATGAGAGCCCTGTTGGTGGAAGAAACGGAGCCTTATATTTCTACATGAATTAATGAATGGTTAAGTTAAGTGCGATGTGGTCCAGTTTGTGTCAGAGTGCGCTCCAACACTCAGAATGAGTATTTCTGAGCGCACCACTCACATCATCTTCCTCCATTGTCGAAAACAAACCAACAAAACTTGCTAGCTAGTGTTAGCTAATGTCTGTGGAGAATAGTTTTGCCTCCAGCTAAGCCCCGCCCACCAAACAACGTCATGCTGTAAACTAACAGTTAAAGGGTCTATACTAAAACAAATACAGTGCAGTACAGCTGTGCCCCCTAGTGGCTGTTAGGTGATATCTCTTCCACGACACGCCTGATAATAAGCGCTCATCATCCTTGCAGTGCAGCTGAACACTGAAGGAGTCACATGTCTTTGTTAAAATACACAGCAGACAGACAAAATATCACTGATGAGACTTCAATGCCTCTGAATCAAGTTTCAGTGGGTTTTTTTGTCCTGGCTCTACAACAAACCCACTGAGGACTGGCAGCTGTGCCCAGATGATTATTAGAGATCTCGATCCAGAGGTTTTAAAACACTGAGCTGATCACTCTGAAGATACTGGTCCCCTTTAAAATCTGAAGGAAGTGTAGCAAATCGGTACAGCACAAGTAAAATAGACCTGAAGGTGCTTTTCTCCAGGAAAAACACAATGATTTGAATAGTGTAAAGAGCTGTTTTCCACACCTGTTATTTATTTGGCCACATGGGGGCATCAGAAACACTGTGACACTGTTTCACATCATGATTATTGGGAGTATTAAACACTGATTAGCTGCTTTTATGTTCAGTAGAAACGTGACGTTCATAGACCTCTTATTAAGGAGGTCAGGGTGGCTGGATGGTGTACAGAACAAACAACTGAAAGATACTCTGTGTTCGTTCATTAAGTTGTTTCTTAAGGAACATTCTGCGGTCACCCAGTGATTGCATAAAGACAAAGAAAGCTTTAAAAGACAACAATGATGAGCCTCCAGTACCCACGAAGTCTCAGAGCTCTGGCTGTACGACAGCCCCTGTGGGGACTGGCAGTCACACCCAGATGAATATTAGCCCTGGTCTTTGGATTTCAGTCTTCAGATCAGTCCTTGTCTTTGATCCAGAAGTGTTTGAATACACAAGTGGTCGCTCTTAAAATGAAGGTTCATCCGAGGATTCTTTTGAGAATGGCGGTTATTCGATTAGCTGAAGGGAGGAAAATCAACTGGCACCTATTTTGATCATAGAGTTGTGGTTTTACTCATTTTCCAGCAGAAATTTCAACCTTTTTGTTGTTCTAACTTCTCAGATGTGACGATTTGACGCCTTGCTTTGTCATGTATAGCCTCGTTTCCACCAAACACCTTCGGTTTGGTACCTTTGGGTCCAAAAGTAACCGTTCAGACATGGTACCTAGACCCTGGGTCCGTTAAGCGTTGTTGTCACTCACTGCTCCGTCCAGCACTCGCTGTATTTCCTCATCAGCAGTGACACAGATGGAAGTCTGCACCTGGTTTATCGTCCACAGAACGAGGCTGCACGCCCACATTTTCAGAACAAAATACAACAGGCTGCAGTGAGAGTCTCTCTCCATGGGATATTTAAAAATAGCAGCTTTGTGCATTTTGTCCTTCTCAGGCAAGCTCAGGGGTTTAGTGTTGCTGTAGCCCACAGGAACAACACTCCACGATGCTTTCTTTTTTCTCAGAGTGAGGATTAAAATAGATGCAGTTCAAATAATGCGGCCGAACTTAATATATATCATTACTAAAAGTGTCTGTCACATAAAAACTAAAGTGATGCTCAAAGTTGTCACAGTGAAATTTAAGGTGTGCTGATGGATTCACGTCATCAACTCATGCATTGAGTAACATTACAAGTTAACGTTCCACCTTAAAAGTTGCCGGCAGTCGGCCCAGTGAATGAAGTGATTTTTTCTCCGACTCCAGCTGCTGTGAGAGGCAGCAAAACATCCTTTCATTTTATAGTTCCAGTTTACTAATAAAACTCTCCACAGTATGAACAGTGGTTACATGAGCCTCAAAACCAGACACAACTCAGCCCTGAGCAGAGTGACCGTCCTCTACTGACCAATCAGACTGCAGTGTTCACAGCTCCACCTTTTAGTACCAGATCTGTGTGCTAGGTACCCCAACAGAGGGGGGACCAAACTGAACCGTACTGCTCGGTGGAAACAGGGTGCATGATGGGAGTATCTTTGGGGCTGTTTTTCCAAGTAATGCCAGCACTTTGAACGCATCTTCTTGGTATGGAAAAAAAGGCATTTTTCAGCTTTTCTCTGACATTTTTTAGACAAAACAATAAATCAAATCATTGAGAAAATAACAGATGGATTATTTAATAAAGAAAATAACCATTAGTTCCATGTGTGGTTGCCAAAGAGCTTTCAGTCAGTATCTCAAATCTTCTTCACTTTCTACAGTCGACAGACAAAAACACATGTAACCACCACTGCTAAAGAAGTATTTCTAATTTCTGGACGAACTGACAGCAGAGCAACTCCTCTGGGGATTTGCAGCCACTTTTCGATGAATATTAGCCCTCCCTAATAAATCTCTGATATTTTCCCCCTGAGGTTTGCACGTGTCTCCCACACAAAGCGGTGCACTCTGACATGTATGGAGGGACGATGCAGAGCATTCCTCAAACACACTGCAAAGAGTTAGTGAACATTAAGAGATCATGTGACCATTAAGGAGTAGAGAAATGAATCTGGTACCTGGTTAAAGAGCTCCTTATACAGCATGTTTGACTTCTCCAGCTGAGACTGCAGGTCAGCCATTTCATCTGTGTCCCACGATGTTATACTGCGTCAAAAGAAAGGCACGTTGTAAATACTGTGTTGTACAGGAGAGCATGTAAGAGTCTTTTTCTTGACACTCCTGACTTGTTTTTTGGTAAACAATGTGCAGCTTGTGTTGCATCTGTCTGTATGCTTCCTCATTCTGGTCTCACTCCGAAGTCCTCGAAAGTTAGCGCTTGGTCAGTGACTTTCAGCGTCAGACACCAACTGAAAAAACGTCCTTTCACATTGACATAATGCGCAGCCGGTCGCTGTTGCTGTTGTCCAACAATCACTGACTTTCAATCAGGAGGCCAGTGTTTGCTTCCCGTGTGACTGTAAAGCCAAACTCTGTTCTTTTTTCCTAAACTCACCTACGTGTGTGTTGCAGAACACAACCACGTGTGTTTGTTGTTGAAGCAAAGATCACACCACTTTTTAAATCTGTACCAAAATGACATTTAAATAATCACCCGTGTTCATTGTTATTTTTTAACGCACATTAACCCTTTGAAACCTGGAGTGACGTGACTTTTCTTGTGCTGCTTTCAGATGCCTTTCGCAAGTATTTAAACCCTTGAACCCTGAGAACATTGGTGTGATTTATTTTAAAAAATATGGCAATGAGCCACTTGGTAAGACATGTACCAAAAATTGCAAAAAAAAAAAAAAAAAAGATGTAGAAAATTATTTTTTTTAAAATAGGGAAAAAAGAAAAAGGCTAGGGGAAAATTATTTATTAATATCATTATTATTATTATTATTTTTATTAGTTTTTAAAATTATGTTACAAAATTATTATAATTTTTAAGCACTCTTACCAGATTATTATTTCGTTTCCTTTTTTTTCCCTTTTACAGATTTTCTTGTTTTTAATTTTTAATTAATTTCTTGCTAAATTTCTGGGTCATTTCTTCTTTCGTTGCTCGTTGTCTTTTTCCAATGTTTTCAAAGGAAATAAGCCAACCTGCTCAGATTTCAAAGGGTTAAAGGGATACTTTGTGTCACCAAGTTGTGGGAGTGTGTGCAAATGAAATGTTAAGACGTTAAGACCTCTCCGGCCTTCCAACAGCCAAAGTCCACCAGATGACAGGAACATGACATAGATGACGTAAAATGACAGGTTATGAACCTGCCGTCTGTTCCAATACCCATACTTTCTGTACTCACCGTACCCACTTTGGATACAGAGGGCGTTCACATTACGATTGCGGAAAAAAATAAGTGTACCTAAAAGACCCGGATGTGTACTCATAACGGCCAAAATTGAGAGTGTGGAACATTGTACACTTTTCGTACTCAACGGCCGCCATCTTAGCTACGTAACGGAAGAGGCAGGACCACTACAGCTTCAATTAGGTCTACATTGGTAGACAAAACAAACATGCATGATAATTAAATTACACCTACTGCAGCATTCTCTGTCAGGAGGAGGAGGAGATAACGACACTGACGAAGTCAGTGCATTGTCCACATCGCCATTGTTAAGGGAGTCATTTGTAGGGGATTTGTAAAATTGTATAGAAGTGAAACTTTCCGTCCGTCTGTTCCAGTTTGTTGGTGGGTGACGTCACTGACGAGTCGCAGCCGTAGTCGTGATTGTAACATCCGGTAAGTGCGCCATAGAGTAATGAATCGGAACATCACTTACTTGCTGAAATATGTGCACTTTGTAAGTGCAGACAGTGTACTGTGTGTAAGTGTACTCATGGCAGTATAGATTTTGGAACAGACTACTGGTCTCACTCTGAAGTCGTCGAAAATCGGTGCTTGGTCAGTGAGTTGCGGTGACAGACAGAGAGCAGTAAACAGTCTTTTCACATCAACACGATACGTGGCTGGTTGCCGTTATTGTTTAACAGTGCCCAGCAGCGTCAGGGGGAATCACAGCGGGACAACAACAAAAGTTAAGGTGACGAAAGTTAAGGTGGGGTAGGCGGGACGGGGTGGTGGATGGGTCCAGCTACAACTGACTTTCACCCGGGAGGCTGTTGCTCGCTTCCTGTGTGATTGTACAGCCAAACCCTGTTCTTTTCTCCTAAACCCAACCACGTGTGTTTGTTGTTGAAGGAAAAAAACATCAATTTGTGTTCTTATACCAACATAGTGCATTTATTTTGAAGGAGACTGTATGTAAACAGTAAATTTCCTGTATTTTTTAAAAAGGCAATGCATGTAACAGGCTGAACCTGACACGGCGTCCTAAAACGTCAACAACCAACACACCCTGGGTACCTTGGACGTCATATCTCAACACGGAAAGTCCACGACCAAACGTTGATAACTGACGAGGTCAGAGAGAAAGTGTGTTGACTTCCTTACCTGTCACAGCATGTAGTGTCCTGCAGGGGACAGAGGACGTTCTGTGTGGGACTGTCATGATGTAAACTCTTTTGTAGCTTCTCTGCCTTCTTCTTCAACATGATGACCTGTCTCAGCAGAGCGTCTCTCTCCACCATCAGGCAGTCTTTGAATCTGCGGTTTAGACCATGAGATAGATTTATAGAGATATGGTGCGTTCCATTTGCACTGAAAAGTCTGAATTCTTGCTTTCCCAGTCGGATATTTGAATTGGATCGCCCTCTGAAGTCGTATTTCTGACTGAGAACGCTGGAGGAACCCCTCCAACCCCAACCTCAAAATCCAAGATGGCTGCTCCTCACATCAACAGTAGAAAGAACTGTAGTGATATACTGTTTAGCAGTACTTCTGTCTTGTTTGTGTCTCATTAAATCAGTCTTACACACAGTACCTATACCTTTTTTCACAATAGGCCCGCCATGTTGAAGGCAGTGAGACGAGCACAGACAAAACACAGATACAGCAGTTGCTGAAATGAAACAACCTCCATCGCTCTGACACACACTGTTAGCAGCATGCTGATGTCGTTATTGGGAAAGATGTTTCTCAGGGCCGTGCGTGTCCTTTGAAGGCGTACAGGGAAGTTTTCAGATGCTGAGTGTGATTGTAAAAGTTCAGGGAGAACCCACTGACCTCTTGACACAACACATCCAGTAGCGCTGCTGCTGACAGAGCCACTCAAACTGCTCGGCTGTCCCTTGTAGTTTCCTCAGACTGCCCTCGTTCTCCAGCTGCAGCTCCCTCACCTCAAAGACAAGAAAACATCACTTCATATTTCCTCTCTAACCAGGATGAGATTAAGACAACAAGAAAGCAGGAAACGATGATTGTGGCGTGTTTGTCTGGGCTCAGATGTAGACGAGAAAAGACTCTTGAACTCAGTGCCGTCATCTGGAAAGATGAGCAAACGCAACAGTCGGACTTAATCTCCGACTCCCAGGACTTTCTCAATAACTCACCGACTCTGTCCGCCGCAAATAAATGTTCTCATTAAGTGTTTCAGTGACAGTGCGGTGTGCTGTTTTGTTCTGCTGGACGTGTCTCGCAGGAGAGATAATTGTAGAGCTGGATTGTTTGCTGTTTGATGGACTGGTTGAAAGCGAGGCCAGGAAGGGAGTGAGTCTTTGAAGCCAAGTGTAAATGAAAAAACCCTGACAGTGTGTAGGAATGTTTCACTAATGCCCAGACTGCACACACACTAATACACACACAGCGCCAGAAACACATCTGAATTAGTGCCTTCCCTCCGGGGTGGCTGTAGTTTGTCAAATTTGGCCACAGCACATAAATTTGAACCTTGAGGTTTTATGTTTCATGAAATTAATTATTCAAAATGCAGCAGCAGACTTGTTATTCTGGGTTTTAACTGGCGCGCTGACACGTTGACCCAAACTATCCTGAGAACAGTGTTAATCCATTACTGGTGATGGGAGGACGCTGGCAGCGGCAGGATGTTGTGCTGCATTATTTCTGCAGGAGTTGGCTGCGAGCTGGACGAAGAGAGATACTCCACATTCATTATAAAACCATTAAAAGTCCATTACTTATCTATTTATGTTCAAACACAGAGGAGCAGAGAGGAAACAAGAGTCCGACCCTGACATCTGCTGGACACAAGTCACATTACAACCTCTGAGCAGGACAGACACCACAGTGTCTGCAGGCTGGTTTCATACTGAGCTGTGAATGTTTAATGTTTGATTTGTTGGGAGTTCATGTGTTCAAATGATGTTATTAGGGGTATTTTTGTTTATTGTTTATTCAAGGATCTCCATTAGAAACACATGAATGTGCCTCTAGTCCAGGGGTGTCAAACTCACTTTAGTTCAGCCTTATTCAGCAGTGTTTAATCTCACGTGGGTCAGACCAGTAAAACCATTTTAGAATAACCTCAAAATAATAATAACCTTCACATTTTTCATTTGTTTTAGAGTAAAGCACTACTACATTTTTAAAATGTTTATCTATTTAATAACAGATGATGAACAGCCTGAAATATCAGTCGGTCTCCGTCTCGCTGTCACTACATTTCCATTCTTTTGCCGTAATGCTGGCATCACCACATCAAACTAAAGAGGAAGCTATTAAGGAAGCAGGTTGAATTATCCCCCACCTCACAAACCTCAAACATATCTAAACTTCTGGCCGTACCTTAGCTGCAGGGTTCCATCAAAAGGTCTTTAAAATAGAAGTCTTATACAGATTATTTTGTACTAAAGCTGCTGACGATATTTTGCACCCTGTTCAATATCTATATCAATCAGCCAAAACATTCAAACCAGTGACAGGTGATGTGAATAACTTTGATTATTTTGTGCCAATACAATGTTCTTCTGAGGAACCTTGGGTCCTGGAATTCATGTGGATGCCCCTTTACGCACTCCACCCACCTAAACATTGTGACAGACCAAGTACCCCCCTCATTACAACAGTACTCCCCAATAGCAGTGCCCCCAGCAGGATAATGCACCATGCTACACCACAAACATCCCTCAGGAATGGCCCAAGGAATGTGACAAAGAGCTCAAAGTGTCAACCCGGCCTCCAAATTCCCCAGATCCCAAACAGAATGAGCATCTGTGGCTCGTGCCACTGGTGCCAGACACTGCAGGACACTCCCAGAGATCCTGAGTCCATGACCTCGACAGGTCAGAGCCAAGTCCGATCCAAGTAGGCCCCACCTTGGATTAAAGGTACATCTGGGGTACCGGCACATCACAAGAATCCTTGAGCAGATTGGGACCTAGCCAGGTCAACACCTTGAGCTTTTTGTCATGCTTTTCTGCTCGGGGGGGGAGGGCACTGCAATTGGGGAGTACTGTTGCCATGAGGGAGGGTACTTGGTCTGCAACGGTGTCTGAGTGGGTGGAACATGTCAGGTGGTATCCACATGAATGTCAGAACCAAAGGTTTCCCAGCAGAACAATGCACTGGGACAAAATATTGAAAGTTATTCAGTTCACCTGTCAGTGGGTTTAATGTGTTGGCTGATCGCTGTAGGACCACAGTGAGTGTTTACTGTATTTTCAAAGAACTGTATTCTGGTCGGGGTGGAAACACCTCTGAAGCAGCATGTTACATGACGTAGGGATTCATTTAACTCGCTCCTGAAAGCTGCACCATAAGAGCTTCAGTATTAGGTGTGTAAGTCATCTAGTGGGCCGGTTCTGGGCCTTAGGCCTGTATGTTTGACACCCCTGCTCTAGTCTTCCCAGGGTCCTACACATTAAAATACAACACGAACATAAAATAGGAACACAAGTAAAGATCTGAAAACACTCAGAGTACTAAACCAATACTCAACTGAAGTGCTTACCTTGTTGTCTGGCGAGGTATTTCTTTGTGATTAAGATTCTTTCTAATAATCGTTTTTTTTGTCATTTTGACATTAACAGTAGATATAATATCAACAGGCAGAGAATCTCACAGTGGTGTTGACCATATGGGCAGGGTGGACGACATTTGTCAAAGTGGACCCCTCTTCCACACACCCACTGGAGAGAGGGGGCCAAAATGGACAAAATTTTGCGTAATCTTAGAGCATTATTTGACCCACTTTCCGACAAGATAGCATAACATGGTTGGTACCAATGGATGTCTTAGGTCCTCTAGTTTAATGCGATACCTGTGTCTTCATGTAGCTTTAAAGCTGAGCTGATACAACAGGTTTGTTTGCTCTGCCTCACTCCTCAGCTTCAGCTCTGCCCGTCATACCTGCTGATTCTTCACCTTATTTGCCAGATACCGACCCAAAATGTGTCAGAGCTTCCTGTTCCTCACCTCCTTCTGATGAGCGGAGCGTAAATCCTTCAGCTTCTCTGTCAGAGTTCGGTTGGTGTCGTGTAGCTCCTCCAGCTCCTCCGTCTTACTGTCAGTGACAAAAACACAAGAAGATTTCATCTGTGTGTACTCTGAACACTTTACCTGTAGCCTGTTTCATTTTACCAGAGCAGAGTCACGTCAGTGCAGCTGTCAGCATCGTGTTGCAAGACTGAAAACTAATTTAAACTGACTTTTAAACGACTTTACAAAATTATTTTTACATCTTTGCTTTCTTAATCAAACTGCATCCATCTGACCTCTTCTGTCATTACACAAAAACACATTTTAGAAAAGATCCTTACATCTAAAATCATTAAATTCTGGTTGAAATTATAAATGTTTGTTTCATGTGGTGCAGCAGAGCTGATTTCTTAAACCCATGAGAATAAGAAGACACGTTATTTCTAATACTTTACTTTCTCATCTTAACTAATGTCAGCAGTCACTGCTTAAAATTTCTGACAGGAGGAGCATGAATACTGTTTATTTAAAGGCTTTAAGTCTATGTTTAAATATAAGATATGTCTGTTTGGAGCTCTTTAATAGAATAACGTTCCTTATCTTTACTGTTTTTCCAGGTGTGTCTTCCACAGATCTTTGTGTTCATCTGGATTTCTGTTTCCAACCGTTCATGCTCGTCTCGACTCTGATTCATTTTCATGATTGTAATAAATGCATTTAATGTTATTAACATTAACTCCCTGCTCATGTTCAGATTTCTTTCATCTCTTTGACTCACGGTCTGAAATCATAACGTGATAACGTATTCTGACACTGAGCCAGCTCTCCACAGAGATTTACAGTCAGCAGATTGAGACATTTCTGCTGACTTAAAGATCTCAGGACCGAGCTCGATGTTTTCATTCAGTCTTGAGACACAGTTTGAGATGAAGTTGGGTTCTCAGAGCAGCTGGCGACAGCTTCGCTCGGCTTCGGTCTGCTGGAGACGGTAATTAAACATCAGTGGGGAGGTTTTTGTTATTAATTTGAATTGTTTTGTTAAGTCTGCGGCCTTATCTGGGTTAATGTGTGTTTTTACATGTTGTTAGGTTTTAACAGCTGAGTGGAGCGAGGAGGAATGTGTGTGAATCAAACGATTCAACATGGTGAAGGAAAACATGGAGGTGACCACAGACGTGTTTTCAGGTATTTCCTCCAGAAATCAGCTGTGACAGGTCGCTGTCTGATGCATGGTGAAGGTTCGTGCTACGCTTGTGTAAGTATTATCACCACTGATGTACGCTGGGTTAGTGGATACACAGCACGATGACGTTAAGACCGCCCACTCAGAGTGGTTACCACCGAAACTGTTCAAAACTGTAAAATAATACAACTCTTTCTGGAGAAGATATCATTTGCTTGAGTCTCTATGACACATATTTAGTTGGGTTGCAAAGTGGGCCTACCTGTGCAGCTCCGCCTGCAGGCTCTCCGCCAGTGTAGCTCTGCGCTGGGCCTCATCGTGCAGCTCCTCCTGGAGGCTCTCTGCCACCACAGCTCTGTGATGGGCCTCAGCGTGCAGCTCCTCCACCAGGCCCTCCAGCTTCTCCTCAGAGCTCTGCAGGCACAGCAGCTCTGAGCTGACCTGCTGCAGGAGCTCACCGTCCCGGACGCTCGCCTCCGCCAGAAGGACCACACGCTGCTGCAGCAGGTCCACCAAGTCCTGCAGGACGGACACACGGAGACATACATGTGAGACACATACTAACTCCTACTTTTTATAGAATATTTTGACGTAATGGCTTTAAGTGTTCTGTTTTCAACTATTAAAACAATAGATAAGTAATATGTTGCTTACAGAGTGTCACAGCTTCATCTCATCTGATGCAGGTGTTTACAGAAAGGTAAACGCACCCGAACATGGACCCAAATGGAACCTATTTACCATGCATGTTAACCTTATATGACACAGTACGTCCTGATCTCGCTGGAGACGTCCTGACTGTGGCATTACTATCTTGTACAGACAGCACAATTACATTAAACACCGCTGTAGGTCAAAGAGTTCGTAACAAGCCCGAGCCTGACACCGTGTCAAATCTATGTGTGGAAACTGAGTGAGTCACTCTCCGAATCCTTAACAAACACCGTCGAGGTGTCACTGTGAAACAAGGATAAATATAAGAAGGTGAAAGGTATTCAGTGAGACATGCTGGATAAATAAAACTGACTTGATATGAAAGAAGATGAAGAAAACAACCCGCTTATGCCACACAAAATGCAGTGAGTTTTAATCAGAGTTTTCTCTCATATGTGCCTCTGAAATTGTTGAAATAAACCAGAGAGAAGAATTAACTGCTCACAGCTTGCAGCTCGTACCTGTACAGTCTGTGTCCAGGAGCCAAAACACCCCAAAAGTTTGGCAGCCTCTGCCACAGCCTCTGCATGTCCAGTATGTTAACACTGGCTCTTACTGGGAGCCTAATTCCAGTGTAATTCCAGTAATTGCAGTGTAGGTGGCCGCCTGGTACGGTCATGGCTTTGTGCGTCCAAATTATGGGATTGTAATGAGGTTAAATGCTACAGGTTCAAATGACACTCTGACGTCGGCCTTCAGGTAAGTGTTTCCTAACAGGACTCTAATCACCACACCAACGTCTGAGCTTTAAATAGAGCCGAGTGTTTCTGAGAATCAGGATTTGGTGAATAAGTTGTTCATAGTGATGAATTATCAGCTACCTCTGCAGCTGTGTGGAGATTTTTAGGTTAATTGAGCTAATAGTTTTGGTTTTAAGGCACATTTACTTCGTGTTTAATTCCCAGCAGGAGCGTGCAGCTTTTCCAGCCGACAAAGGTCTGTCTGATAAATTCTCCGCACCACTTCCTGTCCAACACCAAACAGCATGTTAGAGCCTGGCTGGTGAATAAGTGGGACATGAGAGGATAAAGAGCCAGATGTTTTTCCTCAGGAGTTGGTTGAGACCAAAAACAGAGCAACACATGAGACTGAATATTGAACTTAAAGGTTCTGTTTGTGACATTCGGAGCATCAGTGTAGCATCAAATGACGATTTGCTATATAAAGACAAAGTGGAGTCATGGCGTCCAGAGCAGAGAATGAAGTCACGCTCCCTCTGTGTGTGTTGTAGACGGGTCAGCGGTGCATATGTCAGCACCAAGCCCCCAGGAAAAGTGCTTTTTAGCGTTGTACCACCAGCGGCTCCCTCGTCTCAACGTTAATGGGGGTTTTTTGTTAGATGTCAGACATAAGGTCTGTGGTTAACACAAGCTTAAGAGACTTTCATGTGTTGTTCTGTGACATAAAATATGTCAGTAAATACCCCACTCATAAACTCTGAAGCTTCTTTGTGTCTTAAAAATGTTGGTTGCTAGTAAGCAGCTAAATGAGACTACGAAATGTTGCAAATTTCCCCGCTGTAGGACGAATAGATTGTAGTATCGTATGGAATCGTATCGTATCGTATCTTACCATATCAGATCTTATCTTCTAGAAGATCATCACTTCGAGCCACGCCGAACACAGCCTCACAGTCTTGTTATGGTGGTGATGTTAAACCATGCGATAGTAGTGTAGTTTGTTTATAGCCTAACATTTGCTTTTTACTTCTGGCAATTGCATTTAGGCTTCAGTAATCCTGAAAGTGGTGTTCATTTGTGAAGATTATTTTGCTGGACAAAATATAAGTATCGTAAGTGTTTGTTTGCCACAGAGCTTATTTTGCCAAGGGAATCAGTGCGATGCTAACTTCCTTGTTTTAATGTATTGCGTGAGATTATTTTTGTTTGAATACAATTGTTATCATAAATTAATTACAGGGGAAAAAAAACAGCAGATTTTCATTTTGGATCGCGGCTGAAAACAATTAAAATATCCACGGATTCCATTTGGTCCTGCTGATGAGAGCCGTGAGAGTGAACCAAAGCAATAAAGTTGCTGTAAAATCAAAACAATGAGCTGAAAGATGCTAAAATGCTCTTCAGAGATGAGGGGTGGCTGCAGAGCTGAGTGATAGTACTCTGTAGAACCACCAGTGACTTCTTTTATACTGGTATACATGTAGTTATTTGATCCATTATCAATGGCGGCTTTAGGTTGGCCCTTAAATGTACCCGTAGATTTTAAGTCAAACAATAAACGTGTTTCTTTCCTTGACAGACGTCATATTCATGATCTGCTCACCTGTTGCTGGTGGGTCCTGCTGATGAGTTGGTCGTGTCTCATCCTGAGCTCCATGTTCAGCTGCTCCTGGTGGAGGACTCGAGCGGTCGCAGCTTCCAGATCATTCTGCAGCTTCCTCTCTCTCTCTCTGGACAACAGGAACTCCCTCTCGAGCAGAGCTGCAGCCACAAACAACAGACCCCGGTCAGGTTTGGACGGCTGAACCGTAGCTGTAGATGATTTTCATTAGAACAGAAGATCTGCTGAATGTGAGCCACATGGACGTATTTTAAAAAAAATGACCGTAAAACCATAAAATAACCGTAATGTTTGAAACCACAACACTTTAAATGCAGGGTTGTGTGTCAGCTGCTGACATCTCTGGCAGTGAGACACTTTCCTCTGCCCAAACCTCATCACTGCACGTGTGTGTCCCCGATACTTTTCACACACATTGCTCTTGGATCTCTGCTCTGTTTGCCGTCCTCGTCCCAACTCTATTGTCCAAATCATGTTTGGTTGATGAAGGTCAGACGTCTCAGTGTCTCTCTACAGTCAGGCTTTTTTAGAAATTCTCTTTTTATGTCCTCATTTCTGCGGACGCCAAGAGCAGCAAAGCTGTTATCTCGAGATCATGAGTGAATTATTTTGTTATCTCTGAGAAAAATAAGCTTTGTTATTTCGAGATAATCGACCTTTTATCATGAGAAAAATCAACATTATTTTTCATCTTGAGTGTCTTTCCCACCAGACAAAAACCCGCCAACATCTGGCTTTTTTATTCAATGGGAAAGGTTACAATCAGCATTCACTCCTGGATCAAATGACTCAGTAGTAGTCAAGTGTATTGGCTTCAACTCCGATCTGCAGTGATGGAATTACAGCACTTGGGAGGACTCGCTAATTTTAGCGCCTTTGCCAGCCAGATGTCGCCACAGAGTACCATCCATCCGCGTCCACGCAGAGCTTGAACATCTATCCAAATTTAGTCGGCACAGACTTTGAGAGAGTCTAAATGAGTAAGAGATTACAAGAAATAAGCGCTGTAACATTTTCACTTGTCTCCATGTTGCTTTCTACTGTTTACTAACCTGTTTTCGTGCCTGTTCGTGACATTGAACGAGACACACCAGGGAGAAGAAGGAAAAAAAAGGCATAGTCATCTGCTGCGGTTTTGGTCTACTACCAATGGGAAAGGAGCCTATTGCCTAATTTTAAGGGGTTTTCCTGTGTTTTAAAAACCTACATACACCCCCTAATTTGTTATTTGGCTAGTAATACACTTTTTCCACCAAAATTGGCACGTTTCTGGGTTTTTAAAACACGGGAAAACCTGTTGAAAATAGGTGACAGGATTCTTTCTCATTGCCAGTAGATCAGAGCTGTCTCTGTGTTGGAACTGGCAAGCTCATGTTTTTTGACAGGGGACGTTGTCTTCATAAAGACATGAACTTGGAGATCTCAGAATAATTTCCACTTGTAATTGTAATGTAATTTCCACTTACAAAGTTGTGAATCCCACAAGAGGGGGCATTGATAAGGACTCTTCTCATGGACACAGTAAACACTGTTGTCATGTAAAGCTGTTTTCACCAAGCAATTCAGTTCAGTTCAGTTCAGTACGCTTTCCTTCTGTTTCCACAGTGAAAAGTTGTAGATGGTACCAATAGAAGCGTTCCTTAGCGTCCCCATGTTTGGTCCCCCCTCTGTTGGGGTACCTAGCACACAGATCTGGTACTAAAAGGTGGAGCTGTGAACACTGCAGTCTGATTGGTCAGTAGAGGACGCTCACTCTGCTCAGGACTGAGTTGTGTCTGGTTTTGAGGCTCATGTAACCACTGTTCATACTGTGGAGAGTTTGATTAGTAAACTGGAACTATAAAATGAAAGGATGTTTTGCTGCCTCTCACAGCAGCTGGAGTCGGAGAAAAAAATCACTTCATTCACTGCGCCGACTGCCGGCAACTTTTAAGGTGGAACGTTAACTTGTAATGTTACTCAATGCATGAGTTGATGACGTGAATCCATCAGCACACCTTAAATTTCACTGTGACAACTTTGAGCATCACTTTAGTTTTTATATGACAGACACTTTTAATAATGAGTGGATCTTCAAGTGTTTGTATATTAATTTGCAGCGGATTATGTGAACTGCATATATTCTAATCCTCACTTCCTGTGGGCTACAGCAACACTAAACCCCTGAGCTTGCCTGAGAAGGACTAAATGCACAAAGCTGCTATTTTGAAATATCCCATGGAGAGAGACTCTCACTGCAGCCTGTTGTATTTTGTTCTGAAAATGTGGGCGTGCAGCCTCGCTCTGTGGACCATAAACCAGGTGCAGACTTCCATCTGTGTCACCGCTGATGAGGAAATACAGCGAGTGCTGGACGGAGCAGTGAGTGACAACAACCCCGCCCACTGTTTGCAGTGGAAACACTAAACTGACGGAGGGTCTAGGTACCATGTCTGAAGGTCTGTTGGTTCCAAAGGTACTGTACTGAAAGTGTTTAGTGGAAACGGGGCTGTAACTGTTTTCAGATGATAACTCTGTTAATTATTATTCCCCCCCATTAACCCTGACAGTATCAAAGCAGCAGATAAAACCAGAGACACTTTTACAATCAGTGAGGCAGTTTCACTTTGACGTCATTATGACCTTTGAAAAAAGTTGTATTATCCACTGTGGACGTGTAGAGGGGCCATTAACAGGTTGATTTTACAGGCTCAGCGTGCAGCGTGAGTCTTTGCTTGGCAGTTATGATGTTTTCATTGTTTTATGCCGTGACACCAGATTTTAACTTCGACCGAATACATTCAAAATACAGTTAACAGCAGGAAGTGTGAACTTTAGATACCTTAGTGTTGTGTGTGTGTGTGTGTGTGTTAAATTAGACATTAGATTACTCAGGTCCTTTGTATGTTTTAGATTCTGGGACTTTGCACGCATCTGTGTCTCGGCTGTGAATAATAAAACTGTGAATTTAGATGAGACACGATTAACACAACAGACAAACAAGGGGTAATGTTAGTTAAGACAACACTGAACCAGTACACTCCAGTAACGTCTCTGAAATGTGAATGTGTAACTTTACTCTCAAAGGTCAGACAGCTTACCTTTGTCATGAGCCAGGCGGGTGCACTTGGCCGTCAGATACTGGATCTGACTGTAGTCCTCGTCCCTGTGTGCTCGAAAAAACTTCCTCATGCTCATCGGCGTCTTGACTTTTGTCTCCACACCCCAAACTAAAGCTTCTTCCACCTTCCCATGATCCTCGGGGCCGGGCAGGTGTGTCCCACCTGGTCAGATGGGACACAGCGCGCACATTTCCTGCAATATTTCACTCTGACTGCAGCACAGCTACAGAGGGCAAGTTTAAGCATTAATCCAAGCTGCTGTTTTCATAACATGGAGGAGAGGCGTGCTGCTGCTGGTGTGTGTGTGTGTGTGTGTGTGTGTGTGTGTGTGTGTGTGTGTGTGTGTTCAGACCTGATGTGTTTTGTTGACACCTGGCTCCCTGCTTGAATCAATAGGAAAACTATGACTCGTTCTGTGCACAAATTGAAGGTTTGATCTGGCGTTAAATTCACATTTTGTTTGAGAGTTTCCCCCCCGAGGCGTCGAGAGCTGCAGCAGGTTGGGCGTGTTGCGTCTGGCAGCCGGGCGTCTTTATAAGAGCAGCCTCAGGTGAGTTCTTTTATATTATAGGATTGCATCAGAGACTTTATAGAGGAAAATACCTTTGGCGTGTAATAACATCTTGTTCTTTATATACCAAATGTGGTAATGTTGTGTGATGGTAGTTTGTGTGTAGAACATTGTCTCCTTTTACTGCACCTGATTTACGTAAAGTTTCCCACATTAAAACGTCTATAAACAGCAAAGCCAGTGTCGTATATGTTGTTGTGTTGTGTTCTTACATCATCCCAGACATTTAACAGCAACATTTGAACCCAGAGAAACCTCCAAGTTTGATCAAGGACACTGTCTCCTGTCAGTGGCAGCATGTCCACTCTGTACATGCATCTGTGTTGTGGTTGTCCACCAGAAATTGTGATAATTGACTTTTAAGATGCATTTTTATAATACACTTTATAGATCTAGGTCATTTTTAACTAAATGTTTTAACCAGATGACAGATTTTAGTCATATGGCATCTGAGTCTTAAATGATCAGAGTAACAAGCTGGGCATATTTCAGTCACAGTATGACTTCAGACGCCAAACTGCATTAGAAAAACGCTGATTTTTGACATGAAACTGCTTTATTAAGTGTTTTTTCCAGTTTAAATCACAGGGTCAGATTGTTTTGGAGAGGAAGAGACCTCTGTGGATAATTCGGCTTCCAGCAAAAACCTCCTGAACGTCTGGATCTTAAGTTATCAGAGTAACAAGCTGCGCAAATGTCAGCGGCACCACAGCTCCAGACTCTGCCATGCCAAACTGTATGGGATATGTATACTGAACTACCTTATTTGGTGTTTTGACTAACTTTAATCACTGTTTCCATTTGTTTTGGAGATGAGGAGACCTCTGTGGATAATTCAGCTTCCTGTAAAAACCTCCTGAACGTCTGGATCTGAAGTTATCAGAAAGAAAAACGTGAGCACACATGAGCAGGTGCTGGGCTGGCGATGAGCTGAACAGCATTGGAGAAACACTGATTTTTGATGTATAACTGTTTTATTTAGTGTATTTACTGCTTTAAATCACTGGGTTCGTTTGTTTCGCAGCTAAAGAGACCTCTGTGGATAATTCGGCTTCCTGTAAAAACCTCTTGAACATGGGAATATTCAGTTATCAGAGAAAAAAGGTGAGCGCACATTAGCAGGTCCTGGGCTAGCAATGAGCCAAACAGCGTCCAAGAAACACTGATTTAAAATGTATAACTGCTTTATTTGGTGTCTTTTCTGGTTTAAATCACTGGTTTCATTTGTTTTGGAGAGAAAGAGATCTCTGCGGATAATTCAGCTTCCTGTAAAAACCTCCTGAACGTCTGAATCTTAAGTTATCAGAGTAACAAGCTGCGCAAATGTCAGTGGCATCACAGCTCCAGACTCTGCCATGCCAAACTGCATTAGAACAACACTGATTTTTACCATGAAACTACTTTATTTGGTGTTTTTACTAACTTTTATCACTGGGTCAATTTGTTTTGGAGAGGAAGAGACCTCTGTGGATAATTCGGCTTCCTATAAAAACCTCCTGAGCGTCTGGATCTTAAGTTATAAGAGACAAAAAGATGAGCACACATTAGCAGGTGCTGGGCTAGCAATGAGTCAAACAGTGTCCAAGAAACACAGATTTTTTTTTAACAGGAAACTGTTTTATCTTCTAACCAGTTTAACTGGGAACCACTGAAACAGACACCAAGCTTGCATGTGTAGCTCATCTGGTTCAGAGGTTGGAACCAAAATGGTTTTCAGGTGGCGGCCATATTGGATTTTGCCGCCATGGTCATCAGCAGGCCAATCTGTGATGTCCTGATATCCAGATGTCTTTTACATATATTAAGCTATACATAACCAGATTTGGGGCTTTTATCACAAAACGAACGACTCGAATTTTGTGAGCTCTGCCGCCCTACTACTGTGTGTGATAGGACAGTCAGATTTTAGGAGTACTAAACATTAAATTAAGTTTACTGGTCTGAATTCAGAGATGTGTTTACTACGACTTATTGAAATTATAAATGAGAAAGAGGCAGGATATTTAATATGTACTTGTATTATCAGGCCTATAAAGAACAACAGATTAAAGTGATGATAAATAACAGCTGAAGTGTTTGGTGAGAAGAAGAGGAGGTCACACAGAGAACAGAAGACGTTACTTTTATTTATAGTAAGTGTAAAGTTGTCGCTCATTGGCGCCAAATGTGTCTCTATACATGAAACACTGTGATCTCACCTGACTCTTTTTTCCTCTCTCCTCTCAGAAATGTACTTACTGTGAGATACCAGCAGAGGGAGGCAAAGAACAGCCGACTAACAGAGGAGTAATTATTTATTTATTTATTTACTGAACGAGTTCAGTGGTTGTTAACACAGAGGTAGTTTTCTATTCTACTTCCTTTTGTTTCTGTGACATGCTGTGTAGAGTCAGTGATGTATCCCAGAGTTACAGCGATCAATAAAGACATGTCAGGGATCAAACGCTGCCATAAATCTATGGCCTTTTTTTAATCAGTCTTTTCATTTCAGTTTAAGCCAATGGTATCTCATAATGATCTCAACACGGTTTAAAGTTCTTAACCACCGTGACAAGAATACATTTCTGAGGGAAGATGTTAATTCATGGGATTTATTTGTGGTAAAATAAAAACAGTTGTCTGTTTTTAGCGCCACTGAACTTACTTCAATCTTGTAACGGCACTTTGTATTTTGTTTTTATGTCTGTAAAGCACTTTGAAAACTTGTTTTTGAAAAGCGCTATATAAATAAAGTTTATCATATTATAATTCAGACTACTACAGCAGTGTTTTACTGTTGTTAAACATGATGTAAAACCTTCATACTGCAGCCTCCAGTTACAGGTGTCCACAGGAGGATAGACAAGTCTAATAACAACCACATTACAGTGTGTTATTAACCATTTAATAAATGTTAATATATGGTTTATTCATGCTGAATCAGGGGACTTACAGTAAAGTGTTGTAAGTAGTTTAATTATCAGTAAAATCGTCCACTGAACTGGAGATGCTGCTGCTGGTTGACTTCACTTCAGTATGTACGGTTTAATATAATTAAACATCACCACTGAATGTGTTTAAATGTCCTCGTATTGATATGATGAGATGTTTTGACTCTGTGTTTCTATCTTCCACTGGTCTGATTGTCCGCTGTGCTGCTGACCATCAGGACAAACTAACTCGTCCACACCGATGACATCAGTTCAGCTCATGTCCTGTGACGTCTTGTAAAGTGAGTGAGTCTGTTCGCCTCTCTGTACCCGTCTTTTCACAAAGCAAATGCATCTGTAGTCATTCAGAGGAGAGGATGTTCAAAAATGGCGTTTATTTAAAAAAAAAAAAAGAAAACCACCATGCTGACTTCTGCCTCTTCAACAGAACAGTTGTAGATAGAAAATGGCGTTGGGACATTTACACGGAGCGTCCGATAAATTAAATAAATACAACATCCTCCCAGACGTGTGAGAAACTAAGCGTTAACAGAGATAAACCCATCCCACAGCGACACACCGGCTCCTGTCACACCAGGGAGTTTTAACGTCAGACTACAAAACAGAGAACATTTGACAAATTGAGCTTAAAGTTCATGTCGTGTCACACAGACGTTACCCTGCTTGTCCAACCACAGACTGGTTTATAGACGACCACCAGTGTGTAAATCTGATCAGAGCATGTTCAGTTAAAGTAGTGTTACAGAACAATACGCACAAATCATGTCAGTAGTTTTCAATATTCAGTAACTTAGTTTAATACATTTGTAACTGGAACTAAAAAGCTGCCATCGTTGTGGTGCTTTTAATACAATCAGTGCGTTCACTGAGGACGTGATCTCTGGAAGAGACACGAAACAGACCATGAATAAATATTAAGCTGAGAGGGAAGCATCAGTGTTTTTAGCTACGGGTTTCCTTGGCAGATTTCCAAAGCTTTTCTCTTCCCATTGTTTTTTAAATATCTGTAGGAAATACTGTGGTTAGCTGAAGAGTTTATTTCTTCTTCTTTATAAACTGTAGCTGTTGATGTGACTCAGATGAGGAGACAGATGAGGAGACAGATATTCTCATGTCCGTGCATCAAGTATGAACTGCCAGGTGATTAGCTTAGCATCAAGACTGGAAGCAAACAGCTATCCTAGTTAACGACACACCTGTCAGCGTCTCTGAAGTTTAAAGATTAACACGTGTATCTCGTTTGTTTCATCCGCACACAAACAGAGGAGCTCGGTCTCACTCTGACGTCGTCAAAATCAGGTGCTTGGGCGGTGACTTGTGGCGTCAGACACTAGCGAAAGAAGCCGTCCGTTAACGTTGGCATGATATGCAGCCAGTAGCCATTACAGTAGGTCATGGGGAATCGCTGTATATCAAGAGTGTTAATCTTCTCACCTGACTCTTGAAAGAAGAGCAAATAACGCCCTGATCACACAGAAAGTGTTTCAGCAGCTGGAGGCGGCTTTTTGTAAATGTTTTTAATGAAAATTAAACTTTTTGTTATTTGCATCACGTTTCTGTGCTGTAGGCGCCGGATGCTCTGAACTCCTCGAGCTGAAAAAACTTCAACTCAAAGCGCCAAATGTCATCTCTTTTTTCGTCATAATTTTTCCCCATTGTCCAATCAGATGATCTGAGAGGCGGGGCTTCTGTGGTGGTCACGACAACAAGTTTACAGTTGGTAAACAATGGAGGAGAAACTGGTGGTAGTGGTTGCTGGATACACAGAGCTATACGGTCTGACGATAGACAGCAGGTCGTCTAACTGCCCCCAAGTCATCCTAAAATATGTCTGGAAATGGCCATCGTGGAGGAGAAGCTCCTGGACCAACTGGTGGTACTCCCCATGATCCAGCCTCTTTTTTAGGGTCTTATGTACCCACACAGATCTCTGTTTATCTGCTGACAGCCTCTCACCCTCAACCACCAACTGGTGGTACTCCCCATCATGGAGGAGAAGCTCCTGGACCAACTGAGGTCTAAATGTTGAGCTATTCCTTTGATGCACGTTTTTATTTACTGTTGTTTTAAAAACAGATTCTGAAAGTGGAGACAATACTGTGGGACAAGAGTGTGGTTATTAACTTTCATTGGAAATCTGCTGCGCCTGGAAACCCGTGGTAAAAGTACGTTCTGGGCCGACAACACAAAACTGAAGAATTCACTTAGGTTTTCAAATAATGGGACACTATTAAAGCAGATAATCAACATTAGTCCTCATTAAAATCACATTTCTGTTTCTTCCAGAGAGCACAGATTCAAACTGAACCATCCACAGAAACAAACCCCCCAACAAAAACAAAACAGACGTCTAAAAGAAATGTTCGACCCTCCTCTCAACTCAGCGGCGCTTCAGCGAGGCAGCAGATGCCAAACTCCGCGCTCAGCTCCCACTAATGCAGTTGAACAGCAAACAGGAGAGCTGCACCTGACGCTGCCAACAGATTACACAACCTAAAGTACAGATTTCCTTCACACAGAAACACTTCAAATCATACGACAGAACTCTTATCATGAAAATGCTGGTGTGAGGAAATGTGACGGCACGTAGCGCCAAATCTGGACCTAATGTGCTTCTAGAGAGAAATACGACAGTAACACTGAGCACAGACTGACTGAGGCTGAATGCTTTTACTTTGAAGGAGTCACATTTAAAAGCTTAAGGGCTCTCAGTGACTGGCCGGGCCTCGGGTATAAGTCGGCCGGTTCTTAGCTTGGCTCAGTTTCCAACAAGGCTGCTGTCCTCGAGCTAATCCTACGCTAGCTGGCGGCTACTAAAGGCTTTTCATGCTTTCTTGACCTGACACGGGCGAGGCTTACCCATACACAGAGTGAGGTAACAGCTATCGTATGCAAAATAACACGGTGAATAAGCAGCCTGCATCCTGTTGGCACCTGGGAAATCACCAAGTCAGTTTAATTTAATTTGATCTCTGCGGTGATGGTGAGGGTGTCTAAATGAATCCTGTCCTCTAAGTTCAGAGGAAACAAACACTGCTGCTCCTAAACGTCGTCTCATTGTGATATATTTTTGGATTGCAGACATTAAAATAAATCAAAGGGAGAGCATGTTAAAGTGAGAACACTTCTATCCAACATGATCCCAAACAGACAGAGAGAGAGACTGCTGGGCTGATTTATACTAACACATGTGACAGGGTTTAGAAGATGAGTGGTGACAGTAACAGCCCAGCTCCTTCACAAACACTCACTGATCTTTTTGACTTTCACATCTTAGCGACAGCAGCATCACATTAGCAGGAAGCTGGTGAAGAATCTGCACGCTATCAGCTCAACGTTCACCTTTAACTGTGAGAGACACAATCAGCTTCTTCTCATTCCCAGGTTGTTAAATGAAAAACACTTTGTCACACCCACACATTGCAACACGTGGTCAATGTTGTGAAATGGTTGCGGTTAAAGTTGGGCCCAATCCCTTTTCTGATTTTTACCCGTGTCACCTCTCCCCTCAGAATACATTTACAAGGTGCAGCGGTTAAAATCGTCCCCTATGAAAAGGGACAACCTTCAAGACCCCGATGCAACATCAGTAGCCATCGATGGTAGCATTAACGCAAACATTACTGCCAGACGTTGCCAATATGCCATCTTCTGGTGTTGTCATTTCTCTTACATGGGCTATAGGCAGCCTTTTGTGGTCCTCAGGACGCCCGCAATTTGTTCACATCTTAAGATTCACGCAATTAATACATCATTTGTTCATTCAGTTTCCGTAACCGCTAATCCTGCTGAGGGTTGCGGGGGCATTGGGCAAGAGGTGGGGTTCACCCTGGACAGGTCACCAGACTATCACAGGGCTGACACATAGAGACAGACAACCATTCACACTCAGATTCACACCTACGGACAATTTAGAGTCACCAATTAACCTGCATGTCTTTGGACTGTGGGAGGAAGCTGGAGCACCCATAGCGTCATATGTCATCAAAGGGGGAATGCCACATTAAAATATATCAAAATGTGGGACTGTCACGCACAAATCAGCAAAAACAGTACATTAGCTCGTTAGCTAGTGAGACATCAGCATTATAGCTGTTTCTTTTGTTATACTTGTTAAAAAGAAAAACATTCAAACATTATTACGATAGCTATTGTCATTTTAAATCTTTATTAACATAGAAAATTAATTTGTGGGTTTCTTTTGTTGCTTGTGCAGCCATCTTACTGATGATTTCTCATAACACTCGGCTCTAAATGTGCCTCTAAAAACCCTCTGTTTGGAGGGTCACGTACAACACTTTGCTGTACCCCTCTATAAAGATCTGGACACCAACCCCTGGACGTGAGGAGTGAAACGGAGTAGTGAGCGCTAAGTGGTGGAGGCAAAGCGTGCACTGGGATTGGTTGCAAGGCAAGAAAACTACTTCGTTACTGTTGGTATTTGACGAACCTGGAGATGAGAACAGGCTGAAAATACAATCACAGTTTCAGTCTAATAAGACCTGTGCCAAAGGGAAATGGAGAGTTTCCTCATCATGACCGGTGAAATCTGAGCTTGTATTGTGCAGATTTTCTATCAGCTTTCTGCTGATTAACACTGAACTCAGCACTTTGACTGGAAACACACACCCGTCTGTACTCTCGGTGTAGAGACAGCTTCTTCCAGAGTGCCTATTAAATAGAGAGAGGAGCCCAGACAGGTGCGACCCCGTCCTTTTGGTCAGATTCAGTCTTATTTGACATTCAATTGGATTCTTTTTTTTTTCACAGATAAAACAAGCGGTTGATCACCAGCGCTCGTTAGCTTATAACGTTCAAAATGAAACACACAAATGGAGAAAAACTCACAAACACAGAAGAACTAAAATGAGTCCAACTGAAAGTCAGCATTTTCCTTCCCACTTGTGTCGGTTCAATACGATGCAGGCGGTAATAAAAAAACAAAAAGAAAAAAAGTATTGCACTGGTTTGGTGTGAGTCTATGGATGGGCGGTCATCATATAAATAACAACAACAAGAACCAAACAGTAATACCATAATAATAATAATTGTAACGCTAATAAAAACAGTTCAGACTAAGGTCCCCCCTCCCTCCTCCTGCTGCTGCTGCTGCTGCTGCTTTACCACTGCTGCCAACTGAAGTCGTCGTTGGATCCAAAGACCATGAAGAAGCCCAGGATGGTCCCGAAGATGACTACGTTACCCGTTAGCACAAGCGCACACGCCCCCCAGGCGATCTGTAAACCAACACATTAATAATTCAGGTTAACAAATGTTGCCGCACACGCTGCCAGGCTGCATATCTAGGCCACAATCTAGCTGGTGTCTGTCGACAGCAACAGTTTACAGACTCGTCTCCACACGCCGCTCTACAGTCGTGTATTCAGGACACACAGCAGGCGGGACATTAGCGGCAGCCAGCAGCTAAATGCTAATCATGTCCTGCTGGTGCATCTGTCTGCTCTGTCAGCTCCTCTGCTATGTGGCCAGACATCATTATTTTTAAGTCGTTTTAATTAAGCGCCTATCTATCAAATTAGTCGTCGTGTGTGCGCCATGTGAGCCCAAACAGCCACACCGACCGCTGCTGGAGCTGAAACCAAACCTGTCAGAGAGGAATGATAAACCTGTTTGTTTCCACATCAAAAGACACAACTGGCAGTTTTCTTATTTTATATTATTGTCATTAATGTGGAACCAAAGTTCACGAGTACAAGTTCTGCCTGGAAACTTTTAGCCGTACGCCTTCAGCAACATATGCTGAGGTTTGCACAACAAGCAGAACGGCATGTGAGTCAGTCACACTATGGCGAGCGCAAATGAAACTCCAGAGCTGGAAGATCTGCCTGCAGGTTTGGGGTCAGCTGCAACTGCAACCGAGAGGGAGTTGCGTATAAGACGAGGACGGTGTGCTAGCATTGCTCCACCGCTGTAGGGTCTTTAATAGAAAAACATCCAACGCCCAGTTCAGACCAAAGATTTGTGAAGAGACGAAACTGTTTTAGATTGCTGCAGAGAAAAGATGCAGCGGTGTGAAGTGACCGTCTGAGCTCGACTCAAACCGGCTGATGATGTCACTTGTAACTCAGCTGGTCAAATCGCCAGCAGCTGGTTTTAGAACGTAAAGCACGTCACCTGTTTCTATAAGCTTGCTGCGGCAGGTGCTCCGTCCCCAAAGTGTCCTCTGGGATGCCGGTGTCAAACGGTGGGTTGCTGCTGTGCTTATGCCCCGCCCACACACACACATTCTCATTGACTGATGAATTGGCGCTGGTTATTGATATCATTGTGGCGTATTGATTATGAATACAGTCCATCTGATGCTGGTTTGGTTTCATCACTGTAGCCAGTATCTCACTATCACTATCCTCATTCAGATTTTAAGAAGCTACAAATTATATTCAGCCACAAAATAAGTCTGAAAAGCTGCAAATCAGAACGGAAGTACAGAGAGTTGTTGACTAGAGATGATACACCGTCTCATCTAGTTGACTTGGTGTGAACCGGCAGGTTTTTAGAACGTTGCAGAACGGCGCATTGCAAGAGGCTGCCTGTTTAAACTTGTCTCAGCACAAATCTTTGGTCTGAAGTAGACATTCGTTGTGTTACGTTGCAGTGTCATGCTCTCCTTGCAGATGATTTGTTCTCTCCTGAATGTGAAACACCTGCAGACAACAAATGATGATGATTGATGGAGGGATGATTTTTGTTTTGCCCGTCGTAACATTCAGGAAATTCTTTCACAGGTTGCAACTGCAGGTGCACTCATGGCGGCATGACAGCTCCTCAAAAGTGGAGGCTGGCTGCTTGATTTGATATGTAAAGGAGTTTAGGTTGAACGTAGCTCGCATTTCTAACACAAATATCTCAGTCCATCCTGTTCATTTAATTAAAGGAAGCCAAAATCGCAGTAACCAGGTGTTACAGAGTGACTCAGTGATGTGTTTTGATTGTTTTTGGACAACAATGGAGCCCTACAGCACAGAGGATCAGGCTTTGATATAGACAACAGTTATTAGCAGGATCAACAAATTGTTGTTCTTTATCTTTCTATTCTTCGTTTCTTTTCTTAATATATGTAATACTTTTCTAGTATATAATTTTAAACGTATACATTGCAGCCTTAGCATCAGATCGGAGAGTTAAAAAGTGGATGTGTTTCACCAGAACTAACACAGAAAATTAAAACACAAACTTATTTTGAGCTTCACAGGTTCTTGAAGTGTCAAAATTAAGCCAAAAATCAATACAATAATCAAACAGTGTCTTATGAAAAATGACAGATTAAAACAGGAATTTGTTCGTTTTTAATGACTTTTTTTTCTTAAGAAACGTGTGGTGGTATTGATGTCATGTTCAACTCTATCTGGGCAAAACTAATGGGGTTAACTTTTGAATTTGTTGCTGTCTGTAGCACAGACTTTAAAAATAGTTCTTTCCATTTTAACTTCAGGTTTCCTGCTCTACAAAACCGCACCGAGCAGCTTCTGTAACTTACTACATCAGCTCTTGCGAAGACGATGGGCAGGCCAAACGCTGAGATGACGATGCCCGTCGTGAGGAAGATGGCCAGCTCTTTGCAGGCGTTACTGGCCGAGTCTGTGTCGTCGACCACCCTCCGCGAGATGCAGTAAGGGATGGGAGAGAGGATGTAGAAGAAGAGGAGGAACAAAGGCCAGTATTTGCTGCAGAGGGAGAAAAAAGGAGAGGCAGAGAGATAAATATAATGTGATGATGAAAGATGCCATCAGGTGAACTGAGGGATAAAGAACTAAACAGTGTTCAGCACTCAGCACGTTATCTAACTGCACAGGTGATTCTGTAAAGGAGGAGCTGCGTTTTTAACACCTAATAACTACCTGATAACTAGTTTGTTTTTTAACAAACACAAACACTGAAGATCTCTCTTACATCTGGTTATTAGAGCTGTGCCTGGCGAAATATTTTACATGTAAACGGTGAACTTAACAGCGTATATTGGTGAATTTTAAGCTGTTAACCAACCTGGATGTCACGAATGTTTCAGTTAGGGCTGCGCTCTGATAGGCGACCAAACATGAGGCGACCAGAAAGGTCATTAGTCGGCAGGATTTCATTGGTCGCTTAAAACAAACATGAAACTCTATCAGGAGCTGCACCTTGTCAAAATAAATCCAAACCTATATGACTGGACCACGTGTGAATTTAATTTGAAAGGACAGACACAGGAAATGTCCACGCTCAGCAGTCAGACAGGAGTCAGGTTAATCTCCAGGGCTGGTACCTGCGGTTATTCCACAGGCTAGTTAATAACATGTGGGGCAGGAAATCCAAAGTGTGGGATCATTTTGAGAAGGTGAAGGACCAACCCAAGGTGATATGTAAACTCATCTTCATTGGTCCACTTCAAACATGACGTATCATGTGAAACATGGAAGTAGCTACATGCCCATTAGCCCACAGCGTCATTAACAGGCGGCTCGCTCAGTGTGTGACGTGCACTTGGAGATAAAATATAGGCCTATATTAATGAAGGTTCATTAGTACGGTTTGTATTTCTCTGTAATGTAGCACAGTGTTAACAATGTTACTGAGACTATTCTTTCTCACACCTTCAACTCAAACCACCAAAATATATCATTTCATCATTACATTCATATCACAAACATGAGGGACACTAGTCCACTGATGGACCTGAATGATGACGACAAGTAGAACAAAATAAAACAAAATAAAACCCAAATACATGGATTTTAAAATCTGAATTAGACTACACTGTACTATCTATAATAAACAGCAAATAAGTTATTATTCGACAGCCTGTACTGTGAACATTAAATGCTTGTCTTAAAACAGGTTATAAATGCAGTTTTCTGTTTCTCAGCAGCTGACAGTTTCACAGACACTGATTTATCCATGAAAAGCTAAAATTGGCTGATGCGATCAGTCAGGCTCTACTAATAAATATCACTAATTGATTTTCTAACAGCCTTCCTCCCCTCCATTCAGGCTGTCATTTAGCATGATGATAATGACTCCAGTGAAAATGAGATTAGATTACAAGAGCCAGATATGAGGGTGTAGCTCCAGGCATCACATGTAGAGACTGACAAGACAAATCAACTGTATCCAGCCGCACGGGAGAGGTGAGGTGTGCTCCACATACACTGCGATAGCTGACCAGGCTCTCTTTGGACAAATGCCATGGCTTTACCATTTGACGATTGGTTCATGGTCATTTTAAAAACTCTTAACTTTGTTTGTGAAAATGCACCATTAAAGTAAAATATCCACTTACATGGCCCGTGGCTCTGAGGAGCTTTATTACCTAAAACTGTGTAAAAATATCGCTCTGAGACTTTCGTAGAGTGGTGCAGGAGTGAGTGACTAAACCAGGAAATGAGTTAGCATTTTAGCACTCCCAGTACCCTCGTCTCAGCCCGAAATAAGGTCTGTGGGAAACACAAGCTTAGGAGACTTTAACATTTTGTGTTACGCAATAAAATATGTAATTAAATACCCCACTCGTGACTTTAAAGTATTTACACATCCTAAGAAAGATGGTTGCTAACAAGTGGCTATATGGGACTACAGAGCATCATCTCAACAGACTCGTTGTGGTGGTGACGATGGATCATGCTACTGTGGTGTAGTCCGTTTATAAGGTTAGCTTTCCACTTTTGGCAACCGCATTTACGCTTCAAAAATCATAAAGGTGGTGTTCATCAGTTTGTTTACAGTCCTCTATTCTTCTTTCCAAGAGCAACTGGGAAATAAAAGGTGGAACACACCACCTGTTATAGCTCAAACAGGATCATGTGATCATACCTCTGCCATCTCTGACAGCCATCTCAAAGCAACCCAACACGCTAGCAATTAGCTCGCCTTGCTCCGTTAAAATAGAGTTAACTTGAACATGTCCAGAGCTAGCTTAAGGTAAACATCTGCTCCTTCTAAAGATGATTTATGATCTCTGATGACTTATTAAGAGACACTAACACATCATTCAGTATTAACTGTAGCTCCATGTAAAGTGAATAAATGGGATGTTTCCCAGCTAATCCTCCGCTCGTCTGCGTTAACCACGCAGTTTACACATTTTTATAACTTGTGATTTATTACAAACTGTTGTGAGTGAAAATAATTTTTGGCATTCATGTGTTTATATGATCTAAAGGAAGCAGGGTAAATCAGTGACACATTCTCAGCCCTAATGACTAAACACATATTTCACAGTTTATTTTCTAATGTAGGTTGAGAATGAAGTCAGACGGGGAAAGACAGGGATATCATGTACTGACGCTGAGTGATGGACCTGTCAGTCTACGTGTCATTCTCTTCTGATAATTCTGATTTAAACTCTTGTTGGTTTTATTTCTCATACCAACGGTAACCATGGCAACAGGAACAATCCCTTGTTGTTCTGGTCACATGTTCAACACACAGTTGCTGAAGACAAAGATGTAGCTCAGACTGGTTGTTAGTCGTCACAGACACGGACAGTGCAACAGGTACCAGAGCTCCACGGGGACATTTTAGAAAATGCTAAGTTAACATGGGTTAAATATTTGTTAATAAATAAACTGAAATTACTTTGGAAAAGAACCAGCGTTGGCGGTTAGCCACCAAGAGTAGCCACTGAGACTAACCACAGACAGTCTATGGGACTAACTAGCTTACTGCTACTTCCTCTATTTCACAGGAAGTTGCGCACATAATCATTTCTACAGTAGAGCCCTCAGGAAGAAGGTGGATAAACTCGCTCCCCTGCACAAAATGAACTTATAAACAGCACTAAAACACTGAAATTACTACGAGAGCATTGTCTCTTACCTCTCCCATGGAGTACAACAGCATAAGGGGAGAGATAATGCGTATGACACACCTTTATAGGTGGGGTGCGCCCGAAGGTGAGTATAAAAGGTTCCACATATCAACTATGGAGGCCTGAGAGTGTCAGGTAATAACAGCTGAAACAAACTTTGTGTTATTATAATACTAGACATCAAAAATGCACATGTGACTCTGTTACACGTATGACTGCTGTATAACTGACCGTCACATGTGTTAAAACGCACAGGATGGGGCTTCGTAGCGGCTCTATGACACGATCTCTGTGTAAAAAGGGCCTCCGCTCATGAGGCAGGTCAGTGTTTGGGAGCCCCCGGGCAGGTTAATCCAGCTCTGCATTCACACCTGCATTTAAATCTGTAAACCCATGATGGGATCACCCAGGCTGCGTCTGAGTGCCAAGTGTGAACAGTGTCCCACACACACACACACACACACACACACACACACACACACACACACACACACACAGGCTCACATGGTGTGTGATAGTGGTACTTACTCGTACACTGGGAGGGCACATCCCAGCATGAGGAACATGAGGCCAACGGCCCCTCCAAAGGACAGGCTGATGAGAGCTGCAGGGGACACATAGAGGAGGGTATCAGTGTCACATACAGTGGCTGCTCTCTGTGAATCTGTACCAGTACACCCAGAGACCCTCCACAGTCCCACCACAGCAGCAGCAGCAGCAGCAGCAGCAGCAGGGCCCCTGGCTCCTGAAGCTATCATGTGATGAATCAGCTGATTTCACGTGTAACAGCTACATTTGAAATCTAAGCCGTGCTATCAGGGGCTCGTGTTTGACTCTGAAGGCGACACAGTCCTGTGTGGTTGCTTGTTAGCTGAAATAAATCCGGGCTGCACACATGCAGAGAGCCCAGCATCTCGATCAGCGGCTGTGTAATAGCTGAAGTTCAGGTGCAGCTAGCATTAGCAATATAACGGTAACTACTACGTTATTATGTTCTCACGCGGAGATGACGTTAATTACGGCATCATAACGTGACGTTACATGCATGCAGTGTTTCAGCTCACGTTAACATGCCTTTAATTGTGTCCACTGAGTATCTGCTGCCTCTAACACACAGGCTGGAGGCTATTAAGCTAATGCTAACGGATCTATTGGCCCTGCGGCTAACTACTTCTTCACGTTACCGTTAAGCTAACCGGACGTCACAAACGCATTCCACTGTCTCCGGGATAATTTGACACAGTTAAATGAATTAAACATGAATTCAGAGGCTTTCTGGACGAAATTAAACGTGGACATGTCCTACCTTTAATCCCAGCCATTTCTCCTGGACAAAAGCTCGACACGCAGCCCTGACGGATGACAACAGTCCCCCCTGTTCGGCTCCTCCCGAGTCCACCCGAACCTGCCCGACGTGCTGCCTTCAAGGGCTGACAGAAAAATCGGAACTATTATAACCACACTACAGTTTGTGAATGCAACGGTGACCTGAAGTCGGAATGGTTAAAATCTTTTCCCTCCTTTTGTTTTTTTGTTTCTTATTAACAATGCCAGTGCAGGATCAGTTCCACAAATATGTCAGTTTTCCATTCCTGCATTTGAAAATGTTATTCTAAAAAGAAAGTAAAAGTTAAACGACAAAGATAGTTAACCCAAAACATAAGAAAAGAGACAAACACACACACACACACACACAAGGAAAGAAATATTTAAATTAAATATAAGGATACTATTCCTTGAATACACTGATCAGCCAAAACATTAAAACTACTGGTGGGTGGAGTGAACAACGTTGATCATCTTGGTACAGTGCAATGTTCCATTGGGAAACCGTTAGTCCTGGCATTCATGTAAATGCTGCCTGATGCACTCCACCCACCTGAACACTGTTGCAGACCAAGTAAACCCCTTCATGCCAACGACACTTGTCAATGGCAGTGCCACATCACAAAAACTGCTCAGGAATGACCTGAGGAACGGGACAAAGAGCTCAAGGTGTTGACCCAGCCTCCAAATATACCCTCAATCCCAACCTGATCAAACTTCTGAGGGACATGCTGGTAGCCCAAAGGTACCCCCCATCCATGGTGGGTCCTCCTTGAACTGGACTTGGCTCTGACCTGTCAAGGCATGAACAAAGGCTTCTGGGTGGTGTCCTATAAGCCCCTTTTACACTGCCAGATTTTCGGCGAATGTTGGGCTGTTTTGCCAGCAAGCTGCGAGTGTTTAGACACACAGAGCCGGATTGGCGAGTTGATCCGAAGCGCCCGATTTTCCGCCTCGTAGGGTAGTCAAATTGGCGGAACAGTTTTGGTCTAAACAGAGCGAGGCGGCTTTCTGCCTCGGGAGGGTCTGTTGATGACTTATGGGAGGGGCTGTTGATGACTTATGGGAGGGGCTGTTGATGACGTCGCACGTTCGACCCACTGGCGTGGACTTCAAACCCAGAAACAACTGATAGCAGGAATGAGTATCTAGCAGCACTAAGTAGACGCAAAGCAGAAGATGAGCAACTGGGGAGATAAAGAATTGCGCGCCCTCCTTGCCCTCACAAACGAGAAGGCCATTAACTGTCAGATGACAGGAACCGTGAAGGACGGGCCAATGTATGAGAGAATCGCTGAAGGACTGACCAGCCGCGGCTTTCCTCAGTACGTCACTGTTTACGTCACACGCCGAACTACACATTTTGTTACTTGCTCACGCCCCCCATTGCCCCGAAAAAGGCACATTCTGTATAAACAAAAGTAAGTAGGCGGCATTTTGCCGCACTCCCTGATTTTGTTTTTATACTGCCAATGCTGAAAGAAGAGGGATTGGGCTTTCCTGCAAATTTGCACAATTCTTGTGTAAAAGAGGCTATAGCAAACAACACACTGGCACAGAAGTGAACCCCTCCCCCGGGCGAGCAGGCTGTGTGTCTGTCCACAGCCAGCGTGAAGACGACCCTGTCCAGGATCAACCCACGCAAGCCAGCTGGACCGGATAACATACCTGCTCGTGTCTTAAAGGACTGTGCTGAAGAGCTCAAGGATGTCCTCATGGACATCTTCAACATCTCCCTGAGCCAAGCGATTATCCTCGCGTGATTCAAAGCCGCCACAATAAAACCAGTTCAAAAGAAGCCCCACCCATCCAGCTACAATGAATATCGGCTCGTAGCACTGACTTCCACCATCATGAAGTGCTTCGAGCGGCTGGGTATGCACAACATCAGGTCCATCCTTCTGCCCTCCCACAACCCGTTTCAGTTTGCGTACAGGTCAAACCGGTCCATGGAGGATGCCATTTCCGCTGCTCTCCATCCAGCCTTCACCCACCTGGACTCTAAGAACTCATACGTGCGAACGTTGTTCCTGGACAGCATTCAGCATTCAACACAATCATTCCCCAGCAGTTCATACAAAAACTCCGACACTTGGGACTCAAAACCCCTCTCTGTAACTGGGTGCTGGACTTTCTAACAGGGAGGACACAAAATGTGCGAGTCGGCAGCAACACCTCCAAGACCATCACGCTGAGCCCAGGGGCTCCGCAGGAGTGTGTGCTCAGCGTGATGGTCTTGTTACAGCTGTATGTGCCCTGTTCTGCTGTATGTGCTCTGTTCTGCTTCCCTCCCTTGTAGATCTGCCCAGGTGTGCTGCATCAGGTAACGAGGTGCAGTGCACCTGGCATGGAGGTATTTAAGAGCTCCTGTGCCAGCAGCAAGGGAAGAGAGGTTCTGGTGTGGGGACTGCTGGTCCTGCTGCCTCTCCCCCATGGGATTTTTGTGTGTCTTATGTGTTTGTTTTAAACCTAATAAATCCCATGGAGTTGAGTATTTTAAAAGGTTTTCCTGTGATTGTTTTTTTTTTGAGTCAGTTTTGGAGTTTTGTTTGCCCCATAGGGCCGCCTAAGGGTGGGGCGTAACAGTCTTCACACTGCTGACCCATGACTGTGTGCCAACCCACAGCACCAACCACATGGTCAAGTTTGCAGATGACACGACTGTGGTGGGTCTCATTTCTAACAATGATGAAGCCAACTGTAGGAGTGAGGTGAGCCGACTGGTCCAGTGGTGTCAGGACAACAATCTCCTCCTCATTGTGGGGAGGACCAAAGAGATTGTTGTGGACTTCAAGAGAAGAAAACTTCCACAGCATCCCCCACTGACCGTCGATGGTGCTGCTGTAGAGAGGGTGAGCAGCACCAAGTTCCTGGGGGTGCACATCTCCAAGGACCTCTCCTGGACCAACAACACCACATCGCTGGCCAAGAAGGCTCAAACACACCTCTACTTCCTCCGCAAACTGAGGAGAGCAAGAGTCCTACTCCCCATCATGTGCTCTTTCTACTGAGTATATTATATTCCAAAATGCTGCTGACTGTCTGTCTTTACACTGTGCACTTGACTTTACTTTACTTTAACCATTTGCACTACTTCCTATCTGCTGCTGTTGGTCATTTGCACTACATATACATCACGTACATCCCATAAGCTGCTCTGACATGCACCATGATCACTGACACTGTTACTGTATTGCAGTGCCGTCATTGATTGTACATAGGTTTGGATCATCTTCAGTGTCTTGTCTATTAGGTTCTACTGCTTTGTTTTATTTCTGCTTGTAATATTCTAATTTAGTTTCTTTGAACTTAAAATTGTGTGGCATTAATACTAGGTGAGAGAGAAACAGCATTTTGATTCCTCTGTATGTCCTGCACACATAGTGAATTGACAAAAAATTCAACTTTGAACTTGAACTTTGAAACCAAGAAAGAAATATGAGTGAACTATTTGATTGATTTTTTAATTATTAATTACTTTATTCAAATATCCAACTGATGTGGGATGAAACCTGATCACCAGGAGAAATCCCACAAAGACACTTAAAATCACTTCAATTTGACTGAGCATTTTGGGATCATCTGGACACTCCAAATGATCCCAAAATGCACATCGTGGGGATTGTGGGATTAAACCTGATCACCAGGAGAAATCCCACAAAGACACTTAAAATCACTTCAATTTGACTGAGCATTTTGGGATCATCTGGACACTCCAAATGATCCCAAAATGCACATCTTGGGGATTGTGGGATTAAACCTGATCACCAGGAGAAATCCCACACAGACACAGAGAGAGTATACAAACAGGTGGTGGTGTCTCTGTGAGGCTGCAGTGCTAATCACTGAGCTCCTGCGTCGCCCTGAATTTGACAGGAAGAAAAGGTGGAGAAGGGTGATGAAGAGGAGAGGATGAAGGAGTGAGGTCTATGGAGAGGATGGAGAGGTAAAGGAGGTGAGAGAGAGGCTACTGTTGTCCAGCCTAAGCTGAACAACCAGCAGCCTCCTCCTCCACCTTACCATCACTGTCACACCTTTTCTTGCGTGTCCAGCCCAGAAAACCTTTCTTGGCCCCCTACGTCTCCTCCTCTGTTGCCTTCCTCTTCATCTGTGCCCTCTCAGCTTGTTCTTTCTTTTTCCTGTCCTTCTCGTGCATCTTGTCTTTCATCCTCTGCAGCGTTGTTTCTCTGTCCTCTGTGTTTTGGTTGCGAAACAGTTGGAAGCGTCTCTTCTTCTTGTGCATTCGCAGACAGAGTTCCTCCAGTTCTTCCTTCTCTTCCTCCATCTGTCTTTCTCTGGTCGCCCAGCCCTGATGTTTCTCGGCCAGGTCTTGTGTGAAGTTCTCCTCCAGAGCTTTGCATTTGGCCTGCCAGGTGCTCTCGCTCTGGCGGAGTTCAGCATTGCTGCTGGTCAGCTCTTCTATGGTGTCTGTGAGTTTGTCAATGAGACCCTTGTCTTCCTTGCAGAGCTCCAGGAATTCAGTGTCCTTCTGGTAGATCTTCTCCTCCAGCTGGTTCACCTCATCCCTGTATTCACTCAGCTGTGTTTCCAAGCTGAGTTGTTTCTCCTCCAGTCTCATCTTCTCGTCCTCGACCTGTTTGATTTTGGCCTCCCAGGTTTCTTGATCTGCCAGGGTTGTGAATTTCTCCTCCAGAGCTTTGCATTTGGCCTGCCAGGTGCTCTCGCTCTGGCGGAGTTCAGCATTGTTGCTGGTCACCTCTTCTATGGTGTCTCTGAGTTTGTCAATGAGACCCTTGTCTTCCTTGCAGAGCTCCAGGAATTCAGTGTCCTTCTGGTAGATCTTCTCCTCCAGCTGGTTCACCTCATCCCTGTATTCACTCAGCTGTGTTTCCAAGCTGAGTTGTTTCTCCTCCAGTCTCATCTTCTCGTCCTCGACCTGTTTGATTTTGGCCTCCCAGGTTTCTTGATCTGCCAGGGTTGTGAATTTCTCCTCCAGAGCTTTGCATTTGGCCTGCCAGGTGCTCTCGCTCTGGCGGAGTTCAGCATTGCTGCTGGTCAGCTCTTCTATGGTGTCTGTGAGTTTGTCAATGAGACCCTTGTCTTCCTTGCAGAGCTCCAGGAATTCAGTGTCCTTCTGGTAGATCTTCTCCTCCAGCTGGTTCACCTCATCCCTGTATTCACTCAGCTGTGTTTCCAAGCTGAGTTGTTTCTCCTCCAGTCTCATCTTCTCGTCCTCGACCTGTTTGATTTTGGCCTCCCAGGTTTCTTGATCTGCCAGGGTTGTGAATTTCTCCTCCAGAGCTTCGTATTTGGCCTCCCAGGTTTCTCGATCTGCCAGGGTTCTGAATTTCTCCTCCAGAGCTTTGCATTTGGCCTCCCAGGTTTCTTGATCTGCCAGGGTTCTGAATTTCTCCTCCAGAGCTTTGCATTTGGCCTCCCAGGTTTGTTGATCTGCCAGGGTTGTTGTGAATTTCTCCTCCAGAGCGGTATATTTGACCTTGCTCTCCCAGAGTGCAGATTCTTTGTCCAACATCGTGGATGCTGTGTCTCGCAGCAAATCTGAGAGACTCTTGCTCTCCTCGCACATAAACAGGATTTTGATTTCCTTCTGGAGGAGTTCTTCCTCCATCTGACTCACCTTGATCCTGTATTCCTCCAGCTGGCTGTTCTGGTCTGAGGCGCTCTGTATCTGTGCCTCGTACCTTTCGACCATACTGTCGTATTGCTGTTTGCTGAGGCTCTGGGCGGCTTCCATCTTCTTCTCCTGGAGACGGAGACTTGACTTCAGCTCTTCATTTTCTTTTTCGAGCTTCAAGATGGTCTCACAGCTCTTCTCATATTTGACGCTGAACTCCTTGGTCCTCGTCTGGAGGACCTTCGCCACATGTTTGAGTCTGTCCTCCTTCTTGTGGATAATGTTCTCCAGCTTCCGTCTTTCGGCAGCATCCAGCGGCTGGTTTGCTCTGTCATTTTGCCCACCGTAGTGGGCTGGGACAGGTGCTGGATGTTCCTGAGGGGCGCCAACTGGTCTTCCCCCCTGTCTTGGATTATGTCTGTATGCCATGGCACTGTTTTTGGTCAAGTTTCTTGTGCAAAGAAAATGTGGGTCTGTTAAAGTCAGCGGTTGTATGTAGTGGAGATGTGTTGTGTAGGACGGGGGGTCTATTTAATAACTTTTGGAAAGCCACATCAAAGGAAATCCACTCCTTACAGCTTTGATGTACGCATCACAGCACGCATCACAGAACATTTTAACAGCTTTGTTTGTGAATGATGTTCAAAAGTGGGCGGGGCTTGTTACATTCTAATAATGCTATGATGTACGCATCACAGAACATTTTAACAGCTTTGTTTGTGAATGATGTTTAAAAGTGGGCGGGGCTTGTAACATTCTAATAATGCTATGATGTACGCATCATTGTACGCATCACAGAACATCAACAATCTGACAGTTTTTTTCCAGTGGAATTTAAAAGTGGGCGGGGCTACTCCAGACAGGGTTCCCAAAGGTTCTTGAAATCCTTTCAAGTTTTGAAGGGGGGGGCTTGAACGTTTTTAAAAATGACATGGGCCATTGAAAGTGCTTGAACTCATATATTTTGTGCAGTAATGCCAGTAGAGGTTGTTCTGATGTTGTCTGCCATCACTGATAATTGTTGTCTGTGAGCTACTCTGTGTTATAGCAGTAACTAACTAACCTTGATCCCCATCACAAAACATGTCGTGTTGGGTCCTTGAATTTGAGGACACTGGATCTGGAACATCCTTGAAAACTGTTTGAATTTATTGTGTAAGATGGGGGGGACTCTGTTTTAACTCCCAACATTGTCTTCTCCCAACTTAACCACACGTTGACCACAGTGTTGGTGAAACTTAGAGAAACGTAAAGGTACGACTTATCTGCTACATAAGCCCCGTTTCCACCGAGCAGTACGGTTCAGTTCAGTTCAGTACGCGTTTCTTCTCTTTCCACAGTGAAAAGTTGTGGATGGTACCAATAGAAGCGTTCCTTAGCGTCCCCATGTTTGGTCCCCCCTCTGTTAGTGTACCTAGCACACAGATCTGGTACTAAAAGGTGGAGCTGTGAACACTGCAGTCTGATTGGTCAGTAGAGGACGCTCACTCTGCTCAGGGCTGAGTTGTGTCTGGTTTTGAGGCTCATGTAACCACTGTTCATACTGTGGAGAGTTTGATTAGTAAACTGGAACTATAAAATGAAAGGATGTTTTGCTGTTACACACCTCCTTTACCTCTCCATCCTCTCCATAGACCTCACTCCTTCTTCCTCTCCTCTTCATCACCCTTCTCCACCTTTGTTTCCTGTCAAATTCAGGGCGACACAGGAGCTCAGTGATTAGCACTGCAGCCTCACAGAGACACTTCCACCTGTGTCAGTGTGGGATTTCTCCTGGTGGTCAGGTTTAATCCCACCATCCCAAAAATACGCATTTTGGGGTAATTCGGACACTCCACATGATCCCAAATTAATCAATCACATGTGGGTTTTCTCCTGGTGATCAGGTTTCCCCAACATCAGTCACTCACACAGAAAAAAGCCCAAAACATATCAAATATGATCAAATATATTCAATGCTTCTGTCTTTCTGAATAAAAACATACAGTATAGAGACAATTGTATGACATTATAGCAGCTTAAAAAGTAGACAAACCATGTGATCCTTATCACTGACAGGTTTATAAGTATTTTTAATATCAGTATTATTCACTTGATGTAATTACTTCGCTGTAATTTAATTATTAACAGACAGTTATAAACTACTTTAACATATTTTCTGTCTGAATGTGAATCACGGGTCTATGTGTTGAATACATCGAGCTCTCTTGAGAATTGGAAGGTGTACACTTTGAATCTGTTGTTGTACTGGGCATGTGCAAAAAGCCAAAATAAACCAGTCCAAATATGGTGTATTAAGCTAAATGCAGCATGCTAACACACTGATGTAAAGCAGGTACAACTCTTCTGTTGTCTGTTTAGTGTGTTAGCATGCTAACATTTGCTAGTTAGCACTAATTCAGCTGCAGCTGATGGACATGTCATCAGTTTTGCAGATGTTTGGACATGAACAAAAATATTGGACAAACTGAAATGCTGACCTAATGATAAGATAAACCTTTGCTGATTCATGGAGAAAGGAATTCAAGTGTTGTAGCAGCACCAGAACAGAAATTAGTACAGATAAATAAAATGGGAATGAATTGAAGTAGATAAAATAAAGATAAGAAAAGACGTAGAATCAAAAAGTATCCAAGAGCAAAATTTCACAGCATCAGTGACATAGTGGTTTAATTAGCCACTAGCATGGTTATTAGCACAACCCAATCACCGAAATAAATGTGGTATAAATGAACATTTCTGCAAAAGGCACACAACACATCAACCCTTGCTTCACAAAGAACACATTATTGCGCAACACACTGTCAATCTCTATTGACATGTAGCAGGTGAACAACAGCCTCAAAACTCTAATAATAGAGCTGTAGGCATGAAACATTCAACTCACTAATTTTCATAGTCGTTGTAAGTCTCTTTGTGTCTCTTTGTGGTTGTTTTTCCTCTTTTTGTAGTTGTTGTTAGTCTCTGTCTGTTTTTGCAGCTGTTGTGGGATTTTTTGTCGTCATTTTGTGTCTCTTTTTTGTCTTATTATGTCCCTTTGTGGTTGTTTTCCCCTTTTTGTAGCTGTTGTAGGTCTCTTTGTGTCTGTGCAGCTATTTTGCAGCTTTTCATAGTAATTTTGTGTCTTTACAGCTGTTGTGCATCTTTTTGTAGTTATTTTGTGTCCCTGTGGTCCTTTTTGGGTCTCTTTGTGGTTGTTTTTCCCCTTTTCGTAGTCGTTGTAAGTCTCTTTGTATCTCTTTGCAGCCTTTTCATGTTTCTTTGTGGTCATTTAATGTCTCTTCCTGGTCAGCAGGTGTTAATTCAGTGACATTTTCCAGGTGAGGGCCGGGGGGCTTCACCTGCTGCCTCTCACAGCGGCTATAAGTCTGAGAAAAAATCACTTCATTCACTGGGCCGACTGCCGGCAACTTTTAAGGTGGAACGTTAACTTGTAATGTTACTCAATGTACGGGCTAACCTTTTCACCTTAAAAATTTTTTTAATGGTTCAAAACTAAGTACATCCAGACCACCATCTCTTTTGTGTTACGTGGGATATTTTTTTCTCAAATAAAGACATCTGCTCCACCAAATGAAATTAAATAAAATCTCAAAGTCCCTGCTGGGTTAGAAACCAACTGACGGAAGAAACATAATAGTTTTCATTAATCCTTGGTTTGCGCATTTGTATTTATATTTAAAATGTCTACAATTCTCGTTAACCAAGGAAAATGTAAAAAAAAAAAAACAACAACAATAATAATAATAATAATGATGATAATAAAAATAAAAATAAAATTAAAATTTCCTTGCGGTTAACCCGGATGTGTACACCTTCTGCTTCCGGTGTCTCCGTGAGCCCATTCAGCGAAGATGGCGAGCGGAGGAGTCTCGGTGGCTTCTCTGTGGACTGAAGTCAACCGTTGCGGGCAGAATGGAGACTTTACCAGAGCTCTGAAAGCTCTGACTAAAAGTAGGTATTCACGGCTGTCGTCGGTACTCTGAAACGGGACCGGAGCTTCGGTCAGACTACCGACAAACGGTCCATTTGTTCCGGCTCCAATCAGCGGAGCTCACTGGCTAAGCTAGGGCCAGCTGCATGACCAGCTGTTAGCATGTGGCTAAGCTAATGGCAGTTAGACAGCTACTTGTCAGGTCTCTCAAACACCGAGTTAGCTTCATGCACCAAACGTGTGCTCATAATTACATACATAAATGTCGTGGCTCCAAATACAGCTGGATTTTATTGGTGTTATACTAAGTAATAAAATGATATACGCTCCAGAAATGCGCCGTCCTGTCCTGATCAGTGACGTGTCCCTAGCCTCGCAGCTAATGTAACATGGTGGGCAGCTAAACAGGTCTCAGTCAGCTGTCAGCAGACCGTTAGACACATTTAGCGACTGTTGATTGTTCTGTGAATCACCCTGTTTTCAGTCAGCAGCGTCTCAGTGTGTAGCTATCACCTGTTTCATTAGTATTTCATGTGTTTGTGTTTTCTTCTGTCGCAGTTTTGCATGAGAACAGGGACGATGTGACGGCTCTGCACTGTAAGATAGTTTGCCTGGTGCAGAATGGGAGCTTCAAAGAGGCGCTGAATGTCATGAACACACATTCAAAGCTGCTCGGCAGGTAATCAAACAAATATGTGGTTATTAACTGGTTTATAAAACTCACAGGTGTTGCTATTAAACAGGCATTATTAATATAAGTACTGGAGCAATTATCTGACGAACCAGACAGAAAATAATTTGTTAGATAATCACTTATTTTATTTTTTTTAGTCAAGCAGAAATGCTTAAAATATTCTAAATACCAGCTTGATAATGATATATTAATATTTAATATCTATTTCAAAGCATGTTAGGAAAGAAAATTATATTTACAAGTAATGAAAAGCACAATATAAGAGTATAACAACAGTATAAACTCATTAAATCTCACCTCGTCTCATTGAGTGTAAAGAAACAGCTTCCCTGTGTATATAAACCTATATCTTGGACTTCTCTTAATATACAGTTCTTATTACCATTTAACTTTGCCACACAAAAATAACCCATGTAAATATATAATATTACTTACCAAGTGTCTCTTTTAGTATATAATATAAATAACTACTTATCCCTGAGTTATAAATATAAACCAGTCCACCTTATCTTTGCCTCACAAAATAAATATAAATATTACATATATATCTATATCAACTTGTCCTGCTATCTTTTTATATTTTATAAATGAATTTCCACATATGGAAATGCAAAAACTTTTCCTAGTTGTGTGCACACTATGGGTTTTTAAATTAAATAATCCCCTTAAATTATAACCCACCCTCTCGGTCATTGAACACTATTTTAATATTTCCTGGCAGCAGGTTATTTCTTGATTTAAACAGTATTTGTGCAGTTTGAAAATCCACAAGATCAATAAATGTTAATAACCTGGACTGTAAGAATAATAATGAATCATCCGTTTTGCTCTTTGTTGGAGAACAGGAAGTGAATACAGTAAACTTTTGTGATTGTTGCCCAAACCTCTGCACAGTAATTTGAATAAAGTAAAACTAGTGAACAGTTGAGAATGTGTAGTGACTATTTCATCTGTTGTCTTCGGGACATGGCGGCTAAGCAGGGTGGCCATTTTGAGTCAAACTCATCTACTGAGTCTAAAGTCATCTAAATATATTTTTTTTAAAGTTTAGTTATTGTTTGCTGTCACATACTGAAGCACAATGTGATGAGACTGAGTGAATCATTGCCACATTTGTTAATGTAAATAATCAGTATTTATTGAATATAAACCATGTCATTTGTTTGATGCTGTTATCAAAACAGTTTAAAAATATTATAATTGAATGTGTGAATTGAAAGCTAGCAAGTTACTTTATACATGTCTTGTGGTTGGCTCTTTCTCTCAGTTGAAGTGATTTTACTTCTCTTCTCTGTCAGTGAGGTTGTGTTCGAGAAGGCGTACTGTGAGTACCGTCTGAACAGAGTGGAGAGTGCCCTGAAGACCATCGAGAGTGCTCCTGAACAAACGGACAAGCTGAAGGAGCTCTATGGTCAAGTGGTAAGGCTGACGGAAGGCATACTGCTGCTGGATGCTTTTGATTTGTTTACGTGTGAAACTTTAAAGGTATAGAAAAAGTACTGGAGGAAAAAAAAGCAGTGTGCAGAAACACACAACTTGTCTTTAGCCCCTTTTCCACCAACATTTCCAGGAACTTTTATTTCAAGGAGTTTATTTACATGGGTAAAAGAATTACTAGTAATTTGTGTGGGTTGTGTTTCCACCGCACCTCCAAGTTCCAGAAAATTTATTCAAATCAGGCTGATGACTTGTTTGTACGGCGGTCGGACCCACTGCGACTGTTGTGGTCCCTCATCTTCTTATAATCTTGCTTAAGTTTCTTCAACTTTTCATGAATGTGTTTCAGCGTGTGCCCTATATTTAGCTCCGCCAGCTTGTCGGCTATTCTTCCATAGACTCGGTCGTTTCAAGTCGCCAACTTAAAGTCCTACTGAATTTCTTCCTCTGCAAATACGCTCCAAAGAGCCTGGACCTCGTCGTCCGTCCACTTCTCGTAGCTTCTCTTCTTTTGCTCCATTTTCCAAATGATCAAAACACAAACCAAGTGAAGCTTCTAGAAATGAAATAAAGTTTGTTGTGGAACGCTGCAAGTGTGTGTTCCACCAATCAGCGTTCTTCAGCACACAGCCCCGCCCCTCAAGAATTCTGGGGAATCTGAAAAGTCCTACCCCCCTACTAGGTACTTTTTTCAGGGAAAGTTTGGGGTTGAGGGAAAGTTTTTTTGCCCCGGGTAATTTCAGTGGAAACATGCTCAAAGTTTTTCAAAATCCCGGGTAAATGAATGAATGAATGATCTTTATTGTCATTGCACATGTTACAGAGCAACAAAATTTGTTTCAGTTTCAGCCCGTCCGAGCGGGAAAACTGTGGGTCGCCATAACGGCGCCCCGTAAATGATAAAAGTTCCTGCGGCTGAAAAGGGACTAATAAGATCTTTGGGATATGACCGATGTCAGCTCTGAGGCCCCGATCACACAGGAGGTGCACCACACTGCCTTTTTTTATTTTAATTGAATGCCACTGGTAAAAAAATGCCTGTTACACCTTTTTATTGTTGCCAGGCAACCACCCCATCATCTCCTTAAACTAACCTTCCTGTGTAATCAATCCAACATTTATTTTATTTATTGCCGTGTGTAGTTCCTGACATGTTGAGGCAGAGGGTACTGTCTGTAGCTCTGGTTGAGGGTGAGAGGCTGTCAGCAGATAAACAGAGATCTGTGTGGGTACATGAGACCCTAAAACCCGAGAATGTTTGAAACAGCATCAGGACAGTGATTTGACTCTGAAACACTTCCTCTGATTGGAGTTGTCTCTCTTTTTACTGTCCAGTTGTACAGGCTGGAGCGCTACGATGACTGTAAGTCCGTCTACACTGATCTGATCAGGAACTCCCAGGATGAGTATGAAGAGGAGAGGAAGACCAACCTCGCTGCTGTGGTGGCTTCGATGAGTCAGTGGGAGGAAGCTCCGCTGGTAAGCACAGTTGTTGGCTTTTTGATGCCGCTGTGTGTGGCGCTGTGTTGTTAAACAGGACTGTGTTTTATGTTTCAGTCTTCAATCAGTCAGTATGTTTACATTCACAGTTAAGTGAAGCTACGGTTACAGCTCAACGAGGCCATTTAATTGGACCTCTGTCCTTGTACCAGTATAGAAGCACGGGAGGGGAATCAATTTATCGACCAAAGTATATGCGACTCCTCTCTGATAGGTGGAGATATGCCTCCTTTCAGCTTGTTAGTATTGGACCTTTTTCCTGTTGACCTGTGACGTCACAGACCAAACAATGGACAAACAAGTTAGCTACGGTTAGCTAGCAGCTAACTGGTACCATGGTGGACAACTTTACAGCTCTGTACATTTGGTCCATCCAAAAAGTCATGGCTCTGGATGTAGATTTCTCCATGTTGTTACCGGCTTCTTCTTCTTCTGTTGAACGTTTAATGCTTTCAACTCAGGTCAAAGCCCGGAGCGGAAACTGTGGAGCATGCTCAGAGCGCCTCGGCCAGTTTGGGTCTGACTGACAGTATACATGCAGGAGGAATTCAACTCCCAGTCACGTGGTCTGGGTGTTAGTCTGACTTTGAGAAATTCGATTTAGTACGATTTCAGTTGGACTAACATGTTTACATGTGTTTTAAAAGTCCAGTTTTAGTTGGGCTAACACAAAAAAATTATTTTCTCTAATGTAATCTAAACGCACAGAGTTTCTCCGTTTACCAAGTTATACAGATTGCAAAGTGTTCCTGTCTACAAAACAAGTCCACAGTCTGGAGCAGTTCCTCTCACTTGGTGCTGAGCAATAAACTAAAACGACTCTGGAGTTCATATTCAGCTGCTTCCTCAATGTTTTTATTTAGTATGAACACCACAGAAGAAGAGCTTAGACAGTCTACTCCCACTCAGCTCAGGGTCACTGGATCTGGAGACTCCAGATAACTGCACATTACTGTGTTATATGTTTCTAAAAATGTGTTTTATTTTCCTCTGCAGGAAGATCTAGGTCTCCCCGAGTCCACGTATGAGCTGTGCTACAATGCTGCCTGCGCTCTGATTGGCCAAGGACAGCTTACAGAGGCCCTCAATAAACTACGACAAGCAGAGGGTCAGTCCCACTCTGTTCTCCTCTCTCTGTAATGTCGCTATTTAACGTCCAATATTCTGTGTTTAACACTAACTGATTGTTTTCTTTCACAGAGCTTTGCAGAGTCTCGTTGGCCGATGATTCTGTAAGTGCTGCTTCTCTTTCCTCCTAAAACATTCGAGCATCTTTCATCAAGCCTCGTCAGTCTTTAAGGAAATCGGCTGTTTCGATCTGTAACATTTTTATCTGTAACTTGGTGAAAGATGCTTCAGAGATGATGATGTGATGCGCCTTTTATATTTTTGTGAATTGCTCTTAAAAGATTATGAAGTGGAAAATAATGAAATATGAACTCTGACAACGTACAGAAAAATTATTTGCTGATTTAGGACTTGATGAGGTTGGAAGAAACTTGAAGGCATTAAGCTTGTTGTCAGTGATAAGAGTTTATATCTGGACACTGACGTTGTGAAGTTACATGTTACTGAACAGCAGCTAAAATGTTCACTTCCCCGAAATAGTCTGGACAAAGATTTGGACTCTGAAACTGATATTTCTTTGAGTTGAGATGCACTGAGGTAGACTACTGGTGACGAAAGTTATTAAATGTACAACAATACCTATCCTCGTCTTATTTCCCCCACGTCTCCTAGCTGTTGTGTTTCCATTTTATTCCCAGGATAATCACTGTCACTGGTGGTTTGTCTCTTACAGGATGTGACTGAAGAGGACATCGAGTCAGAGCTGGCTGTCATCCACTCTCAGATGGCGTACATCATGCAGTTACAAGGTCGGACGGACGAGGCTCTGCAGCTCTACAACCAGGTCATCAAGCTCAAGTGAGTGCACGATTCATCACATTTAGGGTGCTTTCACACCTGCCCTGTTTGGTTCAGTTCAATCAAACTCAAGTTCATTTGCCCCCTCAGACTGAGACCTTCTTGAAGAGGTGGTCTCAGTCTGGTTACAAACAAACTCTGGTGCGGTTGGTTTGTGGTGAGAATGTGTGAAATTCTGACCGATCAAGAGCAGCTTTCTCACACAAGGCATTTGATCTGGTCCGCTTGTAAATGCTGCCATGAGAACACCAACCAACTCTAGGCTATTATACAACTTTGGGACAACATGAGTCCCTGATTCAGACCAAAGGAGACAACGACAGGTCTGAAAGCAGCCTTAGTTTACACATAACAGCAGATGAGAGTGATGTAGTGCAGGTTGAAATAATGTCGTTGTATTCTAGTTTGAATTTGTGAACATTTATAGGAAACTTGGAATGTGAAAACGTGTAATTAATCCATAATTAACTCTTCATTTTCAGGCCGTCAGATGTGGGGCTTCTTGCTGTGACTGCTAACAATATCATTACAATAAACAAGGTGGGTGACCGACCTTACCAGCTGTAATTCTTCATCGCAACATCACACCTGGATCAAGTGTTCTCATTAAAGCTCTGTGTGTTTCCGTAGGACCAAAACGTGTTTGACTCAAAGAAGAAGGTGAAACTGACGAACGCTGAAGGTGTCGAATACAAGCTGGCGAAGAAGCAGCTGCAGGCGATCGACTTCAACAAAGCCCTCCTGGCCATGTACACTAACCAGGTAGAGAGATGACGTCATCATTCAGATGCAGAGGATTGAGAGGTTTATCTGTCAGCACTGATCATGATTCTCGCTGCTGTTTGCCATCAACAGGCTGACCAGTGCAGGAAACTGTCATCCAGTCTTCAGTCTCAGAACCCGGGTCACCCGCGGCCGGTCCTCATCCAGGTCGCTCAGCTGTGCAGAGAGAAGCAGCACAGCAGGGCCATAGAGCTGCTCCAGGTAGACATGACCGACGCTGCTGTTTGACTCACATCATAAAAACATAGAAAACACTCAGACTTTCCTTTCTCACAGCAAATAGTCTTACAGTTAGACAAAAGCTTTTTAAAGTGGTTAAACTGGGCAGTACAGTTACAGGCTGCCAACAATCCTCAATGCCCCATCACCATGGCAAAGCAGTCCAACGCTTAGGGGCTGTACACATGCTGCATCTTCAACCACCTGAAAAACACGAGGTGGGGCACTGGGCGCTACTCTTGTGCCCTTGTGCCTCCGAGGAGGGCGGGTCTGAGGTTGCTAAGTGACTATATCATAGCCTACTTACCAGAAATCCTGAGTGCAGAGCGGATCTTGTAGGAGTTGTTTTGTAAGTGTGGATTAGGCCAAACAATTTGCCCGTGGGACAGATGTAAAGCTCTGGGTAGTCCCGCACTAAAACAACCAACTTCTTTTTCATATTATCACAGATTGATATTTACAGAAGAAGAGAGATATCGGCCCAAAGTTGAACTCTGTCTTTGTCGCGCCCTGAAAAGTAGGCGCTCTGAAAGGCGTGTGCACCACGAGAGCATCGCTTTGGCGTTTGAGTGCACCTGTGCCTCTACATTGAAAACAATGAACCCTAACGACACACATGATGGTCAGGTGGGTCAGCGACTCGCATTGACGACTCTGAAACTAAGAGTTCAATGTCAGTGTCCACTGGAAGCGTATCTATAGCGGCGCGCACGCGAGGGGCTGGAATTGGTGGATCACGAGATCATAATGTCACGCGATAATTTGCAGAAACACTGGAGGTATAAAGACATCAACAAACAAAGAAAAGATTTCTCTACCTGCCGGGGGCCACAAACTTTGACGTCATGCTGTAGCGATATGAAATACACTCTGGAGTTTTCATGGGTGTTTTTATTTTGAAAATTGACCGGATACTCTCGTCTTTTCTGCGCCTGACTTCCTGTTTGACTCATTTGGTCTGTGGACATTGACGCTTCGTGGCGCGGCGTCCATCAAAAAATAGACCCAGCGGGTATTTTAAGTGGAGCAGAACACCAAGCCGCTTTAAGAACGTGGCTAGGACGTGCCGCACTGCTTCTGGTGGAGCAGCTTACATTAGGCTCGTTGGAGATGAACTGCGCCTCGCCTGGAAAGTAGATGAGAGCAGGTGGCTGCAGCAGGGGGCGGTGATAAATAGCCGCGATCAAGTCAGACTGTTTCCTGACAGTTTCCAGCAGCATTCAGTCCGTACAAGAAGTCACAGAAATTATCACATCCTGTCTGATATGATGTCAATGTATTAAAATACTGTCAGATTTATATATAAGCTTGTTTTCAGTCTCCATCAGTCACACAACATGTATTCTGAGAATAAACCTTCAAATTGGACAAATAAAATTCAAATATCTGAAATTCAACAAAAATTAACGTCATATTGTTGAGTCAACTTCTAAACCAATCAGCTGTTAGATTAGGTGAGAGCCAGGCGCTGCAGTCCGTGGAGAGCAACTGCAGCGCCTGGCTTTAAAAACTGCGGCCGTTTTGCTTTTGCGATTTTATTGCCGTCCACTTTTGTAATACGTCAGAGTAAGTCAGGGTGGACAGGTCGGACACAAAACTAACCGGCATGCTTTGTGCGCCGATCACCGGTGATCAAATCTGCGCAGGCCTGGCTCATCTCGAATGAGCCTAGTGACTTGAATGGCCACGATTAGCTCTGGCACCTGTGCCGCGGCTGAATCGCGCACGTGACGGATCCAGTAGACATCCGGGGTTAGAACTGAGGAAGCTCCTTGGATGAGAGGCGAAACGTCTTCAAGAAACGCAAGCAAGTCCAGTTGCCTACGATATAGCACTTGTGAATGAATTTTAAGGGCGCAAAAAGCGTGGCATGTGTACAGCCCCCTCTCAGACGACCTCAGCCTTCCCTTAAATCTCCGCCTTCAGTCACCGCCCTGATGTTAAAGATACAGAGTCCTTGTGCAAATATAAAAACACACATAGAAAATAATTTATCTCTGTTGCCATAAAATGTCTTTATCGGTAAGGACAGACACTTTTTCAAGACCACTTGCTCCCTCAGCACTTCATATTTGCTCAGCCTTGATTCAGTCCTCACCATCGAGCACCTGGAGCTCCTTTTAACGTAGCTGCTGTTGTTTTTTAATGTCACCTTTTAATAGTAGAGTTTAAACATGCAACCAAAAAACACATTTCTGCCATTTGCATGCAAAAAGTTAAGTATTTTATATTCTGTTCAACACATTTTTTCTATGGCTTTAAATCATTTACTCAAGAACTGAAGCTAATGTCACTGTTGTGCTAACTGTGTGTCGCTCTAAAAAAGAAGGGTAATGTTGAATAAGACTTGACTGGAGTCATATTAGTATGATCTCTGATTTTTCTGTTTCCCTGTTTGGTGTTAAATGCATCCAAAGCTGCTTATAAATCTGTACAGAGTAATTTAGTTCAGTTATTATGACAGTTTTGTGTGCATTCAGTAAATTACATTTTCTTAGCCCATGCCGACTGACTGATCTTTTGTTTTCCAGCAATTCTCAGACCAACATCCAGAGAGTGCGTCTGGCATCAAACTGACAATGGCACAACTCTATTTAATACAAGGTACCTACATGTTTAATGGTGTTCAGACAGACCGTAATCTCTTACACATATAATAAACACATGACTATCTTAAATAATATTTTCTTATTTAATTGAGTAGTTTATTCAATTTTTAATAATCTGGGTGCAAAAATATTTACAAACAAGAAGAGAGCACAACTTCTAATGGAAGAATGACATTTTCAAACTTAAATTAAATTAAGTTTTCCAGTTATTTGTTTTGATTTGTAGTGATTTATTGGCTTTTTCAAGGTCACTGGCTGCATTTGTGTCATAATACTCGCAATAAGAGCTTCTTTTTTTTGTTCTCAGGTCACGTAACAAAAGCTTGTGATGTTTTACGGTCCATTGAAGAGTTTAAGCACAAATCAGGGATGGTAAGTCTGAAATGGAAACAGTATTTTAACTGAAGATTCCCCACAGCTGATACTTACATCACAACGTTGTCTCTGCTGGCTGTGTGAGCTCTTTGCTGCAGCTTCAGTCGACTGACATTCATCTAAACTGTCACTGACTCCTCAGATTTCAGCTCTGGTGACAATGTACTCCCACGAAGAAGACATTGACAGCGCTATCGACGTTTTCAAACAAGCTATTGGACACTACCAGTCTGAACAGGTTTGTGTTTTGATCTCACTAAAATCTGTTTGTGTAGCACAATAAGTGATGCTGCTGTGACGTCAGTGAGTCCTCTGAGAACTGGGCAGCGAATTTAAGCAGCAATAATAATCTACAGAAACTTCAAATGTCTCAACAGAACGTTCAGGGAACGTAACGCTGTGTCGCTGCAGCACTCTGTGTTTAAGTGGTGACAGATGTAGTAGAACATGTTGCTTCAGTCAGGGCTGCGGGTGATGCTCTGATCTGACGAGACAAGCCGACATATGAACTAGTTTTTGATCTGTGAATTGATTTGTTTCCGCTGTGTAATCGTCCTGTCCTTCCTCCTCCTCCTCCACAGCCCGGATCTGCTGCACACTTGGCACTGGTACGAGAAGCTGCCAATTTCAAACTGAAGTACGGACGGAAAAAAGAAGCCATTAGTGATCTGGAGCAGCTGTGGAAGTGAGTTGCAGCTCTGATAACACTCATGTTTAACATGTGTGGAGCATTTTGGTGGTGTGGGAACAGAGAGGTTATCTCCCAGCTGTTCATTCTGCTCTTTAGGCAGTAACAAACGTGGTAAAGCCACCCCAAAAAATCTATATCCTGTAAGTGTACACTATATTCCTTCTTTTACAACAACGAAGCTTACTTATTTAATTTTTCTCTAAACAGGCAAAACACCAACGACATCCACACACTGGCACAACTCATCTCAGCGTACTCTCTGGTGGACACAGATAAAGCCAAATCGTATCCTTTGACCCACTCAAGTGAAGCCAGTGCTGAAATGATCCGGTTTTTAGTCACTGGTCACGTGTGTTTGAGCTCAGCTGATTGTTTCAGACGTTTTCAAGCAAAAAGAGAAATGTTTTTTTAATCTTAGCTTCTGAAATGTGTCTGCTGTTTTTCTGTGATTTATGAGTATCTTTGTTGTTTTATATTAATGAGCTTATTAAACAAGGAATATGAAGACGCCACATTGGGTGTGGGGAAATAATAAAGGGTATTTTATGACATTTTATCAACAAAACAATGAATTGCTTAATCGTGAAAGTAGCAGGCAGATACAGTGAGTGAGTGACAACAACCCCGCCCACATCTAAGAGTACTGTTTGCAGTGGAAACACCAAACGGACCGAGGGTCTAGGTACCATGTCTGAAGAGTTACTGCTGGTCCCAAAGGTGCCATACTGAAAGTGTTTGTTGGAAACGGGGCTTAAGTTGAACGTGCACATTCGAAGTACCAGAACAGTTATGTCCTCAGCGTTCCTCTGCAGCCTCAGCAAACACCTGCCGTCCGCAGACACAATGGCCTTCAATGTGGACGTGGACGAGCTGGAGAACTCGCACGGAGCCACGTACGTCAGGAAAAAAGCTGCTAAGGTCACAGGAGAAAACCTTCCCAAAGAACAAAGGTGAACCCTCGTTACTCTCTTTAACATCACATTCATGATGATCAGAACATGTGGCTTCACTTCCACCTCCTGTATGCTGATGTATCTGCATTTTTTTTTTACAGCCAAGGAGAGATCAAAAAGAAGAAGAAGAAAAAGAGAGGTATGATATAAATCAAATATTGTTTGTGGGACAGGTTATTTTAAAATAATAAAAACTGGCACATGCTTTCAGAGAATGTTGTCAGGATTAAATTAAAACTAATGACCGATAAGTCTCCAGTTGCATCTTCTACAGTTTCCCCCTGAGTTTTATGTGTTTTAGATCATAAACTGTTATATTTAAAATGTTTATGATATAATCTGTGAACACTGCTGACCTCTGTGGGCCTTAAGTATGAATTACAATAACATCATAAAGCTTATTTCCTCTTTTGTAAGACACTGTCAAATAAATATATTAGTTACTGACCACAGATCTGTCTCATGCCACCCTTGAGTGACTCCCTCTGACCTTCTTTTTAGGCAAACTGCCCAAGAACTACGACCCCAAAGCGACCCCTGACCCCGAGAGGTGGCTGCCCATGAGGGAGCGCTCCTACTACAGAGGCAAGAAGAAGGGAAAGAAGAAGGAGCAGATAGGAAAAGGCACGCAGGGAGCGACGGCAGGAGCGTCAGCCGAGCTGTGAGTACAGAATCACATGCATGTGCACGTCACCTGCGAGACGAGAGGAGACGTCTGGGTGTAATTTCCTGTAATTGAAACCTGGTGATCGACTCCACTAATGGAGGAGAAGCACCTTTTGTTTCTCTGCCAGTGGATCCTCAGTGGAGGCGTCCAGCTGCAACCTGTGTGTTATTTTAGCCAAAAGAGAAATTATTCTCCGTCTGAGCCAAAGTCTGAGTCCATACGAGCGTCAGAAAGGCTTCTACAACAAGGAGAGTAAGGTAGTGTCGGCTGGAAAATATCGTGGTTTGTAGGGCGGGGTGCAGGGCACAGATACACGTGCTACAAGCTATGTCACACGTCACATTTTCACTCATATAAATAGTTTAAAGGTGAATTTTAGGTGTGAAATGTCACTAAAATGAACAGATGGTTCCCTCAGAGCGTCCCTGACAGGATTTTGTCTCCTCCTCTCTTCCAGTGACGCCAGTAAGACAGCCAGTAGCCCCCCGACCTCCCCCAGACCAGGGTCTGCATCCGGTTCATCTACAGCCGCCGCCAGCAATGTGGTCCCTCCGCGACAGCAGAAACCTGCAGCGTCAGGGGCCACACGCAAGAAGGCACCACAGAAGAAGAAGAAGGGAGGCAAAGGAGGCTGGTAGTGGGAGGGAGTCAACACGTGAGGCAGAGGGGCCACGAGATACACGCTGATGTCTCTTTTTTATGTTTCGAGTTCAGTTTTACTTTTGTCGCGGCCAATCACCAAATCTGTGAAACCAAAAGCTCCCTCTGCTCGTCTGTCGTTAATTTGTCACGTTAAAGAACTGAAGAGAGAATTTAAAGGACAGTTCCACTCAAATTAACTTTTGGTTGCTCTGCAGAAGCAGATGGATCCTTTGTTTTCTTACTGGTGACCTTGTGAGGTCACAAGTAAAATGACCAAAATACTACAGTTAGTGTTTTCATTAAAGGTCAGATGAATGGAAACAAGCGTTCTCTTTACTGTTACCTGGTGCTTTTATTTTTAAAATCAAAATGACACCCATGAAACACAGCGTTCAGAAACATCTGTAAATGTCTTCAATAAAATTCAAATGTGATAATACATTTTTTTGGGTTGATCATGCCGACCTTTAATCAATAAGATATGTTAAATGGATAAAATCATGTCCCTCCTGATATTAAAAACGTTTTGTTGGACCTTTTTATTTTTCATTTGTAGTATGATAAGACAACAAATTACCTTTGTAAAGTAACTTAAAGTTCATTTTTTGCTGAGTTGTCCTTCATATTTCTCGGGTCTGAGTATTATGACATCATACTCTTCCTTAAATTGTCCCTTTACTTTCAGTCAGACGTGATGTTAAAGAATATTTATTTTTGGATCCCTGTGTTGGTCTAAATTCAAGCTAAAGAAGTTAAAGTGTTGAATTCTGTCAGACGCATGTTTTAGGACCAAACAGGTCGAACACGTGTCCCCTTTTGTTAAGTCTTAATAAAACCCTTAACAATAACACGCGACCCCTGTGTTTCCTCGAAAAGTTAACTACGACTTATTTTCATTTTCATGCATTTTCATTAGTTTAGTTTTATTTCTGTACATGAACTGAATTTCATCCACTTATTTGAATTTAAAAAAAAAGATTTGTTTATTTTTTTGCAAGACAGGTTTTTACATACATTTTTACGAGGATATGTAAATGAGGTTTTCTGAGTGGGGCAGTATTTCTCTGAAACATGTAGCGCCCCCTGGTGGTAGATTTTACTGATTTAAATATGTTCACATGGTTTCCACATCAGTTAGAACGTTTTTCTTTCTTTGAGAAATACTTAAATATGTATATGCCTTGGGAATGAAAGTAGTTAACTATAGATTTTATTTATTTTAAAACACGAACACACAAATACAGGGCAGAAAAAAAGATGATGAAATCAAAATAATTTTTTTTAAAAATGTAATTATAAGATAAAGGATAACACACTGTCAGTTAAAGGACAGACAGTACAATTATATGCCAGGTCGTACTATTTTTACAAAATATCTGAGCCCAACTGGAGTTCAGCACTAAATAACTGGTGTCATTACTGGTGCATGAACATATAACCATATCCTGTGCTGTATACTGACAGTAAGCAGGTCACAGCAGTGTTAATCTTTGTGTTATTCACCTTTTGATTTTCAAATCACAACTTACACACCACAACACATCTCTACGTTTTAAACCTTAAACAGTTCATTATGTTAGTTTAATTCAGTGAAGACTGGAGAATCATCAGTTTTCTTGTTTTGCATTCAGACGCCTCACAAAAGCATTTAAACCTTTGAAACCTAAGCACGTTTCTGAAAGTAACCAAACCAACTCGTTTAGGTTTCAAAGGTTTAAATGCTTGTGAAAGGTGTCTGAATTCAACACAGGAAAACTGACGATTCTCCAGGCTTCACTGAATTAAACTGACATAATTAACTGTTTGAGGTTTAACGAGTTGGTTTGGTTTCTTTCAAAAACATGCCAAATAGGCGACAAGTAACTTTGCACAAAATCTCCTGCAAATTGCAAGAAAACTAAAAATGTGACAAGAAAATAAAGAAAAAGAGAGAGGCGGAAATCATTAAAAAATGATCATAAAACTAGGAAAAATGCGCAAATATATATATATTTATGATTTTTTTTATTGCACTTTAAAATTGCATTACAGAAAAAAATCTCTCTCTGTATATATGTTGTCTTTTTTTTGGGGTCATTTCCTTATTTGTTTGTTTGTGTCTTATTTTTAAAGTATTTGTCAGGAAGTTTTCCTGCAGCTTTTACTAATTTCGTGCTATTTTTTTGTCATTTCTTGTAAAGTTGCTTCATGATGAACACAGTTCTATGTTGCACAGCGTCAGTATGTCGGCATCAGTGCACTTCCACTCCTCACTAGTTGGTTTGGGATGGCACTCAATATGGCGGACAGGGAGTGGAAGTGTGTAGGGAGAGGGTGGAGGTGGTGGTTTGGGAAAGGCCCTCTAATGTGACCGGCACTTTTTGTCACCACCCTTTGATCTCGTCCACTTTCTAGGCAAGATTTAGTCCAACTCAAACAAGCCAAATCTAGACTGATAAGATGCACTACAGATTGATTTTGGGGTGAACTGTCCCTTTAATACAGCAGTAAACCACACCTGATGGTTAATTGACTCCTTCCACTTGTGGTAATTTGCCAGAGACGAGCCTCACCTGCTTTGACTCTGCTCAGAGCTCCTTCAGACGTCTGACAGGCAGTCAGAGAGTTTCACTGTCACCTGTTGTGGTTATCATTTTGTGGACACGATGCCTCGAACGCTGCCTATTTACTCAGGCTTCTTCTACGAGCCTCTGACAGGAGACGTGGAGGAACTCCTGGCTCGCTTCCAGCAGACGGACTCTGTCAGGTACGAGGTGTTTTCAGCCATCTGGAGGGAGACGGGCTTCTCTGACGTCTTCACAGGGATCATCAGTATGGCTGAGATGAAGAGATTCTGCAGGGTGGCGCTGGCCACGGCCGTCAAGTACTTCCTGCCTCCGTACAGCTACCAGATCCGAGTCGGAGGCCTGTATCTGATGTTTGGCTTATACCACACACAACTTGCTGCTCCACCTGTGAAGATCAGACTCGCTCTGAAGGACTGGGCTGTGATTCAGAAGTTTGTGAAGGACTCTGTGGATTCTGGGCATCACGACGTCGTTTACATCTATGAAAAGCTCGCTGCAACCAAAGCCATTGACTACACCGCCATGCCGCATTTTCTCAGCTACCACAAGCAGAAGAAGCCGAAGAAGGAGCCTGTGTGTGCAGAGTTTCTCGGGAGGAGCACAGTGATCCAGGAGCTGCTCTCAGCAGACATCCTGGAGGAGCTGACCAACATCCAGAGTCAGTATGAGAAGCTGAAGGAGGCCACGATGGAGGTCAGCTGCAAGGCCACCATGACACATCGAGAGTTCGTCTCCAGCCTGAAAGACAGCATGACTGAGTTCATCACATGGCAGCAGAAGACTTTTACAAAGGCTAAAAAACACAAGAAGCCTCGTGATGATGAGGAGGAGGAGGAAGAGGAGTACGATGAGGAGGAAGAAGAAGAAGAGGAGGAGGAGAAGCCAACTGAAGCTGAGTCCAGCCGCAGCAGAGCCAGACTCCTGTCCTCCATCAAGCAGAGGAGCTACAGCAACTTCCAGGAGCCGTCCAAGTCCAGGAGGCACCGCCAGGCCGAGCCCGTGGAGTCCTGCAGCTCAGGGGCGGAGCAGGTCCAGGAGACCGTGGGTCGGCAGCGGAAGAGGCCTCCCTCGCTGCGGGCTCGGACCTGGAAGAGTCTTGAGGTGCCGCAGGAGGACAGCCAGCTCCAGGCCTGGCTCCTGAGTGCTCCGGAGCAGCAGGAGAGGGTCCCGGTGAAGAGGACCAACCAGACTCCACCTTTCAAACCATGACGGGAGGACGGAGGAGTTTTAGATACACAAAAAAGTTCTGTCCTTTGTTTTTGTTCTTCAGGTTAAATAAAGTTAATTTGGAAAAAAATATCTTCTGGTTTGACAAACAATTTGATTTCATTAATTATCATCTGTTGTTTAACTGGTATCATTTAATTTGATAATAAATATATTTCATAATTGTTTCATCCTCTTGTTTTCACTGATTTCCTCAAAGTCTAAACCAGTAGTTCCAACCTGGGGGTCATGACCCTCACTAGGGGTCGCCAAAGCTTCACAGGGAGACTGCAAGGCCTTGATTTTAAGGAGGATAAGAAAACAAGTTAAAAAATATACAGGAGGACTTTATCTCAGCATTTCATGCATTTCTGTGAAGAAAAATGAATAAAATTGTTACTTTTTAAAATATAAACTTAAATCTCACAGGATAAACACTAAGTTACAGTCACAGCGCCTTAACTCTGCTGAACAGCCTCAAACTGCATCAGAAAAGTACGCAGTTAAGTTAGGGACAAAGAAAGAAGCATATTTATTATGTATGATTGATAAAAATTTAAATATAGAATACAGAATCGTATAAAAGGTTTAAATATATGAGGAAGTCTGATCTCTGATGTAAAACTTACAAGAAAACTACTCAAAATTAACTAAAATCCCTTATTTTACCCAAATGTATCTCTGAAATGAAGGAGTTAAAAACAGGATGAAATATTCCTAAAGCAGATTTTGTCACTCCTTTGAAACACACAAAACAAGGCTCTACGGACTCAGTTTTGTGCACTGAAAAATGCATCATTATAAAAAAAAATGTTCATTTTTCAAATATTAAACTGTAGCATGCACAGTAACTTGTAACTTCAGAAGTCAAGAAAAAAAACATACTCAAGTACAACTACATGAACCTCAATATTGCACTAATGTGCAGTAGCCTACGTGAGTAAACATAGTTACTTTGTACCACTGGTTAAAATCTAAAATAAATATACTAAATATACAGATTATCTTTATTCAATCAGACTCAATTAATCAGTCAATCAGACTTCATTTATGTAGCACTTTTCATCCAAACTGAAAAGTGCTTTACATAATAAAAAAAGTACATAAGTGACAAAATAGAAGAATATGCCAGCTTAAAAAAGATTAATAAAAATAAATACATGATAATCATTAAATCAAAATTAAAAACAAATAAACAAAATAATAAAATTAAATGAAGGACAGTTAAATTTAGAGCCAGGCTAAAAAGACAGGTGTTGAGTTTGCTTTAAACTCAACACCTGTTATTTATTATACAGTCTGTGAGTATTAATCCTTTTATTTCTACTTTTATTTTATTTATTGTATTACTTTATATTTAAATACTTTTATTTCATACTGTTCTTCTTACTTCTTATTAATTTATTTTTACATCGGAGAGACTGTAACGAAACTGTTTCCCTCGGAGATCAATAAAGTTTATTTGATTTTGAACAGTTTTGTTTAGGCCGCCATTTTGAATTTAGTGTTTTTATTATTATGATAAATTGTTAGGATCATTAAATTCAAAATGGCGCCCTCAGGCGGTGAGGTTGTGACGCTGCATCAACAAACAGCTCTTCATCCCGGAAATACCGTTTGAAGAAGTTCCTCCTCAACTTCCTGTCTGTTAATCCACTTGTTGAGCAGAGGAAGAGGAGGAAGAGGAGCACACAGAGTGAAACCCTCGCTGAAAGTCAAACGATGGCGGAGACGGTCGGGTAACCAGCGGCACTCGGGACAAACAAACCCCGGCGGTTGAGCACGATGTCCGGTCTGAGAGCAGCCGGCGTCCTCGGCGCCTCCGTGGCTCTCGCGGGAGGAGTCGCCTATCTTATCTGGAACTACGCGTCCTCCTCCGGGGAGAAGAAGCCCGAGACACGGCCGGGAGCAGACGGGAGGAGTGCCAGAGAGGAAGGAGAGGGTGAGGAAGAGGAGAGAAGGGATGAAGCTGCGGCTGAACAAACTGTTGAGGAGGCGCCGGTTGTTGCTGCTGAAGCTCCGAAAGCTTCGGAGGTAAAAACGGTGACGGACACACCTTCCTGCAAACCGCCGGAGGAGAGTGAACAACATGTTCATAAACTTATTTCAGAGTAAATTAACTTCTTAAATGTTCTCATGAGGACAAAGGAAATAAAAACTGAGGACATTTAGCTGATCTGTTCTTAAAATGTTTAATTTTAGGATTAAAACTACTTGTTTAGTAGTAGTAGAAGAAGAAGGGACATTTCTAATGTTACACCCTAAAATAGAGCAGAGTAGAGTTCAGCAGCTGGAGAAACATTTAGTGCTTTAACTTCAGCTTTTATTTCAGATATAATCCATAATTAATAAAATACAACTGCTGTCAGCTTAATAACTTTATTTTTATTGTGACAATAGCATCAATTTGAGACAAGTTCTCTGGAGGCTGCTGTGGGGCATTCTGGGAAATGTAGGACCTCACTGACTTAGGGCGATTGGTTAGTTCAGTGGAAGAAAATTAAACAAACTTTTAAATCAGTTAATTTTTTGAGTCTTTTTTTTCTTTTTTCAAATATTTTAATCAATAAAAAATCACAAATAATTATAAAACTTGTTTCAGCTCCACAGAGTGTCAAACTGAGAGATTCTTTTGTTGTTTGTGCATTTTCTGATCAAATATAACTAATATTTAGACTACGTTTTAGTCTATGTCAGAGTTTTTGTACGACTGCTTTATGTTGGGGCATCATTAAATATTTTCTTGTGAGAATTTTGGTTGGTTTTGTAGAAAAAATGTCCACATTCCTCAGCATTATGTACGGAATAAGTATATTTATTTATACTATTATTTATATCTGTTTTTCAATGTAATTGTATTCATGATTTGTTGTTGTTTGTGAACTCGTCGTCCCTGTAAATGAGGGAAACCTCAGTGATCAACGAGTTAAAATAAAGGTTTAAAAAATATATATATATATTGATGTTATTAGTACAGAAACTTCAGATAGTGCCCAGCTTTACTCTGATGTGTGTGATCTGTGTTTCAGTCTCAGCCTGTGTCAGCAGGGACTCAGGTGCTGGTTCTGGGTCTGGATGGCGCCGGTAAGACCAGCCTGCTGCACTGTTTGGCCACCGGGTGTCTGGAGCAGGACATGGAGCCGACGCAGGGCTTCAACGCCGTCTCCATCAACAGAGAGGACCTGCACATCGAGTTCCTAGAGAGTAAGTCTGAACGCAAAACAGATGATCGACAGTGTGACCTGTCACTTCTGCTTCAAGTCACGAGTCTGATGCTGATGTCTCCGTCCTCTGTCTGTCTGTCAGTTGGAGGTAAAGAGGAGCTGCGGCCGTACTGGCAGAGGTACATGTCCAAGGCTCTGCTGCTGGTGTTCGTGGTTGATTCTTCCAACCCGCAGCTTTTCCCCGTTGCTAAGAAGCATCTACACGAGCTGCTGGCCTCCGACCCCCGTCTGCCTTTAATGGTCCTGGCCAACAAACAGGTGAGAGTGACAGGAAAACACTCCAGATTGTTTTCAACGAGTTAGAGTGTTGTCCTCGAAGAAGTGTTGAACTTGCAACAGTTTTTATCAGAGACCTTGTGTTCACTGGGCTGCATGAACAATTATTTTTTTCTTACCACTTAATGTACCGATTATTGTGTCAATTAGTCGTTTGGTGACGTCTTCAAATGTCTTGTTTTGTGTCATCAAAACTCCATAACAGAAATATGTGCAGTTTGTTATTGTCGATATAAAGAAAACCGACGAGTGCAGAAACGGAGTACCACAGTGTCTCCAGTGCGCCTGACAGCACACTCCCTGCAGTCATCGCATACACAAAAACTATCTGGTGCACAGTGTCAGAAGCTGTTGACGCTGTGTGCTGCAATAATTTAGTGCTTCTTGGATTTCTACAACCAACAACGTTAATTTCATCAGTCAGCCTGTGGCTGAGGTGAAAGCGACTCAGTAAATTCATGCTTATTATTGGGTAAAGGAAAGCCAAACCTTCCTGAATCATGTCAGCAGCCTGGCATCGTCCAACTGTGCACAGTGCTCTCCGCAGCTGCATACAACCCAGACCCAACCCTCTCCTCTGCGCTCAGGTGGTGGGGAACGCGATAATGAGACAGAGACAGATTTGAGATGCAGTCAAAAGATGCTTATGAAAGAGTTCTGGTGCAAATGTACGGGTCAGAGTTTCACTAAATTTACACATCCCTATTTCATCGTCAAGTTCTTCTTTGTAAATCCCAATTCATGTTTAGAAATTGGCGTGCACACATTGTATCTCCTTTTGTGTGCATACACAGTGGTTATAAATGAGGCCCCTGGTACCAAAAGTGAGCTGAGTGGAGCTGATCCATGCCATGCAGAGGAAAAGCAGCATCAAATGATCTGAAAATCTTTAGCGAGTAGTGTCCGTGCTGCTTTCAGAGGCACTCTCAACGAGTCTTGTTCAGAAACTGAGAGGTTAAACTCGGAGCGCTGAGTGTCCTCCGATGTATCTTTGTAATGTAGTGAGGACATGATTATCTCCACCCTGATGTCCCCTCATGTTTGTCTCATGACTCCAGGACCTTCCAGGAGCCTGCGGCATCACCGACCTCCATGACGCTCTGGCTCTGTCCAAGGTCGGCGACCGCAGGTTGTACCTCATCGGCACCTACGTGAAGAAGGGCGAGACGGAGCTCAGCTCAGGCGTTCAGGACGCTCGGGACCTGATCATCCAGATGGTTTGTGACGGCAGATAAAACACTCCGCAGGTGGCTGTCACTTAATCCTCTAGAGAAAGTCTAATAAGTTCTCTGCACCTTTTCACTTCGATGTTTTCACTACAGCAGGTCGGCTGAAACTCTTATTTATTTACGAAGAAATCAAAACTGTTTTAGTTGTTTTGGTAGAGTTGGGATTAAAAACTAGATTCTGGATGTTGAAGTGTAAAATTTCACTCACTTTGTTACCAAATTCTTCACATACGTCAGGATGCTACGGGACAATCCAGACAACATGCGTTCAAAATGTATCTTCACCAAAGATTCAAGTGAATGTTTCACTCTGCAGGACTGTCACTGTGTTCCTCCTGATGTCATTTAGCACTGTAGATACTGAAACACAGCAACTCTAAAGCTGCCTTCAGGTTTTAATGCAGATCATCAGACGGTACAGAATCACTGTGGATTTATTTCAGGCTGCAGATTCGCTCGGACCATCTGTGTCACTGCTGGCTGCAGCTTTATCACCAGCGATGAGCTCAGTCTGTTACTACAGAGATGTTACAGTGCTGTTATTATTATTATCACCGAATATTTAATACCTCGACATAAAGACTTAAAGACTGTGCTGGGCAAGATTTTCATATCAAGTTAAAGATCCCTACGTTCACTGACTCTGTGTCCACTTTGTGCTTAAACTTTAAAGCGAAACAGAAAAGCTGCGGCTGCTGTGCTCAGGTCAGTGATGGTACGTCATGTGAACAGTGACCTCATTCGGCCATGTGGGGCCGCCAACATGCAAATTTGACTCGTACAGCTTTAAGAAAATAAAAGACATTAAACTTGACACGCCTTCTGATGTGCCGTTAATATTTGGATTTAAAAAAAAGTACTACAACTTTATAACCCTTTGAAACCTGAGCAAAGGGGTTTGATTTCTGTTAGAAACATGGAAAAAGAAAAGAGCAACGCAACAAGAAATGACTCAAAAATTTGTAAGAAGAGAAAATTACAAACAAGAAAATTAGAAAGAAAGTTAAAAAAAAACAACAAACAAACAAGGAAATGACCCAGAAAGAGTGATTAAAAATTATAATAATTCTGTAACATAATTTTAAAATGTAATGCTAATAATTCAAATCGTAAATTTTTTTTCTTAACTTTTCCCCCATTTTTTAAAATAATTTTCCAAACCTTTTGTTTATTTATTTCTAATTTGTGGGACATTTCTTACCAAGATGCCCATCGCCTTTTTTCCCATTTTTTGGGAAAGAAATCGCACCAGTTAGCTCAGGGTTCAAAGGTTTAAATGATCAACATATGGCGTCTGAAAGTAGCACAAGAAAAGTGATGCTCCAGATTTCAAAGGGTTAACGTCTGAATAAAGGAGTCATTGAATGGAGCAGATAATGACGGCCGTTTGCTCCAATAATCAGCTGTTAAGTCGTTGTTTTATTACTGAATGATCAGACAGCGAGTTACCAAACAATAACACTATCAGATCTTACTGTGGGAGTGTTTTTGTTGGATTACAGCAGGGATACTCAACTTGATTTTCCTGAGGGCCACTTTTTTTTTTTAAATGACAGGCGACCAGGGGCCAGTCAATAATCAGACATTAATTATTGCCTGTTTACAGCCTCTAAACGTTTGCTGTCCACACTCGTTTTTGCTAAGAGGTCAGCTGTGTGCAGAGGCGTTTCACCCAGACCTTTGTCAGGGAGTCAGAGGGATCCTCCTCTGGAATTTATTTTATTTTCTATTTTTAAAAAAAAAAAGCTCTATTTTGATGCTTTTTTATAAACTTTGGCACCTTATTTACATTCAAAGTGTGAGTCAATTTATTGACTGTGAATTACAAAAATAGTGGCGAGCCATCACCCAGGCAACAAGTTGAGTGTCACTGAATTACGGCTTTAAAAACATTGTCGCTTACACAAGTTCATTGTTACATTTGTTAAGTCTTTAATGTGAAAAGGGAATTTATCTTAAAAAAAAAGAATATAAACCAGACTTTTTTTCTAGATGTCTTCTGGATTACTTTTGTGTTGCTGTTAAGAGCGCACAGCTGTTTGCTCCTTGTCATTTTGTCTTAATACACTTTCATTTGTTTAATTGAGTTAGTTGTTGACGTTGGGATGAAGAGAGCTACGTCGTCATGTGCAAAGCCTTAATGTGTACCATGTTTGAGGAATGTAAAGGTTTCAAAGAGCACATTTTTTAAAGATATGTCATCCAGATGTACAGAGGTTTTTCCCCAGTACCAAACATGTTGAACATACAGTATTGTGTGAACAGTTTGTCTTGTAAACGTTTGTTTTTTAAAGCTTAAATAAATTGTTTCCACTAAACTGACTGGTGTGATTTTTTACTGTAGCTGTGAGAACTGAACACACAATACAGTCTCTCTGCCCGGGTAACACCCTGCGGCGCCACATCTATAGGTGTGAAACTAATGACACCAGCTTGTCTGGGGATGCAGACTGACGTCGCGTGAGTAAAAAGCCGTGTCCTAACATAGCTCCTGACATTTACTCTGTTGTGGAGCCATCAAAGCTCTTTTAAATTTGGACTCCAAACACACAGCGTCTCTCCAGAAATACTGCAGCAGCCGCCCGTCACCGCTGACCTCGACGTATCACTTTCTGTTTAACATCCTGCTGTGGAAGTCTTGAGACAGTCAGATGGGTAGGTTGAGTGTGCAGACTCCAGTTTCAAGGAGTCCTCAGGTGTGAAGTTGGTTGCCAAGGACTCCTGGCTCCATAGCAACAGCAGGAGATTAGTGTGACACCATCAGCAGGCAGCTAACCCACACATCCAACCTGCTGCTGCTGCTTTGAGTCGACATGGTGTCTGGAAAACAAGGTAAATTTACTGATTGTTTATGTGCAACAGTCTTTAAGATATTTCAGTCTCATATTTTCAGTGTGATTTATTTTTCCTCACTGATTCTTGCAGGGATTCAGTCCAGATTTGGTCCTTCAAACAGGTGAAGTAACATTTTTATGGATGTCAGATGCAGCTTCTGTGGTTTAATGTACATTAAACAGTTTGTCAATCTCACTAAGTGGTGTTTAAAGATAATAATATATTTTTAAGTAACGTTAACTGTTGAATACTTATTATTGTGTTTATTTACTTGTGTTTATTCACTATCATTTAAATAATTTGTGTATTTACTGTATTATAAATATAACATACACTTACAGTTAGCTAAAAGTAAGGAATATAAAGTTGAAATAAATAGCTAGTGTAAAGTAAAGAATAAACAGTTAAAATACTTACTAAAAGTAATGGATAAACAGATAAATCAGCCAAAAATAACAGTTAAGATAGTTAGCCAAAAGTAATGACTAAACAGTTAAAATACTTAATTAAAAATAAAGGATACACAGTAGAAACAGTTACAAGTGACAATTAAAATAGACAAAAGTAAGGAAGAAACAGCTTTTATAGTTAGCTGAAAATAATAAACTGTTGAAATAGTTGGCTAAAAGTAATGGATATATTGTCGAAAGAGTTCGCTAAAAGTAACGACTAAACAGTTAAAATTCTTAGCTAAAAGTAAGGGATAAACTGTTTCAAGTAACAAACAATTAAAATAGACAAAATTAAGGGAGAAACAGTTAAAACAGTTAGCTGAACGTGACGAAAAAACATGGTAAGCTAAAAGTAATGAATAAACAGTTGAAGTGGTTAGCTAAAAGTAACGGAAATATAGTTGAAATAGTTAGCTAAAAGTATTGAAGAAACAGTTAAAACAGGTAGCTAAAAGTAACGGATATATATAGTTGGATAAAGTTAGCTAAAAGTAACAAAGAAACAGCTAAACTAGTTACCTAAAGTAATGAAGAAACAGTTAATACAGTTAGCTAAAAGTAACGAGGAAAAATATGGTTAAAATATTTAGCTAAAAGTAATGAAATTTTTTTAAAAATAGTTACGTAAAAGTAACGGAGAAACATTTTAAAAAGTAGGCTAATATTAACAAATAAACAGGTAACCGATATATAGTTAAAATAGTTAACTAAAAGTAACTAAAAAAAAACAACTGTTTAATTGTTAAAAGTAATGACAAAACTGCTAAAATAGTTAGCTAAAAGTAACAACTAAACAGTTAAAATACTAAAATTTAGGAAAGTTGAAATAGGTACAAGCACCACAACAATTACAACAAACTAAAGTGACGAAGAAACAGCTAAAATAGCCAGCTAAAAGTAATTGATAAACAGTTAGTAAGCTAAAAGAAACATTTAAAACATTCAGCTAAAAGTAATGAAGAAACATTTGACATAGTTAGCTAAAAGTAACAGATAAACTCCTGGCAAGTAGGGCAAGAAAAAAAATATTTTGGGTCCTTGGAAAGTCATGAAAAAGTCTTGGAATTTTGTCCACGAATATCTGTGGGAACCCTGTGGTTAGCTACAACTAACGAATAAGCAGATTAATTAGTTAGCTGAAGTATTTCATGTCGTTAAGTAAGTTTAACTCCTCCAGTGAAGCGTCCATAATGTTGATGTTAACCTAATTAATGACACTATAGTTTAACACAGTTGTAGTTGTATAAATATGTCTTTATAAGAGTGGTTATCATTGTTAAAAATACAGCACATCAATAGACACTTAAGTATACTTCTGTCTGCTTATACCTACGTTGTGTTATAAATTGTTTATGTGTAATTATTTGCTTATAAATGGTAAATCTGTGTTGAAGTGAAGCATGTGTGACAGTGTTCATGTACTGTCCCTCTTAAAGCTTAAACCAAAAATGTAAACTTTTCTCTCTCAGTCAGTCATGAAACTGTACGACTCACAGATAAACTCTGACTGTTGTGTCTCTGAGCTGATTAGTGGCCACAGTGAGGTTTGGAGTCTAAAGCCAACGTTTTTAACTGAAGAGTAAGACCAGTCTTTGGATGTCAAAGCTCTGCCAGAGAGAAGAAAACCCTCAACACAGACGGGAAACCCACTGAGTGATTGCACGTTCCCCCTGGGCCCAAAGTCTCTGAATTACACTCGTATTTAAAGCTGATTTGTGTTTTTTGGGAATGTTATGTTTTCTTGGCAGGATCTTGGAGCTGGCGCAGCACAAAACCTCAAAAACAGTTTGGGCCACAACTCCTTGGTGAGTAGCTGAGTCATACGAAATTTTTCCTCTTGATTAAAACTGGATTCTTTCTTACGTATGTGAAAACAAACACAACTTTTGTGATACCACAAGAGGCATCACAGTGACCTCTGTTCATTACATTCTTGGTTTATACAGTCTGTAAACCTCCTCAGCGTCGCAGGAGTTTGGTTCCAGCTGTTACATCATATGAAATTGCATGTTTGTTCATTGATCTAGTGTGAAATTGACTCCCAGAATCCAGGAGCCTCTGTGGTCAGTGTTTCCTTCCTTGAGTGCAGTTTCTTTAAGCTACATAATTAAAGACAGATGTCTGGCACGCTTTAAACGTGCGGTGAAAAGGCCGAAACAATGGGGGAAATGAACAGAACAGTCACATGGGACTGAAAGTATCAGTCTTTCATTTCGTCGTCGCCTGCTTGGAAAATATTTATCCTGCTTCTGCACCAACATTTGCATCATCTCATCTCCTTATTGGAAACTTTTCATCTTTTTATTGATCAGTGGGAAGCTGAGCTGGGGCAACCAGGAGCCAATATGGCCCGTCTCCGCCTCAGCGCTCGGAGCCGTTCCAAGTGCAAGAATCCAATACCTAGCCAGGCACAAAAGAGACTTCTCAGCAAGGGAGGACCACCGGCGGTAACTGCAGCCTGTCTGCACCCTCAACATTATTGATGACTCTTATCAAAAAGACATGAGGCAGGGGGGGCTGTTTGTGTTCATGCTCCACAGGGCCGCACACAGGCCTTTTATGTTGAGCTGCATCGACATATTTTAGAAAATGTTTGCAAAGCTTAAGGGGGGTATCGACTTTGAAGTTCCTCTGATGCTCTTTGGCACTGAGTTGATTCAGGAAATGCAAACTGCAAAGTGATGTTCAGGACTGATGCCAGCTGCATCGCGATCAGAGGTGATCCCCCCGAGAGCTGTCAGGATCAATTAGAGCGCGAGAAGCTGTGATGGCAGCTCCAGAGGCTTTTATTTTGACATTGTTTGTTGTTTCCACCGCGTCAGCTGTCAGATTAAAAGCACAGTAACATGAGGTGTAATTCAATCAGAGGCTCACGCAGGAAGTGCAGCTCTGAGAACAAATGACAGTAATTTACTGTAATTGAAGATGACCGCAGTCACCTGCTGGTTGTGTTCATCAGAGATTTACAGTAGAGATTCAGCTGAATACATTCAGTCTGTTTGTATTGGCTTGTTTTCTATTGATTAGTTGAATACAAAATATTGGTCGTAATAATGATCTTTCTTCTGATAATTACACTGCTGTTCCACATCTAATCACATCACTGCAGACATGAAGTCTAGTCCATTTTGTTATTTCTAATCTGATTATCTGGCAGACTGTCTGGTCCATCTCCACAAAATGTTACACAATATTATTACTGTAATACCTCAGTGTCAGCAGTGTGGCCATGTGTAGGGTACAGCAGCTGTTGCTTTCATTAAATACAAGACTGTACCGACTGATATTTTTCATTATGGATTAATCCGCAGATTAATTTCTTGACTAATGAATTTTTTTTTTTCTTTAATAGTGAAAAATGCCCATAGCAGCTTCTTAATGCCCTGGCTGACGTCCTCATATAGTTTGTTCTGTCGGACCAACAGGATTACAAAATAGAGAAAGGCGAAAAATCCCCACAAGTCCCACGAGTGTTTGGCATTTTTGCTTGAAAATTAACAACTGGAAAAATAGGTTATTAAAGTATTTACAAATTAATTTTCTGTCCATCGACTTGATTTCACTTGACTTATTAATTCATTTTTGATTATTAATTAATTAATTATTATCAATTTTATCCTGTTTGAGGTCACAGGGAGCTGGAGTCTGGAGGTGGGGTACACCCTGGACAGGTCGTTAGCTAAAAGTAATGGATATATAGTTAAAATAGTTAGGTAAAAGTAATTTAAAAAAACAGCTAAACTAGTTAGCCAAAGGTAATGAAGAAACAGCTGAAATAGCTAGCCAAACATTGCAAAAAAAGGTTGACATAAGCTAAGAGTAGCAAAGAAACAGTTGAAATAATTAGCCAAAAGTAAACAGTTGAAACAGTCAGCTAAAAGTAACAAAGAAAAAGCTAAAATACTTAGTTAAACATAACGTAGAAACAGCTAAACTAGTTAGCTAAAAGTAACAAGGAAAAATAAAGCTAAAATAGTTAGCCAAAGGTAACAAAAAAAGTTGAAATAGTTAGCTAATGGTAACAAAGAAACAGGTGAAACAGGTAAAATCAACAGAGGAACTGTGGGGCAGAACACCTGGCAAGTAGGGCAAGACATTAGGCGAGAAACAGACAACCATTCACACTCACATTCACACCTACGGACAATTTAGAGTCACCAATTAACCTGCATGTCTTTGGACTGTGGGAGGAAGCTGGAGCACCTGGAGAAAACCCACGCTGACACGAGGAGAACATGCAAACTCCACACAGAAGGGAAAACGTATTAGTCAGATTAATTCACAGTTTTCATGGGAAATGTTTGATAATAACAAAAACACAGACATCACCAGCCTCATCCTTAACGATCACTCAGGACTGACTGTGCAGAGATGACACATTCCTTAAATCCCTCAACATAACTTGTTTTCGTCCACATTTTTGCTTCAAGAGAAGAACAATGAGCCGAAAATGAAATTGTCAGCCGGGAGCATTCGACCTTGGTTATGTGTCATCCCACTGTCTCGACTCAGTGTTTAACAAATTTAAATGTTTTTGTGGTTGCAGATACTTTTCCACTTGTACCTCCGTCATCAGCCGTGCACTGACACTCATCCATTGTTCTGTATCTCCCCTCCTCCTCCTCCTCCTCCTCGTCCTCCCTCTGGCTCAGGACTTTCTTTTGTCACACAACGTATAATGGATGTAGTAATAGCCTCCATTTTCCTGCAGGAAGGAGCAGGAGGAGGAGGAGGAGGAGGAGGAGGAGAGTTTCTCCAGGAAGACCCAACGTCCTTCCTCCAAGGCTTCCCAGTATGAGCACATTGTCCGTTTGTCAACACCCAGAACCAGAAGCCGCAGCTCCCAGGAAGCAGGGTAAAAGCCTCATTAGACATCAAACACAGGCAGTAAAGTGAAGACAAGTGAGACTGAACCAAACAAACCCAGGTCAGATCAGTGCTCTGATGTTAAGGTTATTTGGAAGCCCATTATTTTCCCTGGAAGTCATCACTGAAACAGCTGCACATTTAACGAACAAGCTAATATCCAATCAGTGCTGATAAGGTCAAGTCTCAGACACAGTACAACCATATCTGATCTACCACTGCTAAGTCATGTTTGGGTTTTTCTTTGGTGAGGTTCAGGTCAAAAGTCATCGAAATGTTTAGACTAACTTGCCTTTATTTGGTAAAAGTGAACGTTTTTTAGGCACCTAGGTTACTGTATGTGAAACACTTTTTAAATTCAGTATTTTTTTACACCTTCATTACAAATAAACTGTAGCGAGGTGACAAGGAACAAGGGACAAAGGTTCCTGGCTGGACTGTTTGAAGGGTCCAGTGTGTAGGGTTAGGGTATGAGTACGTATGTGTATTTGTTACCTTAGAATGAGCTGTTTGTATCTGCACAGGGAGCGGGTGCCCGTCCACAAAGATCAGCATGGCCTGTCCACGATGAAAGTTTTGGAAAACAGATTTTTTTATTATTATTTTTATGTGAAAGTAATTTATTCAGTGTTTTTAGCAGTTTAAATTGTTTGTTTTGAAGGGGAGGAGGCATCTGCAGATAATTTGGCTCCCTGTAAAAACCTCCCGAACAACTGGATCTTGAATTATCAGAGAAACTAGTTAAGCGCATATAAGCAGGGGCGGGGCTAGAAGCTCATCTCCGACGTGCTGAACAGCATCGGATAAACACTGATTTTTAACTTGAATCTGCTTTATTCAGTGAACACCTTGTCCGCTTGTCCGAAGTTATGTGATAAAAAAGGTGAGCCCACATTAGAAGGTGCTGGGCTAGTAGCCCATCTCCGACATGTTGAACAGCATCAGAGAAACACTGATTTGTAACGTGAAACTGCTTCAATGTTGTTACCTGTTTCAATGACGTGGGGTTTCATTGATAAAACAATGCGTAGGATCCACACTAAAAATGTACGTGTGGACAAAAGCTGGAAATGGAGTGCACCAAGAATATCTGACAGTGTCTGAGGCTTCCACCTCAGCATCTGCATCATCTTCAACGTGTTCGTAAGCACAGGTCAAAGTTTGTCCCATCAACTCTGTTTTTATAGATCACAGCTTTTGCGTAGGAAGTGGCATATGCCTCGTTCAGGCCTCGTTTTGTGTATGTGAAAATGAGACTCCTGAACAATAAAGAAGGAATCTTAACCAGGAGATGTTTCAGCTGGTTGCAGTCTACCATTCTCACCACTAGATGGCACTAAATCTCACACACTGTTCCTTAAACGTCACTGCAGTAGGTGTACTGTACAGCAGCTACTCAACATGCTTTGCCTCAAGGCCACGTCTACAAAATGACATGAGGTCAGGGGCCTCTTAATAACAAACATTAATAAATAACACAAAACAATTAGCCTGGACCTCTGTTTGGGAACCTGGGATGTTCCTCTGACACTTTTTTTTTGAGAAACACACTGTATTATGACGCTTTTTATGCACTTTGGCACCTTAATTAAATTCAAAGTACAGAAACATACAAGTGTGAATCAAGTTATTCGCATTGTGAATTAGAAGATGGTTCGTTGTGTGCCTCCCAGCACTCCCATCAGCCCAATCTGGCCCGTGGGCTGTAAATTGATAATCACTGCTGTTCAGTTTTGCAAAGTATAAACAGGATGTGCTTTATATTAAAATGGACTGAATTCCATTGTAAGCGAGATTGATTGACTCTTGATTTAGACGTCTTTTAACTTGCAAATCACCACATTATTGTTGTTGTTTTGGTAGGCAGGCCGCGTGTTGACATTTTGGTCATGAACTTCGGGCGGGAGACAGCGTTAGTCAGTAGTTGATTGAGTTTAAAGTTTTTATTGTATTGATTATTTCTTCTCCACTGACAGCAACGAGTTGGAAACAAATTCATGAAATTCATGAAATATATGTTCCCTGTGTGCACCAGCACTGTGACAAACTCTTTGAGGTTTCTGTTTTACAGATTATTTTCACGTCCAGCTCTCCAGTAGACCTGCATGTCACTGTTTTTTTTGTTTTTGGCAGATTTGTGACTTTAAACTCCAAAGCTTTCCTCCTCTCTCAGGGGGGCCCACGAACGAACCCAAGTCTAGAGTTTAATCACAGCAGAATATAACCTATCATAAAGTTAAATATGAGAAGTCCAAGCAGAGGCTCCGCTCCAACACTAACGTCTCCACGCTGTGCGAGGAAGCCAGCCTTTGGACATCTGTTATTTCAGTGTCAGACTGTGGGAGAGCGAGGAGCAGAGACAATAGAGCTTATTGTCCAAAGTTCAGGACCCCTGGGACGCTCGCAGACAGCCGCGGAAGTCTTTTTATAAAACCTGAACGCAGCAGCAGAACATGTTGTCGGGCAAAAATACACAGTTTACACAGGGTTTACATTCACAAAATGAATATTTGTTTTTGTAATTTAAATAGCAGACGTTACATTGATTGTTTTTTTTAATGCCCTGCACAGAAAATAATCATCACCAGCTGTCGGAAGTTAATCCTCTCATCCTGTCGCTCCAAAAAAACAACAGATAAATAAATAAATAAACCGGACAAAATACAAGGCAGCACACAGCAGCTACAAATCAAACACTTTCTAAAATTACATGTTATGTGCCATCAGGGAATAAAAGTGCTGACCTTGGCGAAAACACTGTAGTGACAGTTACTAGAAATTGAGTCAGTAAAATCTTTGCTAAGCCTCAGTTTCCTGTTGTTAGCTGACAGGAGTGGCACCTGGTGTGGTCTTCTGCTGCTGTAGCCCATCTGCTTCAAGGTTGGACGTGTTGTTGCTTCAGAGATGGTCTTCTGCACACCTTGGTTGGAACCAGTGCTTATTTGACTTCCTGTTCCCTTTCTATCATCTTGAACCAGTCTGGCCATTCTCCTCTGACCTCTGACCTCTGGCACCAACACTGGATATTTTCTCTTTTTGGGACCATCCTCTGTAAACCCTAGAGATGGTTGTGTGTGAAAATCCCAGTAAATACTCAGAGCAGCCCGTCTGGCACCAACAACCATGCCACGCTCAAAGTCACTTCAATCACCTTTCTTCATCATTCTGATGCTTAGTTTGAACTTCAGCAGCTCGTCTTCATCATGTCTACATGACTAAATGCACTGAGCTGCTGCCACGTGATTGGCTGATTAGCTATTTGTGCTAACAAGCAGTTGAACAGGTGTACCTAATAAAGTGGCCAATGAGTGGCATTTAGTTTGATGTCATTTTGTATTAAGATATGAAGTGTTATTCTCCTAAAACAAAGGTCTAAACCTGTTAAAAATGTTGAAACTTGATCTCCTCCTGTGTGACATGAATCTGTCGTTAATATTTTTGTCTTGTCTCATTGTGCTTTTATTCGATCGTGGCAGAGAGCGCTCAAAAACAAGATTCTTGCAGTTTCATGGTATGCATCTTGTGTAGCCACTGTGCCACGAGGACGCCCCATCTGTGGTGCTCTAAATGTAAGGTGCACTTACTGTAGCTATTCTCTCAGCTGTTGTATTCAGCGACCGTCTTATTCTGGTCCTCTGTGGGATACAGTTGAAAGCTCCAGGATGAGTAAATGAGCCTTTATGTTTACAATATTTACCACAGATATGTTTAAAATGTGCTTCACAATAACACATTTTCTAGAGACAGTGCCTGGAGCTGTGCGACAGAGTGATGTTTGTGGATTTTCAGAGAAGTGAAAAGAGAGAAAATAAACATGATATGATGAGAAAAAGTACTACTGCTGTCATGTTAGAAAACTACCAGTATGAATCCTGCAGGCTTATTTTCATGCCTCAGTGCTGTTGATAGCCGTGGTCAGAGATATTATGTTTTGGGGTTTTCAGTCTGTCCCTCCATGCTTTTCTTTTGAATGCGATATTAGGGATGTTCCTAAGACTAGTCGACTAATCTAAAAAAAAGGTCTTGGCTCAACATGTTGCATTAACTTCCTGAAGCTTTTACCTTCAACAAAGTTAAGTGGTAGCATATCTTGTGAGGTCATTGTCGTGACGAGCTGTGTTATCTTCTCAGACTGGGCGGGATCACAGCGTCTCAGGGTGGCTAGCGCTGCTAGCAGCAGCTGCTGTCGTTCTGTGCAGGTTAAAATCCAGATGCTTGAGTTGAATGTGGTCGCTCATCGCTCCAGTCCAGTGATTATATGACGGTTTATCTTCTGACACATTGTTTTCATGTTCTAGATTAAAGTACTGCCAAACTGCGCTGGTTTGGTGAGAGGACATCTCTCTTATTTAAAACTCCAGTCTACTCCAGCATTACCGCGGGGAGGGGGACTGCTGTCTGACGGCTCTGTAGCACCCGCTAGTGGCGGGAGGCTGCATGACAGTTAAGCAGCCTTGTACGTGAATAAAACACTGATTGGTTTAACCGACAAATATTTCTGGTGCTGACTAGCGAGGGGGCGGACATTTAATCATTTAGATGACTAATCACGGGCCTATGCGATATCGCAAGAATGCCTTTTTGGGAATTCCTCAAATTTGGCAAAAACATCTACTCTGGGTAAAGGTTGAACTGATTTGAATTTGGTAGTCAAAGGTCAAGGTCACTGTGATCTTGCATCTTGTCTCATTCTCGTAAATGCAATATCTCAAGAGCACCTTGAGGAATTTTTTCAAATTTGGCACAAACGTCCACTCGGACTCAGCAGTGAACTGTTCAGACAAAGGTTAAGGTTACTGTGACCTCGGCTGACTCATTGTTGTGAATGTGGTGTCGCAAAAAAAGCCTTTAAGGGAATTTCTTCAAATTTGGAACAAACATCCACTTGAACTTAACAATGAACTGATTAGAACTTGGTGGTCAAAGGTCAAGGTCACTGTGACCTTGCATCCATCTTATTATTGTGAAAATGACACCTCAAGAACACCTCGAGGGAATTTCTTAAAATTTGGCAAACGTCCACTTTGAGTCAAGGAAAAACTGAATTTGGTGATCGAAGGTCAAAGTTCAAGGTCACTGTGACCTTACAGAACCTGTTTTTGGCCACAACTCAAGAAATCGTAGGTGAATTATGACAAAAGTAAACAAAAATGGCCAATAGGCTGTAATGATAAAGTGATGACATTGTATGTTTAGAGAGTCAAAGGTCAGCTTCACTGTGACATCATCATGTTCAGCATGAAATACTTTTCTAGCCATTTATTCAGGGTCATATCTTAGGACCAGAAGTGGAGACATTTGGACAGATACTGCATTGGCGACTCTATCTTGAGTGTCCATCTTGAAACTGTGCTGATTGTATGGATGGAAACTATGAGAGAAACTTGACTGGTGCGCAGAGGCGTACGACAGCGAGGCAGTAACTATACATATATATATAAAAACGCCTCTTCTCTCATATACCTGTGAGCATGATAATCTGTGTTCGTGTTCCCAGCTGATATTTCTGTTCACAGTATAAGTACGTTGAGGGAAATACAAAAACAGTCCTTATGTGTGAGCACATACTTGGACAATAAAAGTGATTCAGACTCTGAAATATAGCTCAGTGAGACACCATGTGCCTTTTCTCATCTTTATGTCTCGCTGTGTGTTAAAACGTCTCCCTGCAGGTCCCACATGCCTCCTCACACACCTCAGTGTGAGAATAACTGTCCCGTTTGGCACGTCGATCCCAGCGTGAAAGCTGCTGTGATCACACCGCGACTGCTGCAGCTCTCCAACCCCAAACTGAACCATCCAGACTTCCAGAGCAACAGAGAGGTGAGATCCTGCAGCACTTACAGACGGAGGAAACCCTACAGACAGTATGTTAGTACATAATGTCATCTGACAGTGTTGTGCTGATTAAATAGATTTTAAATAGACTTCGATAGAGAAGAGTTTTGGACCCTGTCAGTTTGTATTATTGTTAAATGAAGCTTCTGTCCTCCAGGTTTCAATAATCAATGAAGACTGATAAGTTGCAGTCGTTGGATTCATTGATGAGGATTTGAAATGGGATTTTTGTTGTAGTAGTTTTCTAAAAACTGAGCTGGGCAGCTAACGATAAATCTAAACCTTCCATAGCCAGTTTTTCTTCAGCTGATGGTTTAGGACCAAGTTATCTCGCCTGATCTTAACCACACAGTTGTATGACGTCTGAGTTTCCTCCGTCTGTTTGTGCTCCACAGAGCGTTGAATCCGTGGTCTCCTTTACTTCCAAGACGGCTCGAATCTCTCAGCGACTGGTCCAGCTGTCACTGCCCAGACTGAAGCAGAGCAACATCTGCCTCCAGCTCGGACACCCGGTCGAATCAATCTGGACCGTAAGAGCACCTAAATCCTCTCAGAGTGTACTGGGACAGTTTATTTTAAATACTCTGGAAGAGCAGAGGAATTAAAATCGAGTGCTTCTTGTACTCCTGGGTTCTTTCAACACAGTCTTGGATGAAACATCTCAACACAGTTCTCTCTGCGTGTCTGTAAGTTTGACATCAAACAGTCAATTAAAATATTTTCCAGCTGTTTGAACCAGCTCTGTCATAAACTGTAGAGTTCTCACATGATGAGGAGGTCTTTCAATTAGCTGTGGAATTTTCCAATCACTGTCATGAGCCAAATGTGTGTTTGACACATCGTCCGCTCACACGCCATGCCAGATTTTTATTGGCTATCTGTCCTTATGATCTGTGGTTTTGCACTCTGGCTCTTATTTTGACAGATGAAATATTTAATGACGAACAGAAAAATGTATAATGACCAAAGATCCTTTGCTTGAACTTAAACATGATTAACATCTTTAAGACATAATTTCTGTGCCGGTAGTTTCCTTAATTCTCTCCAGAACAGCTGTCAGTGCTAAAACTTTGACATAAAACGTCTGTTTGTCTAAAATCAGGTTTCAAAGGCAGCGAGGAGAGCCACAGCCAGTGCTCGGGTTGAAATGCTCGCGACACCAAAACAGCTTTCCAAGGACTACATCTCTCCACGAGAACCAGAGTGGAGCCGAAGAAACGTCCTGTTCCTCTGAGATTCCTTCAACATCACAGTCAGGTCGGTTCTGTGAGTTTGTGAGATTAATTCAGTGTCAGCCTAAACCAGCAAAACTTTGACAATATGATGAAGATTCTAAAAAGATGTCAAATATATTTAATCTTGATTTTAAAAAATGATAAAGACAGTGATGATGATAGTTGTGAACGTTAAAGCCCCGTTTCCACCGAGCAGTACGGTTCAGTTCAGTTTGGTACGCTTTCCTTCTGTTTCCACAGTGAAAAGTTGTGGATGGTACCAGTGGAACTGTTCTGTACCGTCCCCATGTTTGGTCCCCCCTCTGTTGGGGTACCTAGCACACAGATCTGGTACTAAAAGGTGGAGCTGTGAACACTGCAGTCTGATTGGTCAGTAGAGGACGGTCACTCTGCTCAGGGCTGAGTTGTGTCTGGTTTTGAGGCTCATGTAACCACTGTTCATACTGTGGAGAGTTTGATTAGTAAACTGGAACTATAAAATGAAAGGATGTTTTGCTGCCTCTCACAGCAGCTGGAGTCGGAGAAAAAATCACTTCATTCACTGGGCCGACTGCCGGCAACTTTTAAGGTGGAACGTTAACTTGTAATGTTACTCAATGCATGAGTTGATGACGTGAATCCATCAGCACACCTTAAATTTCACTGTGACAACTTTGACCATCACTTTAGTTTTTATATGACAGACACTTTTAGTAATGAGTGGATCTTCAAGGGTTTATATATATATTAAAAGAAAGCATCATGGAGCGTAGTTCCTGTGGGCTCCAGCAACACTAAACCCCTGAGCTTGCCTGAGAAGGACAAAATGCACAAAGCTGCTATTTTGAAATATCCCATGGAGAGAGACTCTCACTGCAGCCTGTTGTATTTTGTTCTGAAAATGTGGGCGTGCAGCCTCGTTCTGTGGACGATAAACCAGGTGCAGACTTCCATCTGTGTCACCGCTGATGAGGAAATACAGCGAGTGCTGGACGGAGCAGTGAGTGACAACAACCCCGCCCACATTTAAGAGGACTGTTTGAGGTGGAAACTCTAGGGTCTAGGTACCATGTCTGAAGGGTTACTGTTGGTTCCAAAGGTACTGTACTGAAAGTGTTTGGTGGAAACGGGGCTTTGGCTTCTGTTTTCTCACACCAGTCATCAGTGTTGGGGCGGTTACTTTTAAAACATATTTCACCTCAGATAATTGAATAACTGCCCTAAAACAGAAATTAGGTAGTGTACTCTAAATACTTTTGGACTACTTTAAAGTGGTCTTGCTGAGCTCATGTATTTCCATCCCAACAACACACGACAGTATCCTGGCTGTGCAGCTTCTCTACCGTTGTCATGTGGCTGGTGCACTGCACACACATTTTTTAAAAATCTATCAACAGGAAATGTGTGCCTCATATGAAAACATCAAAACATTAAATATGCACTTCTGTTACATCATGTAAACAAACCATGTTGGCTACCTGTCAGCTGTGTGCTCAACTGGAGATGTAACCACTTAAAAGATGGGCGACAAACAGAAAGCACATGTTTTATGTGATATTTACTGTAAACGACAGACAGTGTAACAGCCAACAGGTTGTTATTAGTGATGGTCATTTAGCAGAAACTCTCAGCTCCCTGGTGATCTCCTCTCAGCTGCCACCTTATTTAGGTTTTTGTTGATAAACAAAGAGGTGTTGTGTAGATAACACTTCACTTCAAATTCATAAATCAGCCATTCCTCCTCCACTGTGGAGCTTTGACTGTTTTTTTCCTCTGTTCTTGAAGGCATCACAGGAAGGGGTTCAGAGCACCTGGTCCAAGTGCTCCTGGGGAATTAAAGCCCAGCTCCAGTGCTGCTCCGTCCTTCACTCTCCAGTTGGACTCACCTCTTTCCACTCCCCTCCTCCGGCATCAGCACACTTTTGCCTTTGTTTGGTTTTCTCTCTTCACCTGACACTTCACTGTGTTCACTCACTCATGTCCACATCACTGACTTACTGACTGCCACCCTCCATATGTAGGTATTTATCAGTTGTTTACTTTGTCACAATAAATAATCTTTAATTTAACATCCCCCACTGTGTCCACTCCAGTGTTTGTCCTGGCCTAAGAGTCGGGTTATGACACAGGTAACAGGAATAAATACAAACAAAACAGGACGTCTCAGCTCAAAATGGCAGCGCTGTGTCGCTGTGGCCAGTTAGAACATTTCAGAAAACAACACACTTAAACTGATGCTTGTGTTGCACTCAGTGAGGACATGTTTTAGAGCACATGAAAGAAAACAAATAAAAAATAAAACACTAAAAAATGACAAAAAGGAAAAGTCAAAAGTCAAGATGGACAAACGCACCAGAGTTTAGTAACAGGATCTAAATGACGAGCCCGGTCTCATTCCGAAGTCGTCGAAATCCGGCGCTAGGGCAGCATCAAAAACCAACGAAAAAAGGCATCCTGTAACGTTGGCATGATACGCAGCCAGTCGCTGTTATAGTTTAACGATGCCCGGCAGCATCAGGGGGAAACGTGGGAAGACAAGGATGAGAGTTAAGGTGGCAAAAGTCTGAGTAGGGCAGGCACCTGACAGAGCGATGTTCACTTCCTGTAAGACTCTAAAGCCAAACCCTGTTCTTTTTTCCTAAACCCAACCATGTGTGTTTGTTGCTAAAGGAAAAAAACGTTAATTTACGGTGTTGTACTGACTTAGTGCTTTTATTTTGAAAGAGACTCTGTGTAAACTGTAAATTTCCTGTGTATTTTGAAAACAGACAATGCATGTAACAGGCTGAAGTTGACATGGCGTCCCAGAACGTCAACAACCAACACACCCAGGGTACCTTGGACGTTGTATGTGGACGTGGAAAGTCCATGACCAAACATCGACATGTGATGAGGTCAGAGTGAGAATGTGTTGGGTCGTCTGTTGATGTCGTTACCATGTGTATGAAAGCTTGAATAAAAATGTTTGGACTGGGATGTTGGACTATGAAAGATTGACGGTTTAAATGTCAGAGCTTCGAAAAAAATCAAAGCATAGACGATGAATAATGTCGGGAATAAAACTGTGTCTGTCTAAGATCTGCAGCTTTTGTCTGAGCCTCAGTTTGGTTTCTCCTCAGCAGCTGAGCTGGGCTGCGGTTGTATCAGGACCATGTGTGAAGCTTTGCACACACACAGTGGCATTCACTGAGTTTTATTTTGTAAGTTTTTCACCTTTAAGGAGTGATTTTTCTTCGTCAGTTCCACCACTTCCTCTCTGACTCTCTGAAGTGTTTGATTTGGGACAGATGTGTGTCGCCATGAGTGTTTAATATTTCAAGCAGAGTCACTTCAGGCCACTGTGCGCCGTCTGAGTGTGAGAAAACTTCACCAAAGCCTTCCAGAAGCTCCCTTTTTCCCTTCAGAGATCACGACTTGTTTAGGTCACAAAGGGTGCTGAGGCTTCGGTTTGGAAAATCCACTGTAATCCCACTTACACTTGTAGAAGTGAGCGTTACACAAAGAGTAGTCACAGTTGATGTGTTCAGAGGTGGAGACCCTGTGCTGTAATTTGATTCGGAGCGCTGCAGGCGGTGGCAGCCGGCAAGGACTTCAGATCAGCGCAGGTTTGTGGCTTGGTGCGACTTGGCTCGGCTAGACATCAAAGGAGATTGAACCCATGTCCCGCTGGGAGGCTAATCTGGGATTAGCCTGCTGCGATCGTGACCTGGGACCACAAGGTAGTGAGGGGGAGGTGGGGACAAGCATTGAAAACAAAAAGTGGAATTAAAAAGATGTTTCTAGTCGACCAATAGCCGTCATTTAGGTCCATCAGTGGACTAGTGTCCCTCATGTCTGTGATATGAATGTAATGATGAAATGATATATTTTGGTGGTTTGAGTTGAAGGTGTGAGAAAGAATAGTCTCAGTAACATTGTTATCACTGTGCTACATTACAGAGAAATACAAACCGTACTAATGAACCTTCATTAATATAGGCCTATATTTTATCTCCAAGTGCACGTCACACACTGAGCGAGCCGCCTGTTAATGACGCTGTGGGCTAATGGGCATGTAGCTACTTCCATGTTTCACATGATACGTCATGTTTGTAGTCGACCAATGAAGATGAGTTTACATACCCTTCACAAAAGGTCCGTTGTCATTTTTCAAGCATAACGTCAAATATTCTCCAGCTCTAGCTTCTTTTCTCTCTCTTCTAAATCAAATATCTCTTGGTTTGGACTGTTGGTCGCACAAAATAAGCTTTTGACACACAGGAAGTGATTATTTGATAATGAAAGCGTCACTATTTGCAACCAGATTACTTTTTTTTTGCAGGGCTGCTGTATGACATTTTGGTGTCCAGATGATGCCTTTTATGTGTCCACATCCATGCAGTGTGTGTGTGCACATGCAGATTATTACTTGATGAATTACAACAGTGGTTCCCAACTGGTGGTTCACGGTCCAAAAATGGGTCCTAGATCGATTCTGATGGACCACAAATGTGTCAAGTTTGTTAAAAAACACACTCGATTTTTAAGTACAGTGAATTTCCATCAGAGAGCTTTTATTTTGAAGTGCTGCTTCCTGCTGTGGAGTGAGTGACTAATGGACAGCGACTTGACAGAGACAGAGAACCAGCTCAACAACATGGCCAAATGCAAGGATGACACTGAATGCATTAAACTGTGTGGACCTTGTACTAATGACTACAGAGAAATCTGGACCCTGTGACTGGACCAGTTGGGAACCACTCAATTTCAGTACAGATACTCTCTAAGAAGACTCAGTTGCAAACAATAAATGTTGATTTATACTTATGTTCAGCTTGTCTACATCTTTGCAGTCAGTGATTTAGTTCACTGCTGTCAAATGTTGTGTGCCACCAGCCTCACACAGGATGTGTGTGTACAGTCAGCCCACACCTTCTGCTAAACACAGGAAGTGGTAAAAACAAGACATTCTCATGCCATCGCCCTGCTCTGTCAGATAATAACACAGGCACTCAGCCTTCATTTAGAGGTGCAAGGTTATTCTTATTTTTATACCTTTCTGCTTCACACCTGAGTGAAATAACGAATATTCAACAGTTTAATCTTTGAGAACAGTGCGCTATGTGAAGAAAATTAACTGAAACCTGCTCTCCTAAAATTACTGCAGATCATAACATGAGCCCAGTTATGATCCATCTCATTAAGTTTCCATATAAATAGTTCTTCAGAGTAGATTAACTCTATCTGTCTCTATTTTTTGGATTGCATGCTGTTACTCTGCAAACAACCGTGTCAGGGTGGAGTTACAGGAACTCTCTCCAAACAAAAACCTCTTTGGTAAATATTCCCTGAGCTGTGAGAAGCTGGCAGCAGCGACACTCTGTCTGTGCTGCTGTGGTTTTGAACCAGAACCAGTTGGACCAATACGTGTGCTGGACTGGACTCCACTCTGCAAACTCAGTGTTTACTTAATTAATCACCACTTATGCTGCATGAGATGAGGTACATCCATATGGTGTTACTTTGGTTCATTCAGGAGGAAAAGATGTGTGAAAATTTTATATCTTCAAGGTTTCGACTTCTCAGGAGGGAAGGACAGCAGCATGTTAGAGTTTATATAAAGGTGTGTGAAGTCCTGGTCAAATTTTAGTTGGGGAGTATTTCAGAGGACTGCCTGCATGTCATAATTTGTCTGAGGGTTCGTGATGTTGTTGCTCAGAACAACAGATTTTCATGTTGTTCAATAACAGTATGTATTTTAAGTTGAATGTTGCTCATTGTTAACAAGCTAATTTTGGTGTGTGATGGTTGGTTGGCTGGTTGTGTTAATATAAAAAGCCATGTTTTAGAAAGACACTCCCTCATTTTTCTGTAGCACTGAAGTTCATCACATCCTTAATTTCCTCCCACATGTTGGTGTTTTGAAAGTAAAGTTATTAATAGCACATGTAAACATTGCATGCTTCATAGGTTCAAGATGCAAATGTATCAAGCCTGACATCCTGTTGAATTCAATTAAAGCCTCCTGATGTGTGCCCACGAAACTGTTTGGTGGTTTATTTGTCCTCCGGATGAAGTATAAAGTGTTAAAAAAATGTGAATACAGGTTTTATAAAAAGTCAAGTTGGTCATAAAAGTGATAAAAGTGATGAAAAACGTCATAGTATAGTATGTCGCTCAAAAGTGCTGAAAAATGTAAGACTATAGTATGTCGCTCAAAATGTGATAAAAATGTCATAGTATAGTATGTCGCTCAAAAGTCATAAAAAATGTCATAGTATAGTATGTCGTTCAAAATGTGATGAAAATGTCATAGTATAGTGTGTCGCTCAAAAGTCATAAAAAATGTCATAGTATAGTATGTCGTTCAAAATGTGATGAAAATGTCATAGTATAGTGTGTCGCTCGAAATGTGATAAAAATGTCATAGTATAGTATGTCGCTCAACAGTGATGAAAAATGTCATAGTATAGTATGTCGCTCGAAAGTGATAAAAAATGTCATAGTATAGTATGTCGCTCAAAAGTCATAAAAATGTCATAGTATAGTATGTCGCTCAAAAGTGATAAAAAATGTCATAGTATAGTATGTCGCTCAAAAGTGATAAAAAATGTCATAGCATAGTATGTTGTTCGAAATGTGATAAAAATGTCATAGTATAGTATGTCGTTCAAAATGTGATGAAAATGTCATAGTATAGTGTGTCGCTCAAAAGTGATAAAAAATGTCATAGTATAATATGTCGCTCAAAAGACATAAAAAATGTCAGTATAGTATGTCGCTCAACAGTGATGGAAAATGTCATAGTATAGTATGTCGCTCGAAATGTGATAAAAATGACATAATATAGTATGTCGATCAAAAGTGATGAAAATGTCATAGTAAAGTATGTCGCTCAAAAGTGATAAAAAATGTCATTGTATAGTATGTCGCTCAACAGTGATGAAAAATGTCATAGTATAGTATGTCGCTCAAAAGTGATAAAAAATGTCATTGTATAGTATGTCGCTCAAAAGTCATAAAAACCGTCATAGTATAGTATGTTGCTCGAAATGTGATAAAAATTTCATAGTATAGTATGTCGTTCAAAATGTGATGAAAATGTCATAGTATAGTGTGTCGCTCAAAAGTGATAAAAAATGTCATGGTATAGTATGTCGCTCAACAGTGATGAAAAATGTCATAGTATAGTATGTCGCTCAAAAGTGATGAAAAACGTCATAGTATAGTATGTCGCTCAAAAGACATAAAAAATGTCATAGTATAGTATGTCGCTCAACATTGATGAAAAATGTCATAGTATAGTATGTCGCTCAAGACATAAAAAATGTCATAGTATAGTATGTCGCTCGAAATGTGATAAAAACGTCATAGTATAGTATGTCGCTCAAAAGACATAAAAAATGTCAATATAGTATGTCGCTCAACAGTGATGAAAAATGTCATAGTATAGTATGTCACTCGAAATGTGATAAAAATGTCATAATATAGTATGTCGCTCAAAAGTCATAAAAAACGTCATAGTATAGTATGTCGCTCAAAAGTCATAAAAAATGTCATAGCATAGTATGTTGCTCGAAATGTGATAAAAATGTCATAATATAGTATGTCGCTCAAAAGTGATGAAAATGTCATAGTATAGTATGTCACTCAAAAGTCATAAAAAATGTCATAGTATAGTATGTCGCTCAAAAGTCATAAAAAATGTCATAGCATAGTATGTTGCTCGAAATGTGATAAAAATGTCATAGTATAGTATGTCGTTCAAAATGTGATGAAAATGTCATAGTATAGTGTGTCGCTCAAAAGTGATAAGAAATGTCATAGTATAATATGTCGCTCAAAAGTCATAAAAAACGTCATAGTATAGTATGTCGCTCGAAAGTCATAAAAAATGTCATAGTATAGTATGTTGCTCGAAATGTGATAAAAATGTCATAGTATAGAATGTCGTTCAAAATGTGATGAAAATGTCATAATATAGTGTGTCGCTCAAAAGTGATGAAAAATGTCATAGGATAGTATGTCGCTCGAAATGTGATAAAAATGTCATAGTATAGTATGTCGCTCAAAAGTGATAAAAACTGTCATAGTATAGTACGTCGCTCGAAATGTGATAAAAATGTCATAGTATAGTATGTCGCTCAAAAGTGATGAAAAATGTCATAGTATAGTATGTCGCTCAACAGTGATGAAAAATGTCATAGTATGTCGCTCAAAAGACATAAAAAATGTCATAGTATAGTATGTCGCTCAAAAGTGATGAAAAATGTCATAGTATAGTATGTCGCTCAAAAGACATAAAAAATGTCATAGTATAGTATGTCGCTCAAAAGTGATAAAAGATGTCATAGTATAGTATGTCGCTCAAAAGACATAAAAAATGTCATAGTATAGTATGTCGCTCAACAGTGATGAAAAATGTCATAGTATAGTATGTCGCTCGAAATGTGATAAAAATGTCATAGTATAGTATGTCGCCCAAAAGACATAAAAAATGTCAATATAGTATGTCGCTCAACACTGATGAAAAATGTCATAGTATACTATGTCGCTCAAAAGTCATAAAAAACGTCATAGTATAGTATGTCGCTCGAAATGTGATAAAAATGTCATAATATAGTATGTCGCTCAAAAGTGATGAAAAATGTCATAGTATAGTATGTCGCTCAAAAGTGATAAAAAATGTCATAGTATACTATGTCGTTCAAAATGTGATGAAAATGTCATAGTATAGTATGTCGCTCAAAAGTGATAAAAAATGTCATAGTATAGTATTTCGCTCGAAAGTCATAAAAAATGTCATAGTATAGTATGTCGCTCGAAATGTGATAAAAATGTCATAGTATAGTATGTTGCTCGAAATGTGATAAAAATGTCATAGTATAGTGTGTCGCTCAAAATGTGATAAAAACGTCACAGTATAGTATGTCTCTCAAAAGTGATGAAAATGTCATAGTCTAGTATGTCGCTCAAAAGTGATAAAAATGTCATAGTATAGTATGTCGCTCGAAATGTGATAAAAATGTCATAGTATAGTATGTCGCTCAAAAGTGATGAAAATGTCATAGTATAGTATGTCGCTCGAAAGACATAAAAAATGTCATAGTATAGTATGTCGCTCAACAGTGATGAAAAATGTCATAGTATAGTATGTCGCTCAAAAGACATAAAAAATGTCATAGTATAGTATGTCGCTCAACAGTGATGAAAAATGTCATAGTATAGTATGTCGCTCGAAATGTGATAAAAATGTCATAGTATAGTATGTCCCTCGAAATGTGATAAAAATGTCATAGTATAGTATGTCGCTCGAAATGTGATAAAAATGTCATAGTATAGTATGTCGCTCAAAAGTGATGAAAATGTCATAGTATAGTATGTCGCTCGAAAGACATAAAAAATGTCATAGTATAGTATGTCGCTCAACAGTGATGAAAAATGTCATAGTATAGTATGTCGCTCAAAAGACATAAAAAATGTCATAGTATAGTATGTCGCTCAACAGTGATGAAAAATGTCATAGTATAGTATGTCCCTCGAAATGTGATAAAAATGTCATAGTATAGTATGTCGCTCAAAAGTGATGAAAAATGTCATAGTATAGTATGTCGCTTGAAATGTGATGAAAATGTCATAGTATAGTATGTCGCTCAAAATGTGATAAAAATGTCATAGTATAGTATGTCGCTCAAAAGTGATAAAAAATGTCATAGTATAGTATGTCCCTCGAAATGTGATAAAAATGTCATAGTATAGTATGTCGCTCAAAAGTGATGAAAAATGTCATAGTATAGTATGTCGCTCAAAAGTGATAAAAAACGTCATAGTATAGTATGTCGCTCAAAAGTGACAAAAAATGTCATAGTATAGTATGTCGCTCAAAAGTGATGAAAATGTCATAGTATAGTATGTCGCTCGAAAGACATAAAAAATGTCATAGTATAGTATGTCGCTCAACAGTGATGAAAAATGTCATAGTATAGTATGTCGCTCGAAATGTGATAAAAATGTCATAGGATAGTATGTCCCTCGAAATGTGATAAAAATGTCATAGTATAGTATGTCGCTCGAAATGTGATAAAAATGTCATAGTATAGTATGTCGCTCAACAGTGATGAAAAATGTCATAGTATAGTATGTTGCTCAAAATGTGATAAAAACGTCATAGTATAGTATGTCGCTCAAAAGTGATAAAAAATGTCATAGTATAGTATGTCGCTCGAAATGTGATAAAAATGTCATAGTATAGTATGTCGCTCAAAAGTGATAAAAAACGTCATAGTATAGTATGTCGCTCAAAAGTGATGAAAAATGTCATAGTATAGTATGTCGCTCAAAAGTGATAAAAAATGTCATAGTATAGTATGTCGCTCAAAATGTGATGAAAATGTCATAGTATAGTATGTCGCTCAAAATGTGATGAAAATGTCATAGAATAGTATGTTGCTCAAAAGTGATAAAAATGTCATAGTATAGTATGTCGCTCAAAAGTGATGAAAAATGTCATAGTATAGTATGTCGCTCACAATGTGATAAAAAATGTCATAGTATAGTATGTCGCTCAAAAGTGATAAAAATGTCATAGTATAGTATGTCGCTCAAAAGTGATGAAAAATGTCATAGTATAGTATGTCGCTGAAAAGTGATAAAAAATGTCACAGTATAGTATGTCGCTCAACAGTGATGAAAAATGTCATAGTATAGTATGTCGCTCAAAATGTGATGAAAATGTCATAGTATAGTATGTCGCTCAAAATGTGATGAAAATGTCATAGAATAGTATGTTGCTCAAAAGTGATAAAAATGTCATAGTATAGTATGTCGCTCGAAATGTGATAAAAAAATGTCATAGTAGAGTATGTCGCTCAAAAGTGATGAAAAATGTCATAGTATAGTATGTCGCTCACAATGTGATAAAAAATGTCATAGTATAGTATGTCGCTCAAAAGTGATAAAAAAATGTCATAGTATAGTATGTCGCTCAAAAGTCATAAAAAACGTCATAGTATAGTATGTCGCTCAAAAGTCATAAAAAATGTTATAGCATAGTATGTTGCTCGAAATGTGATAAAAATGTCATAGTATAGTATGTCGCTCAAAAGTGATGAAAATGTCATAGTATAGTATGTCGCTCAAAATGTGATAAAAACGTCATAGTATAGTATGTCGCTCAAAAGTGATAAAAATGTCATAGTATAGTATGTCGCTCAAAAGTGATAAAAAATGTCATAGTATAGTATGTCGCTCAAAAGTGATAAAAAAATGTCATAGTAGAGTATGTCGCTCAAAAGTGATGAAAAATGTCATAGTATAGTATGTCGCTCAAAAGTGATAAAAATGTCATAGTATAGTATGTCGCTCAAAAGTGATAAAAAATGTCATAGTATAGTATGTCGCTCAAAAGTGATAAAAAAAATGTCATAGTAGAGTATGTCGCTCAAAAGTGATGAAAAATGTCATAGTATAGTATGTCGCTCACAATGTGATAAAAAATGTCATAGTATAGTATGTCGCTCAAAAGTGATAAAAAAATGTCATAGTATAGTATGTCGCTCAAAAGTCATAAAAAACGTCATAGTATAGTATGTCGCTCAAAAGTCATAAAAAGTGTTATAGCATAGTATGTTGCTCGAAATGTGATAAAAACGTCATAGTATAGTATGTCGCTCAAAATGTGATAAAAACGTCATAGTATAGTATGTCGCTCAAAAGTGATGAAAATGTCATAGTATAGTATGTCGCTCAAAAGTGATAAAAATGTCATAGTATAGTATGTCGCTCGAAATGTGATAAAAATGTCATAGTATAGTATGTCGCTCAAAAGTGATGAAAATGTCATAGTATAGTATGTCGCTCGAAAGTCATAAAAAATGTCATAGTATAGTATGTCGCTCAAAAGTGATAAAAAATGTCATAGTATAGTATGTCGCTCAAAAGTGATAAAAAATGTCATAGTATAGTATGTCGCTCGAAATGTGATAAAAACGTCATAGTATAGTATGTCGCTCAAAAGTGATGAAAATGTCATAGTATAGTATGTCGCTCACAATGTGATAGAAAATGTCATAGTATAGTGTGTCGCTCAAAAGTGATAAAAAAATGTCATAGTATAGTATGTCGCTCAAAAGTCATAAAAAACGTCATAGTATAGTGTGTCGCTCAAAAGACATAAAAAACGTCATAGTATAGTATGTCGCTCAAAAGTCATAAAAAATGTCATAGCATAGTATGTTGCTCGAAATGTGATAAAAACGTCATAGTATAGTATGTCGCTCAAAAGTGATGAAAATGTCATAGTATAGTATGTCGCTCAAAATGTGATAAAAACGTCATAGTATAGTATGTCGCTCAAAAGTGATAAAAATGTCATAGTATAGTATGTCGCTCAAAAGTGATAAAAAATGTCATAGTATAGTATGTCGCTCAAAAGTGATAAAAAAATGTCATAGTAGAGTATGTCGCTCAAAAGTGATGAAAAATGTCATAGTATAGTATGTCGCTCAAAAGTGATAAAAATGTCATAGTATAGTATGTCGCTCAAAAGTGATAAAAAATGTCATAGTATAGTATGTCGCTCAAAAGTGATAAAAAAAATGTCATAGTAGAGTATGTCGCTCAAAAGTGATGAAAAATGTCATAGTATAGTATGTCGCTCACAATGTGATAAAAAATGTCATAGTATAGTATGTCGCTCAAAAGTGATAAAAAAATGTCATAGTATAGTATGTCGCTCAAAAGTCATAAAAAACGTCATAGTATAGTATGTCGCTCAAAAGTCATAAAAAGTGTTATAGCATAGTATGTTGCTCGAAATGTGATAAAAACGTCATAGTATAGTATGTCGCTCAAAATGTGATAAAAACGTCATAGTATAGTATGTCGCTCAAAAGTGATGAAAATGTCATAGTATAGTATGTCGCTCAAAAGTGATAAAAATGTCATAGTATAGTATGTCGCTCGAAATGTGATAAAAATGTCATAGTATAGTATGTCGCTCAAAAGTGATGAAAATGTCATAGTATAGTATGTCGCTCGAAAGTCATAAAAAATGTCATAGTATAGTATGTCGCTCAAAAGTGATAAAAAATGTCATAGTATAGTATGTCGCTCAAAAGTGATAAAAAATGTCATAGTATAGTATGTCGCTCGAAATGTGATAAAAACGTCATAGTATAGTATGTCGCTCAAAAGTGATGAAAATGTCATAGTATAGTATGTCGCTCACAATGTGATAGAAAATGTCATAGTATAGTGTGTCGCTCAAAAGTGATAAAAAAATGTCATAGTATAGTATGTCGCTCAAAAGTCATAAAAAACGTCATAGTATAGTGTGTCGCTCAAAAGACATAAAAAACGTCATAGTATAGTATGTCGCTCAAAAGTCATAAAAAATGTCATAGCATAGTATGTTGCTCGAAATGTGATAAAAACGTCATAGTATAGTATGTCGCTCAAAAGTGATGAAAATGTCATAGTATAGTATGTCGCTCGAAAGACATAAAAAATGTCATAGTATAGTATGTCGCTCAACAGTGATGAAAAATGTCATAGTATAGTATGTCGCTCGAAATGTTATAAAAAATGTCATAGTATAGTATGTCGCTCAACAGTGATGAAAAATGTCATAGTATAGTATGTCGCTCGAAATGTGATAAAAATGTCATAGTATAGTATGTCCCTCGAAATGTGATAAAAATGTCATAGTATAGTATGTCCCTCGAAATGTGATAAAAATGTCATAGTATAGTATGTCGCTCAAAAGTGATGAAAATGTCATAGTATAGTATGTCGCTCGAAAGACATAAAAAATGTCATAGTATAGTATGTCGCTCAAAAGTGATGAAAATGTCATAGTATAGTATGTCGCTCGAAAGACATAAAAAATGTCATAGTATAGTATGTCGCTCAACAGTGATGAAAAATGTCATAGTATAGTATGTCGCTCAAAAGACATAAAAAATGTCATAGTATAGTATGTCGCTCAACAGTGATGAAAAATGTCATAGTATAGTATGTCGCTCGAAATGTGATAAAAAACGTCATAGTATAGTATGTCGCTAAAAAGACAAAAAAAATGTCATAGTATAGTATGTCGCTCAACAGTGATGAAAAATGTCATAGTACAGTATGTCGCTCGAAATGTGATAAAAATGTCATAGTATAGTATGTCCCTCGAAATGTGATAAAAACGTCATAGTATAGTATGTCGCTCAAAAGTGATGAAAATGTCATAGTATAGTATGTCGCTCGAAATGTGATAAAAATGTCATAGTATAGTATGTCGCTCACAATGTGATAGAAAATGTCATAGTATAGTGTGTCGCTCAAAAGTGATAAAAAAATGTCATAGTATAGTATGTCGCTCAAAAGTCATAAAAAACGTCATAGTATATTGTGTCGCTCAAAAGACATAAAAAACGTCATAGTATAGTATGTCGCTCAAAAGTCATAAAAAATGTCATAGCATAGTATGTTGCTCGAAATGTGATAAAAACGTCATAGTATAGTATGTCGCTCAAAAGTGATGAAAATGTCATAGTATAGTATGTCGCTCGAAAGACATAAAAAATGTCATAGTATAGTATGTCGCTCGAAATGTGATAAAAATGTCATAGTATAGTATGTCGCTCAAAAGTGATAAAAATGTCATAGTATAGTATGTCCCTCGAAATGTGATAAAAATGTCATAGTATAGTATGTCGCTCAACAGTGATGAAAAATGTCATAGTATAGTGTGTCGCTCGAAATGTGATAAAAATGTCATAGTATAGTATGTCGCTCAACAGTGATGAAAATGTCATAGTATAGAATGTCGCTCGAAATGTGATAAAAATGTCATAGTATAGTATGTCGCTCAAAAGTGATGAAAATGTCATAGTATAGTATGTCGCTCGAAATGTGATAAAAATGTCATAGTACAGTATGTCGCTCGAAATGTCATAAAAATGTCATAGTATAGTATGTCGCTCAAAAGTGATGAAAAATGTCATAGTATAGTATGTCGCTCAAAAGTGATGAAAAATGTCATAGTATAGTATGTCGCTCAAAAGTAATCAAAAATGTCATAGTATAGTATGTCGCTCAAAAGACATAAAAAATGTCATAGTATAGTATGTCGCTCAACAGTGATGAAAAATGTCATAGTATAGTATGTCGCTCAAAAGACATAAAAAATGTCATAGTATAGTATGTCGCTCAAAAGTGATGAAAATGTCATAGTATAGTATGTCGCTCGAAATGTGATAAAAATGTCATAGGATAGTATGTCGCTCAAAAGTGATGAAAATGTCATAGTATAGTATGTCGCTCGAAATGTGATAAAAATGTCATAGTATAGTATGTCGCTCAAAATGTGATAAAAATGTCATAGTATAGTATGTCGCTCAAAAGTGATGAAAAATGTCATAGTATAGTATGTCGCTCAAAATGTGATAAAAACGTCATAGTATAGTATGTCGCTCAAAAGTGATGAAAATGTCATAGTATAGTATGTCGCTCAAAAGTGATAAAAATGTCATAGTATAGTATGTCGCTCGAAATGTGATAAAAATGTCATAGTATAGTATGTCGCTCAAAAGTGATGAAAATGTCATAGTATAGTATGTCGCTCAACAGTGATGAAAAATGTCATAGTATAGTATGTCGCTCGAAATGTGATAAAAATGTCATAGTATAGTATGTCGCTCGAAAGACATAAAAAATGTCATAGTATAGTATGTCGCTCGAAAGACATAAAAAATGTCATAGTATAGTATGTCGCTCAACAGTGATGAAAAATGTCATAGTATAGTATGTCGCTCGAAATGTGATAAAAATGTCATAGTATAGTATGTCCCTCGAAATGTGATAAAAATGTCATAGTATAGTATGTCGCTCAAAAGTGATGAAAATGTCATAGTATAGTATGTCGCTCAAAAGTGATGAAAAATGTCATAGTATAGTATGTCGCTCAAAATGTGATAAAAAATGTAATAGTATAGTATGTCGCTCAACAGTGATAAAAAATGTCATAGTATAGTATGTCGCTTGAAATGTGATAAAAATGTCATAGTATAGTATGTCCCTCGAAATGTGATAAAAATGTCATAGTATAGTATGTCGCTCAAAATGTGATAAAAACGTCATAGTATAGTATGTCGCTCAAAAGTGATGAAAATGTCATAGTATAGTATGTCGCTCACAATGTGATAGAAAATGTCATAGTATAGTGTGTCGCTCAAAAGTGATAAAAAAATGTCATAGTATAGTATGTCGCTCAAAAGTCATAAAAAACGTCATAGTATAGTGTGTCGCTCAAAAGACATAAAAAACGTCATAGTATAGTATGTCGCTCAAAAGTCATAAAAAATGTCATAGCATAGTATGTTGCTCGAAATGTGATAAAAACGTCATAGTATAGTATGTCGCTCAAAAGTGATGAAAATGTCATAGTATAGTATGTCGCTCGAAAGACATAAAAAATGTCATAGTATAGTATGTCGCTCAACAGTGATGAAAAATGTCATAGTATAGTATGTCGCTCGAAATGTTATAAAAAATGTCATAGTATAGTATGTCGCTCAACAGTGATGAAAAATGTCATAGTATAGTATGTCGCTCGAAATGTGATAAAAATGTCATAGTATAGTATGTCCCTCGAAATGTGATAAAAATGTCATAGTATAGTATGTCGCTCGAAAGACATAAAAAATGTCATAGTATAGTATGTCGCTCGAAAGACATAAAAAATGTCATAGTATAGTATGTCGCTCAACAGTGATGAAAAATGTCATAGTATAGTATGTCGCTCGAAATGTGATAAAAATGTCATAGTATAGTATGTCCCTCGAAATGTGATAAAAATGTCATAGTATAGTATGTCGCTCAAAAGTGATGAAAATGTCATAGTATAGTATGTCGCTCAAAAGTGATGAAAAATGTCATAGTATAGTATGTCGCTCAAAATGTGATAAAAAATGTAATAGTATAGTATGTCGCTCAACAGTGATAAAAAATGTCATAGCATAGTATGTCGCTTGAAATGTGATAAAAATGTCATAGTATAGTATGTCGCTCGAAATGTGATAAAAATGTCATAGTATAGTATGTCGCTCAAAATGTGATAAAAACGTCATAGTATAGTATGTCGCTCAAAAGTGATGAAAATGTCATAGTATAGTATGTCGCTCACAATGTGATAGAAAATGTCATAGTATAGTGTGTCGCTCAAAAGTGATAAAAAAATGTCATAGTATAGTATGTCGCTCAAAAGTCATAAAAAACGTCATAGTATAGTGTGTCGCTCAAAAGACATAAAAAACGTCATAGTATAGTATGTCGCTCAAAAGTCATAAAAAATGTCATAGCATAGTATGTTGCTCGAAATGTGATAAAAACGTCATAGTATAGTATGTCGCTCAAAAGTGATGAAAATGTCATAGTATAGTATGTCGCTCGAAAGACATAAAAAATGTCATAGTATAGTATGTCGCTCAACAGTGATGAAAAATGTCATAGTATAGTATGTCGCTCGAAATGTTATAAAAAATGTCATAGTATAGTATGTCGCTCAACAGTGATGAAAAATGTCATAGTATAGTATGTCGCTCGAAATGTGATAAAAATGTCATAGTATAGTATGTCCCTCGAAATGTGATAAAAATGTCATAGTATAGTATGTCCCTCGAAATGTGATAAAAATGTCATAGTATAGTATGTCGCTCAAAAGTGATGAAAATGTCATAGTATAGTATGTCGCTCGAAATGTGATAAAAATGTCATAGTATAGTATGTCGCTCAAAAGTGATGAAAATGTCATAGTATAGTATGTCGCTCGAAATGTGATAAAAATGTCATAGTACAGTATGTCGCTCGAAATGTCATAAAAATGTCATAGTATAGTATGTCGCTCAAAAGTGATGAAAAATGTCATAGTATAGTATGTCGCTCAAAAGTGATGAAAAATGTCATAGTATAGTATGTCGCTCAAAAGTAATCAAAAATGTCATAGTATAGTATGTCGCTCAAAAGACATAAAAAATGTCATAGTATAGTATGTCGCTCAACAGTGATGAAAAATGTCATAGTATAGTATGTCGCTCAAAAGACATAAAAAATGTCATAGTATAGTATGTCGCTCAAAAGTGATGAAAATGTCATAGTATAGTATGTCGCTCGAAATGTGATAAAAATGTCATAGGATAGTATGTCGCTCAAAAGTGATGAAAATGTCATAGTATAGTATGTCGCTCGAAATGTGATAAAAATGTCATAGTATAGTATGTCGCTCAAAATGTGATAAAAATGTCATAGTATAGTATGTCGCTCAAAAGTGATGAAAAATGTCATAGTATAGTATGTCGCTCAAAATGTGATAAAAACGTCATAGTATAGTATGTCGCTCAAAAGTGATGAAAATGTCATAGTATAGTATGTCGCTCAAAAGTGATAAAAATGTCATAGTATAGTATGTCGCTCGAAATGTGATAAAAATGTCATAGTATAGTATGTCGCTCAAAAGTGATGAAAATGTCATAGTATAGTATGTCGCTCAACAGTGATGAAAAATGTCATAGTATAGTATGTCGCTCGAAATGTGATAAAAATGTCATAGTATAGTATGTCCCTCGAAATGTGATAAAAACGTCATAGTATAGTATGTCGCTCAAAAGTGATAAAAAATGTCATAGTATAGTATGTCGCTCAAAAGTGATAAAAAATGTCATAGTATAGTATGTCGCTCAAAAGTCATAAAAAATGTCATAGTATAGTATGTCGCTCAAAAGTGATAAAAAACGTCATAGTATAGTATGTCGCTCAACAGTGATGAAAAATGTCATAGTATAGTATGTCGCTCGAAATGTGATAAAAATGTCATAGTATAGTATGTCGCTCAAAAGTGATGAAAAATGTCATAGTATAGTATGTCGCTCAAAATGTGATGAAAATGTCATAGAATAGTATGTCGCTCAAAAGTGATAAAAATGTCATAGTATAGTATGTCGCTCAAAAGACATAAAAAATGTCATAGTATAGTATGTCGCTCAACAGTGATGAAAAATGTCATAGTATAGTATGTCGCTCGAAATGTGATAAAAATGTCATAGTATAGTATGTCGCTCAACAGTGATGAAAAATGTCATAGTATAGTATGTCCCTCGAAATGTGATAAAAATGTCATAGTATAGTATGTCGCTCAAAAGTGATGAAAATGTCATAGTATAGTATGTCCCTCGAAATGTGATAAAAACGTCATAGTATAGTATGTCGCTCAAAAGTGATGAAAATGTCATAGTATAGTATGTCCCTCGAAATGTGATAAAAACGTCATAGTATAGTATGTCGCTCAAAAGTGATGAAAATGTCATAGTATAGTATGTCGCTCAAAAGTGATAAAAATGTCATAGTATAGTATGTCGCTCAAAAATGATAAAAAAATGTCATAGTATAGTATGTCGCTCAAAAGTGATGAAAAATGTCATAGTATAGTATGTCGCTCAAAAGTGATACAAAAAATTGTCATGGTATAACATGCAAAAAAACTTCTAAATAAATGTCATATTTTTGCATGTATATTGCATAAAAATGTAATTGTAGAGAGACAAGATCCATAGATTCTTTATTGATCCAGAGGGAAATTTAGGCATCCGGTAACCTCCAGTTCATGATATATATATATAAAAAAAAACCTTATACACACAGAGATAGAGAATATGAACATTAATACATAAATTTAGGCCACCAGAACTAAAAAAGAAAGCTGTCACTCAAAAGTGATGAAAATGTCATAGTATAGTATGTCGCTCACAATGTGATAGAAAATGTCATAGTATAGTGTGTCGCTCAAAAGTGATAAAAAAATGTCATAGTATAGTATGTCGCTCAAAAGTCATAAAAAACGTCATAGTATAGTGTGTCGCTCAAAAGACATAAAAAACGTCATAGTATAGTATGTCGCTCAAAAGTCATAAAAAATGTCATAGCATAGTATGTTGCTCGAAATGTGATAAAAACGTCATAGTATAGTATGTCGCTCAAAAGTGATGAAAATGTCATAGTATAGTATGTCGCTCAAAAGTGATAAAAATGTCATAGTATAGTATGTCGCTCAAAAATGATAAAAAAATGTCATAGTATAGTATGTCGCTCAAAAGTGATGAAAAATGTCATAGTATAGTATGTCGCTCAAAAATGATAAAAAAATGTCATAGTATAGTATGTCGCTCAACAGTGATGAAAAATGTCATAGTATAGTATGTCGCTCGAAATGTGATAAAAATGTCATAGTATAGTATGTCGCTCAACAGTGATGAAAAATGTCATAGTATAGTATGTCCCTCGAAATGTGATAAAAATGTCATAGTATAGTATGTCGCTCAAAAGTGATGAAAATGTCATAGTATAGTATGTCCCTCGAAATGTGATAAAAACGTCATAGTATAGTATGTCGCTCAAAAGTGATGAAAATGTCATAGTATAGTATGTCCCTCGAAATGTGATAAAAACGTCATAGTATAGTATGTCGCTCAAAAGTGATGAAAATGTCATAGTATAGTATGTCGCTCAAAAGTGATAAAAATGTCATAGTATAGTATGTCGCTCAAAAATGATAAAAAAATGTCATAGTATAGTATGTCGCTCAAAAGTGATGAAAAATGTCATAGTATAGTATGTCGCTCAAAAGTGATACAAAAAATTGTCATGGTATAACATGCAAAAAAACTTCTAAATAAATGTCATATTTTTGCATGTATATTGCATAAAAATGTAATTGTAGAGAGACAAGATCCATAGATTCTTTATTGATCCAGAGGGAAATTTAGGCATCCAGTAACCTCCAGTTCATGATATATATATATAAAAAAAAACCTTATACACACAGAGATAGAGAATATGAACATTAATACATAAATTTAGGCCACCAGAACTAAAAAAGAAAGCTGTCACTCTAATCAATGGTTGTGCAAATGTCAAGTGATTTACAGTGCAGGTATTGCAATTGTAAGGTGATTAAACTTAAAAACAGTGCAAGAATAATGAATATTATGGAAAATATATATCACAAATTTCAATATAAACATGTGAACAAATACAAATGCTGATGCTGCATAAAGCTAACATAGCCAGTAACTTGCAATACAGCAAAAGGTGATTAAATCTGTGCAACAATAAAGTATCCTGGAAAATCTAAAATGCCTATACAAGGTCAATGTGTAAACAAATGCAAATTGTGCATCAGCTTCAAACAACCAGGTAATGAATGACCCGCCATCCCAGGGAGGAGTTGTATAGTCATGGTCTGGGGGGACAAAAGACTCTGTTGTGCAGGATTGGGATAGCAGTCTGCCACTGAACACACTCCTCTGCTCCGTGATTGTGCTGTGCAGACGGTGGCGGGTATTGTCCATGATGATCATGTCCCTCTTCTTAATGCTGCCACACCAGCACACCACAGTGTACAAGAGAACACTGGCGACAACTGATTGGTGGAACATCAGCAGTGGTTTCCTACAGATGAAGAAAGTAGAGCAGACTGTGCACATACCTGTGAAGAGTGCTACCGTTTGCTGACCAGGGGTCTTAATAAAACAAAATGTCATCACTGTCTTTGTCTTTATCACAGTCTGACCCTGGTGAAGACCTAGAGTCAATACGTGTTGGTCTGTAAGAGTGCCTGTGCTCATAAAATAAATATGTGATTATTTCACCCAAAAAAAGAAATGCCTTGAGTTTTTACTAAAAGGCTGTCTGCATTAATTTGAGACTTTTATTTGCCTTACCAAAGAGTACCAGTCAGATGAGCCATCACAGCCAAGCAGCACTGACCTCTTCCATTGTCACCTGTCAAGGTATACTGTTACACAAAATTTAAAAAATCATTAAAAAACACACATACATAATTATGAAAAAATGTCGACACAGTCATAGCACAGAATGCTACAATAATAGTCTATTAAATCTGTTATACTACAGTAACAGACTGATTTCAAAAATGTCATAGTTTAGTATGTCGCTCAAAAGTGATAAAAAATGTCATAGTATAGTATGTCGCTCAAAATATGATAAAATATGTCATAGTATAGTATGTCGCTCAAAATATGATAAAATATGTCATAGTATAGTATGTCGCTCAACAATGATAAAAATGTCATAGTATAGTATGCCGCTCAACAGTGATGAAAAATGTCATAGTATAGTATGTCGCTCGAAATGTGATAAAAAATGTCATAGTATAGTATGTCGCTAAAAAGTGATGAAAAACGTCATAGTATAGCATGTCGCTCAACAGTGATGAAAAATGTCATAGTATAGTATGTCGCTCAAAAGTGATGAAAAATGTCATAGTATAGTATGTCGCTCAAAAGTGATAAAAAATGTCATAGTATAGTATGTCGCTCAAAAGTCATAAAAAACGTCATAGTATAGCATGTCGCTCAAAAGTGATAAAAAATGTCATAGTATAGTATGTCGCTCAAAAGTGATGAAAAACGTCATAGTATAGCATGTCGCTCAAAAGTGATGAAAAATGTCATAGTATAGTATGTCGCTCAAAAGTGATGAAAAACGTCATAGTATAGTATGTCGCTCAAAAGTGATAAAAAATGTCATAGTATAGTATGTCGCTCAAAAGTCATAAAAAACGTCATAGTATAGTATGTCGCTCAACAGTGATGAAAAATGTCATAGTATAGTATGTCGCTCAAAAGTCATAAAAAACGTCATAGTATAGTATGTCGCTCAAAAGTGATAAAAAATGTCATAGTATAGTATGTCGCTCAAAAGTGATAAAAAATGTCATAGTATAGTATGTCGCTCAAAAGTGATGAAAAATGTCATAGTATAGTATGTCGCTCAAAAGTGATGAAAAACGTCATAGTATAGTATGTCGCTCAAAAGTGATAAAAAATGTCATAGTATAGTATGTCGCTCAACAGTGATGAAAAATGTCATAGTATAGTATGTCGCTCAAAAGTGATAAAAAATGTCATAGTATAGTATGTCGCTCAAAAGTGATAAAAAACGTCATAGTATAGTATGTCGCTCAAAAATGTGATAAAAACGTCATAGTATAGTATGTCGCTCAAAAGTGATAAAAACGTCATAGTATAGTATGTCGCTCAAAAGACATAAAAAACGTCATAGTACAGTATGTCGCTCAAAAGACATAAAAAATGTCATAGTATAGTATGTCGCTCAAAAGACATAAAAAACGTCATAGTATAGTATGTCGCTCAAAAGACATAAAAAACGTCATAGTATAGTATGTCGCTCAAAAGACATAAAAAACGTCATAGTATAGTATGTCGCTCAAAAGACATAAAAAAAAGTCATAGTATAGTATGTCGCTCAAAAGTGATTAAAAAACGTCATAGTATAGTATGTCGCTAAAAAGTGATTAAAAAATGTCATAGTATAGTATGTCGCTCAAAAGACATAAAAAATGTCATAGTATAGTATGTCGCTCAAAAGTGATTAAAAAAAGTCATAGTATAGTATGTCGCTCAAAAGTGATTAAAAAACGTCATAGTATAGTATGTCGCTAAAAAGTGATTAAAAAATGTCATAGTATAGTATGTCGCTCAAAAGACATAAAAAATGTCATAGTATAGTATGTCGCTCAAAAGTGATTAAAAAATGTCATAGTATAGTATGTCGCTCAAAAGCCATAAAAAATGTCATAGTATAGTATGTCGCTCAAAAGTGATTAAAAATGTCATAGTATAGTATGTCGCTCAAAATGTGATAAAAAAAAAACTGTTATAGTGTAGCATATCACTTTAAATGGGACAAAATGTCATAGTATAGTATTTTGCAAAAAGGTTCATTAAAATGTCAATTCATAGTTTGTCAAAAAAAAGAAGAAGTCAAGTTGTAAAAGAAAATGTCACAATATAGTGTGTTCCAAAAATGCCATTAAAATATTATAGTATGCAATTTTTAAAAGTCCATAAAAATGGCATAGTAAGCCATTCAAGATGTCAAAGGAAAGTCATTGTATCGTAAAAAAAAAAAAAAAAAAGTCAATGAAACCCACAAAAAAATGTAAGTCATAATATATTGTCATCAAAAAATGTCATTTGAAAAATCCTAGAATACTATGTCAAAAAATGTTATTAAAACTCATATTCCAGCATCAGGAAAATGTCAAATAATCATTATATTGTACATATTTTCTGAATGTCTTGCATCATTTTGTGCATTTCCTATACTGAAATATAATGCACTCATTGTATTTTAATCATGTACGACCCAATCAATACTTTCACCTCAATACCTAACATTTAATACACCATTTGGTTTTGGCTGAATGTAGTGACACATCGTAAGTGTCATAGGAATTACAGTCTGTCATAAATGCAGTTAGTTCGTACAGTTAGAAATTTGGATGGACAACTCTGCAGTTCAATGGGGAAGTCAGAAGGAAGAGATACTTTGTTGTATGTGTGCACTTGTCCTGTGTGTCCCTCGATCATATCCTGGCTCCCTACATCGGCACTCAGTCATCAAAAATCTGACACGTCCGGCGTAAGTGGAACAAAAAGTCAGGTTGCACAAAGTGACGCAAACTGAGCCTGGCAGCTCCTAAATGGCAGATTCCTCACAGCTCTGCTGAGTCCTCTTAGCAACAGACAAAACCAGACTCCATTCAAATGCTGCACACACTCTCATCGGCTCTTATGGCACGCCATCACACGCTCGGATCATCCTTTCACCGGAATGACTCGAGGACAGAGGGAGAGCTGAAGCACATGTTCTCTGTCGTACATGATCTGTGCAGAGGAGCAGGGACGTTGTGTTGCACCATCAGGGCTTCATGACCTCTGACAGGAAGATTAATCAACCTGATTAGCTTTATTGCACTTTTAGTTCCACTGTAAAGTCACTCTGGAGTCATCAGCTGAATCAAACAATGTTTATGTGGTAAATTATTTTCAAATACCTCCTCCTGCTTTTTCCATAGATTGAAACGGGTCCTCTGCATCATTCATTCATTTTGTGTGATCATGAACAAGAGCACCAGTAATCACTTTCATGCTGCTGCTGGTAAAAGTGGAGCTCATTTTAAATGCTTCATCTACTGCTGGGTCTTTTAATCCATACAAATATATATCATCATCATTTATTAGGTGATTATATTTTGTATTAATTAATGAGTCTTAATTTACCTCAAAATTCTCTAAATTTTATTAACAATAGCAGTTGCATAGTATTCTTTTTTTACTCAGTACTAATTATTGACAATTACCAGTGTTTTAGCATAACAAATCATGATTTATCTGGAAGTTAAATTAAATTAAATATAAAAAAAAACAACGTTTCTTAGGGTAAATAAGACGCCAGAGTGCATAAAAGAAAGCTTAAAAAAATAGAGCTAGTTCATGATAAAATTCACGGCAGAGGATCCTCCTGGACCCTATCACACAAAGCGTTTCACAGGTTACAATGCCTTTTTTGTTTTTCTAATTACTACGCCTTTTTAATGTTGCCAGGCAACCACCCCATCATGTCCTTACACTAACATTTCCGTATAATTAATCTAATATATATATATATATATATATATTAATCAGTGTGTAGTTCCTGACATGTTGAGGCAGAGGGTACTGTCTGTAGCTCTGGTTGAGGGTGAGAGGCTGTCAGCAGATAAACAGAGATCTGTGTGGGTACATGAGACCCTAAAAAAGAGGCTGGATCAAGAGGAGTACCACCAGTTGGTCCAGGAGCTTCTCCTCCATGATGGGGAGTACCACCAGTTGGTCCAGGAGCTTCTCCTCCATGATGGGGAGTACCACCAGTTGGTCCAGGAGCTTCTCCTCCATGATGGATGTTTCCAGGCATATTTTAGGATGACTCGGGGGCAGTTTGACAACCTGCTGTCTATCGTCGGGCCGTATAGCTCTGGGCATCCAGCAACAACTACCACCAGTTTCTCCTCCATTGTTTACCAACTGTAAACTTGTTGTCGTGACCACCACAGAAGGCCCGCCTCTCAGATCATCTGATTAAATAATGGAGAAAAAGCGGAGATGACATGGGGCATTTTTCTGCTCTGAGTTGAAGTTTTTTCAACTCAAGGAGTTCAGAGTGCGTCGCCAAAAACACCAGATACCTCAGGGCAAAAACACGAGCTGCATTGTCACGCAAACACAACGAGCAAAATGCTTCAATCCCATTAAAAATAATTATAAAACGCCGCCTCCAGCTGCTAGAACGCTTTCTGTGTGATCAGGGCCTTACAGAGGTCCAGGCTAATACACTAGTGTCGTCAAATGCTAGCAGCGCCCCTGGTGTGAACATACCATAAACAAATATGCTTGTTTTCCAACTAAACGGGGGAAAACACCCCCAGGCTCAGGAAACAGACGCCACTGTGTGTGTGTGTGTGTGTGTGTGTGTGTATTTCTATACATACGAGGACTCAAATGTCCTCATAAGCACATAGAAAAAAACTGAGAGTGAGGAAAGGTGGAAGTTTTTACAGTTAAAATAAAGATACAACTTCAGGAGTATTAAGAAAATATGATTATCAGTGCTAATGTGTTCCTACTGTGTGTGTGTGTGTGTGTGTGTGTGTGTGTGAGGTAGATGCCAGTGTCAACACTCTGTCAAAACAGCCTGTTAAAAAGCAGCGGTGTGTTTTATGAGCAGTTGCACTACCTGTTGGGTCGGTGTTGGTTTCTGTCGAGCTCATTGTGCAGACAGTTCCCACAATCAGAGCGTTTTCACTCCAGGCTCTTTGGCAGGAAACCTCATCCCCTCTCTCCCCCTCGCTCCGTCACTCTCTTCACACACACAGTTCAGGATTTGTTTTCTGTCCTGTAAAATGAGAAACTGTAGCCCCTCTTGCTCTCACTCCACTCTTTCAGCCTGGTTTTCCGATTTCTGGACATCTTCATTCCTCTACAACAGATATCTGACACTACTTTGATCAAACATGGTTATCTGGTTGAATCAGCCTGAATAAATTCATTCTCAGGGTGTAATAATTATGCCAAACTACCTCAGACGTCTCTCCACCTATAAGCTCAGTCATTCCTGCTGATAAGAATTTATTTTGCCTCTCACGTGGAATAGAAACTGGCCTTTGTATTTTCTCTTCTTTGATGGTTTTGGCTGAAGGACTGACAGCAAAACCTGACCTTTAAGGTGAAATATCAGACTCCACTGTAGCTGCCTGAAACATCTCTAAATCACATCACGTCTCTTGCATGAGTCTGCAAAGGCTGAGGAATCCTCTGTGTTTCGTTCTAGTTATGTAAAAGGTTTGGTTTGGTTTTCCATTTATGCCTCTTTGGACCTGATCAGCATCAAATACCAAAGGTATGAAGGTGTTCTTACTCTTACAACAGCCAAGTGACTTTCTCCTGATGAATTTATTTCCCAGTTGCTCATGGAAAGAAGAAGAGAGGACTGTAAACAAACTGTAAACAAACTGTAAACAAACTGTTAACACTGGAAGTCGCAGGTTTCAGTTCAACGTCGGAAGTTGTGCCCATAATTCCTGCAAGGTATCATGGGGGCAGGAACAAGGTGGACAGGTTAGAACAGTAAATGTCTGTAAATGTTAGTTTTTATCTGAACGTGTTCTGGGTAGGTAGGAGATTATTTTACAGGGGGAAAATACTGCTGCGTGCGGCTGTTGATGCACTATTACGCACTTTAACATGCTGGGTTTTTGTTTAACTATGTGTTGTATTTAATTATCGGCTTTTAGGTTATATAATTACTTATTATAGGTTTATCTCAAATGTTATTTATTCTTTACACTGCTGGACCTAGGTAACAAATTTTGTTCCCTCATGATCTTTAACATGTTTGACAATGAACCAAACCTTGAACCTTGAAATGAGGAAAAAAGTGGGGGAAAAAAATCAGTGTTCAGTTGTCCTGTGGAACTTTGTTTCAATAAAAATATGTTGTGATAAAAACATATTCTTTTATTTATTCAACAGGTGCAGTAGTCTGTGAGAAAAAAGGGACACAGCTTCAAAAAAATGTGAAAAATTCTCCAATTTTTTTTTCTTAAAACATGACGTACCTGATCACCAGAGTCACAAACAACCTTTTTTTTTTTTTTTAAGATTATTTTTTTGGCCTTTATGACTTTATACACGGGGCACTGGCACTATCCATTAAGCTACCAACGCCCCAACAAACAACCTTTACGTTTTTTAAAAAAAGCCCTGATAACAAACACGCAGACTGAGAGGACTATAACCAAAGCATTGTTTTCAGAGGTAGAGACCCCAAATTACAAAACAATGTAAATGTAAAACTGCACCATCAAACAGATATTTCAAAGGAAAAGGGTTTGTGTTATTCAACAGTTTCCTTATCATTATCAAAAAACCAGCAGTGAGTACATTTACATGCAGACTAACATCCCTGATATAGCAAAACTCTGAATTTGATGTGGGTCATGTAAACAGCATTTTCTGGTTAGAAATTCATTAATTAATTTTCCATAACTGCTTATCCTCTTGAGGGTCACAGGGGGGTGGAGCCTATCCCAGCTGACACTGGGTGAGAGGCAGGGTTCACCCTGGACAGGTCACCAGACTATCACAGGGCTGACACATAGAGACAGACAACCATTCACACTCACATTCACACCTACGGACAATTTAGAGTCACCAGTTAACCTGCATGTCTTTGGACTGTGGGAGGAAGCTGGAGTACCTGGAGGAAACCCACGCTGACACAGGGAGAACATGCAAACTCCACACAGGTTTGATCCCGGTGTTATTCAGATTTTCAGGTTTTAAGAGCATCCTTCGTCTCAACTGGTGTTTTTACAGCAGTTTGCGACACGCTGCCTCTTTTCTTTTACATTCAGCTGTGTATTGTCATGGATACGTTGTACACAAACTGAGTAAAAAGTAAAAATGCATGCCTGACAGAAAAACCTACATTTCTGGTCGGAGGGAGAAACACGCCTTCTTTAAAGAAGTCAAAGGGTGGTCACACCAAATACTGAGCTGATTTAGATTTTTCTTCTGTTCACTCACTTTGCATTTTGTGAATTGATGAAAATAAACAATAACATTTTATATTTTTGAAAGCATTCTTACTAAACAGCATTTGCACAGCACTGTAAATAATTATATTGTTTTTATATTGTCCTACAACACTGAAGTTTTTAGCAAACATTATTCAAACAGGGTGATATTGTGGATTCATTGGGACTATTTTTAGCAGCTGATTAGTTCACACTTTGGGCTCTGGTGAACACTAGAATAAGTGACGTGACAATACTTGTTGACAGGTTGAATTAATTGTTGGTTTTGGATTTCTCTGCAAAAGGAAAACTACAGAACATTCTTTTACGTCAAACTGGCCGCTGAGATCACGTCCTTTTTACAAAGCGTGATCACAGGGAAAAACGGCACAATGAAATGACATCACCTGTCATTTGTTTAGCCCATGATGCCATTCAGCTCAGCCGGCTCACATGTCCTCCGCCCTCCTCCCTCTACTACTGGACATGTTCCACTTTTGTCCCTGGAAGTTCCTGGATAGCGGCAGCTGATTCCAGCAGCATCTATTGTAATGCCAGCGTTTCCTTACATCCTTTATGGTCCTGTGAGCAGCTTAGCGTCCAGCTCGGCTCCCTGCTGACAGACATACATGTAAACAAAGGCTGAAAACAAAAGCACACTGTCCCCATTGGCCCCCTGCTCTCTCTATACCATTGTATACCTCCGCTTCCTCAGTGAGTTCGGACCCCAGGCGTACAGACGCCTCAAAGCACACTCAAGTCGTTTTAACTTATGATAACAATATGTTTATTTCTGTAAACATGGCGGTTATATTGGCAACAACACACAAACACCTTCACATTCCGTACAGCAAGTTAAAATAGCTTCATAGATTTAAAAAAATAAAGACAGAATGACGCGTGGAGAGGGGAGGTGTAAGAGGAAGAGGTGGCGGGGTCAGTTTGTCCAGGAGAGACGAGGTCAGCTCAGAGCTTCAGGCATCCAGCAGATTCTTCTTCACTGAAAAACTGATCCTTGTTCAGCCGGAAGTCCCTCCTCCTGCCGCCACTGTGCGTTACGTAGATCGAACCATTTCTGGAAGAGAAAGAGTAAGACGTTACAAACATACCCGTGGGAGGTGTTTGGGACAGGTGACAGAAACAAACTGACGCTGAGCCTGAAACACGAGCAGCATGAGGTCATCTGTGCGGCTGACAGAATAACGTCGTGACATGAATATTCCTGAGAAGGTGGAGTTCCTGTAGCGTCAGGAATGATTTTAACAAAACACTGAGTTCTCTGAATTCAGTATGAACACACGCTTTTCATCCTCAGGCTGCTGGAGGCCTACATACCCTGAACAACAACCTTTTAACAGTCACTGAGATCTCAGTGTTACTGTGTGTAGTCAAGCCTGACACATGAGACACTGAAACAACTGTAGTCAATCACTGCTGTTTGTGTGCAACCTAAAGACCTGTGATATGTTTCCACTGGTGTCTGTTACAGTTTGTTTTCAGGTAACTTGAACATTACAGCCCCATTAATCACCAGCCTCTTGTTCTATACAGCTGCCATGACACTTTATTATTATACCTGACAGGGGAACAAGCTGGACTAACAGCTTTGTTGCACTAACTTAGTTGACCACAGTCAGCGATGACAACATCTTTACTAGTTAAGTCACCTGACCTTTTAGATAAAATATCAATCCATGTCAATCTCATGTCTCTGCACTAAAAAGCTGCAGTCAGAACATGTTAACTTAGCTTAGCATAAAAATTATTAGTCTACTATGGGGAAACAGCTGACCTCAATCTGACTGTCTGACACCAAACGTACTAATAAACAGCTGTATGAGTAACACACGCTAACATTTAGCATGTAACATTTTACATTTTAGTATCCAAATATCAGCATGTTATCCATGTAAACACAGTCACTGAATTTAACATGCAGACATTTAGCATGTAACATTTAGCATGCTACTGTCTGCGTGTTAACACACATGGACAACAGAGTGAATGTAATATGATGCACGTTCATACTAGCATTAGCTTATTCATGTGCCTACAGTTGGATTGGTTTAGCACATTAATTTGCTTACAGTTGGGACATTAACATGCTAATGTTTAGCATGTTAATGTGCCTACAGTTGGAACATCAACAGGCTAAAGTCTAGCATATGTACCTACAGTTGGAATGTCAGCAGGCTAAAGTTTAGCATGTTATTGTGCCTAAAGTTGGAACATAAACACGCTAATGTTTAGCATATTAATGTGCCGGCACATTAACATTAGCATGTTGACATTACATCCGTAGGCCTACAGATGTAATGTCAACATGCTAATGTTTAGCATATTAATGTGTCTAAAGTTGTAATGTCAACAGTCTAAAGTTTAGCATATTAATGTGCATACAGTTGCAACATTAACAAGCTGATGTTTAGCGTATTATTGGACCAACAGTCAGAATGTCAACATGCTGAAGTTTAGCTTATTAGTGTGCCTAAAGTTGGAACATAAACATGCTAATGCTTAGCATATTATTGTGTCTACAGTCAGAATGTCAACATGCTAATGTTTAGCATATTAATGTGCCTACAGTTGTAACATGCTAATGTTTAGCATATTAATGTGCCTACAGTTGTAACATGCTAATGTTTAGCATATTAATGTGCCTACAGATGGAACATTAACAAGTTGATGTTTAGCACACTATTGGACCAACAGTCAGAATGTCAACATGCTAAAGTTTAGCATGTAAATGTGCCTAAAGTTGAAACATAAACATGCTAATGCTTAGCATATTAATGTTGCCTACAGTTTGAATGGCAGCATGCTATTGTTAAGTATTTAGGAAACAACGTTTAAAATTTTGACATCCAAACGTTAGCAAGTTAATATCCATGTAAACTCAACCATTGAATTTACCATTCCTGAGTGTTAGCATATTATTAAAAGTAATATGTTGCTCGCTGCTGAATAGCTTATCATACTAGCATTGTCTTATTCACGTGCCTACATTTGAAACATGCTAATGATTAACATTTCACATTATGCTACTTGTTGTTGTCATAGAAAGCACATGAGAATAAAGGACAATCCTAAAGGATTCACAGGGTGGCTGAAAGTTGTGTTTTTGGCCTCTAAAGCAGCAACGTAACACAGAATTAAGGTTTCGGTCAGGGCTAAATAATGAAAATGTTTCAGGGTGGTGAATATCAATAAAGATCATACAAGCTGTTTTTGTTTTTCTGTGGCCAGAGTGCAATCATCAACACAGACAGTCCACATATAAAATCTTTAATTAAGAGAGAGTCATTAACTTCAGCTATGTTTCCCTTCTGACTCTCATTTCTTGGTGCCTGTGAGTGTGGTCACTGACTCACACAGACACAGCAGTGACCCTGAGGCTAAACCACAAAAGACCAATGTTTCCATCCAGTTTTAACAGACTGCTCCACCAATAACTGCTCCACTGAAACTGCCACCAGATGATGACTGCGCCGAGTGCTTCGACACACACCCGTGACCCGGCACATAGCTGCCTTGTGGTTCATGTTGTCAAGGGATTCACAACAACGCTGACATCATCTCGATAACGCTGAGGGGAAAGGGAGGGATTTGGGATGACAGCCTCAAGACACGAGACCCTGGCGCGCTTTGTGAGACATACGCCTGGCAGGAGGGACGGTTTCCACATTTCGTACTGAAAACACATGAGCTTCTCATTCGGAGTCATCTGGCTTTGCACTTAAGACAAAATCAATTTGAGCACTGCTCTCTGAACTCAGCAGTTCATCTGTGTTTTGGGATTTCATAATTGTGTAGCTCATTTCTATGATGCTGGACATAAATTTGGGGGTAAAGTTACTGTAATAGATATTTCTTAGCTTACCAGATTTTGAATGGAAGTGGGTTGTTTTGCACTTTGTTGTGTTTGTGGTCGTTTTTCAAAGTGCAAAGATCTTTGAATGTCTTGTAAAAGCATTACACACACACCACTTCAGAACAATGGTAAGATTTATATTCCTGCTGACCCATACGATGGTACTGAAGTCGTTTTTTCCAACTGACTAGCACTGGATTACATAACAAGGTCTAACTCAGACTTGACTCTACCTTTACTGACTGCAGCGCTGGAACAAATAAACCGGTCTATGAAAGGAGCTCAAACAGCCGCACAGAGGCCGAGGCACATTGTAAATGTTGTTAATGTGAAACGGGGAGTGGCAGCCGGGGTGTGTTTTCTCCAGCTAAACCTTCTCCAATGAGAGCTTTGTTAACACTCGACAGGGGGGGTGCAGGGGGAAGAAAAAGAAAGCCAGAAAAAAACCCACATCAGCTGGAAATGAAGTCAGGTCTTTTGATGAGGGGCCAGACCTTTACCTCACCCTGGACCAGGCTTCCCCTGTCAGGTTGGCCCGGCACCTCCCACCTTTGTACACGATGAATGGAAACAGTCACCAACACTGGAAGAGGAATTAGGACCTCGCGTAGTGCAGTTTTAGTTTAGCAAACGTTATTCATGGCTGTTCTGCAGGCAGGAAAAGCTGAACTATAAACCTCAGTAGACGGAGCCAAATAATGAAACACCTTCTGCTGTTCTGATCAGATGGGGCTTGGCGGTAATAGTTAGCCAAATCAAATATATATCTTTCAAAGTTACAATGTTTTCTGGTCAACTGTGCCGATTGGTGCAGAGTAGAAGCAAAGGGGTCCAATGTCCTGATAGCTGGATGTAGGTTTGCTGCCATCAGGAAGAAACACAGGCCGTGCATCTAACCAAACCAATTTGGTTTGGTTCGACTCCGACTGTTGAAGCCTCATTAGCTAGTTAGCATTGGCTAACTTTAGAATGTATTATTTGCACATACTGACGAATGGATTTGGACATCATTTCTTTGAGAGGGCAGTCTCATAGAAATACTTGAAATGGACACTTTTAACAAACCATTTTGTGGTGGTGGGCACGAAATGAGTTAAAATGATGTGCTGGCAACACAAAAACAATAACAATGCAAAGTCAATGAGGATGTTTTGTCATGGTGGTCACACAAAGACGGACTTTTGTCCAGGAGACTGCTGTTTGTGTCCAACTTGAAACCAAAAGTCAACGTGATTACGTGGCTTTACAGACTTTATGTAGCTATGCGAAGTGCGCAAGTTTATGTCACTTAATGTCTTGTACATAGTTATTTTCACCAAAACCACAATGCTTCCTAAACATTAGCTAAAACTAATCCCTAAACCGAACCAAACTGCACCCATTTCATTTTAATTTTAATTTATTTTTTAAATTTTATATGCTTTATTAATCCCACAAGGGGAAATTCAATGTTTACACTGTTGTTGTTTTTTTTTTACACATACACACAGGTCCGAAATACACACACATGCACTAACGGGACCTATACATGCATTAAATGGAGAGATGTCAGAGTGAGGGGGCTGCCCATGGACAGGCACCCCGAGCGGCTTGGGGGGTTTGGTGCCTTGCTCAAGGGCAACCTCGGCAGTGCCCAGGAGGTGAACTGGCACCTCTCCAGCTACCAGTCCACACTCCTTATTTTTTTGGTCCGGGCTGGGACTTGAACCGGCGACCCTCCGGTTCCCAAGCCAAGTCCCTATGGACTGAGCTACTGCCGCCCCAATTCATAACGGTGACCACGTGAAACTGCGTCTGTTTGAAGTAAGTTCGGGATTGGCATTGGTTTTTTGTTGCCAGCATCTCAACACATTTCGTATGGGTAATGGTTAGGCGCTGTCATATTACATACTTTATGTAAAGTTAGGTACCTAACATAAAGTTACGTAGGGTAGGTTTAGAAAAGAATCTCGGTTGGGCGTTTCATGTTATGTACGCCACGATAAGTTACATAGTTTAGGTTCAAGAAAAGAAACATGATTTGGAGATTCATGGTATGTACTTCATGTTAAGTTACGTAACTTAGGTTTGAAAAATAAACACGTTTGGCCGTTTCAAGTTACTTACTACATACTTTTAAGTTTGGTAGCCATGGTTTAGGAAAGTTAAGTTATGAAGCTGAGGTTTAGGAAAAGAATCGTGGTTGGATGTCATCACTTTGCATACTTAACATTAAGTTGCGTACTTTAGGCTTCGGAGATTTAAGTAACGTATTATAGGTTAGCAAAAGAAATGTTTGGGCGTTCTCAAGTTGCGTACTTAAAATACAGTTACATAACTTAGGTTTAGGGAAAGAAACATAGCTGGATGTTTCACGTTACATACTTAATGTAAAGTTATGTGGCTCAGCTTTAGGAAAACAACATGGTTGGGTGTCTCTTGTTACGTACTTAGCATTAAGTTAGGTAGCCTAGGTTTAGGAAAGTAAAGTTACATATCTTAGGTTTAGCAAAAGGAATATGTTTGGGTGTTTCATGTTACGTACTTAGCATTAAGTTACATAGCTTAGCTTTAGGAGAAGAAATATTGTTTGGTGTTTCACATAAATGTTTTGTAGTTTTGTGTTTAATGTAGCATGACGACGTAACTTGAAATGACTCAACACCCAGTCTTCTGGGGGAGAGTCTTTTGTTTGTATGATCCATCCACCACCTCATCCTGCATCCAGACGTGGACTTTTGCTCTTTATACTACTTCCTGCTTTACCCCTGTCAGCACATGGTCACATGTTTGCAGCTGTCACAGTTAAGTGGGTTAAATAGGAATTCTGGCACCTTATTTTCGTAGGTATACGTATGAACATTGCATGAGAAGTGCTGGTTTTCTCCTGGTTTGACAGTCTTCATCTTGCATACAGTAACTGCAACTCAAAGCATTTTTACACTTCAAGTATTTTCTTCAACATACGTCATTACATTGGTTTTGCTTTAGCAGAGGAAGCTACACCTGTAATTAAAAACACTTCATCTGATGTACCTGTTTACACACGAGGATTAGATCTGCTGCAGATTCTTTTATGCCTGAGTCAACGTCAGCCCTGAGGAATCTGGATGAACTGGTTTGTGCAGATGAAGTGGAAAAAACAGTGACTGACATGTTGGTGACATTATTTAATGGTGAAGTGTTTGTACTGTAAGAGATAATTATGAAAAGACAACATGTTCCATGACATGTGAGATCTTGACCCGTCTGTCAGCCTCTCGAGCACAAACACCTGCAGAAATTTGCTTACGACATGAACCTGATGTTATGTAAACTCAAACGACAACATTTACATGTAGGGTTTCACCACCTGCTGAGTACAGCTAAGCAAACAGTCACGTTGTTTTCCTGTCAAATCCTGAAGGGGAACACCACCTGACAATTTTCAGTCCAAAAAGAGACTTTCACCATTTAGTTCTCAAAAACAGAAATTCTCTGAGTGCCTTTACGATGATCCATCTGTCAGAGGAATGCTACTGAAGGTGCCTGCACAGCTTCAGTGCACTTTCAACATGTTGTTATCGGCACTCTGAGGCTTCACATCTGGCTCCTGATGTGACAGTTGCACAGACTTTACAGTAAGACATTCCTCAGATAGAGGGGTGGGAGTGTTTACATGTGGGAGAGGGACGGTGTGGTAGAGATTAAATACCTTTGTGATAATGTGATGTTTTATATAAATGTCAACTCATAGAAATGACAATGGTGTTAAATGCTGCTGAGGAGGCGGGTGTTTTTGGTTCCATCTTAATAATGATATGTTAATTTATGAGCTCTGGAGCAACAATAATCTGTCCATTAATTAAGAGGTTTGACGAACAGAACACGTTGATGATCGTTAAACTCCAAACACTCTTTAGTTTAAGCTTCTCAGTTAAGAAAATTAGCTCCCCTTCCTTGTTTTAACACTATAGCCATTAAATATTTTTGGGGTTTTGGACTTTTGTCTGATATTTCAAGACATCATCTTGGGCCCCTCTTTTTTAAAGATATATAGACCAAACAATTAACTAGGAACGTAATGAGTCGTTTCATCGATTATGAAAATAACGGTAAGTTGCAGCTCTCATAAACGCAACTTAACAGCCAGAAAAAAAAGTTGGCACTCTACGTCTCTGCAAACAACGGAAACACTGCATTTGCACGTTATCATGTAATAAAAATATTAAAAATGTACCTTTATGGTTCGGAAAAGATCACGTTTTGGCTTAAAATACTCAATTTGGTGGGTACTCTCCCTGGTGGAAAAACAGTGATGTCTTGTAAAACTGCTGGAAACACAGTGACAGGTCGCTACAAAACACTTACGTTTGGTGTCTAACAACCTGCTGGAAACACAGTGACCAATCCCTATGAAACACTCAAGTTTGGTGCCTAAAACTTGCTGGAAACACAGTGACAGTTTGCTACAGAACACTTAAGTTTGCTGCCTAAACCTCGCTGGAAACACAGCAATGAGTTGCTACAAAACACTCATGTTTGGTGCCTAAAAACCCGCTGGAAACACAGCAACAAGTTGCTACAAAACACTCACATTTGGTGCCTAAAAACCAGCTGGAAACACAGTGACAGGTTGCTACAAAACATTTCTGTTTGGTGTGTAACAACCTGCTGGAAACACAGTGACCGATCACTACCAAACACTCACGTTTGGTGCCTAAACCTTGCTGGAAACACAGCGACAGGTTGCTACAAAACACTCACATTTGGTGACTAAAAACCAGCTGGAAACACAGCAATGACACAAAAACACAACCGGTTTTGTTGTTTTTTTTTTATCTCAAACAGCGGCCTACAGCTCGTCCACCTTTAGACGACAGTCAGCTTATATACTACGCCTTTATAGGAACACTGATATGAAACATATGAAATCAGCAAATGTGACGTATTTGTGGTTTACAGAAATGTACAATGCCAACATTTTTCTGGCAACTGGGCTGAATAAACTCAAACCCAGGATTCCCCACATAATAAAAGGAAACACAAAATAAAACCAATCAAGACTTAGGGTATACTTTTCCTCATAACCTCATGTTTTTCATGCTCGCATCATGCTTTATGAAAACAAACTCCTTTCACTAAAGATGTGATGGAAAGCTCCAGAAACAGCTGGTGAGTGGACACTGAGGGAGGATTATTTTGTCAGCGTGTTCTCCCCAAGGTCATGAATGAACTTCCACATTGTTTTATCTGTTTACCAACCAAATATGGAACTTTTGCTACAACTGAAAATGATCGTCCCAAACTGTTAAACTGCCAACTTATAGAACATTTAATTGAGGTATTTAGTCGATAAAATGTCAGAGAAACAATATAAAAATGTCCATCAAAGCCCGGTCGGATATCTTTAATTTTTTTGTTTTGTTCAACCAACTGTCCAAAACTCAAGATATTCCATGTATAAAGAAATGCAACAAGTCTTTACATCTCAGAAGCTGAAATCAGGAACGTTTGGGGCATTTTGGCTTCAAAATCTACATAAACAATTAATGTCTTAATAATAACTGGTTAATTACAGTTAAGTGACAAATCAAAGTTCTTGCTGCTCATCAGGAGCCTAACTAACACATGTGTTTTCAGTTTTTTATCTCCTGGCACATCAGAGGCAGCTCAGTAAAACGTTCCCACATCCGACCAAATATGAAAGCAGCACAAACACCAGCGGCGATATCGACCACATGAGAAGCTCAAACTCTGCCAACAGAAGTGACATCACAGCCCGACTGTCCTCACTGTTTGACTGGCAGACGATCTCTCCATAAAGTCGCCTCTTTAAACTTCAGGTCACTGTGTGCAGATGAACGACGGTTATTCCCTGAGCTGAAACATGACATGACTTCATCAGGAGCAACAACCTGGAGCTGCTCCAGTGACAATCAGTGAGGCGCTGCTGCTCTGTGTGGACAGAGTTTATGCTCCACAGAGGATTATTTCATCACACTGTGACACTCTGACAGATGTATTAGCCACAGGCTCACACGGACACCGTCCACTAACCTGCTCCATTTACTGTCAGTGGAGCAACTCCAGGTTTAATATCTCACCTTCAAGGAAAACTTGTTTTTCTAGCAGCTATTTCCTCAGAAGTCACCAAACCGAGAAACAGAGAGTGATACTGACAACACCCACAACTTATAAACTCCCTTGACACCGAGCTGTGACACCATAAAGTCGAGTTTCCTGAGTCATGTTGTTGTTGTCTGTACTGTCAAACCTAAAAACTGCACAGATGCAAAGTAACAAAGTGAATTTACTGATAGTTCAACTCAGTTTAAAGTCGTTTAATGCTCGTTATCCACTATATTTCATGTTACCATCTGCAGATTAAAGCCATAAAATAATGTGTACTGCTTTAGATAAAAACAGTTGTTCCCGACTGCAGGCTGGGACTACAGATGAAAATGAGCTTACAGCTAACTATAGCTAACTTTAACATCCCTGTTAAATAAAATAACATAAAATAAAATAAAAGAACATAACATAACAAAATAAAATGAAATAAAATGTAAATAAATAAATAAATACCAAAATAAGAAGAAAAAAATAATTAATAAAAATATAATATAATAAAATAAATCCATAAAATAAGTAAATAAAATAAATAAATAAAAATATTGAATAAACAAGTAAAATGAAAATAAATAATAATAAATAATAAATAAATCTGGAGATGAAAAAAAACCAAACAAACTATAAACTGTGAAATTATTTCAAATCACTCTTAAAATAAAAGTGATTTCATGGGAAATTATCTTAAATTACAAACTAATCTCATCTCAATTTAGCATCTGTCTCCACAGGAATATTTCAAAAATCTGTAGGAGACTATATTTTCAATAATTTTAGACTTTATAGAAATGCTGCACACTGTTTGTTCTGCATCACTCTGATCACTCTATGAGCCTAAAACCTGCCAATCTAAACCTGTGACCTGTGGGGAAACAGACTGACTGTGAGAAGAAGTTTTGACATTTGGACTCACTTGAGTGTCCTCCTCCGACAGCCCGGCCTCTGCAGCGATCAGCATGAGCGACGTCCCGGCCGGATGTTTGTTCGTTCTGAAATTCTCCTCCAGCAGTTTGACCTGGTCAATGGACAGACTGGTGCACTCAGCCGCCTTAGACATGTTCCCGTTTCTCTCTCTCTCTCTCCGGTGTCCGGGAGGTTTATGGACACTTCTTCAGTCCTGGAGTGGAGCTCCGCAGCGGGTGTGCGCACAGCTGGAGGCGCAGAGGAAAACGCACCGCGGCGCGCAGATGGAGAGGTGGAGAGTTGGAGAGATGGAGAGGTGGAGAGATGGAGAGGTGGAGAGATGGAGAGGTGTTGGCGCAGCAGCAGCAGTAACTCTCTGTCAGCTCGGCAGGAGCGTGTGAGTGAAGTGGAGGCAGTGTGTGAAGGGTGGGTGTGTGTGTGTGGAGGTTTTACTACTGTCAACAGAGGGACGTCATGAGGCCGTTCCCACCAGCTGGTCCCTCCCCTACAACACACAGCATCTCTTAAAGGGACATCATGGGAATATTATGGGATGACTCCAGTGATAACCTCTGGTGAAGTTCTCAGGAACTAATTAACTTTATTGACCTGCAGTGTTTGTTATCACACTATGAAGTTAAACAGCCGAGACACAGCAAAATATATAATGTAGGTTATATATTATTAGATAACAGGAAGTGACGCTAAACAGTGAAATTAAAGCCTCTGCTGTGTGTTTACAAGTTTTTATAGTAATTTACAGTAATGACGTGCTGCCACTGGGGGGCGCCAAAGTTAAAAGTTTTCAAATTTTATCGTGTTTAAGAATTTTTTTTATGTTGGTGTTTAGATTGAAGTGAAATAAAATAGTCTCTGTTTGGTGGCTACTAGATTATAGAAGTCATACGATATCTAATTTTAATTTTGGCAAATATAATTATTGATTTCTCGCCAAGAGTTAGCATAAAGACTGGAAACAAAGAAGAAGAAATACTTTATTAATCCCTGAGAGGCAGCTGAGATTGTTTTCATTGTGTTGTCATATCAGTCGCTCCAGGGACTTGAATTTGTGGCCAATTTTGTCAATTTTTTGCAAGAAATTGTGGCAAATGAAAAAAATTCCAAGTCAGGAGAAAAAAAGTGATGTTTTTAAACTACCGCCTCCAAAAAATAAGTGATGTAATGACTTGCTATAATAATCATAGTGAATGAAAGCTTGTGCTAATAACGTTAGCATGTTGTATTTGTTTGGAAAACGTGTTTAGTATAAGACAGTTGTTTTGTCAGTGAACCTTGTGAGCTGTAATGGAGCCGAACTTTGTAACGTTACCTTTGTTAAATGTTGCTGTTGTCCCTGGCTTCATATGAGCAGAGGAAATCTCTGCTAGCTGCTAGGCTAATTTATACAATGTAAAATGCCATAGGCTTGTGCTAAAAACATTAGCGTGTTGTATTTGTGGGGAAAATGTGTCCAGATAAAGACAAGTGTTTGTCTGTGAATGCTGCGAGTTATAGTGAAGCTGATTTGTGTACTTGTGTTTGACACTGTCTCTATTAAGCCATGTTTAATGTGTGTTTAATGTGTGTTTAATGTGTGTTTTGAATCAACTAAACTTTACAGCACTTCACAGAAACCCCACGCCAACTAGTGTTTTGGAGGTGTAACTGCAGAGTGACACACACACACCACCACACAGGTATAAATGCTCACAACAGCGTAGTCGACGTGCGTAGCGTCTGCGCACAACTATAAATCCCACTTAACACTTGTCTTAAGACATTAATGACGTCATATCAAACAGTTATTAGGTAAAAAAGACATTGTTTATGTCCCAACAGGAAAATTAAGGTAATTTTTTCAGCCTAATCTCTGTGTTTATGTTCATTATTCTCGTCCTCTCGTTACTGAACATGTTGACTGACTCTACAGTGCTGTAGGAGGCACCTGTTCAAAGCATGACTGCAAAGATAAGATACTCCCTTTAAACCATAAACTGCCTCACTCTCTCTCACACACACACACACACACACACACACACACACACACACACACACACACACACACACACCCTCAACATGCGTCCCTCCCTGCTGAATGTAATCATACAGTTTCCACTGTGTTGTAATGAGTGGAATATTCCCTCTGATAGATGCAGATTGTTGTGGTGAATCTTGTACAAATGAGACGCCCTGACGCTGCATGTAGAATATCTGGTGGTAGAAACAGTAAATACGGGCCTGATAATGTTCCTCAGCTCCCAACACACAGTTCCTTTTGATGCTATCTTTGGATTTTGATTAGACCCATAATTATGTGGTGCTCTCACTGAGCGCTCCACTCTAAGTGATTGCAAAGCTCGCCGGGTGATTTCCTCTTGCCTCTTGGATTTTGGTGGCAAATAATCTCTGGCCTACATTAGTCTCAGCAGTGATACAGCAGCTAATGCGAGTCAAAACACATTCATTGTGTTTATATATCCTTTGCTGTGGTCGTATTTGCACTATTGTTTAAGATCGACTGTATTTAACATGTAAGCTCGGTCTGTCGGGGGGTTTAACGAGCCTGGGACTGTTTGTTTACACTGCAGTGGAGTTTTCTCCCCTCAGTTTAATTGGGAAAAATGATCCTGTGTTCTTTATGACAGGATTACAGTTGTGTTTACTTGTAGTGAAAAGAGTCATCTGAGCCCGTTTGAGGAAACGATCCCACTATGCAAAGATTTATGGGTGTAAGGAGACGGATGTTGATACCTGATAGCCGGCAGGTCCTCAGGCCTGAGAGAATAATACGGTGAAAGAAAATAAAGCATGAAGACATTTCTGTGTATGTTTCCAACCAGCTGGAACAGACACCAAAGAAGAAGAAAGGATGTAAAGCCTGGAAGTCTAAATGAACCTTTCACCACCCAGTGTTCTGCTCACAGGACACCAGCAGAGTGTGGGACTATAGCTCCTTTACCACCAACAATTCCTGGAATTTTTATTTCCTGGAATTTATTTACCTGAGTAAAAGAATTCCTGGTAATCTGGCAGAGATTACGTTTTAAGATTTGTCTTCAGAGTGTCAATCGAGGGGGAGCATTTGATTGAGAGTGGAAGGCTATTCAAGAGCTTTGGCACGATCTCCCTTAGCTGCCAGCTCGATGTTCAGAGGATCTAAGAGGTTGGGAGTTGGCGTAGGGGCAGAGGAGTTCAGCGATGTACTGAGGTGCCAGCTCATGTACGGCTTTAAAAACAAATAAAAGAACCTTAAAATCAATCCTGTATTTGACAGGTAGCCAGTGCAGGGATGCTAGTATCTGAGTATGTATCTGAGTGGCTGAGTGGAACAACAGTTTTTGACACTGGTCCAGTGTTGAGTTAGACCGCTGCAGCCTGTAGCGGTGACACAAGCTGCAACTCAACCACATGGGGCAACTGAGCACCGTCAATTTACCTCCTCTAAAAGTGTTTGTTTTGCCGCTGACAGACTCAGAGTGTTAATACAAGTGTCTGACAACATTATGGAGAGGATCCCTACAGAGGTCGACCTCTTTGTTAAAGACTAAGATCCTTTTTGTTTAACTAGAAACAGCCCCGAAATCTCTATCGTCAAACCCAACACATCCTCACTGTGACCTCACCACATGTCCACGTTTGGTCGTGGACTTTCCACGTCCACATACGACGTCCAAGGTACCCTGGCTGTGTTGGTTGTTGACGTTCTGGGATGTTGTGTCAACGTCAACCTGTTACATGTACTGTCTTCTTTCAAAATACACTTCTGTTTTTACAAGAAATTTTATGTTTGCATACAGTCTCTTTCAAAATAAAAGCACTACATCAGTACAACACCATGAGATGATGTTTTTGTCCTTCAACAAACGCACATGGTTGGGTTTAGAAAAAAGGAACAGTTTCCACCCATCCACCACCGCTCATACCTGCCGCACTCCGACTTTCGCCACCTTAACTTTCGTCCCTGTCCTGCCACATTTTCCCCTGACGCAGCAGGGCGCTGTTAAACTAGAACGGCAACCGGCCGCGTATCATGCCGATGTTAAAGGACACCTTTTTTGTTGGTTTCTGACACTACAAGTCACCGCCTACGTGCTGGATTTCAACAACTTCAACCCACCAGACTCCATTTAGATAACAAGTAATTTTATCATCATTAAACAAACTTCAATCAAAGTCAGCTGAAGCAAAATAAAAGTCACAAAAGCCGTCTTTGTTCATCTCTCCACTGTTTCAACAATCACCAGCACTGGTGTGGTTGATATAAACCTTTAATTCACCCAGTTAGATGCAAAAATATACTGGGTCTATACGGGCTAAAATTACTGTTTATTTAAATGGAGTCTGGTGGGTTGGTTGATGGTCATTTCGGGGCTGTTTCTGGTTAAACAAAAAAGATCTTTCTCTTTAACCTCTGTAGGGATCCTTTCCATAATGTTGTCACACACTTAGAATAACAATGTGAGTCTGTCAGCGGCAAAAACAAACACTTTTAGTGGAGGTAAATTGATGGTGCTCAATTGCCCCATATGGTTGAATTGCAGCCTGTTTCACCACTACAGGCTGCAGCGGTCTAACTCAACACTGGAGGGGTTTTGAAAACTGTTGTTCCCATCAGCCACTCAGATACAATAAATGAGGAAATAGGGTCGAGGTTGGAAAATATTGAAGGCACCCTTTAAATTCTAAATTCTAACAATCAAAACTGTCAGTTTGTTTTAACTGAAGCACACCAGGTTTACCATGTCTCAAAACAAAATACAAACCAGAGCAAAACATACAACAGTTATGTTTATTTATTCCTGATTTTCTATGTTTGGTTTCTAATTAAACAACAGAAAATACAACCCAGTGTAGCAGACAGAAGGTTCCAGATGTTGGACTTTAAACACGCACCTGAACACAGGAATAAATAAATACTAACAGACTCTAATCAAACGATGCTTTGGCCAACCATCATGTGTCCCAGTTTGAAGTATTTCAAGGACGTGGACACGTGGACACTGTCCCTCACACAGAGGATGATTATCATACCTGCCTACCATATGGTGATTACGCTGATAACAAGCTGTCAGTTTATGACGAACAAACAGTTCTGTGGAACATCGAGGAAAACTCCTGTGGTCACAGCTGATTGGCTGCTGCTGAACGTTCAGGTCGTATTCATTGATAAGGAGCTCTGAATGATCCAAAGTTCACTCTGATGACAAACTGTGTTTAACACTGTCACGTTTATGTGAATGAAATAAAGCTCCTTTCACTGTTCACACAAACCTGTTCTCTGCTGTTGATCTCAGCTCCAGTGTGGATCATTGTGTCGCAATATTATGTTGTTAAAATTAAGGAAGGGGAATGTTAATGATGAAGGTGCAAAGGGTCAGATCTAATATATAAGTATTACATTTTAGTTGAAGGGGTGAAATTATGGAGTGGAAAGTATTTTTATTTATTATTTTATTTTATTACTATTATATTTACTATTTATCTATTTATTATTTTTATGTTGTTATTATTATTATTATTATTATTATATTCATTTTTATTTATTTTATATTTTATTACTATTATATTTACTATTTATATATCTATTATTTTTATTTCATTATTATTATATTTATTTTTTATTTATTTTATGTTTGATTACTATGATATTAAGTATCTATTAAATAATTTATTTTTTATTTTATTAGTATAATATTTACTATTTATTTATTTATCTATCATTTTATTTATTTTATTTTATTACTATTATATTTACTATTTATTATTTTTATTTCATTATTATTTATTTCTTATTTATTTTATATTTTATTATTATTATATTACTATCTATTTATTTATTTATTTTATATCTATGTAATGTAAGTTATAATTTAATGAGTATATATAAAAATATATGAACAGAATGGCATTTGACCTTATAGTTTAGTACAGATATTGTTTAAAAATAAATAAATAAATAAATAAAAATAAATTACATCTAGTTATCTGTTCGGTTGTGTTTGTTTTGTTTTGTGTTATTATGTTATATTGTTTTCTAGTGTTCTGTTTTTAGGGTGTAATTTTTAACCTTATTTTACTGACAAACCTAAAATATATTTCAAATTCAAATGTTTAATTTAATCATGTAATATGAATCTGTTACTGGCTGGACAAAGTTAAATGAGGGATTGAAAGCTATCAAATAACACAATAAAAACAAGTTTTACTATAAATTCCAGTTTTATAATTTAAAAATAAAAAGATCTGTTAGGAATAAAACCCCAGATAAACCTTTGTCTCTTCCTCAACACTCTTCGTCACTGTTTCCCGGTTATAAACACATTTCTGTTCTTGTATCACACAGCAGGAGTTTATTGTGGCAACAATCAGTGTCGTGCAGCTCCTGAGGGTCACGCTGTGTCTGAAAGCCCAAAATCTTCCCACAAACAAACACCGATAATCTGACAGACTGCTGACACGCTGGACAGCTCGCTGGTTTTCCCTCCACTGTGTGCGTGGGATATCTGGCTTTATAACGAGCCCAAAATAGAGAAACACCACGATAACAGTGAGAGGCTGTGAGCCCACCAGCAGAGTAAAAATATCACAGGTCACGACCCTTTATTTCCAGCCAGAGCAGGAAATAGTGCAAATCATCTGTGAGCCAGCGTTTCTGTCCTCATGGTCAGCAGCCTCTTTTCTCTCTCATGTCTCTAGCTGGTCTTTTAAAGACACAGAAACAAATTTACACGTCTTCATCTCTTCACACCTGATCACTGCAGCAGCCTCTTGTCTGGCCTGAATCAAAAATCTATTAATCGACTCCAGACTGAGTTTAAATGAACTTTTTAAGCTCATTTAAACTGTCTTTTATTTCCTCAGTTTTCATAAACCAAAGTGTTTTTACATCAGTTCAGGGAAAACAAAGCTTTTATTTACTTTAATTTCACAGATAAGAAACAATAAATTGTGAAGACAATAAAGCCTCCACAAAAATAGCATTTTAAGTCTTGTGTGTGATTTATCCTGGCTTCATATGAGCAGAGGAAATCTCTGCTAGCTGCTAGGCTAATTTATACAATGTAAAATGCCATAGGCTTGTGCTAATAACGTTAGCATGTTGTATTTGTTTGGAAAACGTGTTTAGTATAAGACAGTTGTTTTGTCAGTGAACCTTGTGAGCTGTAATGGAGCTGAATTTTGTAACATTACCTTTGTTAAATGTTGCTGTTGTCCCTGGGTCCTCATGAGTAGAGTGAAAGTCCGCTAGCTGCTAGGCTAATCTATACAATGTAAAATGCCATAGGCTTGTGCTAAAAACATTAGCATGTTGTATTTGTGGGGAAAATGTGTCCAGATAAAGACAAGTGTTTGTCTGTGAATGCTGCCAGTTATAGTGAAGCTGATTTGTGTACTTGTGTTTGAAACTGTCTCTATTAAGCCATGTTTAATGTGTGTTTAATGTGTGTTTAATGTGTGTTTAATGTGTGTTTTGAAGCAACTCAACTTAACAGCACTTCACAGAAACCCCATCACCAGCTAGTGTTTTGGAGGTGTAACTGCAGAGTGACACAGACACACCACTGCACAATTATAAATGCTCACAACGGTGTAGGTGTGCGTAGGCCACGGCCTAGGCTCTGCCGCACACCTATAAATCCCACTTATTAGCATAGCCTACCTACTTAGCGAGCTAACTGGCTAACCCTGCAGTAGCTTATAAGAATTTTGTTCAATTGTACTAATTCTAATTTGTAAAACTAGCTTAGCTCTGAAGAAGGGCCAAATCATTTTGAACGAGGTGCAGGAACAGCACACTGATGATGTCAGAGGGCTGTGATTGGTTGACTGCGATGCTGCTCCAGGAGCACGTCTTATTTCTTCAACATTTCCTTTTCGCTGTGGTTTGTGTAAAGTGACTAACACTGCAAGCATGACAGAAACGACTGAGCCTGGTCAGATTCATATCGGACTACAGAGAGCTAATGTTTGGGATGTGACTCACCGCTTCACAATTTAAAAACTCAGGAAAACAATTAAAAACCCACAGAAACACAAACAGTGACTAAAATACCACAAAAAGTCAACTGACCTCAGCAGCAGTGTGAAATTGTTGGGAAAATACTTAGAAATCTACTGAAAACTGAATTTCATCATTCAATAACTTAAAAAAACAAAATTAAAGTCAAACAAAGGAAGTGCATGTTACAGTACACTACAGAACACTGACACACTGGTGTATCACTCATGTATCCTGAATGACTGATGATACTTTATCTTTAGCACAGCTATTTTATCTCTCGGCTTCTTGGTGACGACACTAGCGAGTCGTCTCATTCACAAACTGTCCAGATAATGTCTGAAACGCTCCGTCCTGTATTTAGATCAGTTCAGTCTCCTCTCACTGACATGACGTAGATAAGAAACTCTCTGTAGGTTGAGTCTGCTCAGTTGTTATTATCTGTTTCTGTCTTTACTTTGTCGACACCTCTCAGGCTGAATTTACTGTCCTCAGACATTAAGCTGTGTCACTATCAGTTTGTGTGAGAGGAATTAATTAATTAATTAAAGGCCTGTCCCAAACATAGGGCCGTTGATTTCAGTGATTAAAGCAACTAGTAACCGGGATATTAATTGAAGTGTTACAGTAGTTTAAAGTAATCCCTGGGTTTGCTTTTTATGAAGCATATAACTAATTCTTTTGTCTGGACGAGGCTGATTCTTTGTTTTTGTTTGCTTATCATTTCATTTACCTGATTAATGATTCAAAGAGCTCAAATTTACCCTCTACACTAATTTAACTGTGCTGTACCTTCCTTTACAGATGGGAGACACGTCCACACGTGTCATTATTACATGTTGTGAGCAGAGACTGGATATTGTCTGGGATTTTGGCTCCTGTAACACTGTGATAGAATTTAAATGTTGTTGTTCAGCTGTACGTGATCATAAACACTGCTAATGTCTTATGCTTCGTTCTTTAAAAAGACCTTTTGGCCACATATAAAACAATTAACTGATCATTTATGTTTATGTTTTTTCACGCTGTGTTGAAACCTGGCTCTTGACTTTATACAAAACTGTTACTGTGGGGATTATGTGGGCTAAAGCAGCCGTCTGTTCCCTCAGGATGTGATTTCTGTTGGGAAAATAAAACAACCCTGAGGTAATCATACTCGTGACAAAGAGTCTGAATCATGATGATCCCGTGTGGCGTTCCTGCAGCGAGACATGGGATCATCCCCTCACAGTCTGTAGGTGAGACGGATTATTGCTCCGTACAGGCACGCAGTCAAGTGTTGTTTTTACACGTAATTACAGGTACAAGTGTCAAAGTCTCGTCACGAACGCTCATCACGGGAGCTCCTGGGATTTCTCACAGTGAGCGCGACTCGAATACAGATGCTCGGACACACACACAGCTGTTGATGTGTGAGTCAGAGGTGTGATGTCATGATATCAGTGCACATAGCAACCAAATCAAGGAGACACAAGATGTCTAGAGACAAAAAGACACAAAGTTACCACAAAATTACCTAAAAGAGACCCAAGCGTCACATAAAGACATGAAACAAACACAAGGAGACACAAAATGACTACAAAGACGCACAAAAGTACCTAAAAGAGACACAAAATTATCACAATAGGAATCAAAACTACCTAAAAGAGACTAAAAAAGATATGAAACAACCACAAGGAGACACAAAATGACTGCAATAGATCACAAAATTACCTACAAGAGACCAAAGCGTCTACAAAAAGACACAAAACAACCAAAAGCAGACACAAAATAACTACAAAGACAAACAAAATTACCTTAAGACAAACAAATTTACCTAAAAGAGACAAAAAATTACCACAATAGGTCACAAAATTACCTAAAGAAAAAACAAGTGTCTACAAAAGGACACAAAATTACCACAAGGAGACACTAAATTACCTAAAAGAGACCCAAGTGTCTACAAAAAGAAATGAAACAACCACAAAGAGACACAAAATAATTACAAAGACACACAAAATTACCACATTAAGACACAAAATTACCTAAGAGAGTTACAAGCGTCTACAGAAGGACACAAAACAACCACAAGGAGACACAAAATGACTATGAAGACACACAAAATTACTTAAAAGAGACACAAAATTATTGCAGTAGGAATCAAAACTACCTAAAAGAGACTAAAAAAGACATGAAACAACCACAAGGAGACACAAAATAACTACAAAGACACACAAAATCACTGCAAGAGGTCACAAAATTACCTAAAAAAAAACACGTGTCTGCAAAAAGACACAAAACAATCGCAAGGAGACACAAAATGAATATAAAGACACACAAGATTACTACATGGATACACAAAACTGCCTAAAAGAGACCCAAGCGTCTACAAAAAGACACAAAACAACCGAAAGGAGGCACAAAATAACCACAAAGACAAACAAATTTACCTAAAGGAGACAAAAAATTACCGCAATAGGTCACAAAATTACTTAAAAAAAAAACACAAGTGTCTACAAAAGAACACAAAACAACCACAAAGACAACCAAAATTACCTAAGACACACAAAAGTACCTAAAAGAGACATAAATTTACCGTAACCAAAGCACATTCAAGTGACCACCAGTGGATGTTCCTGCAGGAATAAAGACTTTAAACAGTTTTAAAGTAGCTGTAACACTGAATAATGTTACCAAGGAACACAGTGTTTCTGATTATAAACTGCAGTCATTATTTGTTTTAATTATCATTTCAATATGAATCTTAGAGCTGGCACTGCTAACACTGGCATTAACTATTCAACACGGTCAAATCTAAGCACAGCTGAAGACTTTGATGTTCTTTCATCAAGGCGGGGTTACAGGCTTTAAGGAGTTTTGGTAAAAAGATCTTTACAGTTAATCATCCAAAGACGACTGAAATAGGAATAACAGGACATAAATAGACTGTTCAACAAAACAAAAGCCAGGAGGATGTTTGACCACGCTGGAGGAGAGGAGGAGGAAAACCCAACACAAACACTGGGAGCCTCGTCCTCCTCATGAGACAGTAAATCCACCGAGGATCTGATACGCACAGTCGGTTACTATTAATACATCTGTGCTGTGTGTCCTGTGGGAAACAGGGAGAACAGATCTCCGGTTGTCTCCGTCTCCTCACCGTATTTCACAGAGACTTGTTTTCATTAAACAGAGGCCGCGAGTCAGGACCGACGCCTGGAAGACAGAGTTCATTATTGGCCGAGGATCGCGGCCGGCACATGGCTCTTACATAAGTGTCGCTCACACACTCCCTCGTCAAACAAAAACATCTGGGATTGAAGAACTTAATTCACATTGACCTGGGAGAGGCTGAAACTAGACTGCTGTTACTGAACAATGGACCGCAGAGAGAGACGGACACGAGCAGGCTGTGGGGCGTGAAGCATCTTTAGTCTGAATACAGTCTGAGCAGGACGGACCACACCAGGTGTCAGATTCAAATTCATAAACCAGCATCCATGAGCAGGACATTCAGGATCTGTGACAGTCAGGTGAACAAACACATCTGTGTTCAGCTGTGTAGAAAAACAACACAAGAACAAGAACTGTTGAAGCCCTGCTCAGAATGGAAGAAAAAATAGGTTTTAAAACAAGTGCAAATTCACAGTGGCTCTGACCACACACACACACACACACACACACACATGCATCCACATGGTGCCCCTTTTTGGCACCAACAGTTAATCAGCTGTGCTTTGGCTCACAGGTTCAAAAAGACCACAGAGCTGCAAATGAACTGCAAAGAGACACAAAATAACTACAATGTGACTGAAAATGACACAAAGTTACCTGAAAGAGACCAAAGTGACGACAAAAGGAGACACAACATGACTACAGAGACACACAAAATTACCTGAAAAGACATAAAATTACTGTAATAAGACACAAAATAACCTAAAAGAGACACAAGTGACAACAAAAAGACACAAAACAACCACAAGAGGACACAAAATGACTACAGAGACACAAAAAACATCACCTGAAAGAGACACACAGTTACTTGACAGAGACAAAAGCGTCTACAAAAAGCCACAAAATGACTACAAAGACACACAAAATTACCTAATAGAGACCAAAGTGACAACAACAGGACATGAAACAACCACAAGGAGACACAAAATTACTGTAATAAGACACATAATTATTAAAAACAGATACATGATTTCTGCAAGTATACACAAAATTACCTAAAAGAGACATAAAATTACCTTGAGAAGACACAAGTTTCAACAAAAAGACACGAAACAACCACAAGGAGACACAAAATGACTACAAAGACACACAAAATAGAGACAAAAAATTACCGTAATAAGACACAAAATTACTAAAAAAGAGAGATATAATTTCCGCAAGTATACACAAAGTTACCTACAAGAGTCACAAAATTACCAAAGTGTTGACAAAAAGACACAAAACAACCAAAAAAGAAACAAAATTACTAAAAAGAGACACAAGTGACAACAAAAAGACACAAAACGACCACAAGAAGACACAAAATGACTACAGAGACACAAAAAGTCACCTGAAAGAGACACAGTTACTAAAAAGAGACCAAAATTACTAAAAAGAGACACAGGTGACAACGAAAAGATACAAAACGACTACAAGAAGACACAAAATGATCAAAAAAGACACAAAATTATCTCAATTAGTCACAGAACAACCACAAAGAGACAAAACCAAAATTAGATGAGTAACAACTTTTCTTGAAATGTCAGTTGTCAGTCAGAGCACCTAAAATAATGTGACAAACTGCCTTTTGTAAGCGTGCAGGTCGCAGTAACTTTGACCACAACAGCTACAAAATAGAAAAAGTTTCAAGATGGCTGACGTATTTTTAATGTCTCCCAGCTGTGTGGGATCAGTAGGACCTGATAAGTCTACAAAATCAAACAATGATAACGATAATAAAGCCCCAGTGTCTTCCAGTGAGTACTGTCTAACTATAACAGCATCTTAGCTTGAGACTGTTGCTAACGTTTGTCAGATTTGAATGGCCTATGATCCTATTAATGTTCTTAATCATAAATAAACAAGTTTCAATCATTAAATGTGATCAGGTTGTGTCCTCTGCTGTGTCGGGAAGGGCTGCACACTGACTTTGGCTTTGATGGCAGCCATCTTGTTTTTGCATGGATTAGTGTTTTGTGGTCTTACTACAAAGAGATGGTGAGCAGAGTGAGGTATAAGGTCCAGTAAACCCAAAATGTGATGTCCTCATGTGAGGACACAGGGACTCTGGAGGAAGTGTACTAACTTAAGTACGTGATTTGAGACACACTACACGTCTTACTTTGTGTCCCAAAGGTACCATACTGAAAGTGTTTAGTGTAATCGAGGCTAAAGATGCCTCCACATGGACCACTGGCTCCTCTCAAAATAAATTAAGAGCAGCTCTTCCCCTCAGACGTCCTGGTGTTGGCCCGTGTATTAAACAACCTTTCAACCAATCTGGGAGAGACAGAAAGATCCAGTTCTTTGAATTTTAAAGCGCGGACTGTGCCTTTAATGCTTCAGAGCAGCCAGAGAGACTGTTGTTCGTTGGCTCAAACTCTGCTTCAAACATTAGAACAACAAACAGTCTGTTTCCAGATCCAAACGGCTCACAGCACCATGTGTGGACATATTTTTAGCAGGTGTCCCCTGCTGGGACGAGACCTCTTCACTGTGGTAGAAGACGTGAACCTGTGCAGGAACATGGAGGGCGACAGAAAGATCTCTATCAGGATACTCTCTGTTCTGTTCTTCTGAGGCAAACCTTCATGGAGGAAGTGCTAAAGACGCCTCAGACAGCCAGAGAGGGAAGCCAGGACTTGACAGCAGGAAACGACTTCCTGAGTCGGCTCGGGGATCCGACCAGCACAGAGGAAGCAGAGCGTTTAAAGGAGCAGCATAAAGGCAGGATCTCTTACGTAACAGGGCGGATTTATACCTTCCACGTCAAACACAGGGGCCCTCAGTAGGTATCTGGCTCCTGTGGGGAGGGGGCCGGAGTCTGACGCTCTGCTGCTGCCGCCGGCCAAGTACAACACACTGAAGAACGGCCACCTCTTTATGGAGGAGTGTTAAAGTGGACTCCAAAAACAAAGCAGTTAAACCAAGGCTTTGTTGTGTAGGCAGCACAGAGACGCAGTAAATCCTGAGTACACAGGGACACACATTTGTTTTACTCAAGCTCTGCTCCGGGCATCGTACAAAATGTTTAGAACAATTAGAAATAGAAAAACGTGTTGCTGAATGTTCAGTTTGTGCTGGGGATTTTTCAAAAGGCAGAAGTCAAAGCAACAACGTTTTGATGGAGCAAAGGTTAATTACACGTTTAATATTTTAAAGGGGAGCTCTAAAGCTTTCCTTATTTTCTGTCACATGTGTATATAATGTTATAATGTTGGATATTCATAGAAGTTGTGGCTTAAGTTTAAAAAAATGAGGTAAACGTATGCAACAGTAACCTAGAGTTAGTTTTGAAGAGTTTCTATCTTCAAAACAAGATGATGTCAGATCGTAAAAGTAATTCTTTATATGGTCATCTGCTCCAGGCACTTCACTGCAAGTGTTTACTTTACGTAGCCTACGGTGCTACATGTAGCTACATGCTAACATCAGGGAAACTTGAAATCTTGTTTGCTGCTGTTGTTTAAATGAGGGCGTGTCAATCGTGTTCACTATGAGTCCACATGAATCTTTCTTCACAGCCTCAAAAGTGGAAATTTTTTTGAAAACTTTTCTGAAAGCTCCAAGTTCACGAGTTTTAGTGTGTTTGCTGAAATTTCTGAGAAATGGTGGAGACCATGGAAGTTAACTTTTTAGTGGTGGTCAGTTAATACATTGTAATTTTAGTCACACAGACCGTTTTCTCCATAAAAAAAGGACATTTTTCCTCCTAAGATGCCAAAAAAAAAGCTAACGACAAGGGCTGACTGGTGCCAACGGTGTCAGACGCACCACAAAGACTGGGACGGCAGACGCTCACCAACATATACTGATGGCTGACCATGAGCTTGGCGTGTCAGAGCCCTCAGAGAGAGATGCTCCTCAACAGAGCCTTCTCAGACACAGGTGTTCAAGCACAAAACTATTTTATGACCATTAAAGCGTGTAAACATGTTCCAGCAGAAACTTTAAATACAAGTATGAACCAGAAAATGAGCACCACAGGTCTCCTTTAAAGACATCCAGATTTCAGCCTTCTGTCAAAACTAAAGCAGCTTTTTCTCGACGAGAAATTGAGTCAGAATATCATCTGCAGAAAAGAGAAATCTTTAAACCCAGCTGTGTGTTTCAGTGTGTACAGGGAGTCGTTGAGTGTCGGGCTGTGCTGCAGTAAACTGAGTCTCTCTGAAGTCGTTCTGCATGTGGTTCAAGTTGAGGATACGAGGAGAAGTGCTCATCAAAACAAACTCAGCTGGTCGTCTTCTTTTCCTGAAAAGCTCCATCAGGAGGTGGAGGATCCAGCCTGCAGAGGGCTGGCGTGTCGCCGTGTCAAGCTGCAGGGAAGCTGAACAAACAGCCGTGTTTGTTCGTCACAAAGCAGCGCGGTGATGAAGAGACGTGATGAGAGCTGAGCGCATTAATGATGCTTTGACAGACAGATGTTATGAGGCCGGGCTTTGTTTGTGCTCGTGCAAACGTCGGCTTCTGGAGTTCAAGTCAAGTTTGAACTGCAAGTAATGAACTCTCCTTAGAGAAATGATGGAGACAAAACATGACGCCACATTTAAGTTAACCACATTTGTTTCTACTGTACGAACGTTAGCTGAGCCACAGGGGTGAAAACAAGGCACAGAGGACCTTATCTGGCCCCAGACTCAAATATGTTCCCTCATCAACTACAAAAAGAAATTCTCTCTCTATTTTGACTGCGGCCTGCGTCTATCTGAAGTATATCCGGTGCAACAATACCCCATTGTTTGCTTACAGGACGAACACAGAAACTGCTTTAGAGTGAAGCCAAGAGTCGACTCCCATAGAAACTCCCACAGACTGCGGAGCAGCGTATCGCTGGAAGATAACCTCAGAGAGCACAAGACCGGAGCTGCGTATGTGTCCAACAATCTCGTTTGGATTTCAGAGACGGAGAGAGGAAGACGAGGAGGGGAGGCAGAGGGGGCTTATCTTCTAACGGCTGGCTCGTATAAAACTGAACATACAGGAGTCGGAGATGAACGCACCTCCGCCCCACTGCTGCTTTCAACACGATCCAATGTTCCAACAGCTGTGAAATGAACCTGCTGGTTATTCTTTCCTTCCATATAAATAAACCACAGATAGTTAGTGGCAGAGGCTGTTTGACAAGTGTTACTCATGATGAAAACTATGTGACATTAATTGTTTCATGGCATAGACGGTTGATGAAAGATTTGAGATCGGCAGTTTATATATGCTTTGTAAAAAGCCTGGTGTCCTGTGGCTTCTTCGTGGTGCCAAAACTTTGATTTAGAATTTAAATCTTCTTTAAAAACTGAAACAAAACAGAACTAATGATGCCAAGAAACAAAGAAACTATCCAAAATATGTATTTTTTTTTAGTGTTTTCTGGTCTGGTACATAGTTCTTGACAAAGTGTCCAAAGTTTGGAGGTTTAAACTTTTCCTTTTCCTGCACAGCAGCTGGATTTTCCAAGATCACACAAAATCCTTCTTGTTGGGCCTCAAGTAAAGCTTTTGTGTCCGAACCATGGATCGACCATGGATAGAAATCCCAACTCTCCAAGGAATTCTGTGTTCTCGGTTGCTATAAACAGTTAGGAAAAATCAGATAGTCACTGTGTCTGAACAGACTTAAGAGACTCAAAGCACAAAAACTCAAAATTCATAGATAGAATCAAAAAGTGACAGTGCACGCTGAGGCTGCTTTTATGATGTCCGAAGTCTGATTGGTCAGTAGAGGACGGTCACTCTGCTCAGGGCTGAGTTGTGTCTGGTTTTGAGGCTCATGTAACCACTGTTCATACTGTGGAGAGTTTGATTAGTAAACTGGAACTATAAAATGAAAGGATGTTTTGCTGCCTCTCACAGCAGCTGGAGTCGGAGAAAAAATCACTTCATTCACTGGGCCGACTGCCGGCAACTTTTAAGGTGGAACGTTAACTTGTAATGTTACTCAATGCATGAGTTGATGAGGTGAATCCATCAGCACACCTTAAATTTCACTGTGACAACTTTGACCATCACTTTAGTTTTTATATGACACACACTTTTAGTGATGAGTGGATCTTCAAGTGTTTATATGTATTAATTTTGTTCGGATAATGTGAGCTGCATATATTCTAATCCTCACTTGGAGAAAAAAAAGCATCATGGAGTGTTGTTCCTGTGGGCTACAGCAACACTAAACCCCTGAGCTTGCCTGAGAAGGACTAAATGCACAAAGCTGCTATTTTGAAATATCCCATGGAGAGAGACTCTCACTGCAGCCTGTTGTATTTTGTTCTGAAAATGTGGGCGTGCAGCCTCGTTCTGTGGACCATAAACCAGGTGGAGACTTCCATCTGTGTCACCGCTGATGAGGAAATACAGCGAGTGCTGGACGGAGCAGTGAGTGACAACAACCCCGCCCACATTTAAGAGGACTGTCTGAACAGACCTAGGGTCTAGGTACCATGTCTGAAGGGTTACTGTTGGTTCCAAAGGTACCGTACTGAAAGTGTTTGGAAACAGGGCTATAGTTATGACTGGGAAACTTTTTTTGTAGCTTCGCCTGAAACAAATATTTGCCTCAAGTCAGCTGAAGACAAAAGTCAACCAAAACCAAATTCATGTCAGTGCACGGCTTATTTTACTCCTTTAGAACAACCAACATAAAACTGTCTGAAGCAAGTTTTAAATATAGGAAAATGGGTCGCGAAAATCTTTTACCCATCATGTTTCTTGTGACACGTTGGTAATGAGGCACCTTTTTATCGGCCATCAGTTGGGACTGAATCATCTGATATTCATTTGCACTGACAAGAGGCAGGATTGCTTTCAGCTGGGGTCTTGGCTTTCCATGCCTTTTAGCACCTCCCTTTCTTCATTATTATTACACATAACTTAATTTCTGAGCTCTTTTGTTTTGGTTTCTTTGTTTGTGTGAATCACTTGGGTTGTTCCCAACATCTGAGGAAAATTTAATGTCAATAGCACCTTTAGAAATATGTTTACTGAGACAAATGGTGATGTGTTCGATAATTATTTTACCTGCTGTACATCTAATCTCTCAAAGCTTTAGACGTGATGTGAAGCTCCAAAGATAAACCCCAAAACAGGTTAGAAAGAGTTATATATGAATCTACTTCTGCTCTCATTGTGGCTTTCCCTTCTTTCAGTTTCTCGTCATTAAGATCATTACTACAGCAGAGTAAAATGCTGGGGGTAAAATAAATGTACAGCCAGATGGGGAAACTGTGACTTCATGATGGTGAATTTATCAAAGAAGGTCTGTAGTGGGAAGGAAAGTTGGAGCGGAGCTGTGGCGGGGGGATGGAGGGGCGAGTGGAGGGGGGGTTGGACACATTGAAGTGGGTGTGTGAAGGGTTGGACCAGTCATAACTGAGTTTAAATATATCTGGCAGAACAGCACTCACTTGTTGTTTGTTGGGTGAAAAAAGAAAGAGGCTCATAAAGGAGCGCTGCTTCAACGTGTTGTTGATTTGAAATGCAAAAAAAACCTCTGATTTGTTATTGTGCTCGTGCACGAGGAACATCTGGCATCACGAGTCACATTTGACTTGCAAAACATGACAAGTGTGTAAAACACTGCAGCTTTAAATGACTTTTCAAACACCTATTTCACAGCTGGTGCGACCTTCTTGTCGTCTTCACTCACTGACGCCGTGTTTTTATGTTTCCAAAACTGAAACTGAGAATGTGAAACTCTTTGCCTTCTGCCGAGCTGGCACCGCGAGCATGACCGGATCAAATATTTGAGGTTTTCCATGAGAACGGCAGCAGCGGGAGCATGTGGGAGCCAGATATGTTTGCAAATGGAGCAGAGAGCAGTGCACTGGCTGTTTGTGTGTTTACTACAGGCGATTAGCTCCAGAGTATTTTACAGCTCCTTCTTAAGCAGCTCCGCTCAGTTTACAAAGGACAACAAACTTAACTCTCACACAGGCGTCCTCTGCACGTCTGTGAGGCCTGAAAACTACCGAAGCTTTAACATTTCCTGCTGTGGAGGAGTTTTAGTCCGGAGAAGCATGGGAAAGATTTTCTAATTATATCCATTACGTGTACGACAGTGTTTTTCTATGCGTACTTCTAAGATCTCGGGGGTATAACTGATGCTTTGGAGACATTCCCGCCCTTTAAAGAATGAAACATTGGAGCAAATCCAACAGAATATCACAGTTGGCATGAACACAGACACTGAGTATCAGCTGCGTGCAGCATTAATCAAACATACCAGCGTAGGACTGCAGCAGGAGTCTAAAAGATTTGCTAACTGAAGATATGATCTCGCTCCACAGGCCGCAGCTTCGACATGTGATTCCCATTTGACTGAAATACATAAAGCAGGAGGCTGTTGATATGAATGTACTGAACAGATTGTAGCTGTCACGGTTCGGAGCAGAGCTGTAGTGACTCTACTGTCAAACGTCACGTGAAGATTTGATCAAGTTACATCGGTTTGTTAAGGTTTTACATCGCTGCATCGAGGCCAAGGGACTTAAGGGTGTTGACCAGAATTCCTTAAAGGTTTCCTTGTTTTTTTGCCTTTTTTACAGGGCAGCAAAAAAGTGTCAGGAAAGGAGGAGAAAGAGTGTAGATGACCACAGCAAAGGGGCGCAGGTTGGAACTGAACCCTGGGAATCAGCCTGCACTCTACCTGTGGAGCTGGAGGTCGGCCCAAAGGTTAAGGAGACAGATTGTACAGTGGTGATATCCTACAGTTTCCATGGAGATGTTTGCTTGCTTGCACTCGTGCTTGTTATACCTGTTCTTATTCCAAAAAGTAGTAAAACAAGATAAGAAAAAAATATATTTTGGAAGGAATAAAATAAAAGAAAGCAGATACACGTACATTAGATCCTCAAGTAGCAGCAAATGTCTCATTCTAAGGTAATGGAAAACACACCAAATTTGTTTCTTTTTCTTGCACGCCTCCAGCGAACGAAGGATCCAAAAACGGAGATAATTCCTAATGAACTGAAGTCATAGAGGGCTGCGTTTACCAACGGCAAAGCTGTTTCAAACATTCATATACAGACTCACACAACTTGTGCAGAATAATCCAAGTCTCATTTATCCAGTCGTATGCTCAGTACTTCAACACACAGCCCTTACTGACAGAAGTTAAACTTATCTATGCTCTCTTCTTATAGACCAGCAGCTCCCGTGTTCAGCGAGGTAAAATTACTGTTTTTATCAGTAAAGTCCGGAGTTGAAGTGTCATGACGCTCGTTACCTGGAGAGGTTGGAAAAAGATCTACGTTTCTTCCCTGTTCCAAAACCAAAATCAAACCCTGAAAAGTGTAGGTTTAGCTAGCTAGCTACTGAAGATATAGCCTACTGAATGTATACACATGCTGCTTTTGCTTTGTAATGATTATAACAGTGAAACAAAGACCGACCCTGCTGTACAGGAACCAGGGAGACTTTGCTGACATTCAACCAGCTGTGTGTCATCACACTGTGCACAGATGAACGTTGTTTGACTTCCCCCAGAGATCCCTGTTATCCCAGTTATGAAATTGAGAAATACAGACCCACTTCTTCATTCCAATAACCCTGTATGGACCAGTTTTTATGAATTAAACAGAGGTCTTGTGCTGCTGTAAAATGTTTGAGTCATAAAATCTATTGAGATGTGAAGCGAGGGAGAAACGGATGATGTAAACGTGTCGGAACATGACAGCAATTAGTCAAGGTCCTGAAAAGTCACATGATGTCATCCTGTTTCAGAGATAAAAGGCCGTTTGTGCCGGCACACTGGGAACACTGGGAAACCGTTGAAAAAGCAGCATAATAAATCCCGTCAGTTTTAATGTCACTGATGGCACCATGACATGGAACAAGCAGAGTTCTGTTTTTCTTTTTTATTTAATAAGCTGGTTCATAAATTATCGCACATAAAAGATTCTTTTTCAATAGTTACAAAGTGGATAGCAACTTCAGTTAGCGCCTGGAAAAAATAAAACAAATTAGAAGAAGATTGTTGACAGTGTTTGGGGGGCGGGGGGGGGGGGGGGAGTTTTTGAAGTTTGATCTCGACAAATCAGGAGTTCACACAGTGGAGGAGAGAAGAGGGAGCCAACAGGGGGGTTTCAACATCCAGCCACTGTCGAGTTATATTCCCGTCACACAGACGGTCGTCGTCTGCGCTCCGAGGCTAGCAGCAAACAAAACGGTGACATGCGTTTCGTATTTCATGCCGAAAAACAACAGGAGGAATGCTTGGTTCTGTTCTCCAGTGTATTCAAAATAGTCTTCAGATAAAACCGAGGGAGTGACGGGGGGGGAATAAATTATAAAATAATAATTAAAAAAAAGACAGCACTAGCTACATGTGAGGCTCACGAAAACAAAATCGAACTAAAAACGTGTTGAAGTGGCATCTTCTTGGCTCAACGTTCCCCTTCTGATCTCAGGAGCGAAGGTGTGACGAGAGGCTAAACGGGGTGTGACAGTGGTTACCAGGCAGCGAGGAGCGCGTTCATTAATTCATTTGAAGTGGAACAAATCCCCGCTCTTCGTTTATGTGTTTCTGTAAATCTTTAGTCCTTTTCTAAAACCGTCCTCTCCTTCTGATGGTCAAATCCCGGCTGACCGACGAGCCTGGAGGTTTGTTTAATAAGACTGTTCTGAGGAACGGGAGGAAACCCACCTCGCTAAAACTGGTCTGCAGGAGCGATGGGTGTCCGTCGTTTCTAACGCTAGTTTTCACTCTACGAGGCCGAAATCCTTTTCTCACTCTGGTTGGAGGATTCTAGCGGCCAAAGTTTCTCTCAGGTTTGATGGGAGCCTACTTGGACATTTGCTGCTGAATGTGCTGCAGGAACTCGTGGTACGAAGAAGCCGACTCTGACCGATCCTCCACCAGCTGCTGGAAGAAGGTAGCTTTAGCCGAAGCATCGTCCCTGCGGGAGGAAAGAGACAAAGGGGAGACGGTCAGAGGGATCGCTCATCTGGCATCAAAGGACCAAAGTACAAATGATTGCCACGGGGCGTTATCAGCGGCTGTACAACAAAATGCCTCTAGATGCACATTTATTGACCTACAACCAATGAGAGCAATGAAACGTGACGTAGCGCTGAGCGACGGACAAATGTAAACAGACTACAACAAGTGCAGAGATGAGCTGTGATGGTGTGGGATCAATATGTCTGTGAATGAGTGTTTTTGCCATCAGAATCAGAATAGTGCCTCAACAGAAAGTTCAACATCAGCTTGTTTTCCAAAATGGTTGCTATCCAAAATGCCTCTACAATGCTCCTCTTAAATAAGCTAGGCTAAAGCTCAGTGTCTTGTCTCCGGCACGAGGTTGCGTGAGCTAATGATGATGTCGCTGCATATTTGCACAAAGCACAAAAACTCCCAAGTTTTCAGTCATTGTATCAAGCTCACAACGTATCAGATAAATGGTTGCGATTGGCCCGAGCTGTGCCGGGTTGGCTGCAAATCTATCCAAACAGGAGGGGAATCATTTGCATCTGCTAGAGCAAACACAACATGAGCTTGCAGATTCATCTGGTTCCCAGGATCAGACATAGCAGCACCGAAGCTTGTTTGACATATTCCAGTGTAGTGTAAACGTAAAAACCCTTTAAAAAGAAGACACATTTTTACACAAGAAGAATAATAAAAGTAAAACTCTCCAACATCTTTACTGAAATCAGGAACTTCCTGATCATAGAAAAGGAAAGTTTAAATCTGACCAAAAATTTGAAGCCAATATTGGGTCATTTTTGTTAAAATAGACAAAAAAATTTCCACACTCTTTCATTTCAAGCTCAAACAACTTGTCAATTAAGCAATTAAGTTGCTCAAAAGCAGCTTGTTGGGCAACGATCTTAAAATTGTTCAAAATTTCAGTTGTTTCTTGAGCAAAATTGCCAAATATTCATTTGATGCATCTTCTCAAATGTGAGATTTGATGCTTTTCTTTGTGACGTGACAGTAAACTGAATATCTTCTGTTTTTTGGACTGTTGGTCGGATAAAACAAGACTTCTAAATATATAATTTATTGGCAAAACGATCGAGACAGAAAATAATCTGCAGATAAACTGATAATAAACATCACTGTTAAGTGAGGCTCTGCTTTCACTCATTAAACTGAACATGGTGCTCATTAAATGAATTTGAATTCCACCCTTTAACACACTTTAAATTCAAATGAATTTTGGCAGATGTGTCGTAAAGCTGCTGGATTTTGGACACTATTGTCCCCTGTCCTTGTCCCAAGCTGGTCAGTCGGTCACAGGTAGACTGACTCAGTTTGCGTCTGAATGCTCGGTCAAGTGTGGCTTGATGAGGCTGACTGCTAGCGCTAGCATCGATGGCTGTGCTAGTTGTGACCTCTGGGGTCGCTGCTAAATGCTTTGTGTTTAGTTCATATTTTGGGCCTGCAGTACTCCGATGGTACGAACATTGCTTACTGCAGAAACTGCAGACAATGGTGCTTCTATCAACAGTTCAATCTGGGTGTTTTTTTTAAATTTAAATGTTCCAAGCAGCATCGTCTCGTCCGTCTCCATTATGTGATAAACCCACTGAGGCCTTCAGTGTTTTTAACCGCTTTATTTTGTCTGTGATAAATTAAGCAGAATTAACACGTGATTTTGACAGCCCTAATTTCTTATTTTTTTTTATGCAAGTACGTGTAAAAAGTCTCCTTTTTTTTGAAACAACTAGCATAAAGGTGAAGTTCTCCGTACTGTAGATAAGCAAATGTATATGGGATGATAACCGTGAACTCTCATATCCAGTAAACCTTTAAACCAGTATACTGCTGCAGCCCCTGTTCAGTCACAGCTTTTATATATCATTTAATTTTTAACGATTCAAACTACCTTTAACTGTTGTCAGGGGCAAACGTCATGTGTCAGTTCTTATGTAACTGTGTCTTGTTTCTTGTTTCCCTCTCAACACATGTATTTGTCATCTGTCAGAGTGATGCAAACATCCTCAGCCCGTTTGTCCTGACATCAGCCGTCCTGCCCGCCACACTGCGGTGTAAACATGTGGTGGAGCAACAATGCAGCGCCGCAGAGGAGGCGAGAGAGGAAACAGAAACAATGCGTTCCCTGTGGAAGTCCTCACCGCCGCTGTCAGTCAGTGACCTCACTGCTTACTATGTGTTTACACTGGAAATATTTCTCTGTCAGCCTCAGCCCGAAAATGACTCCAGTGAAACACTAAACCAACCACACCCTGTTTCTGTGTTGTGTCCGTCCAGAGCAGATCACTGGAAATGTGGGTACGCTTTTCAGAAAGCAACAAAAACATCTGCGGTGTCAGCTTCTCTTGAACAGATGAGCACGAACTCAGACGGTCGGAGGTGTTGCTTATGTGACTGCCACTTTCTGCCTGAGTATAGCTGCAAATTATTATTAGTTTCATACAGGTTAATCTGTCGGGGGATTTTGGTGGCCTGATGGTGAAGACACAAACCACAGAAACTCCAGTATAACTGCAGCTTCTCCAGTTTGATTCTAGGAACCTGTGTACGTCACTCCTCTTCCTCATTTCCTGTCACCACCCTCCTCAAAATAAACTCAACCTGTTGAGTAGTTTCGGATTGATAGTTTGTGCTGTAGGAAAAACGGGAGACATGTCACACTTCCTCAGAGCATGTCAGAATGTCAATGTCAGAAAATGTTGATCAGTGTTTCCCAAAGTCCAAGATGACGTCCTCAATTGCCTTGCTTTGTCCACAACCCAAAGATATTCAGTTTACTGTCACAGAGCAGAGAATAAACTAGAAAATATTCACATTTAAGAAGCTGGAATCAGAGAATTTTGACTTTGTTTTCTTTAAAAATGTCCTCTAACTGATTAATCGAATATCAAATTAGTTGGCGATGGTCGGCAACTAACTGATTAATCGTCGCAGCTCTACCCCAGAACCAAAGATGCTGTCTTCAAAATAGTCCCAAACTCAAATTTATTAAATTTGCAACGATATAAAAAACAGAAAAGCAGCAAATCATCACATTTTGGAAGCTGGAACCAGAAAATGTTTGTTTTTTTTCCTTTATAAGTCGCATTAATCTTAATCAATATTCAAAAATACTATCTTTTATTCATCAGTATCATCTCTGCACTCGATTACAGTCTGAGGGCTCGTTAATGCTCAACCTTACGTATTTACACAAACACAGATGGAGCCTTCGGTCTGTACTCTACGCTCATTTCGTCCATATTTGTGCATGTTTTCTGAGAGCTTGTGGATACAGACGAAACGGAACAGTGCCAACAGAGATCGTGGAGGCAGTGTGGTATACCTCAAGAGAAATAAAAACCTTAAAAGACGACGGAGACATTTAAAAAATGGTGGAACAGAACGAATCAGTGATACAGTGAGGAAAGTTTCTCCTCCACATGGTGCAGTGTATTAACTGGCCTCACAGACCACAGCCATCTACAACACTGCCTCCATTTAAAGGTAAATTATTACGACCTCCTTCAACATCACCTCGTTTGTTGTTGTGTGAAACTTTTGCCTCCATGTATTGGCTGTATTTATGCCATCATAAAGGACATATGAGAGCATGAGGGCAGTGACGTTTACAAAGTTTGATGTGTGTGTTTTCTTATTAAAAGGAGTATAAATGAGGCCTAACCTTCCTGCCCCAGAGACACCACTACAGGTCGACTGCAGCCTCTGGCATAAGTAGCCTATAATCTCTGTTTTGAATTCTTTTTAACTGCAAAATATAAATTCAATTTTTCATATTAATTTGGGTATCTTGGCATCATAGCTGGACAGCCATTTGGTGAGAAACATGTTGGTTTAAGACTCATTTTGGGAGCAGTGAGGAACAAAGTGAGCATTGTGAGGCTGTTTCAGAGCTCTGCAAAGAAACAAAAACAAATAACAACCTGGAGGTGTTTCATATTTCCCCGTCCACATCTCAGCTGTTCACCCTGAAGATAAACTTTAGTGATCCCACACAGGGAACACAGCGGCACAAGGAATGAAGGTAATAAATACAAAGCTGCTTTTATCCTAAACGTAGTGTTGTCCACTGGTCCTTAACCTCTGAAACTGCCACACCACAGTGTCGTCTGATGCTGGGCCCTCCTGATTTTTGGCAGTTGGTGATGTTGGCGATGGAGGAAGTGAAACTGATTGTGCTGTTACGGTACTTTGGGGTCAACTTACAAAACATACGACCAAATTTTGAACATTACAGCGGACCATGTATGGATTCCCTTATTTACTGTCACATATATATAATGTTAAATATGTCACATATATAATGTTAAATGTGTCACATATTCATGTTAAATGTGGCCAAAGTTTCACATAATGAGGTAAATGTATGTAAAAGAAATCACTGTGAGCAAAAAGCTCAGGCTTCAGACGGTACTCTGAACACTCTGTTCCCACATGTTCTCCTACTTTGGCTTCAAGATGATGTCAGATTGTGACAGATTACTTTCGTAACTCCGAGTGTTTACATTACACTCACTGCTACATGTAGCAACATGCTAACATCAGGGAAACATAATGTGGTTGCCGATGTTGGTAATTTCCCCCAGATTTTGGATCATATTCCTGCTGGAACATGTCCAGTTATTTCTAAAAGCTTTTATTGGCGAGGTAAGAAAAGAAAGTAAAAACCTACAATTAAAACATGTAAAAATGTTCAAGTGGACCTGAAACTGTCCCACACAAAGATAAATATTTATTAAAGATACTTTTGGCAAGTAGCAGGAACGCCATAACCTGCACATGGTTGCAAGTTGATACTCCAATGTTGGCCCAATCGCCGGGGATTATAAATGAAATACAGTGTATGGAAAGACTTTTATTTTTATTTTAAGGCTTGAGATGGAAAAATGTACAAAGTATTGGGAGAAATGGACAGTGTATAAATGCCGCTGAGACTGTATGCCAGGATGTAATTGAAAAATGTGCTGTGATTTGACCTCGTAACACCTGTGACGACCTCCTGCTCTTTGTTTCTTAAATAAAAAAAGAGGTACAAAAAAATGTTCTGGTGGAAACCCAAAATAAAAGTCTGAACCTGAAAATGAGCCTAAAAGAACCAACAAAGAGGAAACAGCCTCTCAGACTTTCTGAAATGGCGTGTGTGACTGTTAGTTAAAGTCAGATGTTAATCCAGATGTGTGGCGGCGCTTACTTGACGACGTGTATCATGGAGCTGAACGCTCTGTTGTCCTGCAGCCAGTCGAGGAACGCTCGCACTCTCTCAGACAGAGGAGTCTCCAGCTCAGGAATGTGACTCTGGGATTCATGGAGACGAGAAACAGAGAGGAGAACATCAACAACATTGTTTTCACTGCCGTGTGTCTCAGATTAAAAACAGATAATGTAGGTTCACGTCTCGGCTGCACAGCGAGGTCAACAGAAATATGTGTGTGGTTTACAGTGTAGGGTTGGTAGGTGGCTCCGGGATGCATCGACCCCCTTCTATAAAAATACAATAAGCAGCATAAACAAGTGCTGACGGTGTCTGTTTGTTCTGGACGTCCCTGTCACGCCCACACTGTGGTCATGACAGAGCTTTCTAGGTGGCTGCACCAGCAAATCTGTTCTGCTGCACGAGTTGTTTTCTTTTTTACAACACAGAGAGAATGAAGTGTTCTCTCATTGTGAAACAAATTAGGGAAATATGTACAATGCTGCATTGCATCATTCATGTTGAAACTGGGTGGCGGCGTGTAAAACAATACCACCATTTCCCCAATCACAGTTATTCTCTGTTATTTCCTGACATGTTGGACGTGGGTCAAATCTCCTCCTCGGTGTAAAAGCACCACCTTTCACCCACTTTTTAAAATGATGTATCTCATTTTGTACAGTTACAGTCTCACTGACCATGTTGGGGGGTATTGAAGCGTAGTTGGGGCAGCCCAGAACATCTCGGATGAACATCTCGTTGCAGCATTTGCCGATCCACAGATAAAACACCTGCAGAGAGAAACAGAGAGCAGCATCAGCACAGAGTATCTGATGTTCCCGACACACAGATTACAGACCGTGAAAGCTTGTGATTAAATAGGGGCCGTATACATGCCGTGTTTGTTGTGCCCTTAAAGTCATTTTTTTCAATGTAGACGTGCAGTGTCGCGGTGTGCACGCGCTCCCGAGCACCTATACCCTATATCAAGCTCTGAGTGGTAGTGGACCAACGTTTGGTCTGTCATTTCTCTCAGAGAAAGTTGTGGCGAGATTTTAAGCTTCTACAATCACCTCAACAGACAAAATATCACGTCGTCTGACTATGGCATTAAGGATTGTTTATTTTGAGTCAAAAGCCCCTTTTCCACCGCAGGAACTTTGATCATTTACCCAGAATTTTGAAAAACCTCGACTTGTTTCTACCCAGGAAAAAAACTTTCCCTCAACCCCAAACTTTGCCTGAAAAAAGTACCTAGTAGGGGGGTAGGAGAATTCTTGAAGGGCGGGGCTGTGTGCTGAAGAACGCTGATTGGTGGAACACACACTTGCAGTGTTCCACACTTCAGTGCCAGTGTGGCTGCAAACTTTATTTCATTTCTACAAGCTTCACTTGGTTTGTGTTTTGATCATTTGGAAAATGGAGCAAAAGAAGAGAAGCTACGAGAAGTGGACGGACGACGAGGTCCAGGCTCTTTGGAGCGTATTTGCCCAGGAAGAAATTCAGTGGGACTTTGAGTCGGCGACTCGAAACGACCGAGTCTATGAAGAATAGCCGACAAGCTGGCAGAGCTAAATATAGGGCACACGCTGAAACACATTCGTGAAAAGTTGAAGAAACTTAAGACTATAAGAAGCTTCGGGCGTTCACACGCAAACCACACAGATTACCAGGAATTCTTTTACCCAGGTAAATAAATTCCTGGAAATGTTGGTGGAAAATGAGTTAAACACCCAAACTTAAATATAGTTTGCTTGTATCCCTCTTTGAAGGCTAACTATTAGGTTTCCAGGACCTTTAAGAAACAGAGTAACACCTCATTCTTGTGTTTGACATATTTCAAATACCTACAGCTACCATCCGGGGATAAAACTGCTCCTTAGTGATATTTACTTTTTTCAGATTAAATTATTTCTTGTCAGAAAACGAACTATCTAGTGTCTTCTCTGTACTTTACTTTTGTCGGGGTTCAAAGTCCCCTTAAAGTAAATCAAGTGACACTAAAACTCAACATAAGGCTGTTGTTGTTAACGACACCAACACCAACGACACCACCACTCGTCCCCTGAGCCGTCACTTATTCTACAGGCCAAAATAACTCTGCACTTCTCTCTAATTTACTTGAAATGTTTTCGGGAGTGTACAATTATCAACACTTGTTAAGGACACAAGACAATCAGACATATTTATGGTAAAAAAATTAAACCATCATCTCTGACATTCAATGGAAAACCTCTTAAAGAACCTTGTCACTGTAGAGAGTGTTAGGGAGAAATAAAAGTGAGAGCTTACGTTGCCACAGTCCATGAGGAAGGCTCCATCTCTGCTCACCCTCTCCGCAGACAGGTGGAGCAGATGAGGCTGGGGAACCACTGTGTCGTTCAGATGGAGCGCCCCCTGCAGGCAAGACACAGATAATGCAGTGAAGTAGTTGAAGGACACAAAAGTTTGTTCCATTTGTTTTGATTTTATTTATATATTCATTTTTTATACTTTCTATTTATGAACATTTTTTATGTTTCAGAAGATAAAGAGAAAAAGGAAAGCAGTATACAAAAAAAAAACCCAAAATACAAATATGAGGTCAACAGATGTTTACAAAGCCATGACAAAGTTTCCTAATTTAAAACAGGGTGTCATATATATGGTACATACAATAATCAGGTGGAATCTGTCTCATTGGCTAAATAAACACCCCTTTTTTTCCAACTTCTGAGGTCACAATGGAGTGTGTCGTCTGTTCCAGAAGGTGTATTAGGGAATTTATACTTATGCATTGAATCAACGCCGTAACCTATGTCGTAGCCTGACGTGCACATGTTGTGGCATCGCAGACCTCCTGTCTATCATTGTAAGCTGAAACCATTTCCCTCAGTGGAAACAAAGCTTTTATTTACTTTAATTTCACAGATAAGAAACTATAAATTGTGAAGACAATAAAGCCTCCACAAAAATAGCATTTTAAGTCTTGTGTGTGATTTATCCTGGCTGAAATATGAGCAGAGGAAATCTCTGCTAGCTGCTAGGCTAATTTATACAATGTAAAATGCCATAGGCTTGTGCTAATAATGTTAGCATGTTGTATTTGTGGGGAAAATGTGTCCAGATAAAGACAAGTGTTTGTCTGCGAATGCTGCCAGTTATAGTGAAGCTGATTTGTGTACTTGTGTTTGAGACTGACTCTATTAAGCCATGTTTAATGTGTGTTTAATGTGTGTTTTTAATCAACTCAAATTTACAATATTTCACAGAAACGCCACGCTGAATACTGTTTTGGAGGTGTAACTGCAGAGTGACACAGACACACCACTGCACAACTATAAATCCCGCTTAAGTATTAACAGTATAAACAAAGAGGCTATGTGGGACAGTTTCTCTGGAGCCAGTATTTTGTAATGGCGAGAGTTAATGGAGGTCGTTTTGGTTTTATTCTTGTACAAAAGTCAGTCAAGTACAGTGACAGTACAGAGCAGTAACTTTAGTGCAGGAATTACATTTAATCTAGTGCAAAACTACACTGCATTTTTTGCTTTTGAATCTGTGTTGTCATCTGCCGATGGTTGTTTGTTTTGTTGTTGTGGTGTTTCCCTGTGTCTTCCTAACTGCCCCGATCATGAGTGGTGCTCCTCATTTCACTGTACACTGTACAAAGACAGTAAAGACTTTCTTTGTCTACAGTGAGAGTCTCATTTTACGATCCACACTCACAGCTCCAAAGGTCTACAGGTAAATTTGTTACCAGCTAATAGGTTTTCAATTAATATAAATAATAAATCTCCATTAATTATTAAAGAAGATAAAAAACAGTTGTTAAGTCGTTTTTTATCCCCACACTTTTAAATAATAAATTAACTCTTCACCCAAAAATAACCTGGCTCAGTCACGTCCTACCTGGTCGGACATGTTGTCCAGCCGGTACAGGTCAGGATGAACCATCCGCATCAGCTGCTGCAGCGGCTGCGTCTTGAACTCACACATGGCGAAGACCCGCTCGTCCAGCCGCGTGCTGGTGCCTGTCCGCAAGGCTTTCTGCAAAGAAATAAAAAGTCCTTTTTGAAGTGTGTGTTAATCTTTATTTACAGTTTTCTATCAGTTACTGATACTGCAGGTTCTGACTGTCGGACAAAATAAGGTTTAGTTCTCATTTACTGCGTCTGAACTGAAGGATTTAAACTTTTTTTTTTAATTTGTTTTTTTTTTTAAGAATGCTTTCACACCTGCCCTATTTGGTTCGGTTCAATCGAACTCAAGTTCATTTGCCCCCTCAGTGCAGTTCGTTTGGGCAGGTGTGAACACAGCAATCGCAATCAGGTGTGCATCAAAACCAGACCAAGACCTTCTTGAAGAGGTGGTCTCGGTCCGGTTACAAATGAACTCTGGTGTGGTTGGTTTGTGGTGAGAACGTGTTAGGTTTGCTGGACCATTAGTCCGCTTTAAACGAACCCTGGTCCATCGAACCGAGTCCCCCGGACTATCCTGGTGTGAATGCGCCCTAAAATGTGGCTTTGATTTGCAACTGAACATATAGCCTATTTCGTGAATAACCACAGAGATATATGTCGTGTATTCAGCCTGAAAATACTGAGATATGAGTTTCTGTCCGTATCGCCCCACCCTAGATGAAGGTGGATTAAATAGTGACAGTAAACAGTCCTGATGACTCTGGATTCTTCATCATGACACAGTGTTTTGAATGTTTAGGGTGTAAACTGGTGTGTGCTCAGACCTGTGGGGGTGTTTGTCTCAGATGACACAGAGTGTGTGAGAGCGTCTGTGGACACACCCAGCATGTAGGAATGAACAAGTCCTGGGTGGATGAATACAGTCATTAAACATATAGAGAGTCTGTATGACTGTGAACCCCACATTTATTAGTGTGTGTGTATGTGTGTGTGTGTAGAGGGAGGGGTAGTGATGATGTAAGAGCATGAGTTAGGCTGTGTAACACCGACGTAGGGGCGGATTACTGGATGTTACTGTGGAATGTGTGTGTTTCCTATACGTCCTCAGACAGTTTTGTGTGTGTGGCTCTGTGTGGGTGTTTTAGGCCGCATGTGTGTGTAAAGCCTGTAATTAACGTGTACTGACAGACACACCTGCTTGAGCAGAGCGAGGATGTAAACGGGGAAGAGGCACATGGAAGTGGGGAGGACGAGGCCGGACTGCTGCAGGTTCGACACGTTGCTCTTGTAGGCGCTCACCAGATCCACCACCGCATTCGTCAGGGCGTCACGAGCGTCTGACAGGTTGGACGTTATCGACCGGTCGATTGCTGAAACGTGTGAAAACAAAAGATTAGACAAAGAGTTTTACGGCAAAAAGTACGACATGTTGGTGCGTCTCTGAAAAGGCTGTGAAACACCTGCATCACAAAGGGGACGAACTATTTCATGTTTCTACAAATTTAAACAACAATTACATTTCTATTTGCAAAGAGAATTTTTGTACTCTACTAATTCTCTTAATTTTCCCTTAAGTGTTTATTTACACATGGACAAAAAAGTTAGAGTAATGAATTTAAGAGGACTGTGACAGCTAAAGGTTAATTTGACACTCACCCATGTCAGCGAGCAGACACGTGATGGCCTGAACATCAGCTCCAGCGTACACATCACTCAGCTGGTTGACCACCGGTAGACACAGGGTATGCACCCGGATTCGCCTTTTTCCTATCGGAATTAACAGATGAATAATCAGGGACAATAATGTTCAGCTATGGGTCACGTGGGCATATTTTATTCATCCAATGAAACTGTATTATGGAGAATTCAGAACCACTTCTTCACAGTTGATACCTCTTCATATGCGACTTTAGCATCACTCCCAAATGGGTTGCCTGATCTGAGTGTCTCTAAAACACAGATGCTTCACACACAGATCTATACAATCAGCACAGTTTCAAGATTAGTGTGCACAATTCATGATCTGATCAAATGTCTCCGCTTCTGTTCCTGAGATATGATGTTTAATAATGACCAGAAAAGTCTTTTTGCAGAGCATTATGATGTCACAGTGTAGCTGACGTTTGACCTTTTGGATACAAGATGTCATCACTTCATCATTTTATCCTGTCAGACATTTGTGTAAAATGTAGTGAATTCTTAAAAAAAACATGTTTTATATGGTCACATAACCTGACATAATTTTTTTTTTTAAAGTTGTTTTGAACATTTGCCATTTTTAAAATCATTGGGACGTGTTTTAGTGGCTGGGGGTGCCTTTTCCCCACTGTCCAATCAGATGATTTGAGAGGCGGGCCTTCTGTGGTGGTCACGACAACAAGTTTACAGTTGGTAAACAAAGAGGAGAAACTGGTGGTAGCTGTTGCTGGATACCCAGAGCTATACGGCCCGATGATAGACAGCAGGTTGTCAAACTGACCCCGAGTCATCCTAAAATATGCCTGGAAATGTCCATCATGGAGGAGAAGCTCTGGACCAACTGGTGGTACTCCCCATCATGGAGGAGAAGCTCCTGGACCAACTGGTGGTACTCCCCATCATGGAGGAGAAGCTCCTGGACCAACTGGTGGTACTCCCCGTGATCCAGCCTCTTTTTTAGGGTCTCATGTACCCACACAGATCTCTGTTTATCTGCTGACAGCCTCTCACCCTCAACCAGAGCTACAGACAGTACCCTCTGCCTCAGCATGTCAGGAACTACACACTGATTACTGTCAAATAAATAAATAAATAAATAAATAATCAATACATCCATTACACAGGAATGTTAGGAATGACGGGGTCTTTTTTTTTTTTTTTACTGGTGGCAATATGGCACACCTCGCATTTTGTCCTGTGTGATCAGGGCCTCAGTTTTCATTTTCCTCATGTTTTAACAATTCCACAAATGTAGACTTCATCATCTCCCCAAGAATTTTGAACACAAAGACAAAAGGAACTGGACCACTTGCCACGAGCATTTCGCAGAGATGGGCTAACAAATGTATTCAAAAGTAGCCTCTGACATCAAGACATTTTCGATGAAATCTGTTTTGGTGAAGCCATACACGTCACAATCCAGCCACTCTTGGTCCCGACTCCACATCTACACACACACACCTCCGTATAAATATAGCAGACACTGCTCCACAGAAAGCCACCATTAAAAATTCAGCTCTCTTTCTCCTTGTCTTCGTTATCACCCATTGACAGATTTACTGGTTTCCCCTGCACATTAACGTACAGGTGAATCTGTAAACACTGACTCCAGTGGCCTCCATGTTTACTTCTGTACAACAGTACTCTGTGGCCAGTTCATAATGGGATCTGATACTGGCCATATTTAAAAACATCTGGACTGAACACTGATGTCTGCAGTGTGAATGCAGCCGGTGTGTGTGTGTGTGTACCTTTACTGGAGGTGTACAGCAGAGCAGCCTGGAAGCAGGCCAGAGACGAGTCCGCCAGAGAGTCTTCGATGGACATCTGGACAGCAAAGGCAGAGTCTGGGTTCACATTGGCCAGGGACAGCAGGTCGGTGGAGCGCACAAAGAAGTTACCGTGGAATGTGTGGATGGATAAACCTGAGGGTGAGCAGAGGATAAAACATGTAGAGAAGACACTAGAATACAGAGCATCTGTATATGTGTGTGTGTGTGTGTGTGCGTGTGAGTCCAGCGACCCAGTTACCTTTAGTACATCGTATTCTCATGACCGCCTCCAAGCCGATCTTCCTGGTGAGGTAGCGCTCTAGATCTTTCTGGAACTTCTCCAGTTGAGCCGGATTGTGGATGTAATGGAAGGAGGGGTAATAAAAGACGCTGCCCGCTGAATATTTGGAGATACATGCTGAAGAAGAGGAGGAGGAAGAGGGGAGGAGGAGTTTTAATTTACTACTGAAGGACTAAGAGCTGTTTTCTGTCATGCTCCCAAAAAAGTCCCAAAATAAAATCCCTGTTCAATTCTAACATGTTAACATATTTGTTTAGCATGTTAATGTTGGCATTAAGATTAATGGGAATATTCTGCATTAAATCTGTGTTTTGAATGTGACTTTCCCACTTCCTGTGGCTTAAAGGGCTCTAAAAAGTTTATATCTTGTAGAGAAGCTGTAGTAGACTTAAATGATGTCTTATGCAGTCTGCCTGAGGATCTGGGAGCAGCTGTAGGTGTTCAAGTCTTGAAACATTAACTTTAAACTTTTTTTAATTCACTGACTTTTTTGTGTTTATGCTGTAAAACTTTATTCTATTTTATCCCAAATTGTTGTAAAACAAAGCTTTTATTTACTTTAATTTCACAGACAAGAAACAATAAATTGTGAAGACAATAAAGCCTCCACAAAAATAGCATTTTAAGTCTTGTGTGTGATTTATCCTGGCTTCATATGAGCAGAGGAAATCTCTGCTAGCTGCTAGGCTAATTTATACAATGTAAAATGACATAGGCTTGTGCTAATAATGTTAGCATGTTGTATTTGTTTGGAAAACGTGTTTAGTATAAGACAGTTGTTTTGTCACTGAACTTTGTGAGCTGTAATGGAGCTGAATTTTGTAACGTTACCTTTGTTAAATGTTGCTGTTGTCCGTGGTTTATTATGAGAAGAAAGTAGTCCGCTAGCTGCTAGGCTAATTTATACAATGTAAAATACCATAGGCTTGTGCTAATAACATTAGCATGTTGTATTTGTGGGGAAAATGTGTCCAGATAAAGACAAGTGTTTGTCTGTGAATGCTGCGAGTTATAGTGAAGCTGATTTGTGTACTTGTGTTTAACACTGTCTCTAATAAGCTATGTTTAATGTGTGTTTAATGTGTGTTTAATGTGTGTTTTGAATCAACTAAACGTCACTTCACTAGTGTTTTGAAGGTGTAATAGAGTGATATTTTGAGTCAAAGTTTGGGCTCAGCAGATAAACAAACTGACTGATACTCTTATTTCCAAGACCCACGACCCTTTAGTAGCTACAAAGATGGAGGCTGAGGCTGAGACGTTTGTGTGTTCTTACCCAGTGAGGCGAGGTCAGCGTACTGGGAGCTGAGCAGGAACAGATCCACCCCGATTTGTTGCCCTGAGCAGTCCAGTGCCAGTTTCTTATAGAAGTCTGTGGCTGGGCCGAGGTGCTGAACTCCCTGGAAACACACAGACTGATTACAGAGAGAAATCCTCCTGTTCCGCTCTGTCGAGGAGGAAATCACCACCAACAGCTTTGGGGAGTTTCTCCTTAGAGCCTCCTGTGCTAGTAGATACACATGTGTCATATTTGTGTTGATTAACGTGTCCACTAAATGATGTTTGAAATGAAACGGATGCAGACTGAGTCAAGATTGTGTTTTCTTTTATTTCCGTGTTATTTTTCAGCCCCAAATCCTCCTGTGAGAGAGAACAAAAAAAACTTTCCCTGAGAAATAAAGCACATCTGTTGTTAGTTTGCATAATTCACGATGTTTGGACGCCACTGCTGAAACTTCTTGGCAGTTTACTCGGATCAAAAATAGAACACAGATGATGCAGATCAATAAATCACGGTTTTGGGAGGACACAAACACAGAGTTTAGCTCAGCATCAATCACGAGTGCTCCTTCTCTACACTGGAACGTGAGATCCAATTATGACGTTGTGGCTGGTAATAAAAGTGAGTTGTGGCAGGAGTTTAAATACAACACAGCACTGCCAAGACAATAAGTATAAATCCACACAGCGGGGGGCTGGGAAGAGTCATTCTCCTGCTGTACTCCATCTGTCTTATGGCTTGGTTTAGGCTCCATAAATCACAGGGAACACCGAAACACCATCATTTAGAGGTCGTGTTCTGGGTCATTACATGAAATCGGTGCCTTTTGTGTCCCTCAGAAACAATCTGCAATAACATTTCTAAAAAAACAATTAAATGTGGAATTTTAAATTATATGATAACTGTTTTTTCTTCACTTAATGTAAAATCAAATTAAAAAAAAAAATTCAAAATTTATGATTAAATAATATTTAAATTAATTAAATGACTCTAACACAAACATTCTTTTTACTTGAGACAAATTTTTAATTTGTAAAATGTAGGCAACATGTTCAGAATTTTGCTTTATAAATCATTAAGTATTGTCTTCCTGCTTCACTGTGCTCAACATATTCTAATTTCTATATATTTATTTAGTATAAAATATTTGACTGTAAATTACTGGCTACTTGTTGCTAGATGTGGGAATCACCAGAGGCTACACAATACGACATTATCACGATACTTCAGTCACGACACAATGTTATTGCGATACGCTCAGTATGGCGATAAAATATATCGCGATCGTTTATTCAACTGTAAATTACGTCCCCAAGGAAAACTTTGTCAACATCTGCCCATTTGCCCATTTTTCTGGGTCCAACAGCTGTGCTCTGAGATTAACAGAGTTCAACTTTAAGAATGCAGCAGTGCACACTGCATATCATGTGACGAGGAACAACCAATCAAAGCCGACAGATATCTTTCCTTCTTCTGTAAATATTCAGTCTGAGAAATACGGAAAAGAAAGAAAAAGGATATGATATTGTGCTTGTTAATGTTGCTTAGCAACCTCAGACGCAACCTGCCACCACGCTGTTGAAAGCTGGCACAAAAAAGGCACAAGAGTAGCACCCAGCGCCCGATCTTACGTTTTCCAGGCAGTTAAATACACAGCTTGCAGCCCCTTTATCATTTTATTTGCGGCAAAATGTATGAATTGGACTGAAAAGCAGTTGATTTTATTTTTCAAGTAGGCTACCTAAAGTTTAATTTGTATTTGTAATATTAATAATAATTACAATAAATAATAATAATCAATACTTGGTACTATATGACGATATAATACTGCCACACAAAAATATCGTGATACTATACTGTATCAATTTTTTTCCTACCCCTAGTTCTTACTTACACAGTAAATTACTGTATCAGTTTTACAGTAAATTGTTGTGAAATGACAGCTGTAAACTGTGATCTCACTGTAGTTATGCCTGCATATTACTGCGATTTAGCTTACTGCTCCTGTTGAAGTACTATGATTCACTGTAATCTCACAGTTAAACTCCATATTTTACTGTGATTTAGCAGTATGCGTCTGTAAAATTACTTTATTTACCTGCATGAATTTCACAATAAAATCATCTGCATTTGGTGTCATATCACAGTAAAAGCCTGTGAGGTGATAATAATGTAATTTAGTGTGATACAGTTACATATGGTAACATATTGGTGTCCTCTGAGTTCACGTCATTCCTGTTACCCTCATCTAAAATCCTTGCAAAACAATGGTGAATTGCACAAGTGACGGGAAGTTATAGGAAGCTGTATTACATCATGACCAGGAAGCTGACCACTCAAAGACTAATAAATTTCTCACATTTCTAATATGCTATTTTTGATGTTTAGAAAGTTGACCGATGAGAACAAGTAAAACTAAACAATTGTGAACTTTTCACATTATGATGAATATTTTCAATGAGGGAATAACCTTTGATGTGAACGAGCACGTGGTCCTGTAACTTTGGTCTGTGAGCTAGAACTATTTGAAAAAATGTAGGAGCTGGTGAAATGGTAAAATATGGTGGAGCAATCTAAAACATGCTGTAGCAGCAGCCACAGGTCAAAGGTTATACATTAAAACTGTAATAAAGAGCTCACACAACCATATAAACACCTTCTCATTCTTACCTTAGTGCTGGAGCGCTGGTTGGGATCTTCCCTCGACTGCAATGAACCGGCGCCCAGCGTCGGCAGCTGGGTCTGAAACACCGACACGCGGCCCCCTGTTGGCGACATCAGCTTGAAGGCAGCTTGTAACGCCGGGCCGAGGGCGCTGTGGGTCTCCCTGCTCTGACTGAACATGCCGGGCAGCGACGTCAGCAGGTCCTTCACCAGCTGGAGGAGGGACGGAGAAATTAAATTTAGGAGAGAGGACTGAGGAAGTAATGGGAGAATAATGAGGTTACTGTTACTGTAGCTGTTGATGTTTCTAAAAAACAAAGGGCTGTACCTCTTTGCTCTCCTTCAGGTTCACCATCAGACTGTCATGAGACGGGATGAAGATGTCTGTAAATAAAAAACAGACGTCTGAATCACAGCAGAAACATTTATGGACATTTTTCACAAGACGAGCCGCATCACAGAGTTTTATTTTTTTAAACATTATTGTAAAGATGTTGATTGTGTCTGTCATTAAATCAAAGATATCATTGTAATAATTAAAGACTTGGGTAAGCAGGTGATGTCTCTTCATGTCCTGATGCAACTTACTCAACTGTATGTGAGTAGTCTCTAAATTACCACACTGTATTCCGATAAGTTAATAAAATATAATAGGAAATGGACAAGGTTACATGTCTCGGTGAAAAATCCAGATCCAATTTTAAAATTAAAGCTGGAGGCAGCAAAGAACGGGCCCTTGCACTTTTGTGCACACTGGGGGTCCTGGCAATTGATTGATTAAATCTCTAGGAGGAGGTCATTAACATATGAACGCTGGAAATGGCTTGAAATGCACAAAAATCCTGTTGGGTTGAGGACATGGCTCCAAGAGACTTTTTGTATGTCTTGGGATGTTACATGCACCTGCCAAGTTCTGTACACCTAGGGTAAACCAGCTTCAGGGGCTGCTTCATTGTAATTTTGTAGGGTGCGCTAACAACACCAAAAAAAAAAAATCACATTTTTCACCAGTTCTGATGTGTATGCAGTGTCATGAGTTTTTAAGCATCTTAGGTCCCAAAAACATGAGATTCATTTCAGAGAAAAATAATAATTCCCTCAGTTTCAACAGGATGCTTGTGCCGTTCAGGCTCAGGCCCTGAAAAACGTCAGTGACAAAACTTTTACACCGAAATAAATGTTTAAATGTGCTGTAGTGAAATGTACATTTTTATAGCTTTTAAAACTTCTATTTTTTTGCTTGTGTAAAATCTTTGCGCATCCAGGAACTTTTGAATACTTAAGTATTTCTATAGCTTTTTATTTCTATAGCTTTAAAATCTTTTCTCGGCCCTATTTGTCAATTCATTAGCTCTCAGCACACACACATAGTTTTAAGACCTTTTTAATATCACCAAAATGAAGGGTGAAAATACTCTGCTCTGCACAGGAAAGATAAACTAACAAGCAGCGCGGCTAGCAAGGCATTGATTTAACAAAGCAGACTCACTGTGTGATCTACAGTCTACTTTGGAATCGGGTGCCACCGACTGTCAGTAGTTAAAAAAAAAAAAAAAGAGTATAGGATCTTAGGCCTGATTTCAGCGAGCAGACATACCATCTATGTCCGACACCACCAGCATCTGTGGCTGGGACAGTCCCTCCTGGAGGTTGTAGAAATGGATGGTGTTGTCAAAGGTGAGGAAGCCCACCCTGGTGCGAGTATCCCCGGGCAACCTGGAGCACAAAACAAAACTGGGTCAGAACTACTTAAGGTGGAGATAGCCGAAATGGAGCATATATGTGCTTGTCTATGATACTTTAAAAAATTAACTGGATGGAGAATCTCCCCTTTATTTTAATTATTTCAAAAGGGAGACTTTTTACACAAACTTCCATTTAAAAAATGGTTTCAAGTTTTAATTACTGACTGATACTGCTCGTAAACATCTTCTAATTTTCAAGAAATCAAACAAAAAAAATACTAAAACAAAGCTTGTAATGGTTAACAGTTTTAATTTCTGTGCTTGTACTTTACTGCAATCTTTAAACAAACCCATAAAGCATCATTTATTGTACTGATTATCAACAGCACTCACTTATCCAGGTTCTCCAGAAGTGATTCACAGAAGTACTTCAGGTAGCCTGCTTCCACAGCATTGTGAGACACATCGAGGACAAACAGGTAGGCGGCAGGCTGAGGGGGCCGCAACTGAGCACACAAGAGGTGAAACAAACACACATGATCACTGGGGAAAGAATGAAGTTGGTAAAGTCTTAACACAGCTGACAGAGAGTTATGTTACATGTTTAATATGAAGTCTGTAAGAAGATTTTAATCCAGTTAAGTGTCTTAAATCAAAGTTCATACAGTAGGAAAAGCCTCAAGCCATCAAGACAAGACTGCCCTCTAGTGGACAAACAATCGCACTACATGAACATTCAAAGGTCCACAAGATCAACCAAAAGTTTAGAACAGAGACTAGTGTTGTCATGATACCAACATTATGACTTCAATGTGACACCTGTTGAAATATGTCAATACCGATACTGAAACGACACCACAGCAAAAACCTGAATCATCAGGAAATAATTTGACTGAACAGAAACTAGAAAATGTGCTCAGTGGAGCAGAGACGTCCGCCAACGAGGTGTCCTGAGTCATTTATGTACAGTTTACTTTAGTTCATGTTACTGTAGTGTGCAGGTTAATGATCCTGGGTTTGAGCTTCATCACCATGAAGTGTCAGACTTACAGTTAACATGCTTTCATACTCAATACAACTGTAGTTTATGTGCTGTTAAGTGTTTTCTTGGTTGTTTTTTTTAATACATGTAAGTGTGTTTTTGACAAGTAAGCAGTACTTTTATTACAATAATTGGATAATTGTAAATTATTTGATCAAAGTAACACTGTAATTGAAGACTTTAGATGGTATGCAGTGACATTATGTCCCTATACTCGAGTTTGTGGTACTTTTTTAAAGGTTAAATTTATATTTGTAACCAGATATCAGTTACCAAACAGCTTTTATCAGTCTAAAGCTGGTATTGTACTTCTGCATCGAATCAAAGTGTAGGCTTTGCATGGATGTAGGGCCTACGCTGTACCCTACGTCATAGCCTGAGGTGCAGTTCCCCAGAAGTGTAACTACATGTCGTAGCAATGCAGTTCCCTCAGTGGCACAAAATAGCATTTTAAGTCTTGTGTGTGATTTATCCTGGCTTCATATGAGCAGAGGAACCTTTGCTAATCGCTAGGCTAAGCTAGGCTAATTTATACAATGTAAAATGCCATAGGCTTGTGCTAATAACGTTAGCATGTTGTATTTGTGGGGAAAATGTGTCCAGATAAAGACAAGTGTTTGTCTGTGAATGCTGCCAGTTATAGTGAAGCTGATTTGTGTACTTGTGTTTGAAACGGTCTCTATTAAGTCATGTTTAATGTGTGTTTAATGTGTGTTTTGAATCAACTCAATTTTCCAGCACTTCACAGAAACCCCACGCCAACTAGTGTTTTGGAGGTGTAACTGCAGAGTGACACAGACACACCACCACACAAGTATAAATGCTCAAAACAGTGTTCGCCACGTGTGTAGGCTACGGCACAGGCTCTGCATAGAGCTGACACACAAGTATAAATCCACCTTAGGTGTACCTCCTTGGTCAAGGTCTGAGCTCTACTGAGCACATTTTCTGGTGACAGAAATAAATAAGACAAAAATGTACATGCCATGATAACCATAGCCAGTGCTGATCGACTATAAATTGATTATTCATTGTTGATCTGCATAACCAGTAAAGCCTGATTTTTAGCGGCTTGCAAGTTGTGGTAAAGGTAGTGTTACCATGTGAACGTTGTGTTTTCACAGAGAGAAGTTTGCCAACTTGCTAGGCTAGCCAAAACAAATCACTTTGTGCGTCTGCTTTGTCAAGAAGCTGTACAGTCAGCAGGAGCAGATGAAAGCGAGTTAGTAGTAGTCTGTCTTAGCCTCTCTTCATGCAGCAGTACAGCAGATCCTACGTTAACACAAGCCAATGGGAGGGTTTTTTAGACCGCCTCGCTTGAGCCCAAGCTTTATTTCTAGAACTGAAAAGAACAGCTAAGCCTGCAGTAAACCATGGACTAGACCTGGCTTTTAGCCCATATTCCTTAAAAGGAGCATGTTTATCGACAACCGAATTAAAAACATTGGTAAAATGATTCAAGGCAATTTCTACATCAGGGATTATGGCAACACTGAATATGGTGTTATGATACAAGTCACGTAGAAAAGTCTGGTTATTGAGTTTTTTCAGATCCTTTTCGATATTGTATGTAATGCTCACATCTCTGATAACAGGCAATAAGACAACGGTCACTTATGCCAGGGTCAAATACACCACTGAACATGTATTTATCGGGCTTATTACAAAGAATCGCATCAATTCGGCTGCATTTTGAGGTATCGTGGATTTGATCGTGTGGGTTGAGAAATATCTCTGAACTTGATACTGTCAAGATCGAGATCACCCATGACCACTATCTCAGAAGATAAAAAAGGTGACAGCAGTTCAGCCAGCTTAACCAGGACCTCAGCCGGGGCCGATGGCTGTCTATAGACACCTAAACTACGAGCGTATCATTGAGGCCAAGATCAAGTGAAACACTCTTTAAAACTGCAACTGGGAATCTGGATTTAACATAGACAGCTAGCCGCGTGTGCAGCTAGCCGCCGCCGCACATCAGCATAACTCATAGGACTAGCGGCTTTTATTAAAACACTGACATACTTTAAATACCAATACTTATAAAACTGGGTATTGTAGCATTTTTAACAGCAGGGAATTGCGGTATGCTTCAAGTCGGGATGCATGATATTGGATTTTTTTGCCCATATCTGATATGCGAAAAATATGTAACATCTCAACTGACCAATGACGTATACTGATATTGATATATCTACTTTTTCCCAACCTAATTTTAGTAGTATAGTGCATGCATACTGTTCTTGTGATGGCCCACCAGCAGATGGAGACACCAAATACAATACTTTTCAATGTATGTAATATTCATTCACTATGCAAACTAAGAAACAACACGTTGGACGATTCTGATCATTTTAAAGCCGATATCAGCTGATACTGATGACGTGCCGATATTATTGTGCATCCCTACTCTCTAGTATTGATATACAGTGCAACACTAGAAGAGACAGCTCACCATGTAGTCTGAAGAAGCGATGAACTCCACCGTGGCGTTCTGAACCTCTGGTCTCTTATGGGGCTCGCCATACGACCTGGTGACTGGGTTGTACATGAACTCATCTGGAACTGAACAAGAAAGATAAAAGAGATTGAGTGTGACATCTGAAAAACTATGTGGGACACAAATGATGAAAAATATAGAATAATTATGAGGCTGGATACGATTAACAGGACAGAAACCAATGACATCACTTTCTGACTCATGACTGGACTCATACCATCATTGACCCGATAACAGAGGTTGCACTTCCACCTGCGCTGGTCCAGGAAGGTGACAAAGGGATTGATGTAGGTGCGACAGGAGCGACAGCGCACTATCGTGTTCGACGTGATCACTGGTAACTGCTGCAGAGGGAGAGGGAAATAAGAGGGGAGTAAATACTGAGGGGAAGAACAAATGTGTCTTGTGAGCTGAACATTTTACATTTCTTTTCAAGTTCAGTCTCAATCGTGACCTTTTGAAAACATTCCTCTGCTCGGCCTCGAGAGACGACTGAAGAGAAGCTTTGTTTCTGCTTCTTGGGGAATGTGGTTGAATGAATCGTTGGAACTGTAGGCTTTGTTTCCGCTCTCTGTCTCTTTTGTTTCCATGACTGTGTTCTCAAGGACGTCTGCTGATGTACCGGGGTCACCTGAGAATTTTCTGGGGGGGTTTTTTCCCTGACAATACACACTGATCAGCCAAAACATTCAAACCAGTGGTGAGTGACATGAATAATATTGATCATCTTGTTACAGTGCAATGTTCTGCTGGGAGACCTTTGGTCATGGCATTCATGTGGATGCCACTTGACGCCCTCCACCCACCCAAACACCGCTGTGGGCTAACCACAAAAGCTGCTCAGGAACAGCCTGAGGAACATGACAGAAAGCTAAAGGCATCGACCTGGCCTCCAAATTCCCCAGATCCAAATGTGATCGAGCATCCATGGGATGTGCTGGTACCTCAGACGTACCCCTAATCCTAATGGGTTTCCTCCAGGTGCTCCAGCTTCCTCCCACAGTCCAAAGACATGCAGGTTAATTGGTGACTCTAAATTGTTCGTAGGTGTGAATGTGAGTGTGAATGGTTGTCTGTCTCTATGTGTCAGCCCTGTGATAGTCTGGTGACCTGTCCAGGGTGAACCCCTGCGCCCAATGTAAGCTGAGATAAGCTCCAACACCCCCCAGAACCCACAAGAGGATAAGCAATTATGGAAAATGAATGGATGAATGTATCTTTTCTCCCTGTACCGCTCCCTCTCAGAGTGTATATAGTTACTTTATGGCTGTTTTTCATTAATATCTCTTAAAAAAAAATAGAGGACAGAGCCTATGAATCAATCTAAGGACGCATTCACACTGGCGCTATTTGGTCAGCTTAAAACGAACCCTGGTCCACTTTCACAGATAGTTTGGTTCGTTTGGAGTGGTGTGAACGCTCATTCGAACTCTGGTGCGGACTAAACGAACAAACCCTGGGGGTCTCGGTTCACTTGCAAGTGAACCCTGGTGCGGTTTGCTTACAATGGGAAATGCAAACGGACTATCCAGCGAACCAAAGAGAGGAAGTGAACCAAAGAGAGGAAGTGAACCAAAGAGAGGAAGTGACGTAGAGCGCAGTGCATTTTGGGTAGCAAAAAAAAACAAAGCCAACAGCCCAAACCAGGAGAAGCAGTTTTTAAATTGTTTAGTGAGAGGATGGCGGCACACAGATTTAATTGGTCGGCGGATCAGTGTCGCATCAAGTTAAAGAAAAACTGTGACAGCAATATGTTAAGGTCCATGACTGAAGGGGATAGATTTCCATTTTCAGTCCTGTCCAATCGATGAGCCAGATTTTCTTCTTCCTCATGCTTTTTTTCTTCCTGGTCGGTCAGCAGTTGTTTTGGGCAATACCGCCCCCAAATGAACAGCTGTTGTAACTGCGTGACATTGTCCAGGTGGTTTGGTCCACGTTAAAAAGTGCAGTGTGAAAGTGAACCGAACCAAATGAAGGGGTAGAATTTCCAGTCCCCCGGACTGTCCTGGTGTGAATGCGTCCTAAATGAAAACAAGGCTGAGAGACAATATTTTTGGTACAAGACACGTTCTTCTTCTTTTTTATTCTTGGCTTTGAAAACATACACAATTTTTTCTGTTGCTTGTATATCCTTGTGTACTCTCTCTGGATGTTATAACAATGTGGTTTCCATAAATAAAGAACATATAGGTCATTTATTCTTTAGTATACCAGACAGCTACACTGCATATTGTTACATGAACTATTTCATCCCTGAGAAAAAACAAACCTGACGCTGAGGTTGTCCGGCACAGATTATGAATTGGTAGTAAACAAAACACATTTGTTCTGGAACTAAAGCAAAGCATATTCATAGCTGTTTTTGTTTTTAATAAATAATCAGTGGGGGCAGGATTTAGAGGTGAACGGTGGAGCTGTAGAGGAGAACCAATGTCTGTTTTATAATTCAAACACAAACGATCACAAAGCAGAGTTGTGTAGTGTGAAACTGGCAAGTGGTGTCGTGTGAAGTGAGTGTGAAACCTGCGGCGTTACAGTCATCCACTAAGAAAGCAGCAGCTACTGAGCAGCTGAGCCTGAGCCATCAAAAAAATCCATGAGTCCATAGGAGACTGTAGACGCACAGTTTGGTTGTGAATCTATTTTACTGCATGAATATAAACCGAGGTAAAGTCATATTTTATTTAGACAGTCCCTTGTAAATGAACTTAGAGTGTACCCGAGCCTCTCAAAACTTTTCCAGTCCTTGTTGCTGCTTGAGTAAACAAAGTTTTTCAGCCACAACTTCCTACTCGTTTCTCACGCGGTATCAGTGCATCTCTGTTCTCCGTCACTTCAAACCTTCTGACACCACATCAGCTGCCTAACACCTCTATAAATAAACTCATCTATCTTCCTGCAACTCATCGTCATTCTCCTCCTGCTGCCCGTCCTGCTGTCACTGCATCTGCTCCTCACAAAGAACAGACTCATAACACGTTAAGTTTGATACGAGTGGACGAGTTTTACATGAAATATGTGATGTATTCTTCCTTCAGTCTTCAGTTAGTGAAATAGTGCTCAATCGACCGACATGAATCGTATCAGAATCTTTATTTACTGCTGTGCAGGGATCCCTCTGTCAGGGAAAAATCCTTTTCTGCCTGTTAGGATGTGTCTTATTTTCACTAGATAAATCCCGAGGGTTTGCTCTGTAAAAGTAGAACAAGGAGGGACAAGTAAAGGGGACGGCAGCCTGCAATGAGTGTCTTGTTAAAGTGTGTTGGAGCAGTGCTATCAGACTGCTATCACCAAAGTTGTCACAAAAAATTCTGAAAAACCTCAACAAAACAACAGGACAAAACTTTAAAAATGCTTCACATCATAGCAGCAACCACCATAATAACACCCTGATTTTTTTTCCCCACACTCAGACAAGATCTGGCAACATCAGCTCAATATCTGTGCTACTGGCCATCAAAAACCCCATTAGCCACACCTTCATGGTTACATAAAAATGCGCTCTTTCATGGCTTTTCATTGTAAATATACACCAGTCAGCCAGAACATTAAAACCAGTGACAGGTGACATGAACAACATTGATCATCTTGGGAAACCTTTGGTCATGGCATTCATGTGGATGCTACTTGACGCCCTCCACCCACCCAAACACCACTGCAGACCAGGTCACACCACAAAAACTGCTCAGGAATGACCCCAGGAACATGACAGAGACCTCAAGGCATTGACCTGGCCTCCAAATTCCCCAGATCCCAATATGATCGAACATCTGTGAGACGTTCTGGTACCCCACCTCACAGCCCACAGGACTCAAAAGATCTGAAGCCAACGCCCTAGTGTCAGACACCAAGGGACACCTTCCAGAGGTCCTGTGTCCATGCCTTGACAGGTCAGAGACATGTCCACTCCAGGGAGGCCCCATTGTGGATTAGAGGTACCTCTGAGGTACCAGCGCTTCCCGTGGATGCTTGATCAGATTTGGATCTGGGGAATTTGCAGGCCAGTGCGTTCACGTTCCTCAGGTCATTCCTGAACAGTTTTTGTGGTGTGACAGGGCTCATTTTTTCTGCTAAGGGGCCACTGCCATCAGGAAGTACCGTTGGCATGAGAAGGGGGGTTACTTAGCCCACAGCGGTGTTTGGGTGGGTGGAGGGCGCCAAGGAGCATCCACATGAATGCCATGACCAAAGGTCTCCCAGCAGAACATTTCACTGTAACAAAATGATCAATGTTATTCACTTCATCCACCACTGGTCTGAATGTTTTGGCTGATCGGTGTATGTCCTGTGTGTCTAGAGACCCTAAAAATATGAGAAAAGACCAACCTCTGCCTTTTTCCCCGCTCCATCTATTAGGAAATGTGAGTACCAAAAAGCCAGTTTGATTTGCCTCTCTTTATAACATCCTATGTGGCTTGTTTAGCATAATATCACCTCCACCCACAAAACCTAGTGTATCTACCTCAGTGTCCGCCATTGTTATTTCCTCGCTATCGCCAACCTAGTAACAGGGAAATGGCAAGCATACAGGTTGGCGGGGGGCGTAAAGAGACAGGCAGAGGGTGAATATGACCTTTAAAATAAGGAGAAAAACAACTGTGTCTTCTAGGGACGGACATTTCAAGCAAAAGCGCCATTCGAATTTCACTGGGAACTATTCAACCATCATTCCAAGATGCCCCTTGACCCAAATTTGCTGTAGAAAATGCTACAATGGCAAACACTGTGCTGCCAACGTTTTACTAGAGCCTAGCAACAAGAGACTACTGATGCATGTAGCGCCATATTTGGTGTTATCGTGTGATTTCCAGGAAAAACAAAGGACAAACCATAGCCACATGAACTATTTGATTTTTTTTAAGTCAGTAATATTTTGAAAATCATCGCCCATCTCTAATATCTTCCAGTGTGTGTTGAGTTTTGTGAGGTTTTTAGACATCAGATCGTACCTGTAAGTCTCTGAAGGGGTGGAGGAGGAGGCCCAGAGGGAGCCTGGCCTTGTTGAGAAGAGCCTGCGTCTGAGGGATGCTGGTCAGGGTACACCTGAACGTCCTGATGAGCAGAGAAACACAAGGAGAGGGGAAGTGTGTGAATGACACTTAAACAGATAAGACAATGACAGAGTGAGAGATTCACAGACACTGTGGAAAAGCAGAAACTCAAAGTAATTCTTCTCAATAACAGAGAGTTGAATACAAACAAAATATGAGCAAAAATAGTGAGTCATCATTTTGAATAACGATGTTTATAACCCCTCCTTCACTTTACTTACTGTGGACTGCAGTTGACCTTCTTCAGGTCTGGGCTGAGGTTGGGTTCGGGGGCTTCGAGGGGCCTGTGGGGCAGCAGGTTCCTCTCCTGCAGCAGGTTGACCGGCCTCAGGGCCTCCACCTCCAGCTCTGGCACCCCGCTCAGTCCACCAAGTGCTGCAGACAGCTGGGACAGGTTTGGGAATGGCTGCAGAGGAGGGACAGAGGCATAACTAGTTTTTAATCCTGTGATAAATCAAAGCTGTTGTCAATATGACCACCTGCAAACATAACTGCTAAATGCTCCACTAGATTTGTTTGCTCGTCTCTAACTGTGTCTGTCTGTTTGGTGTTGAGCAGGAAGTGTGCAGTGGACTCATCAGAGCTTTCTTATTTAAGGCAGCAGCTTTGAGAGCGGTGAGAGTGAAACACAACAGTAATACCGGACAGCTAGACAATGAGCTGAAACTCTCTACAAAGTCGTGTGAAGCTGAGGAGCCACAGATGCAAAATTCACTTTTACATTGTTTTGCATTGTCATTATGAAAATGTAGATTCTAGCTGCTTTAAATAACATCACCAGTTTGTCGACAAAGTACGAGCTGAAACAAATCAAAATATGACCACAAACTGCAGTCAGACTGTACAGTATGAAACAAAGGCCTATTTTACAGTGTCTTGATAGTTTAAAAAATATCCATAAACTGTTTTAATGTCTGTTTATTTTTAGGTTATATGCAGTTAATTCAAGCTGTGGCCTCACCTGGGCGTACTGCTGGTAGCCTGACTGGCCGTACGGGTCATGAGAGGGGGAGGAGTCGGTGCGGGCGGCCGGGCTCTGCCGATAGGCTGGCTGCATGCTGTGGTAACCATAGCCTCCATAGGGCGCCGCCTGGTTGGTCATGTTGTTGGAGGGCGGCATGGAATCTGGACAAGAGAGTTCAGCGTTAAAGAAATGTGACCTGTGTTTTGAGGACAGGTGATTTTTTTGTGTTTTAACCTGATTAGGACAGTGTAAAGGCCAGCGTGGCTGCACAGTGCATTTTGGAGATATGATATTTAAGTGGGAAATGTGTGTGTGTGTGTGTGTGTGTGGCGTGTGTGTCCTATTTTCATCACAGGCTTTTACATAAATTGAAAAGTGCATCTCATCATCCTTTCACTGCAGAAAAACATCACTCTCCAGTCTCTACTTCTTTTTAACTTGCTCCGACATGTTTTTATTTTTAAGTTGAAAGACATAAAACATTTCACTAGAAATAATTACTTTGTTCTGCTTTGATATTAGGGATGTAACGACTCATCGATCTGGATCAATATATTGATTGAACAATCAATGATACAGTGTCAGCAATGCAAAGTGAAAACATCGAGCTATATCGTCATCTTTAGGATACGCTTTTATTTTGAAAGTCTGTCAGTGTCAAACAGCATCAAACATGTTATTTACATTATTTATGTGTTTTTATCTTAGCGAAAAAGAAAGGGTGGCAGCTTCTTCTGTAACAGTTGTGTTGAATGGACATATAATATCGTCTCATACTGATCATAGGTCCCTAAATTGCATCATATTGAAGAGGCATCATGGCACTTAGTGACACTGGCTGGACGATATGGACCTGTTGGAGGTGAGCTGTTTGTCTGCAGCTCTTCATCAACATCTCACTGTGGCTGTTTCTGCTTTTACTCTTCCTCCCTGCCGTATTATTAGACTTGTCTTAAATGAAGAAAAGCAGCCAACAAAGTTCTGCTAATTCAGTGATAAACACATTTCATTTCCTGTACATTCTTCACAATAAAAGTCCCCCTTTATTTTGTTATGTAAAAATTGTGAAGCAGCAAAATCAGGAAACATTGAGTTTTCGAGCAGCAACTTCACACAACTTCTAATACGGCTGATAGCGAACATGAAACAGTAAAATAAAGCAGATGTGTAAAGTAAAAACAGGACGCAGGAGAGAAACTAAACTCCAAACCACAGAGATTCAGTTAGAAGCTACAGACGCACTGAGAGCTGAACACACAGAGGGCCAGATCCTCAAAAGGATTGCACTGCTTTTGCGACCGCTAAACCTGTGCAAATGAGAGAAAAAAATAGCGTGCAATCCACAAAGCACACGCAAAGGGTGAAATGCACGCAAACTGAACACAAACTGCACTGCCACTCCTAGCTGCGCCGGTCCAATTTGCATGCATGTAAATTAGGGAATATTCATAAATTCAGCGCAAAATTGCCCCCTTCCTATGCAAATAAGCCTCATTGCAAATACCACCTAATCCACAAAGACCAGCGCTGATTGCCACGGGCAGTAAAGCGGTGCTATTTAACGCCAGTGAGACCCGTGTATTAAATCCGCGCAATTTCTCTTTCTCCCTCTCTCACTCTCTCTCTCACGAAAAATGATTGCAAATTATAGCATAGCCTATATAAGGGCTGTCATGCCAGGACTCTCCGGTAATCTGTCAAATTGTGGATTAGAAAATAAGGGAAATTTGCCGGTGCTCGCTGCTAGCCGTCCCATCACTCCAACCAAGCTCCAGTATCCCTTACATTTTAAGACAGGTGTACAAGATATCTAAAAACAACTTGTCAATCGCTTACTAACTACAATTAGGTGATCAGAATCTGATAGGCCAACCTTTGTTGACACTGAAATGCTGTGAACATTCCTACGTTATAATACAGCCTAAATGAAAACACAAAGGGTATATGAAGCACATTTATTTATTGTTTATAAAACGGGTGCTTCCCATCCTTAAATGTGATTGGCTGAGCCGCGTTCAGGGCCGTTGTAAAATAGACCGCAGCGTCTGTGTTGCTTGGCAACCATTCTGTCCACTCGATCTTGCTTGGTGGAAGAATGAATAGTTCTCAGTTTTATTGTTGCATTATTACCAATAAATTGTTGATTCTTTTTTTGTGTGTGTTTATTTTATGGGCTATATGTAGGGTAACCGTTTTATAAAGCAATAAGCCCCTTGAAGCCGGGAGTTACAGTAATTTTACAACGGCTGAGGGGCACTGAACGCCCCTCAGCCGTGACAGTGACAGTGACAGAGACAGAGTTCAGTTTGGAGAGGCACAGCAAAGTTTGTTTTTGTATTATAATACAGGGGATTTACGGGAGAATACTAATACGAGAGGACGGCGGGAAAGAGGGGTAAAATACGGTAGTTTCCCGGCCAAAACGGGAGACTTGACAGCTATGCATGGCAGCAGTGATTGTAGCCAGGCGAAAAGCACCGTAATGGCAGGCGCACACAAGTAAGGATTTATCGGAGGAGAGTATCACTTGCGCTCAGCGCAAACTTTGTGGGCGTGTTAGCGCCGGCATATGATTAGAGCAAATTCTTTTGAGGATAAGGTGCTAAAACAGGGCAGATTGCGTGAGCTAATTCTGCGCAAATAATGGCGCTATTAGCAGGAGCAATCCATTCTTTGTGGATCTGGCCCAGAGACTTTTAAAAACACCTTTCTCTCTGGTCTCCTGCAGACAGAGGGAGGAGAGTCTCACAACACATACATGTTGTTGAGGGGGAGAAACGAGACGCTACCACTGTGGCACAACTTGACCCTATATCGATATAAACTGTATTTATTAAATCTTTATCTTGCTTGAAAATATACCGATATATTGTACTGCCCAGCCCTAGTTGTGACATTGGCAAATATCGTATTGTTGTCCTCAGAATGGCTATGATATTATATCTAGACGACATCAGTGATTTACACCTCTATTTGATACGTTGGTTTTTGCTGTCCCCTTTTTCATCAACCTGTTAACTTCTGCTTCTCCTTTGCATCTTCCAAAGAGCCGCTGATGACACTTTAACGAACAGCATGACTGTGTTGGGGTACATCTATAATCATGGCCCCACCTTAATGCGACATGATCCATTTTCCCTCGTCTTACTTTACTCTTGAATTCTTATAATACAGAGCGATAGAAAGGAGGAGTTCTTTGGGAGATGTTGCTCATTGATTACTCTTGATACACAGCTGCATGTAATCTTATCAAAGGTAACGGCAGAGCAATTTACTGCAGCAACTTCATGAAATCACAAGGAAAATGCTAGTAAGCAGTTTTGTAATGGAATATTTTATTGTGTATGCCTATTACATGGTGAACAGTATGTTTGTGATCGAATCATACCTGGATAGCTGCCCCCTTCCAGGGAATCATAGCTGTTGGGCACCGGAGAGGCACTGCCTGTCGAGGAAGAGGAAGTATCTCCGCCTGAAAGAGGCAGAGAGACAGAGTGAAACACAGAAAGGGTTAAAACCTGAAATAAAAAGCAAAGACTGGTTGAGAGGACTAAAGAATTAAATTAATATAGTTAAACAAAGACCCATGGGGACGGCCAAAAAAAGCACAAAAGAACAGAGTACCACTACGAAAAAGCAAAAAAAAAAAAAAGTAAGACAAAAAAGTTTGAAAGATAAAAAAGAGAACGAAGGACAACAACTGTAAATGAAGTCAATACGAACGGAGAGACCAGGGTCAAGATTTAAAAAATAGAAGAAGAGGAGGGAGAGAGGGGAAGAACAAAAGCAGAGACATTAAAGGGAATGAAAAGCAGCTTTTTTTGTTTGGCCATGAAGAGTGCTGCTGTGTTTGGACTCCCTCAGGCCCCGCAGAGAAAGAGAGATGAGGCGGAGTGAGTACTGGAAAGAAAACATGATGAAAAGATGTACTTAAGTCTTGGACAAGCTGGTGTACTGCGCCTCTGAGGACAGAAAACATGGAGGGAATGAGGGGAAAAATATGGAGGATAGAAACACGAGAATAGCTGAAGATTACAAAGCTTATGTGATGGCTACAGAATAGGACTCATTACCATCATCTCTCTGTACAACTCTCCCACAGTCCATCATCCTCTCTCACACTGCCTCTCTCCCCTCTCTCCGTCTTTCTCCCTGCTCTAATGCACACTCTATAACAGGGCTATACGATTACACATTCAACTGGACCAGATATTAAAACCATGGAATGTCAATGGGCCGGACATTTTCAGCAGCAGGCAACCTACTGAAACCTTTTTTTTTTTTTTCAAATCTTTTGGTGATGACAGATTTCAAAACAGGCGCAATAATTGCAGTTATATTGTTCAATTTCACATTTAAATTTGCTTTTTGTGATTTAAAAAAAAGCTGTTCTTGGCTGTCGTTGACTGTCATTTTGTGTGCGTGTGTTTTAAACTGTCCGCATGAACACAAAAGGGTCAAGAAACTGATAAGCTGGTAAGTTCACTCTCTGTGGTCTTACTTCCTGTCTGATTCTCTGCTGTACGTGATCAAAAAAAAGGCAAACATAATATTACCAGAATAAGTCCTGTGGCTGCAGTGCATTATGGTCGACTGCAGCCACTGTTTTTCCTCTCATGTCCAATAATGAATAGGCTTTTCCAGAGGGATTACAAGGGTAGAATATTTGAATGAACCCATTAATCCATGTGGGCCAAAAGGAGGGATCAACAGCAGCAAACCAAGACACGACAGGCCTCTGGCAGAGAGCTCATTGGACGGGACGGGATCCAATTATCTCCGACTAAATCGGACCAGCAGACTACTGGATTATCTGCTCTGGAGGAGCAGGACACCGGGACAGCTTAGCCTTCTTCCACCTCCTCCAAGTTTCTCCTCACACCTCCTCATTCTCCTCTGCCTCCTTTCCTTTCCTCTATCAGATCATACATTAATAACGATGATGCTAGCCCCCTTTAGAACAGACAGCTTTTCTTTTTCGTCTTCCCCTCAACTGTTGATCTTTACATGTTTAGTCACAGGCCCATTTTGCTTGCCCCCGGGCTGTTGCCACCTCTGGTTACAAATAATTAAAGCTTCATTCATACTGCGGCCGACAGTGTTTCCTCTCTAATCTGCTTCTCACAAATGACACTGATCTCATTATCTGGACCATCCGTCCAGTACAGCGGGAGCTCAAGCTTTCGCCCCCAGGATGTTGTTTTAGGTTTCCCTCTAGAGCAACTAAGAGATTCCACGTCTCCTTCATCCCAAGTGCTTCTGACATACTGAAGAGCAAAAGCACTCTGGTTGAGCTCTTGTTCATGTGTACTTGGTGTGAATTTCCATTTTGCACTTTTCCACTTGGGTGTGATGAATACACTATACAAAAATGCAAAACACCTGCCGACAAATATTTCGCATCAAAACTATTTATACCAGCAGCAATGCCGATACCCAAAGCCTTACATCTGTCCCACGGACGATATTTCAGGCCTAAAACATACATACAAAACAGCGTCTAGAAGAGGATCGGCTCTGCACTCAGGATTTCTAGTAAACAGGCTATAGCCCCTTTTACACTGCCAGATTTTCGGCAAATGTTGGGCCGTTTTGCCGGCAATCTGCGAGCGTTTAGACACACAGAGCCGGATTGGCGAGTTGATCCGAGGTGCCCAATTTTCCGCCGCGTAGGGGTAAACATATTGGCAGAACCTTTTTGGTTTAAAAAGAACGAGGCGCCCTTCCACCACGGGAGAGGCTGTTGAAGACTTGTGGGAGGAGCTGTTGATGACGCTGCACGTGCGACCCACTGGCGGTGGACTTAAAAACAGGAAACAGCGGATAGCAGGAATGAGCAGCTAGTAGCAAGAGGGAAACACAAACAACGTCAACACCAACCTGAAAGAAACTGGAAAGATGAGCAACTAGGGAGACAAGGAATTGCGCGCCCTCCTTGCCCTCGCAAACAAAGAGGCTATTAACCGTCAAATGACGGGAACGGTGAAGGACGTCACTGTTTACGTCACACGCTGAGCTACACGTTTTGTTACTTGCTCACGACCCCCATTGCCCCGAAAAAGGCACATTGTGTATGAACAAAAGTAGGCAGGTGACTTTCGCTGCACTCCCCGATTTTGTTTTTATACTGCCAGTGCTGAAAGAATAAAGCAGAAGGGCTGAAAGAAGGGCTAACGATACGGTGCTGGTTATGGTCTCCTAGCAACCACAGGCGCAACATGCCTCCGTGCCCTTGAAAGTTAGCGCAGAGCAGCGTCCAGCGCCCAACTAGGGATGCGTGCAAATAGAAAAATGGAAAAAAAATGGAAGTAATGGATCTTGTACTGCTTTGTCAAGGTTGAAAGAAGTAATGAAGTTTGCTGTCTTGTTTTTTTGGACTACAAAGACTTTGTGTTGCTGTTTTTTAATCCTTATTAATAGTCACAATGTGATTGATCGAAGCCTTCATACTCAAAAGCTCAGAAAAATCTATCTTGTTTTTCACCATGGCATTTTTGAGTTCTGTGTGGCAATACTCATGACAATAAGTGTTTGAAAAAACATCTATTGATGTGCAAATAAATTGCAAAAAAAAAAAACAACAACAAAAAAACCCTGTGTGTAAAGGCGTCTATTATGTTGATGTGTGTTGTACTTTTATGTGAACCGTGCAAACGTATTCCCCTTTCTGGAACAATGAGGACAGTCCTCAATCTGTGTGAACAGAGAAAACACACACACACTGTATGAGCCACAATATGTGTTACACATCCAACATGTGCTTGAAGAAGCTCTGCCATGATAACAAGTACATCTTGTGTCATCCACTTGAGACGACTCTCATTTAAGCACTCGTGTCAGGGTGACTCAGCAGGTTTGGAAAAGAGGGCACGAGAAGACAAAGCAAGAAGGAAAGAACACTGCATGTGACTTGAATCAGACTGATCTACTTGATGGTTCCAGCTTTTCTGTGTTTTTTATTTCTGTAAACTGACATTCTTCAAGCTTTGGAGAGTTGGTCACACAAAACAAGCAACAAATGCCTGGTTCACACAACACGACACGTCTGTCCGTCCCAACGGTCACTATGTCAGATTAGAGGGAGTCATAAAATTGTGCTGTGACTTGATCTTCATCTTCATCTTTCATGATGTATGTGATGTCATCAGGTTATTTTTGTCCTATTTTTATAATTATCATTATTATTTCAGTCACTGATTGTTCATGTCCGAGCCGAAATGTTGTTGTAGTAACGTAAAAAGCGTCACCAGATGGCGGAGCTACATTTGAAGTGCTGCCACCAAATTATGACAGTCACTGAATCCTCCACAAGTTCCTACAAATGTTTCACAATAAAAGCCTTTTTGGAAAATAAAGGGATTCTCTCAACCAAAGTTATAAGGGGCTTTTAATTTTATACAGATACAGGAAGTGTTGAAACAAACGGGAACGAATAAAAAGTAAAAATATAAAAATGAAGAGGGAGTAATAAATAATGGCCCCTTTATAATTTGGTCTGTTTCAAATGACGCTGGTACCCTCTGCAGTTGTGCTAAGTAGAAGCCGCGACTTTTTAATTTTATTACTTTATGTGCGTCTCCATTATGAAGAAATAACTTTGTTAGCTAGCTTGCTCTGATACTGTATTGACTGAAAGATGAATCGAGGTACTGATCAGCAGATTAATCCATAATTAAATTAATTATAAGTTGCAGCTTTAAATGATACAAGTTTATACCACAAGTTAAAAGTCACTTTGCGTAACCCATGTTTATTTTTGTTACCAAATATAGCCTCTTCTTTTCTGAATAACTTTTTATATTTGTAAATCAAACGTAGGAAGAAAAAAAATACAAAAATCAGCCCAAACAAAGGACTGAACAATCAAACAGGAAAAAAAAAATCAAGGTTGACTTACTGGCTTCACGTTAACTGTGATTGTTGCCTTTTGGGACTGAGTAAGAATTTTAAATCCTTAATAGACTTTTAGTGGTACCATTGTCCTAATAATATGATCCTACTAAATTATATTTTTAGATCATTTTGAGTGAGTTTGGTCTCATGTCTAACAGTTTAACACAAGTTATTTGTATTTCGTTTGAATACATATGCCATTAAGTGACATTACTGCTGCATCCAGAAATCAACAACTGGTATTTTGTTGTAGCAGAAAACCTGTAAGAGACTGGGGAGAACTGGAGTGATCACAGGGGAGAATCTTTTTATTAAGAGGTGTAAATGAGTGCGAGCTGTGCAGTCACTTGCTGCTCTCTCATGGGGAGCAGGCGAGTCAGCAAACATGTACACAGAGAGCACCTGACGACAGGGGAGTGGCTATATTTAAAAACTTGTTAACCTCTGGCTGATGACACAGCTCCTGAGGGACGGTCATCAGCAGAGCACCTGAGTGATACATAACACGCATATGCATGATGACACCGTTAAAGCTCAGTGCAGTGTTACATGGTCCAGATATTTTACTTTTCCCCACACAAAATACTTGAATCTCTCTTTTAATCATATAAATTAAGTTCTGCTTTTTTGATTGTAAGCAAACTAATGCAGTAGTACTGAAGCATTTTTTGTGGTGGACACTTTAAGGCTGCAACAAAAGTTATTTTGTCTTCCAGGGCTTTAAAAACCACCTGTATATGTACGGTAGTGCACATAAAGTTTTAGCTGTGCACATAATTCTCAGCTCTACATGAAGTGGTGCATGTTACTTGGCACAGAGAATGTTGTGCAGGGCTGCTGACTCTCACACCGTGATACTTTTTACACACTCTCACGTACACGTTCATTTTCTCATGCAGTAAAAAACAAATTTATAACTGATAACGTGACAAAGTGAAGAGAGGACACTGACAATGGACAGACAAGCCAGAGGAGCGCTGTGTAAACTTGGATTTTATGGTATGGGTTACTTTGAGCATCCAAAAAGGATGAAAAAAAGATTCACAATACAGCAAAAATTAACTACACGTCATGTATTAAACAAGGCTTGCTGAATATGTGACGTCAACAAAGAAGTCCTGGTATGATAAAAATGATTTCCATATTAGGTTTGCTGAAAAGCGCCACGGATTTCTGCTCAAAATGTTCCCATGACCACTTATAATGCACATTACTGTACTGTAGAGTTCAGTGCTATGTTTCCTGCCATAGCGGCATGAAAAGCAGCTGTATTTACAGAGACGTCGCTGCTTATTCAGCTGGAATTATGCCCTCAAAAGCGGGTATTTTAAGCCGAAACATAACGTTTCCTAACTATAACCAAGTGTTTTTTGTGCCTAAACATAACCACACGTTAACCACAGAGATGCTGATGTGATGACACTGTAAATGTGAGAGAACTACTACTGTCTGTTGACGATTTCCTCATATTTTAATTGTCATTAAAAAGAAAATGTCCAGCTGACCTGTAGTGGTAGTTCAGAGAAAGAAGGTCAAATACATCAAATGGTGCAGTAAAAAAAATTATAGTGCATGTAATTTTAAAAGCTACAAGCACTAGTGCATGTACACAGAATAAAGTATTTTGAATCCTGCCATTTATTTACTCTGGGGAGTCAAACTTCTTAACTTCAAATGTCAGAAAGCCGCGATAAAATGCTCACTGCACTTTTCCAGAAGCTTTAAATTCCCACTTCTGTCAAACTAACAGTCCAAAACACAAATATATTCAATTAACAATAAAATAAAAACCAAAAGAAGCGGGAAATCCTCATATTTTAGAAGCTATGACCGGGCGTTTTTTCCTCAACAAATGATTCAAACTGGTAATATTTCATCACACATGTCGCTGATTAATTTCTCGTCAAAAGACTATTTGTTTCAGCACTAAACTCACAACAGTTACGTTTTGAGAGCTGTATCCTACAAACAAAACTTAGTATTTTTATCACCACATCGTGAGGACAGCTGTTAACTGGAGGTGCACCACAGACAGATAATCATATCCCAAAGATGACTGAGTGAGCGAGAGCGAGACTGACAATTAAGACCAGCAGAACCTGGCAGACGCTTTAAAAGATAAACGCTAACGCTAAATGCTCACTGCACTTCACTTCAAAATTTCATGTCAGCGATGGAGCGACAGAGCAAGGTACACATAGATTTAAAAAATGATTCAGTGTCAGTAGTTATGAGTGTGAGGGGGGAAAGACGGCGAGCACTGGGTGAACTATGGAGGGCTGTCGAGGAGGCAGCGGGAAGGAGAGGGAAGAATCTGATTAGCCTCTTAGAAAGGGGGGAAGGTACCGATGATGAGCTGTGGGCTGATTAAGTGTTGGTACGTAGAGCAGAAGTGACACAGACGGGGGAGAGTGGTAGCAATCAAAAGTGACGTTGCACAGGTAGGGGATGGAAACGCACTAATGGGTGTGGCTTTATGAAGGATTTTAGGACAGAGGTGAATGAGTTTGTGAGGATGGAGAAAGTGGTAATGAATGAATTCATTAAAGCAGACCTGCTTCCTCATCCTCCTCCTCCTCATCATCATCATCCTCAGAGCTGGATGACGAGGGGGCTGCAGCTGGGCCTGATGTGGTGGCAGAGGCAGAGCTAGCTCCGCTATTAGCAACATATCCGTACTGCATGCCTGTTGGAAGGGGGGGGAGAAAACCGTCAAAACTGGGTGATCAACAGCAGACAGGGCGGCCGAGATCAGGCAGTCAACTTCATTCCACGTGATGTGTGTGTGTGTGTGTGTTGAAGCAGTGAACTAGCTTCTTCCATTCACTTATCTCTGGGTGAATCTAAATAGGTCAAGATATTTTGAATTTTCTGGCAATGAGAGAGGGTGAACTTGTTTGGTAACAAGCTGTGATGCTCAACATTTACTCTATATCCAAGTCTACGTATGAAACCAGAAACATTTCAGATTTACTGAGAGGTTGGTAAAAACAAAACAAAACAACACAAAGAAAACAAAACAAAACAAAAGGTTCAACAGAGACATCTTACAGCTAAATGCTGACGCTCTCATGGATTCAGGCAGATGGCAAACGCCTAACTGGGTATCATTTTAGTGGGCAAGAGCAGGACAGTAAAATTATTTGATGGTTTTCACGTTTTCACAAGATATTTTCACATTATAAAAAGAAACTTTTCATGCTGTAAGAACAAAGTTAGTTATCTAGTTCCATCCATCCATTTTCATCCGCTTATCCGTGGACGGGTCAAGTAAAGCACCCCAGACGTCCCTCTCTCAGGCAACACTTTCCAGCTCCTCCTGGGGGACCCCAAGGCGTTCCCAGGCCAGATGGGATATATAATCCCTCCAGTGAGTTCTGGATCTGCCCCAAGGCCTCCTACCAGTGGGACGTGCCCAGAACACCTACAACAGGAGGCACCCAGGAGGATCCTGATCAGATGCCCGAACCACCTCAACAAACCCCTTTTGACCATGAAGGAGCAGTGGCTCTACTCCGAGCTCCCTCCGGATGTCCGAGCTCGTATCCCTATCTCTAAGGCTGAGCCCAGACACCCCACGGAGGAAACTAATTTCGGCCCCTTGCGTCCGCAATCTCATTCTTTCGGTCACTACCCAAAGCTCATGACCATAGGTGAGGGTTGGGACGTAGATGGACCAGTAACTCAAAAGCTTCACCTTCCAGCTCAGCTGCCTCTTCACCACAACAGTCTGGCACAGTGCCTTCATCACTGCAGATGCCGCACCAAACCGCCGATCCATCTCACGCTCCATTCTACCCTCACTCATGAACAAGACCCCAAGATACTTGAACTCCTTCAAGAGGGAGCAATCCACCGGTTCCTGACAGAGAACCATGGCCTCAGATCTGGAGGTTCTGACTCTCATCCCGACTGCCTCACACTTGGCTGCAAACTGCCCCAGTGCCTGCTGGAGGTCACGGTGAGATGAAGCCAACAGAACCACATCATCTGCAAAAAGCAGAGACGCAATTCTGAGGTCCCCAAACCGGACCCCCTCCCCGGCTGCGCCTCAAGATCCTATCCATGAAAATCACAAACAGGATAGGGTGAGGAGTTCAGACATCCAGAAAGAGCTCGGAGTAGAGCTGCTGCTCCTTCACGTCGAAAGGGGTCAGTTGAGGTGGTTCGGGCATCTGATCAGGATCCTCCTGGGCGCCTCCTGTTAGAGGTGTTCCAGGCACGTCCCACTGGTAGGAGGCCCCGGGGCAGAACCAGAACACACTGGAGGGATTACATATCTCATCTGGTCTGGGAACGCCTCGGGGTCCCCCAGGAGGAGCTGGAAAGCGTTGCTGAGGAGAGGGATGTCTGGGGTGCTTCACTTGGCCCCAGCATAAGTGAAAATATCTCGTAAAAATATGAATAACATCTTGTTATAACATGAAACTTTTCATGTTATCACCTGATACTGATCAGTGTTTTTTTTTTTTCCCCCATTGTGTGGCAGCCCTGTTCTTCCTCGTCCTCTGCTACAGAATTAACAACCGAATATAACAAAGCTCGGCACAAGAAAAAAAAAAACAGGCGATCTGAAACAAGCACTTGACATTACCAGGAAAATTATGTCAAATAATAATCACTAAATTATTTCATCTTGTAAATTTAATTCCATTTTTTGTAAACAATACAATATCACTATCACAACTTATCATCCTGCAATTTCGTCTGACTGGTTTTTTGTTTTGCCTGTACCGCCCAGAAGCAGTTTTCCATCTGCCGTCTACCTGTTTCCATATAAACTCAGCGTACCCTCACATGCAGACACAACTAGGTGTAAATCAGGCATCAAATATCTCATGTGACTAGAGCACTTGAAGATGTGTTAATGCCCGTTAAAACTCCCAGCCTGTTATCACCCAACAAGCTCAGCCACACGTTTTCCCACTTCCTTGCAAATTTAAAACACATTACAAAAACCGGCCACAATTATCCCCATCACTGCATGCAGTGTTACCACAGCTTTTACCCAACTAAAAAATTAATAGGTCACTTAATTTAACATTAATTAACCACTTAAAACGCTTGTAATAACAATGTGTGCCTTTTAATACATGCCTGTAAGAGAGGTGTGTCCATTGATTGACCTGTTATTATCTTACTAAAATGTTTTCAGTGGCCTGAGGCTAATATCACTGGGACAGATGAAACCAGTTTAAGCACACATTTTATTGGCCACTGGGAGAGGAAAACATAGTAATAACTGCAGAGATAATATGGTAATTTTAGTTTGTTTTTTCATATTGAATATTTGTTTTAATTCAGTTTAGTTTCAGATTTTTTCCAGAGTGTCTTTGCTTGTTTCAGTTTCATTCTTATTGTTCAAAAATATGTAGTCTCACTTTAGTTTTTAACAGTTTCTGATTAAAATATGGGGGGTACTTGTCAGGGGCAAGATTTAAGAAGTTCAGAGTAGGTATTACAGCAACTGACTCTCAGCCATGAAGACATCCCAGTCTCAGAAAACACATGCACCAATGCTTCCTCATGTGTGAAGTGTCTGTAAATTTGACCACACTGACAAAAACTACAGAGATTTCCTGTCTATTTTTATTTTAGTTGACCTAGTTTTTATCTTTATTTCAGTTAACTAAAATGTTTTTTCACACCTAGTTTCAGTTATTAGTTTAGTTAAGTTAGTTGAACATAATAATCTTGGCTTATTTGTCCTTTTACACCTCCTAAGATGTTGTTTCTTTCTTTGTCGGGAGGATGTCAAAGTAAGTTGTTTTTGCAACCTAAATTCTGACTGAAAGCAGGTGCAGCTGGTGCCAGAGTCCTTTGGTGTTAACCTCCTGAGCTGACGGTGAAAGAATTCACATCTCGCAAACAAAATAAACCAGCAGCTGGCTGCTAAGTTCCAGCCCGAAACCCTTGCATTTGTATAAGTGCTCACACCTGCACATTTCAGAGTGTGTGTGTGTGTGTGTGTGTGTGTGTGCCTGGAAATGTACCCGTGTAATCTGCTGCACACACAAAGTGCAGCTGTGAACATGTAATCATATTCACACTCACTGGCATTGTAAATATAGGGCGGGATTTCAAACTGTGCATCTGATCTTAGGCTCAGCGAAGAAACTGCACCAGAGCACGGGAAACCCGAGAGCTGTCGTTTCTCTTATAATGGCTTTAGGCTCAAACACTGAAGTAAAGTAGGTTAGGGAAAAGGTTTCACTTAAACACACATTCTATTCAAAATACAAATAAAAAGGACACCTTCTGAAACTAAAGGTTTGGTGTGGTGTTTCTTCTGCAAGCAGTGAAACAAAAACAGGAAACTGATTTGTTGATTTCAAAAAGAGTTTTTGGACTCAACATTTAAACTAAAGCCACAAAAGTGAACTTAAAGCTATTTGAATTACAATTAAACAGTCCCTCCAGAATCTCGCACCAAAAAAAACTTAAATTTCCAGCCAATTTTGTCAAAAATTACGGTAAAAATTACAGCATTTTTATGTGATTTTTTTGTGGGAAATTGCGGTAAATGACAAAAATTGCAAGTCAGGAGAAAAAAAAAAGAGATTTTTTTTAACTACTGGCTCCAAAAAGTAAGTGATGTAATGACTTGCTATAATAATCATAGTGAATATTCCAAAACCAGCTGCAAATGTTTCAGTTCTCTTCTTTAGTTTTACTGAATTAGTTTCAAAACATGGACTCCAATAATGTTTTCAAAAAATCCTGAGTGAATATTGTAGCTCTCAAAGCAGACAATGTGTAAAACAACATGTAAGCTACATCTTGTGTAACCATAACATTTGAATCAATTCAACACATATTGTATGCATTTAAACAAAGGGACAATTCTTATGTCAATACAGAGCCTTTCTCCATACTGCAGTGACATTAGTGCCATTTGATGACGCGTCTGATGACGTTTCAAATGGCTTTTGTTGAATTTGCGTTAATCATTGCGATCACAAGATCACAAATTTCTGTAGGGCCTGTTTAAAGTGTCCTTTTAAAACACCCACAACGGAGATTATGGCCAGGAAGTTAACTGCACAACGGCAGTTTGTTGACTTCTAACTTTGCACATTCAGAAACATACATATATGAGGCCTGTTGCTAACATTCCCCAATTTAAACATTCAACAACCTAATTTTACAAGCCGCTTTTCATCAGTACCAGCAGCAATGAACAGCAGTAATTATGGTGATTGATCTTTTTGTGTATGTGTGGTATAAATAAGATACAACACACTCACTCACAATTAAACCTTTAAGAACACTCGAATTTGAATTTTTAATACTGTCACACAGATATTTCGGGCAAGATTCCCTTCTTCAGCGCATGTTCTGGCAGTGTGTATGTGTTGCGTCAGAACGCTAAAATTTTTGTTATTACCTTGGTGGCGGCCCGGCGAGGAATGGACTGAAGTGGAGGGGGTTCCTGAGGGTGGTCGTTCTGTGTCTGCGCCACCACTGCTGTGTACGACCCCGCCGTAGGAGTCATAGCTCAGAGAAGCCTGATGGCTTTGGTCGTAGTGTTGGTGGACTGTAGTTTGGGAGGCAACAAAGAAAAGGCAGAAAAACACAAATAAAAAAAGTCGCAACATTTCAGTCAGGGGAACAGAGGTCTGTGTAACCACAGATCTAATTCGTGGATAAAAACAGACACTCAGAACATAGAAGAACTACACTCAGTGTTAAAAGTAAAAACTGCTGTCAATCAAATATCCATTAAAATTTGACTTTGCTGGTGGCAGTCTTCTCAACTCCACAGCTAACGTTCTAGGACTGCCGAATGGTTATTTTTGAAGTGAGAAGAAAGGACAGGAGCACACTGATCAATTTACAGCCTTTAAAAGTGGAAACAGACTCATCTTTCAGCACCACTGTGTCTTCACCAGAGTCAATGAGAGAATGTTTTTGACTTAACGTGTACCAGTATGTTTGATTTTTCACAATACAAACGTGGATACAAACATGGATTTTTGTAGATGTCCTAGCACATATGCAGGTACAATTTAAAGCCTCTCCTACTAAAGCTAAGTGAGAAAAATACAAGACTATGACACATTTGATTTGTAGCTAATTTGAAAGCTAAACAAAGACAAATGTTGACAGCAAAGTATCTGACACCAATGCTGCTTTTCAGAACTGATACTGACCAATACAGCTTGTATGCACACTTCTGCGACACTAAAGTTCATCATCCCCTGCATAAATCAACTGATCACACATACCTGTGCTTCCTTGACCATTGACTGTCGGTGCCAGCTGACTAGGAGGAGCTACACTGTACCCAGGCTGCACTGCTGTTGTGGAGGCCGGCCGAGAGGTGCTGTACTGATGTAGGGGTGCACCCATCTGGGTGGGCATGCCTCCTTGCGTGGAGGTGCTCTGGGAGGAACTCAGGGTGCCATACTGGCTACTTCCTGGCGCAGAAGGGTAGGAAACAATAGGATAGACGGGAGCTCCAGGGGCGCCAGCTGGTGCAGGAACCAAACTGGGCTGCTGCTGCTGCTGTTGAGAGTGCTGTGCAGGGGGAGCGTGGTATGACTGCTGTCCATAGTAAGATCCTGGAGGGGCGTATGGCGGATGCTGCTGCTGCTGCTGGAATGGCTGTTGGTTGTAGTGGGCATTTGATGGTGGTGGTGCTGAAGAGGGGAGGGTGGCGTATGGCTGAGAAGGAGGAGCAGAGCTTAAAGGAGCACAGTATGGGGAGGGTGCTACATGATGCTGAGAGAGGTGGTGCTGCTGCTGCTGTTGCTGCTGATGGTTGCTCTGGTAGTAGTTAGCACTGTGGGCACTGTTCGTAATGGGTGCTTTGTTGGGAGCAGGGGTGCAGTGGGCAGGGATGGTGGGGTAGCTCTGTTGTTGAGGTGGGGCTCCATAGCAGCCTGTAGGTGGATGCATGGATTGGTATGTCTGTGCTGGACCTGGAAAGAGGGGAGGGATAGTCAGGTGCATGTACAATTAGCATGGTGTAAAAAATAATATTCTACCTACACCAAAGCTCACAAATAAAGCAGAGGTTGTCAGTAGCTGCAAACAACAGGCTTCATCAGCAGCTGGTGCTTCAGCAGTGAGGGTTAATACCCGGTTAGCTCTGTGCTGATTACACATCCCTGACAGCACAGCAACAGCCATCAATTAAAAATAATCTATTTTAATGTAAATGTATTCGCCCGGTTGTTCATCAAAGCTTCAATATAAAGCAGACCTTGTGAAATGATGTCGCGCAGTCTGTCACACAACTTTTATTTTGCTATGTATAATAGCATCGTTGAGCGCTAGCTTAAAAGCTAACGTTAGCCGCTAGCTTGAAGGCTAACGTTAGCCGCTAGCTATCTCTGTAGGGTTTCAATGCTTCGGTTAGCTCTTGAGTTAGCTAATGTTAGCAACTGGCTAGCTGAGCTGAAACCGTCAGTTTTTGCCGAATTTACACATCGCTCTTATTTATATTTAATGTTACTGCTCAGTTAGCACCAGAGGACAGCTGTACAAAAATAAAATATATAACTGCTGGACAGATAATCTGATAGCCCAGAGGGTTAGCATGCTAACGCTAGCGAGCTGGCTAATCGCATCATCCGGCCTGCGTTACCATTCTGGTAGGGGGGCGCAGCTCCTCCGTTCGGCGTTGAGTTCTGGCTGTAGCTGACGGAGCTGTTCAGGTTTGTGAAACCCGGCGCAGACATCGCTCGGTCCTCCCGTCCTCGATCCCACTGATACACGGGTGGGTTAAATACACATGAGCGGCGCTGTCCCGACGCCTGGTGTCACCCCCGGAGTATGCGGCAGAGAGGTCGCTGCTGGTCGGTGAAGACCCGGGCAGCCTGGCCAGGTCCGCTCGGGCTGAGACTGAAGCTTCCAGTGAGGATGCTGAGCAGCTGAGCCTGACTGCTGCCTGTGGTCCTAACGCTCCCTCTGCTGGGCGATCTCTGCAAGTATGTTTAATTCATTCTGTGTTATTTCATTGAAAACACTTTCATATAATCATTTATGTACATTACTTTATCTAATCCAATTTATTTATTTATTTATTTAACCAGGAAGTCCCATTGAGACTGAAAATCTCTTTTACAAGAGAGACCTGGCTGAGGTAGCAGCCAATCATACACATTAACAGGCAACAAATACAACACAAAAACAAAAACCCACAATAAAACAGCTATTCAACCAACCCACCAAATCATAGAATGCAGTGATGAGTATTTGCGTCTGTAATAAACCGTAGAGATGCATGGTACACTGAATCAAGGCTATGTAAAATGGAGGAGGTTGCATGCACATATAATGTGTCACTGTAATCAATTACAGACAGAAAAGCGACCTCCACAAGTTTTTTTCTTAGCACTGAAAGTAAAACAAGACTTTTGCTAAAATAAAAGCCAATCTTTACTAAAGCTTCCTCACCAGAGCAGCAATATGTACACTAAATGAAAGCTTGTCATCTATCCATAAACCCAGGCACTTGAATGGCGACACTCTTTCAATGGATTTACAGTCAGAAGTGAAGATGCTAAAATCATCCAGCAACCGTGAAGACCACAAACTTTGTTTTGTGAGCATTTAAAATCAATTTTAAACTCAGCCATGCTCTTTGTAATGACTGAAATGCAGTACTCAGTTTGCTTTGCCCAGGGGTCACTTGTGCAAAATGACAGGAGGCCAGGGGCCAGCTGCTGCAGCAGCAGCATTGCTCAGGTGTATGCAAGGATTTCTGGGATTTGAGGAAATTTATAACAGCCCAGACCACTGCTGGGGGTCCAGAGGATCCTCCCATGAGACGATTTTTGATAAACAAGTTGATGCTTTTTGTCAACTCTGACACCTTTTTACATTAAACGTCCAAAAAAGGTGTGAATTTATTTTCACTGTGGATTACAAAATGGTTGGAGGGCCACCTGGCACGCTATCACGGGCCAGATTTGGCCCACAGGTGTACGTTGAGTGTCTCAGATTTATACTATAGATGAGACAAGTCACAATGCAACCTGGGCTTTTTATTTCTGCACATATATATTTTGTAATTTGCACAGTGAATAGATTGTTTAAAGCCTTAGGTACTGAAAAGAATATCTTGTTTATAGCTTTTGAATCTCCTTTATGTCTTAAGTGTTTCATTTATTTCACTCCTGTAAACAGTTCTTACTGTAGAAGCCCTTGAAATTAAAATGTATTATTCCAGATTAAACATCAGCTACAACAGCTGCTGTTATTTTGATACCAGCTATTTTATATTCACAACTTAAAACTCATGTGTTGTATTTATATTACTTATAAGTAAAATTATGCAACCGTATCTTTCATAAAGGCTCAGGGATTAAAATCTGTCATACTGACACCTGCTGACATTACTAGTGTAGTTTGTGGTGGTCTGTTGTGGTTCCATATTAACATATTACGCTGAGATGTGTCAGGCAAAATAAGGCACAGTTGTGTTGCACAAAATAATGGCTTTAAATTTAGCATATATTTTAGTACATTTGTATCTCCACTTTTTTTGCAGCACAGCTAATTTAATTCAATTTAATTTTTAAGTTTAATTATTTATTTTTAATTTTATATACTTTAGTAGTCCGCAAGGGGAAATTCAATGACTTAGATTTTAAATTGTGTTAAAATAATATATATATATATATATATATTAAAAAAAACCAAAAAAACATGTAATTGACATAAATGATTAACAAACCACTGATTGGGAAAAAAAAAAAGATAAATCCCATTTGTACAAAAGCGTGAGGCATTCCAGTTTCACAAAAATCATGTTTTAAAACTCAGATTCTTCACATGTATTCTTACATATTCTCTATAAAATATGAACAAACAGTTTTATCATTGAATATCAAATTCACACATCAATAAAACTTCTTAGATAAAGTAATTCCCAAAAATCATAAAAAAAAAAATCTCAACTTTAAAATACACCGAGCACGTTTCCACTTCCCAGTTACACATTCTGGTTTATATCCCCGTGCTGGCAGCGAGCACTGGTGTCCAGTCGTAACCCCTGTATCGTCACACATCCTGAGGGATTCTGGGACGTCCATTGGTGCACTCACACTCCTCTTTCTGATGCGGAGGAACAGCGGGAGATTCCTCGTTGTGAGTCTGTCCTTTGGTTTGGCAGGTGGGGCAGCAGGCGTTGTGTCCGTCCTGTCGGCAGTCGGGACAGGACAGGACCAGCTGACAGCAGAAGTTGGTGGAGCAGAGTTTGTACTGGTCCCAGGGACAGCCGCAGTACCTGCAGTCTGGACGAGGACACAGAGCTACTTAAGTCTGACATGAATTTAAATACAATATTATGTGTTAGTGTATATTAATGTCTTATGATACTGTTAAGAATTACACAGACTAACCTGAGATGACGTCATCGTTGGAGGAAATGGCGTAGCGTTCATCAAACACAAAAAGCTTCCCTCGATAGAAACCCTCCGGGAACTGCTCCAGATACTTGTGGATCCCACCTTTCAGCTGGTAAACCTCTTTACACACATCCTGCAGGTAAACATGTAAACAAAACACCCACTGTAGGTTGAAACTGTTGCAAACAATGTGTCTTTGGGGCTGCGTATCTGAACTACAGCTAAAAGTTTTGTCATGTTTTCAGTAACTATTCTCATTCAGTCACAGTTGGTCTGAGGACACAAGCAGAAACAACTCAACAGCTCCCTCTTGTGGAGAATCAGCAGCCTATATGAGTAACAGCACAACAAGCCGCTCCCCTGAGGTGCGTCACATTTAAAAAGATTGATCTTACTTTGGAGCGGAGGTATGCGGAGCCGCGCTCACAGCGGATCCCTCCCGTGCAGTACATCAAGACCTTCTTGTCTCTGAACAGTTCCAGGTTCTGGTCGACGTAGTCCGGGAAGTAGCTGAATTTACGGATGCTCGGGGCCAGACACTGAGTGAACTGTCCCTGGAGGGAACAAAATAATTGTGATTCAGCATGACAGTCAAACATAGCAGCCGAGCCTCTGTTTTGTTTGATTATGGGAACTGTGAGGAAGTTTCTCGTTTCCTGCCAGAAATCCTTCATTCTCTCTGCATAACAACCCTGATTCATCTTAAAACAGACACTGCACTTTAACTGCTTTTATCAGCTTCTGTTTCAACAGTCCTTTCTTTATATTTGTTTTGAACATGTCAAAGTAGATTTCAGTCACAGTTGGGACAGACAATAAAGTCTATCTATTCTATTCTACATTAATGTTTTCAAGAAAATCCACATAAACCGGGAGGTCCTGGGTGAGTCAGCGTGAAATGACCCATAAAGGATCCTGTAGAATGCGTCCATGTCAGTTTGTGAGGGAAAGCTGATGTATGACTCACAATTTTACTCTCATAAAAGTTGCGGCAGTCCAGGAGGATGGTGTCGGTGCACAGGTCCCCTTTAGCCAACAGAGCCTCCACCTCTTTATGAAACTCCTCCGGCTCCAAGTGAACTCCTGAGAGGTGAGACAGATTTGTAATTAACACGACGACCACAAAATCACAAAGCAGAACTTCTTACAGAAAGTGAAGACATGAAAACACCTGCCAATATACATAAACTAAGAATACAACAAACTGAAAATAATTAAGTTAGAGGCAGGATTTTTTTGTACTATGGCATTAGTGTTAATGTTTACACAAACTGTACCTGCCAGCTGGTAGGAAACAATGTCAGGGTCCATTCCCATTGGGACGATTTCTTTGTAGACGCCGACCCTCAGGTCTTTAAAACACTCTGCGCCACCATCACTTGTCTGAACACACACAGGGACAAGAAACAAACACACTAGTAACAATACAGGACTATTATTAATATTATAATTCATCCATCCATCCATTTTCAGCCGCTTATCCGGGGCTGGGTCACGGGGGCAGCAGGCTGAGCAAAGCACACCAGACATCCCTCTCCCCAGCAACGCTTTTTCAGCTCCTCTTGGAGGACCCCGAGGTGTTCCCAGGCCAGATGAGATATATAATCCCTCCAGTGTGTTCTGGGTCTGCCCCGGGGCCTCCTATCAGTGGGATGTGCCAAAACACCTCTAACAGGAGGCGCCCAGGAGGATCCTGATCAGATGTTGAACCACCTCAATTGACCCCTTTCGACACGAAGGAGCAGCGGCTCTACTCCGAGCTTCTCATCCTATCTCTAAGGCTGAGCCCAGACACTCCACGAAGGAAACTCATCTCAGCCCCTTGTATCCGCAACCTCATTCTTTCAGTCACTACCCAGAGCTCATGACCATAGCTGAGGGTTGGGACTATCCCTTTAAAGCTCAGCTGTGGCCACACAGTGCGACGCAACACAAGTTCATATTCATGCAGAAACATTATCTTTAAATACTATCACCCAACGTGAGTTTTCCGTCCCCGTCTGACCTTAAAATCCTCCTTATCCATCTTGAACAGAGGGTGTGAAGACATTGCGTCGATGTAAATGTCTGTGGCCACGTTGGTGCCGCCAACTGTTCCATTGATGCCTTCAGTCCCCACCCTCACCTGAAAAAGACAATCATGGTATATGTGAAGGGGACGGCTACGCTGGACCAAACATTTGTTTGTTATTACAGTTATAGAAACATGTTTCAGGTCTTAACATTCCTCAGTCTCTCAGCTGGAAGCAGGATAAGAGAATTTATTCACCTTGCCAGTTAAGTGGAGCTTCTCACACAAACCTTTCTGCCAGGCACAGATGACATGTGGATCCTTCACCTGACAGTAGCGATAATAAAGCAGAACCTTACCTGGACCCCTGAAAGAAGAATTACAGTGAGAGAAATCAGTCAGGATTTAAAGTTTAGAAGGACATGGACGACATGACAACTGAACCCAGGCAGGTGAATTAAATTTGACCAGTACTTCTGAAGCTGCTGCTCAGAGATGTGGCTAGTGTCAGGTATCCATGCAGAGATGTCCACCGGCTCGGCCTCGCGCTCGTCAGGCTGCTGTGTTTCAGGTTCTTCCTCCAGCTGGATTAACAGACGCTCGTAAGTGGCCTGTGTGAGCTGCTGTATTTCAGCATCATGATTCCTGGCCACGTGTTTGTGGATGGCAGAGTGTTCACTGAGAGTCTGGCCACAGCAGCACCAAGATGAGCTTCCTTCCTTCTGACTGACGTCCCTCTTGGACGCCACAAAGGCAGCAAATGACTGTAGAGAGGGAAAAGTGGGACGTTTATTCGCTTTCACAGCCAACGCTGCAGTGTCAAACTACCAAATAATCATAAATTTAGACCTATTTTTGGTACTGATAGGCTAATTAAGACGTAAAACACAATGTTACCTTCAGACTCAAATATGTTTTAAAGACTTGCCTGTTATTTTGACAGACACTGGTCGTTTTTAGTGATAGTTGATTACAGTATGTTTGACTGGTGCATGAAATGTGCCATAAAGTTTTGATTTATTCCTCAAACCCTGCTCATGTTACTGTACCTGAACACACACTGAGACACAACCATGTGTTCAGCTGTGTTCACTAATCTGTAAATCTCTACAAAATAAAACCACACATTATACAGATGTTCAGTATTTCTGTTGTTACTCACCTTCCTCCTGCAGAGGCTGTAGCACCTTCTTTGTGAAGCACAAAGTTGTTTCTCCTGTTTCAGTTCATTACACCTCGAAGTATCAACCTCCCAGTCTATGAACTCTGAGCAAACTGTGTCATCCGCTGCCATGTTTTTAAAGATCTGTTTTTGAAGATCTTTAAAAATACTATCAACTTAGTTAGCTAGGAAACAATATTTATCTAAGTTAAAAGATGCTACTTCCGCTTTCTTGTCTGAACATGTAGGAGTAATACATCCCCGGGACAGTCAGTGTTAACCTAACATTAGCAAACATTAAATACAAAGTCCTAAACAAGACAAAATATACATTTTTATATCCAACTGCCAACAAGCGTGCAGCACAAAACCAGTCAGAGAACACGGGACAAAAAAGGCCGTTGCACCTTCCGGTTAACCCGGATGTGCCTCACTTGAATCAGACCGCTATTATTTTTCTGCATTAGCGGCCAGGCTGAATGATCTAGAAGCTTGTTTAGCCGAGTTATTAATTTGTTGCTCTTTCATTTCCTCGGTTAATTACCTTGAATTTACAGCGAAGCGGAGTGTAAAGATGTCCCGGAGACGACACAGCGACGGAGAGAACGACGGTTAGTGGACGTTACATGTGTATTACAGCTAATTCAGACGTTAGGCTAACGAGCGGGGGCTAGCTAACGTTAGCCTGTAACGTTAATCTTTTGCACAGTGCGCTCACGCTGATGCTGATTGATGAATTAAATCACGAGGCCAGGTTTGAGACATGTCGGTGTGACTCAAAGAAATGAAAAGCACTCATTATTTATTCATATTTGGTTTCTTATTCGTGGCTTGAACGTGAGGAGATTGAACAAACTGTTCTAGTAACGCTATCGGAGGTACTGTTAGCTGCTGGGCTAACTACTGTTAACCAGTGCTCCTAATTAATATGGGGGCGGCAACCAAGTGTTGTGAAGAATATAAAATATCTCAGTGAAAGTCGTTTTTATAAAATGTACTGATGCTGTTTTCAATCAGCCATAAGGTTATCTGTGACGCACTGATGTGGGGCTGATTAAAACTGCTTATTGATTAGCATTAGGGAAGTTCACCCTAAAACAGATTTTGTTGTTGTTATTTAATTGAACAAAGGGCTGTAATACAGACCCAGTATACAGGGGATAGTGTACAAACAGAGCAACAACAGAAGAGCTATGGGTCCATCACACCAGACAATAATAATATAGCAAAGTTTACATATAAAAGTCTCTTTCTTAGTTGAGTTATTGCTCATCATCCTGCAGGAAAACAAGTTTTTTTTTGTTGCAAAACTTACTTTTATGAATAATAAAAATTTCAAACCTCAGTATCACTTTTATTTAGGAGTGTACAATATTGGGGTTTTTTTGCAGATATCCAATTTCTCACAAGTAATTTGACCGATATATCCCTCTTTCCCTGCCTGATTTTAATGATTAAGTCTCTTCTGTAGTGGAATAACATCACATTATGCATGCATACTCTTATGGTGATGGTCCACCAGCAGATGGAATCGTTAAATACAGTACTTTTCAATGTATGTGATTTATTTTATTGTGCAAATTAATAAAAAGCCTGTTAGCCGAGTCTGATAGTTCATTTTTAAAGCCAATATTGGCCAGTACCGATGATGTGCTGATACTATCATGCATCCCTACCTCTATTATAAAATATATTTGTTTTTTCGTGGGTGTTTCGAAGGAATCAAATGCCACATTTTCCCTTAATAATGTAAAGTCTGTGAAGATGTGCTCAATGACAAATCTGCAAAGGTCTTGCCAGGAGTTCTTGGTATGAGAACAGTGCCAAATTATTTGTAAAGCTGTTTAAGATTATTCAGAACAGAAGAACAAGTTGCGTTCGTGTCTTTTTTAATAAATTTATACATGTTGTGATTGTCAGAGTAAGGTTTATAAATCATTTTGAAGGACATTTCCTTAACTTAATTCTCAATAAGGTCTTTACGAGGAAGCATCCACACTTTCTTCTGACACATATCATATACAAACTCATTTCAGTTTCCTCGACATGTAGGGCGGAGACAACGTCTCTTTGAAAGAGAGCACATATGAGCAAGAAAAAGGGCCATTACAAAACACAGGCTCCAGAAAAACAGTCCCACTGCTAGCCTCTTTATTAATATTGTTAAACATTTACACCTGCTGGAACAGATGACACACTCTGTACGACTTCAGAAAGGACTGGGAGAAAAAATGTGGAGAAAATATTGTGCCTTTTTAACCAGTGAGACAGATGCTACATGATTATTGTATGTATCATGTATGAAGCTTTATTTTAAATTAGGATAATTAGTCTTGTCTCTGTAAACATCCCGTGACCTCATGTTTTTTTCTGTGCACTGTTTTTCTTTTTTCTTTTTCTTTATTCCTAAACAGAAAATGTTCAGAAATAAAAAGTATTTAAAAAAAAGAAAGAGGGCACATATGGTTCTGTTACTACTTTGGGGATGTAATGAGAAACAGATTTTCTTCTACAGGAGAGTCAGCTGACTCGGAAAGATGCGTATCTAAAAAGTTCAGAGTCCAGTAACTCTTAGATAACGTCCATGGATAACTAAAATACATTACGCACCAGCTGTAGATGAGAAAAATGCTCGTGTCCTATGAATCGTTTCAGTATTCACTGTCTATGCTGCTTCTCTAAATTTTCTCTGTTATTGAATTTAAAGAGTGAGTACCCATTTAAAGCAATTTAGCATCACACTTCAAGAAATTTGGACGACTCTCGAGAGACAGATGAAAAAAACAGTTGTCAAAACCAATGCAACAGAGTTAGAGACATCCGTACTTTCAGTCCCTTTTATGGGTCAAGCTCCAAAAACACTGAATCAAACATTTCCCCTAACTTAACGTCGTCTTCTTGTACATTTTGTTGAGTTAATAGGTAAAGCTGATGGCATTTCTCTTCGGTCTTTGTTGAGCTCTTCGTGTATACATTTAAAAAAGCGCCCTCTAAGGAGAGCCTCGTTAAAAATCCCAATGTGTTAATTCTGTTTTAGGGTGGATTTCCCCATCAAGGCTGCCCTTGAGTTATTCTCTCAGCTTTTGTTTCTCTCTCTGCTCAGTCTGTGATTATTTTGTTTTCCCGTTACCCTTCCAGGAGGTCAGGCACATAAACGGAGGAGAACGTCAGAGCCCATTGAAATAGAAGACCGGCTGGAGTCACTGATATGTCGCGTGGGGGAGAAGGTAAAGGGTTTTACATTAACTGTGTTCAGGTCTGTCTCACTCTGATCTAAACCACTGAATCCATTGAATTGAACACACTTCATTGTCTAATTTTTTCTCTTTACAGAGTACATCATCTCTGGAGAGCAACTTGGAGGGCCTGGCGGGCGTTTTGGAGGCTGACCTTCCAAACTACAAAAACAAAATCCTGCGCATTTTATGTGCAGTGTAAGTTCACATCAGTTCTCATCCTTTGACTGCTGAATCAATCACTGTGTGTGTGGTCGTTTTTCACTGAGTTGTCTTTTCTTGACAGCGCTCGCCTCCTACCTGAGAAGCTGACTGTGTATACGACTCTAGTCGGCCTCTTGAACGCCAGGAACTACAACTTTGGGGGCGAGTTTGTGGAGGCCATGATCAGACAACTCAAAGAGACACTGAAGAACAACTTGTACAATGAAGCCGTTTACTTGGTAAACTTGTTTTTCTGTTTTTTTATAAACACCTAAAATGATGCTTAAACCTTTTTTATTTTTATTTTTATTTTTTTAATGACATTGTGTCTTTTTCAGGTGCGTTTTCTGTCTGATTTGGTCAATTGCCATGTGATCGCTGCTCCTTCTATGGTGGCCATGTTCGAAAACTTTGTCAGTGTTACTCAGGAGGAAGATGTACCACAGGTGGGTAGAGGTCGAGGTGGAGTGATCACTTGAGTAAGAAAGGAGCTGATGAACTACTCGATAAACTTTACACTACAGAGTGAAATTAACAGGTAAACTCTACACATTTAGAGTTTACTGTGAAAAACATACATGTAATTTAAACACCAGCTCGCTGTAAGTTTGGATTAAAATATCCACTGTTTTCTCAGTAAACTTTGAGGTTAAAATGAGGAGTGTGTGATTTTGTAAGTGGTCTTGTTTGCGTCCTCAGGTTCGGTCGGACTGGTTTGTGTACGTGGTGCTGTCCTGTCTGCCCTGGGTTGGTAAGGAGCTTTACGAGAAGAAGGACGTTGAGATGGACCGACTCCTCAGTCAGATCGAAGGCTACCTCAAGTACGATGTCGCTCACTCTTCTCTTAGTTATTTGTCTTTTTCATTTTTTGTTTTGTTGACTCTTTAATCACCCATTTCAGCTTATTCTTAATCTGTCAGTTCGTCCCTAACGTCACATTTCTGTCATTTCCAGGGGGCGAGTAAAGACGCACGTTCCCATGCTGCAGGTGTGGACAGCAGAGAAGCCCCACCCACAAGAGGAGGTGAGAGACGGATGACAGAAGTACATTTGTCCCTTTTTATAGTTTAGAAAAAATAACTATTGTGGATCACATTCCCATGACGGTGTCCTATCCTTAAAGCTTCCTCTTGATTATATATTTATTTAATCTACAATACACAGAACTAAACTTCTATGTGTTTATTCTTGTCTTTATTCTATTGATGTATTTATTGATAATGATATAATGCACATTTTTATTTTTATTTATTGACTTTATATTTACATACTTTTATTTTAACATACTTCCATTTCATAGTCTTATTTTTACCTCGTATAATTCTGTGTTCTTTACGTCTGAGCAACTGTAACAAATCAAATAATTCCCCTTGGAGATCAATACAGTATTTCTGATTCTGACAAACATCCTGCTTGGATGTTTGTCAGGTGTTTTCTCCCACCAACAGTTCAAAGCTACTCATTTATTTTTACGCAGAACAAAGCAAAGCATCAAATTCTCATGTTTAAGAAGCATGAAGCCAGCAAGTGTTTGGCTTTTATGCTTAAAAATTATTCAGACGGTTATTCTATTGTCAAAATAGCTGCCAATTAACTTTCCGTTAACTGACCAATCGACTATTCGACCAATCATTGCCGTAAACCTGCAAGATATCACACAGGCAAAGCTTCTGCTGCTACAACTGCACAAGGTTTTCCTCTTTGCTGGAATCCCACACATTTCTGTTAGCGTTAATATCTCTCCTCCTCCTTCTCTTAGTACCTGGACTGCCTCTGGGCCCAGATTCAGAAGCTAAAGAAAGACCGCTGGCAGGAGCGTCACATCCTTCGTCCATACATCGCCTTCGACAGCGTGCTGTGCGAGGCCCTGCAACACAACCTGCCCCCCTTCACCCCGCCGGGCCACATGCCCGACGCCCAGTACCCCATGCCCCGGGTCGTCTTCCGCATGTTCGACTACACCGACGCCCCAGAGGTACGTCACACGATGTGTTTCTGTTTTTCTTTCTGGTGTCGTAACCATTAGTGGATTTTATGTCCTTTACATTGCAACGTATAAACTCTGAGCTGATGGTGAAAACAGACTGGTCATCACAGCTAACATTACTTTTAGTAATTCTTTAAAAGGATGTGAATTTAGCGGGACACCTTTGAGTCTACAAACGTTTGTCCTCTTCACCCTCAGGGTCCCGTTATGCCCGGCAGCCATTCTGTGGAGAGATTTGTCATAGAAGAAAACCTGCACTGTATCATCAAGACTCACTGGAGAGAGAGGAAAACATGGTGGGTAACACACGTCAGCACCTCTGTGTGTATCTGAATCGCCACGTTGAACACAGACTCACGTCTTCTGTGTTTCTTTGACCCCTCAGTGCGGCCCAGTTGCTCAGCTATCCAGGGAAAAATAAGATCCCTCTCAACTATCACATCGTGGAGGTACACTCACTGTTTTTGACAAACATGCTGAGAAGTAAGAGAAGAATTAGAGGCTGATTTAAAATATGAATTTTGTTTTTTCAGGTGATCTTTGGAGAACTCTTCCAGCTGCCCACTCCGCCTCACATCGACGTCATGTACACCACGCTGCTTATTGAACTCTGCAAACTGCAGCCGGGGTCGTTGCCACAAGTCGTATCCTCCATTGTTTTTGTCTCTGCAGTTTATGTTAAATTAATGTCTCCGCTTTAAAAGAGACTCTTCCTTAACACTTCCTGTCAGCTGGCCCAAGCCACAGAGATGCTGTACATGAGACTGGACACCATGAACACCACCTGCATAGACAGGTAACTAAACCGCTCGTTTACTTTTACTGGACGAGCGAAACACACGACTGACGTACTTCCTGTCTGTGATTTAACACTTTGATCCATTTCCTTTTTTATTTCCAGACTAATCAACTGGTTCTCTCATCATTTGAGCAACTTCCAGTTCAGATGGAGCTGGGACGACTGGTGAGTGTTTCTGTGACGGACAGAGTGAGATATTTATTGTTTTATATCAGAGAAAAGACGTCACAGTTGACGGTTGTGTCCTCTGAAGGTCTGACTGCTTGACTGTGGATCCAGAGAAACCCAAGCCAAAGTTTGTCAAAGAGGTGCTGGAGAAGTGCATGAGGTACGAACACACTGTTGAAATGCTTTTAAATGTGAATGTTTCTTCCTCTGCACTAAGCTGAAGTGAGTTTACTCTTGTTCTCTGACATAACTTCTCCATCGTCTGTCCTCGTCCCGGCAGACTTTCATACCATCAGCGAATAGTGGACATCGTCCCTGCGACCTTCTCAGCCCTCATCCCAGCTGAACCCCTCTTTATGTACAAATACGAAGATGAGAGCGCCTGTAAGAACATTGTTTTTTTTTTTACTCAACTGTAGTGAAATGTGTGGAACCCCATTTCCACCAACATGTTAGAAAGAAAATCCTGTAAGTCATTATAATGAGAAACAAGCCTCCATAATTATCTGCTAAACCTGAACTGGGTTCCACAGATCTCTTTTTAACCATCAAATAAGTTGAGACATGAACACCTAACAAAATGTCTCCCTTCTCTTGCAGCTTCGTTACCGGGTTACGCAGCGTCCATCACTGTCGGGAACGCCATCAAGAACCGAGCGTCCAACGAGGAGATCATGACCATCCTCAAAGAAGTGCCCAACCCCAACCAAGAAGACGATGATGGTTCGTTTCTTGTTTTATTTAGCTTCATTTTCATTTCATAATGTTAGGCAGCTTTCTTCTATGTACTCTGCAACAGTGCTTTTTTGTGGTAAAAAAGTCTTTGTCTTCCTCTCTCTTGTTCCAGACGAGGGCGAGAGCTTCAACCCTCTGAAGATCGACGTGTTCCTGCAGACGCTGCTCCACCTGGCCGCCAAATCCTTCAGCCACTCCTTCAGTGCCCTCGGAAAGTAAGTTCACCCGCCACAGTTTACTTTCTTTGTCTTTTTGCCAGCTTTCAGATTTGTCTGCTTCACATAACAAACCAAAAGACACAAAATAAAATAAAATGGAAACTGCTGAAAATATCTTAATAAACTAAATGGGTGTTTATAAAAACCTTTGACACCGGGGCGCCCAGTGTACAAAGGTTGTGTCCTTGCTGCAGTGCCTGCAGGTTCAATTCCAACCCATGGCCCTTTGCTGTGTGTCATCCCCTGTCACACTATATCTGTCCTGTCAAATGAAGGCCATAAACCCAACAAAAATATCTTAAAAAACCTCAGACGCTCAAAAAGTTCCCCAACAGGATTCAGCAGTTGTACATAAACTGTATAGTAGAAATGGACGTAGCCATCGTGTGGTCGCGCGTTGGTTTGTGGACTCCCATTCTGTGGTCGCGACTTTGACATTTTGGACGTAGCTATCTTGATTTTCGGAGCCAGAATTGACCATATTTAGACGAGATGGTGGATAGGCATTGCTACGAAGCTATCCTGGTAGCTACGCCCCAAAGCATCCCTCGCTTCATCGTCTGTTTCACTCTAAATAAGACTATGATGCACAAAATGAACATCATGTTGTACTGAGGAAGACTTCAAACTAGTGACAGTGACCATGAACAATGAGGGAAATGTTCACTGAGGAAATAAATTAAATTAATTAAAATCCAGAAGTAGATATGGAGGTAAACATGGGCCTTTTCCACTGTCACTTTTGGCCGTGCCCATTCAGGCCAAGCTGCGCCAACTTGCGTTTCCATTATCAGTGTAGACACACCGAGCTACACGAGAGATGGACCCTCTCCAGTCCCGCCCTCAAGTAGGCAGCGGTGACATCTTGCCAACTGTAGCCCACCTCCAGCGACCCCTCTACTCCCCCTGAAACAAGCCGTGTGTTGTGAGACTCTCCTCCCCTCTGTTTGCAGGAGACCAGAGAGAAAGGTGTTTTTAAAGTCTCTGTGTGTTCAGCTCTCAGTGCGTCTGTGGTTTGGAGTTTAGTTTCTCTCCTGCGTCCTGTTTTTACTTTACATACCTGATTTATTTTACTGTTTCATGTTCGCCATCAGCCGTGTTAGAAGTTGTGTGAAGTTGCTGCTCAAAAACTCAACATTTCCTTATTTTGCTGCTTCACAATAAAAGCTTTTACATAACAATAAAGGGGACTTTTATTGTGAAGAATCTACAAGAAATGAAATGTGTTTATCACTGAATTAGCAGAACTTTATTAGCAGCTTTTAAACGTCATCACTCAAGACGAGTCGTCATCAGTTAAAGACACACCTTCGAGAAGGTCGCCCTGTTGGAATGGAAATGCAAAATGCTGTTGTGCTGCCCAAACCAAACCAAACCACGTCCACATTGACTTCACTTCACTTTCAGACCTGGAGGCTGCGTCCATGTCATTTATACAGTCTGTCCTATAACCTCCATTGAGTTCTGTATTGAATGAATCTGTCCTGCGGCCTCACCGTCATCTGATTCCTCCAGGTTCCATGAAATCTTGAAGACCCTGACAGACAGCGACGAGGGCAAACTTCACATCCTCAAGGTGGTTTATGAAGTGTGGAGGAATCACCCGCAGGTACACACAATACAAAACACACGCTTAAAGAAACAGCAATAGAGTCATAGCGTAGATGTTCATACACACATATGTTCAGTTTATAATGTGTGTGTGTGCTGCGTCACAGATGATCGTGGTGCTGGTGGACAAAATGATTCGGACGCAGATCGTGGACTGTGCTGCTGTGGCCAACTGGCTCTTCTCTCAGGACATGGCTCATGAGTTCACCAGGTGGGACACATCAAACTCAGGGAGACACTCCGCATGACGACATCTAGTTTTTACCATGTTCATTCTCTCCACTCTGTCGGGACGTAAAAACTGAGCCTCTGTTTTCTGTGTTATTATAAAATCTCTCTCATCATCATCCAGACTGTTCATCTGGGAGATTCTGCACTCGACCATCCGGAAGATGAACAAACACGTCCAGAAGATCCAGCAGGAGCTGGAGGAGGCCAAGGACAAGCTGGAGAAACAGCAGCACAAGAGGGTAACTTTGATGATGATGATGATGATGATGATGATGATGATGATGATGATGATGTCAGTCAGGTTTACTTTAATAATGGATCTAAATGTTGGATGAATTGAGGTGGTTGAAGAAGGAGAGGTTAATGTTTGTGTTTGTTCTCCAACAGAGGGACAGCGGGGACGACGAGGACATGGACAAGAACAGCGAGGACGAGGAGGGTCAGTTAGAGGAGCAGATCGAGAGGCTACAGGAGAAGGTGGAGTCGGCTCAGAGCGAACAGAAGAACCTCTTCCTCGTCATCTTCCAGGTACTGAAGGCTGTCGGGAAACTCCAAGTTTTCAGCTCAGATTCAGAGCAGTCGAGAAAATGTTGCTGTTTCCAAAATGTCTTCAGCTCATCCAGTGAACGCTGTGGTCGCTCTGAACAGATCCATGTGTGAATATTTGGAACAGAATCAATGAGAAAGGACAGAAACGCACGTGATCTTGCATTTTAGTTTAAAGATTCTAATACTAATTGAGTCTTAACGTGTAATTCAGTAACACATTTTATTGTTTACACGACGTACCGCTCCTGTTGAGCGCAGCTTTGATATCTGTCTGTTTCTCTCCCGCAGCGTTTCATCATGTTGCTGACGGAGCATCTGGTTCGCTGTGAGACGGGCAGCGTCGACATCAGCACGCCCTGGTACAAGAACTGTATCGAGAGGCTGCAGCAGATCTTTCTCATGGTAAAACACACACTCACCCTCACACACACTGCAGTAACACACTCTGTGTAGTCTCTCCATGACCTAATGCGTGTCCTCGCTCCGCAGCACCACGTCACCATCCAGCAGTACATGGGAACCCTGGAGAACCTGCTGTTCACGGCAGAGCTCGACCACCACATCCTGGCCGTGTACCAGCAGTTCTGCGCCCTCCAGCTCTGAGACACACACACACACACACACACACACACACACACACACACACACACACACGTGGTTGGATGAGTTGTGGACTTGTGTTCACACCGTACACACACACACATTAGAAACTACCAGCTCTTGCATCAAGAATCTCCTCGTCACAGTTTCTTTGTTTTTTTAAATTGACCTGTTTTGTGTTCTGGTGCCATTCGACTCGTTAGTTTGTGCGACCACGACCGAGGACGTCTGATAAATCCTCCATTGTTAATTTGCCGTAGTGTTTTGTTTTGGTTTTGAGTTTTTATTTTGACTTCCTGCTCGTACTCTTATGAATGGGTCTTTTTAAACCTGTCTGAACTGTCTGTGGAGAGCTGCAGGAGCGACCGCAGGAGAGCAGGCTTCAGGTCGGCTCCGATTGATTCTGAATCTAGAGAGCGCTCTACTTTTTTATATTTGTTTTATGTGGAATTGGGAAAGAATTAAACTCTCCAGAGTCTTTAACCGCCTGCTCGTCTGTGTCAGTTTCTTTAACTCAGCCTTCAACAGACGTCTCCGTCTCTGATCTGTCTCATTCTGACTTCTTATGTGGGAACATCAAGGAACACCACTGACCACTGGGTGAGTTTCATGGCTTTGAAAACCAACGTTTAAGGTGGTTTTAGGACAGATTTACACATGGCCATAGACAGCATTGTTAAGCCAGGCAGGGGAAAGACAAATTCTCTCAGATTCTCAGACAAGGAGCAATCGTCAAGATTTTGGTCTTAACCACTCTATTTCATCATAAACAACCAGGAATGGGGCTCAAAGTGCAAAATACTGGACTTCTCCTTTAATCCCAGTTCAGACCAAACATTTCTTATTTCCAGGTGATTATAAACTAATGAAAACACAGTTAGGAATATTATATACAGTTACTGCCAATAAATGACCGCTCCACGCTGTGCTGTGCCAGAGAAGGACCTGCTCCATAGTAGGTCCAAAAACCAGGCAGCCTACTGTCAAACCAATAGCAGTGACGTCTCGTGGAGAGCAGGTTTTGTTAGTCTAGTTTCAGGGTAAAATCACCTCCTGACAGTCTAATGCTGTTTAAAAGAACCTCCCATGAGGAGAATCAGACTCAGGACGAGCAGCTGAATATGTGAGGTCACATTTTATTGACATTTCAAGGCATTAAACATGAGACAAACTCTCAGTGTTACAGTCCTGGCCTTTAGACACAGTGCAGTGACAGGAAACAAGATGTCCTTTAAATGATCACATCTAACCGCACAGGAAGTGATGTCAGACACGTCTCCCTGTTTTCTAAATCTTTAATAAAACACATTACCTCTTTGGAAAATACAAAACATGGTATTACTGGTCTTTATCAGTGGAAGACGTTAAAAAAAAAAAACATTCAGTACAAAGTTAAACACGACATCTCTATCTAACAGAATCAGGGTTTCATTTACTCCCTTCATTGCACAAACCCAAACCGTCTATAAAACTAAAACATCTTTGAACATGTTTCACGTCTGCATTTCTTAACATAGAAGTTTATTTTTTAAGTACAACTTTAAGGCATTAATAAGTGGTTAAATGCTGTTTTTGGGGTGTTTTGTTTCCACAACACTGTGACAGACACCTGAGTGAACACAGAGGATGCTCAGTGGTGTGACCTGTCTGGTTCAACAGGAAACAGTCTGGTTTCAGCTTCAGTTTACGCAGGACTGAAATCCACACATTCAGTTTTATACAGAAGCTGCAGAGTGTCAGTAAACCTCTTCTAGTGGTTTAATAGTCTGAGATCAGACGAGTCGTTCAGAGTCTGACGGCAGCAAATGTTTAGAAACATCAGGTTCTGCTGTTGGTCCCTGAGAGTCAAACTGATCCACAGTTGGTCTGTGCACGGCGGCAGAAAACAGACAAGAATGTGACGCCGCTATAAACCTGCTGTTTCAAGGAGCTCGTGAGATCAGTGACTGCTGAGAGAAATCTGAAGTTGGAGCGTTGAGGGAACGTCGAGGGAACGTCAGGGACGAACCTTCAGCTCAGAGAGTTTGTGAGAACATACAGTGAAAAGTTTCCTTTAAAGAGAAAATGTGCAGTTTTCCAGAGCGAGTTTAATCATGAGCTGCATCTTGTTTTTGGTTCGTCTTTATTTTCTCTTCAATCAGAGTGTGACTGTTATAAACGATCTCGTCCAGCTGCTGGAGGAGTCGTGTCTCGCAGGAAGTCGATCATGCCCACTTGTTTTAGCCCTGTCCTTATTTGGTGTCAGAGTTTAACAGAATCAGTGACTGTATTTGAGACAAACTGCTTTAAATTGAGACCAACTAATTTCCTGTCTTCTAAACTCAACATGTACAGACAACACAGTTATTAAGTAAACTGAGTGTTGCTGCTAGAAAAGAAAGAAACGGTTTCATCCAGACACCTCAGACATTTACAGAGGAGTGGTGTAATATCAGATACATGCACACTATTACTCACAATATGTCAATAAACTCTGTTTTGATATTCCAAATTAGGCCTTTCTCCAAATGAAGCATTTTAATTAAGAAACATGGGACATGTCAGAATTATTGAGGTTTACGGAGCACTTTATTGGACATCTGTACGCTGCATGAGGAGTATATGTTTCAATGAAGGTGTTGACACGTGGCCTGTTAACGCACAGCTCTGAGTTTAACACAACTCATCATCAGTTAGTGAGGCCGTGGTGATGAAGACGCACGCTCCAAAGAAAAGCCCACTTTCCTGCTCACAGGGAAAACACATCTAGTTTTAAATATTACGAAATATTTGGAAATCAACAGAATTCTGGATGTGAACAAATATCACAGAGTCAACCTTTTAAAGATGGTGTCTGAAGGACTGAAAGGAGACTGCGTTCACACAATGCAACAAGCACGAGCAGCTTCAGCTGCTCCACTTTCCATATTGTTGACGTGATAAACGACACGTTACATTAATGACGGGAGAGACTCACCAGAGGATCCATGATACCATGTGATCATGATACTTAAGTCACAATACAATATTACTGCTGGTTTAAATATATTGGGATATTTTGCCTTTTTTCAACTGTAAATTATTTCCCCAAAGAAAAACTTATATTATTATAGTCAGCTACCTAAAGTTTAATTTATATTTGAAATTTATATAATTAAAAAATCTAAACTTGGCACTGTGTGACGATACGATGTTGCCACACACAAATATCGTGATATTATGTCGTATTAAATTTTTTCCCCGCCCTTATTTAATCTGCGTATGCACGGCTGTTTCGCTAAATATTAGTGGAATATTAATTTTAATTTGTCATTAAACAGATAAGTAGGAATGCTGTCTTTTACAAAATTAACGAAATATTTTTTGCATGTTAACGTTGTCATTTGTGAAATCTGTGTAACAGACAGACAGACTGACCTCGTCCATGAGGATTCAGGAAATTAAATTTGGGGGAAAATTGGAAGACACGGAAGCGTTTATTTCCCTGAAACGTCCTTCTTATGTTTTTTATTATTGTTACTAACTTCATCTCAAATTATAAAACAGCCTATGTTTTATTTGAGTTCTTCAGTTATACAGTACAAAGCTGTGCCTGTGGATCACTCTGAGTTTGACCTGTTGCTGTTCACTGATCACATACAAAGGAATGCTCAAACAATGTTTTAGCTTATCAAAAAACTGTTCAAATGCACATGATCAGCAGAGGAATGTCAAGTTTGTGCTTCTATTTCTCAAACACAGTGGTTAGAAAACAATCGTTTAAACTTAATTTCCTTCCTACAAAGTACAAAATACTTTTTTGTGTAAAAGTATAAAATCTTTTGATTCATCACAGGAATGTATTTTTTGTTTTAAGTGAAGGAATGATGAAGAACGTCTGCTGAGTTCATGCAGATACGTTCTTTTAATATTCTCAGGATTTCATTCATTCATTTCACTCAGTGTACAGAAAATAAAAGTTTGGCCCCGACAACAATGTGTTGATTAAAAACAAACGAAACGTTTTTTACCTCTGAATCTGAGGCGACCAAAAACCAAAAACCAAAACAAACTGCTTTCCTTGTGTTTTGCACCAGACAAACTGCAGCAAGGATCCATCCCATAATCCCCTCTGTCTCTCCCTCGTCACGAGTCTCTCAGCAGGTTCACGTCTCCACACTCGGAACGTGCTCCACGTGGTTGGTCGTCCAGACGTCGCACTGTTTGTTCCCGTAGGTGGCCTGCTCCTCGGCCTCCAGGCGTCTGTAGCGTGTGCGGAAGAAGATGACGAAGCAGCAGGTGAAGAAGCTGCACAGCCCCGCCATCACCAGCATCGGCACTGAGGGCCACAAACGTTCACATTAAACAACAACTTCAGGAACAGGGACAGGAAGTCGACGTCAACGACAGAACAAAGTCTACAGAGTGTTAAAGGTTAAAGTCCAGGAGGTCGTGTGGCGCCCTGCAGGACGACAGAGCCTCAGATTAACATCTCCTTGTAGTTATTCTGATTGTTCCACGCCTTTGCACTGAATAGTAAAGGATGTTGAGGATGTTGAGGATGTTAAGTGACGACATCAGTGTTACAATTACTGAAATTTTACATCACAAACAGCTCGACGTTCATAAATGAAAAACTGCTCAACAATCAAAATACGACTGAGTAAACGTACACAAGTAGAGTTTCTGTTTTCTGCATTTAGAGTCACTGATTGCAAAGTTTCATTTTAAAATATTTCTGACTTCACTGGGTCAAAAATCTCTGGACACTAAACTGCACATGTTCTGTACGCTCAGCGTAACACTTTAAATCAAACTAAATCAAACGCCGAGCTCTGACAGGTTCGATTTCCACTGAGACGTACGCCTTTGTTAGATGCTCGCGGTGTAACATCATGTGACCTACCTTTCCAGCTCAGGATGGCGTCCCCGCAGGTCGACAGAGGAGCTTCAGTGAGCCGTTTGGTTAAAAGCTGGAGGACGATGATGTAGATCACAGACTGGACCTGACTGAGAACATCACAGAGAAACAGGCAGGCTTATTTTCTGTGATATAAATTTAAAAAGTCAAACAAAAAAGAAAAGAAAAATATATAAATAAAAATGCATAAAAATAAAAAAGTAAATAAAAATGAATAAAAATATATAAATAAAAATACAAAAAAACCCCAATATTTAAAAATGCATAAAAATAAATAAATAAAAAATATATAAATAAAAATATATGAAAATAAAAAAAAATATATAAAAATATAAATAAAATCTAGATTTTAAAAATACCACCCTCAATAGCATTTACTTTTTAAAGAGTTTTTTTTCAATGTGATGCACAATCAACAGTTAATTTGCATATCTCTCAAATGTTCATTTTACTTTCTTTCACATGAAACATAATCTGAGCTGCGCAGGCTGACACCTCTGACTCTGCCTTTAATGATTGTCTTTGAGCAGTATCAGAGATCTGTGGAAAACATCTGGGTGTGTTTAATCTCCACATTATTTTATAATAACAATCAGTCAGTGGTACCCTGATACGAAGATGAGTCCGGCTGACGTGGCCTCTCCGACGGGATACGAACACTCCACAGACAGCTCCATGGACACCGGGTAGATGGAGAACCCAAAGAAGCCAAAGAGGGAGCAGACGACGGCCACGGCAGCTTTCTGATTGGGTATCAGAGACACCTGAGGAGGAGGGCAGATTATCAGAGTATTAGCAGGGCAGACAAAACATAAATTAAAAAATCTAATGTTGCATGTGGACCTTGTTCTACCCAATAACTTTCACATAAATGTGTAAATATACATGTGAGATAGCGCACCATCATGATACCACTTTGGATTTAAGCTTGGTCCTGATTTACTGAGGTTGACGTGTCTGTTTATTGACACGACTGTGGGACACTGAGCATACAGCTCATGTCCAGTGGCTTTAACTACAGTGTTTCCACAATTAAAAGCCAAAACTCAGCTCACTCATGGAGCCGTGCAGCCGCTGCATTGACGAGTAGACGGTCCTGCAAATATTTCACCATAAAACGCCTTGAATTAACAAATGAATTCTGTCAACTGAAACGTTGTCAGGGGGCTTTTACTTTGAAAGAGAAACCCTCTGTCCTGGGTTCTGATTTACTGAAGTCGACCGACTCAACATTTGTATTTGTATTTGCGATCAAAGCTCAAGTGGGTAGCCGACAACCAGGTTTTAAACATCCAAAGAACTTCCATAAAAATGAACTGCCTGGAAACCAGACCTGTGGCTGTATTCACAAACGTTCTGAGAACACTCAGAGAGCTCCTAACGTAGCCTAAAAACTATTAGTGAGGAGTCCTAGCTTAGGAGTGATTTAGGAAAGTTCTCAGAGCAACTCTGAGTGAGGAAGGGACAGAAACATTTACCTTAGTAAGGAGGTGTGTTTGACCCTGTTGTAGGTGTGAGGCTGTCTTTTAACAGGTGTGATTGGTTGTCACAGACACACCTGTGTGTGAGCCTATAAGGTGTGGACACCCAGTGAAATGAACTGCTGGCTGTGAAAGTGCCGTAGGTGTTAGTGTGATCACTGCTGAGGGAAGGTTGAGACAGACTCAACTCATCACTGCTGCACTGATGTGTTTTTACAGTTTTCCTAATATCTGTTGAGTGTTGGGATCATTTTATTTCTGGTGTTGTAGCGTTAATTGGGAAATGTGTGCGCATTCCTAACGAGATCAACCACACATCCGACTTCTTCGTCTTTCCACCATTTTCCCCTCTGCTTTAAAGTCCTCCTCTCTGCTCCTAACAGTAGAGAGGACGAGCTCTTTCAAGGCCTGAGACGCTCTGAATAACCTTTATCTTTCCAAGGACCTCGTTTTATTTTAAGGGGAAATTCTGAGAAAACTCTTTGTACTAGGAAGCTTTGTGAACACAGCCCCGGGCGTCTCATTGAGACAGGACAAAATGTGACGCTGCACTGGGCTAGTAAAGGGACGGGGCTTTTAATTGAGATTTTACAGTAAACAGTGTGTCCAAAGTTTAAAGTTGAAGACTCTGTAAAATGAGCTGCTGTTGCATTAGAAATAAAATCAATATAGTAACTTATTAATTCACATTTATTCGTTTTATGCCGTAAATTTAATATTTTTCTTTTATATTCTTCAAAGAATAAAGTCAGCAGCATGCGATTGGTCCATTTGTGCAGTCAAATAATGCACCAAACACTCCCTTTTTATGTGAACGCCCACAGATCCTGAAGAAGAAAGCCAAGGTTAACAAAGTGAGTTGATAACCACCATCATCCGTTTCCTCTGACCGGGGCTTTACTCTTTGTCAAGCCACCAAAAGCAAAGTGAACCTGCCTCTGTTGAACCTGTGTCCTGGTTCATCCCTCAAAAACACTCAAGGACGGCAGTTTTGCTCCATAAATCCTGAGTTCTGTATATAAAGAGAATGACAACATATTTCTTTCTTCACTGCTGAACCTTGATGATGTGTTGGTATATTTGAATATCCACACAGATTCTTCTTATATAAGCTGATAAATAAACACTGTAAATAATCCAGAGCTTATGGAAGGTAAAAACAGAGAGTTTTCTTTATGTTGTCGGCGTCCTCTGGGTGAACTCTTCTCGTGCTTTTATTTCTACTGGACTTTATTGAACTGCTGCGTTTTCATCAAAGTAAAATATAGAAACTGTCACAACACACTGATGAACAAAAGCCATTAGACTTTAAAGTGTTTGAACATCAAACACAGCGACTGTTCATACTCTGTTTGTTTGTGTGTGCACCATCAACTCGTGACAGACGTGCAAAGTAAATATACTGTACACTTCAGGCAGGAACGACAGCCTCCGTGCAGCATCTACACACTCTGATCTACCTGAGAGTTTGCTTCACCTCAGAGGGGTTGTGTTTTCTGAATGTTTATTTCTGTACATTTACAGTTAGCAGAAGTTCTGAAGGTAATGTGACAGTTTACATTACTTTAAAATAAACTAAGAAACTTTCCAAAACCCCTAATTACTACTTAAATAAATGATTAAATTAACTGATAACGGCCTCAAACTGCTCCAGCCTTTTCTCCTGTCCACTAGAAACACAAATCAGGATGTCTACAGGTGTCAGACACTTTATTTAATGATTTTTTGGACATTTTAAAAATATTTTTCAACCAAATTTAAGACTGATTTTAGGACAAATTTTTCTTTTTCTTCTTATTCAAACACTGCAGGTAGGAAAAGTTTAAAAGTAGTGTGTATGTGGTGCGGTGCAGAGGCAGGTTTAATTTGGGAATATGGTTATTAGTAAGTTAGATTAATCTACATTATGCCAACAGATATGTTTAAGTATGAAGTAAAATGACCGTATTAAATTCAGGGGTAGATTTAAAGATTTGTAACATCAGAAATGTGGACTTTAATACAAAAGAGCTTAAATCATGTTGGGAAAAATAAATTAAAAGATGGATACATTAAATTTGAGGTTCAACATATACTTTTTTTCACTTGTCCAGTCAGGACAGTCGATCGAAACTCTACGTTCCCTGAAGTCATTCTTCACTTGCCCCTTTATTAAGTGTTTAATTTATTAGCTGTTATCAAATAACAACAAAGACTTTGGTTTATTTTTCATACCTAATCTCTGTTGTGAAGCCTTGTTCTCAAACTTGCGGCAAATGACACAATACATAGGAGCGATCACACCTCTAACACCACCCAACCTAACTCCTGTTTCCTGGATAAGTGAAGTAATCGCTTGCAGCTCATAAATGTTGTCTTTCCCTATTTTCTTACAAGTGCGTGATCTGTACCAGGCTTCTGCAACTCTCAACTGAGAGGAGAAGAAAACAAGAGGGCTCACTCCTCGGCTACTTCCATCATCAGCATCACAGAAAAACGTTTGTTTAATTCTGTTTGCACCACAGTGTGTTGCTGTATTTACTGGCCCTGGGCAATCAGGAAATTCCTGTTACTGAACCCTGAAATTAGACAAAATGTTTGTGGCGATTAAAACATCACTGATTCAAATTTAAGGCTATTTAATGACTTTTAAAGCCTAATATTTCTATAATTGAATTTAAGACATTTTAAGACTTTTTAAAGGACCTGCAGACACCCTGCCAACAGGTGTGGAGTTTAAAACTACTCCTGTCTTGTGTCCTCACCACTGAGAAGGCGATGCAGGAGAGAGCCGTGAAGCTCATGTTGATCTTTGTGGCTTCTATGAAGTTCTTCGTCTTGTCGACGTAGAGGCCGAGAGCGGCGGCACCTACGATGCCAAACACGATGAAGAGAGCGCCGCAGATGCCGGCAAAGTCCTGCAGCAATGAGATTTTATAAGTTTAGGGTCTCTTCTCTTTCCTTTTACTCCATCAGTTACTTAAGATAATTTCTGTACCGTCAATACTTCCTCCCAGTTTTCCCACCTATACAGTCTGCTGACAAACACTTCATCACTGTGTGGTGCACTTCGACTGTAAACTAACATTTATTATCCTCCCGGTAAACTCACATTGGTGTATCCTTGCACACACAGGATCTGCTCCAGCAGCGTGGAGAAGCAGGTGAAGACGGCGATGCCGGAGCCGAAGCACAGCAGCAGGATGAGGTAGGCTTTGTTCTTCAGTAACTACAGAGGAAACAGACAGACGGATATGTAAGAGGAACCTCACGGGAAAATTACTGCAGTCTCTGCAGCAACAGCTTTCAACATGGAGCCAAAATAACAGAACGCACAGAACATAAAGTGAGCTGAAATGATAAAACAGAATTAAGTAAATGAAAGGAGGAGTAAGAAAAGTCTTAGTCAACCAAATAAAAAAAAAAACAACAACTTCTAACTCCTTTTGGGAGCTGCGCCTTGTCGACATAATGCTAATAAATGTGAATGAAGAGACGCCACTTGTTGCTGTGCAATGATGACAGCATAACAGTGAAAGCCCTGAAAAAGAAAACTAATCTCTAGCTGCTGTCCTCCGAGACCCACCTTTGATGAGTCTGTCACTCTTCGATGTAGAGAAACAAGATGAGGCTTACGTGACGCTGTTGGAACCGGCTGAGAGAACTGTTTGTGGCAGAAACGCTAGGGTCTAGGTACCATGTCTGAAGGGTTACTGTTGGTTCCAAAGGTACTGTACTGAAAGTGTTTGGTGGAAATGGGGCTTAAGTGTCAGCCCTGTGATAGTCTGGCGACCTGTCCAGGATGTACCCCGCCACACTTTTCCCTCCCTCATCAAAATCAAGCCACCTCAGCTACAAGTTGTTGGAAAAGAACGTGCATGTGTGTGCATCAGCCGGTTTTCCCTGGACCAAAAAATGTTAGGTATGATGGTTGAGACGATGATAAGGATTTCTGTGTTTCATTAAAGCCAAATCAAGTTGATCAATAAAAACTGATGGATGTATCCAGACAGTTTGGGTACCATTCCTATTTGCTTTGTTTACAACCTGATTATCTGACCACTCTTATTGGCGAGGTCGCCAATTAACGTGGTGAGTAGAGTGTTATTAAAATCTGCCTAATGCAGATTAAATCATGAACCTGAGTTAGGAGAGTAGAACACACACACATGCAGGTCGAACCACTGTATCCTCACCAGTTTGATCCCCTGGAAGAATGGCTCGGAGCTGGAGGACTCGGCGCTGGCTGATGGCGGCGTTGGGGGTGAGCTGCTCCGTATCCCCACTGTTGCTAGGAAACAGATGATGCATGCTGGGATCGCATAGGCGAGCAGCTAGAGGAGGGATGAAACACACATAATGTGATGATAAATGGGTGTTAGCACCTGAAATCAAAGGCAATTTATCATCATTAGCAGGTGAGGTGTCGCGGAGCCACACAGTTCAGCTGTTGCAGTTTTCTGTATTAGCAGCTGCAATCCCACAATGCCCTGTGGGAAACCTCTGATTCTAGGCCAACTGATGTCTTTTTTTTTTTTTAAAGAACATTTTGATAGTTTCGCCGTTACTGTGAGTTCACAGGAGACAGTGACAGAAAACATGGGGGAGAGAAGGGGGATTAAACGCCACAAAGGCTCCCGGTAAATTTGGATTCAGGGGCGCTGCAGTAATCTGTAATGTGCCATAAACCACTCATCATCCAGGACACCTCGCTTTAATAATGAGGTCATCTGTACCCAAAAATGTGCTGCAGTTCTGCATTCAGACCTTTTTACACGTTGTTAAGAGATATAGTTTAAGTTGGTTAACTTTGCTCCTTAAAGCCACAACAGTGGATTCTTCTGGAGACTAAATACGGCCCCGTCGACATGTAAACGTATTTTGACATACTGATATTTTCCTCTAAGTTTGGCCTCGCATACGCAGAGTTTTAAACACTAAAATGGAGATTTTTGAAAAGTTTCTAAGGGGCAGATTGTTCAAAACTCTTTACTTTGTATTAGGGATGCGCGGGATTAGACGTCTAAACGATTAAATGTCCGCCCCCTCGCTAGTTGGCACCAGAAATATTAGTCGGTTAAACCAATTAGTGTTTTATTCATGTACAAGGCTGCTTAACTGTCATGCAGCCACCCACCACTAGTGGGCGCTACAGAGGCGTCAGACAGCAGTCCCCCTCCCTGCGGTAATGCTAGAGTAGACTGGAGTTTTAAATAAGAGAGATGTCCTCTCACAAAACCAGCGCGGTTTGTCATATAATCACTGGACTGGAGCGATAAGCAGCCACATTCAACTGAACACACATTCAACTCAAGCATTTGGATGTTAACCTGCATGGAACGACGGCTGCTGCTGCTAGCGGTGCTAGCCACCCTGAGACGCTGTGATCCCGCCCGGTCTGAGAAGATAACGCAGCTCATCAATGACCTGGCAAGATATGTTTCCACTTAACTTTGTTGAAGGTGAAAGCGTCAGGACGTTAATGCAACATGTTGAGCCTGAATGTTCATGTTCACAGGGTGCAAAGTGTCTCGTACTTCAGCGGCATTTAAAATCCAACATGGTGGTTGAAGATTGTGATTAAAGGCTTCAAAGGGCTCTTAATGCACACTATATTTTTGGGACAATGTTTCAAATACTCAATAAATTGTGCTAAATTTTGACTCCATTGAGTCTGATCAGGTTTCCCGTACTCCCTGTAAGACTGTCTGTTAGTTCAGCTCACCAGGTCGGGGATGTCTCCAGACGTTTTAGCCACCATGGGAGAGATGATGTTAGCCAGCAGGATGCCCAGGGGATTGGCTGAGGAGGGAAAAGAGAAGTGTTACTGAGGGTTATTCTTGTTTTTGTCCTATGATCAGAATTAATGCAGACCTACTGCACTTTCTGTTCCCTGTTCCAGTCGTTGCAGTTCTTATCTTCACACACTGGCTATGACACAGAATATAAGAAAACCGTATCTTCAAGAAACAACTAATATTACTCTTATCTTTACAACGAAATTAAGTGTTTCAATCTCGTTTTTTTTTATCCCTGAACACATATTTCATTTTTCTGCTGACATGCAGAAATGCAGGTGTTTCCCCACACGTTGCAGCACGTGCTGGAAATGAATCACTTCCTTCTTATTTGTTACACAGAGCATGAAAACAAAGGCAGCGTGATATGATGTGGCACCAACACTGACACAAAATATAAACAAACATGTCAAAATAAATAAATAAAACTCTGCCTACCAGGCTCTCTTTTCCAATTAAAGTTAAAATATTTTATAGAAAAGAGTGTTTTAGAGCCAACATTGAAACGCAAAGTAAAAAACTGGGTGTTTCTTTTCTCCACAAGAGCTGAACAATATATGTAGTAATAAAATATTTCAAGTACAATAATTTCTTTTCCAAAAAGGCCTATTTCTACTGAAGTTTAGACACCAGCCAAAGGTGTTTTCCTTTTTATTGCCACCTCACAATCAAATACTTTTAACTAGATATTAAAAAAATCTTTATAGGACAGTTTTATTACCTGATAATATGGATGACAGATTAGCTGGCAATTGGCCGACAGCTGCTCCAAAATTATAAGGTTGTTACTTAGAGTCAAAGATGTACCTGGTGGTTCAAATAAAGCTGACAGTAACGGGAGTCGTTCTTGCTTGATTGTTAGATTTTATAAAAATGGTCTTTTTGGCGATTTGTCTTATCCTCTACATCGAAACATTTTAGGCGTTTTTGGACCAAATGACCTTTTTCATAATTCTAAGAACCCTCGCTTTTTGTTGTGTCTGCACCACAAGAACTCAGAACGATCCTAGTTCTCATAACGCTGATTTGAAGGACGTCAGCTCCTGTTTCAGAGTACGTGCTCTCACAGCAAAAGAAGAACCACAACTGACGTCAGTGTTGCCAACTCCTCAGTAAGGAAAGTAGCTATTGGCTGTCCTAAAAGCCGCTAGAAGTGGCTGAATGACATCATCACCTGATGTGCGTACTTGGCCATGCGCATGTAATTGTAATGGACGCTGTAGGAGAGAGGAATAACATTGTGGGAGAGAGAAAGTGAGTTAAAAACAACCCTGAATGTGTTTGGAACTACAAATGAACGTTCTTCTGTCGATTCTTGTTTTTTTTTAAAAGTCACAATTCCAACCCTCCTCCTTTGTCCTGGCTTGGAACGAACAATGTGACCCAAAAGAGACACATGCAGTGATTTATTTTAGACAGAAAATTTTACGTTTACATCCTGTCCTGACTGTAAGCCAGTCTGGATGCAGAGGGGTGAACATCTCCTGCTCTGACTGCAGCTGGGAGGGACTGCGGCGCGAGGACTGGGCCGAACGATTCGTGCTTTCACGTCAGAGTCTCCTAAAATCTCCAATAACACTAGAAAAAGTCGCCTGATTTGTCGCTAGTCACCTTTTAAAAACGAGTCGCTAGAGGGGCCTGAAAACTCACTAGATATAGCAACAAAGTCGTGAAGTTGGCAACACTGAGTGTGTGTTGATCAGTCAAACACAACCAAAGCAGCACAGACCACCATTTTTAAAAACTTGTCAGAGTGTAAACAATTTCACCACAGACTGTACGGGCTGTAGCTCCTGCTGCAGGAGTGTGAGCTCCGTGCCACGGACAGAAATGGCAGAGCATAAAGGTCCAGGTGGAAAAACAAGACAACTCAATCATTTAGGATTTTACTAGAAGAAGGAAATCGCCTGTTGATTTATATATATAGATCCCAGGGGACGTTTTTTTGTATTTGGGAGCTGTTTAAATGTGTAATTAGTGGTAGATTTGATTTAGTTGAACTATTAATATTGTAACAGAATCTGAATCTCACTCTGAGTTACTGTTGTTGTTCACAAACTAAAGAAATGAGAGATCATTTTAGCTTTTACTGAAGATTTGAAGGCAAACTGTGAAACTATATCACTTATTTTGCTGCAATTCTATTTTCATAAATTAATATATATTTATTTTTTTCTCCACTAATTTGTCATATTGTCAAGAATATTGTTATCGTAAAAACACCCTCAAATATTGTGATATTATTTTAGGGCCATATTGCCCATCTCTATTGCCTGCTCACTTGATGCTGAACCAGTTTCAAAAACTGCTCACATCAGTCTCTGTGACCAATTTACACATGGAGATAGAGTCCAGGTAGAAAAAAAGCAGAAGTTATCCTTTAAAAAAAAAACCACACAGTCCTCTTTTTATATTACGTGTGTATCTCATCCAGCTCTCAGTAACAACAAACAGTGAATCACTCACACATGGAGGCGATCATGTTAGCGGTGGCACGCTGGTGGTCAGGGAACCAGAGAGCTGCCAGCTTGGTGGGGGTGAAAATGATGAAGGGCTGAGCGAAGGCACCGAGGGTCTGACCCAACATCGCAAAATTGTAGTTGATATGATAACTCTCCCGCGGGGATGCAGGTGTCCCGAAGAAGCGCAGCAGGGCTCCGAACATGTTCAGCCAGGCTCCTGCAATCAGCTGCAGCGGGAGGACGGCACAAGGTCATAATGTTAAAACAGAGTCAAGAAGTAAACACACACTCCGTCACTCAATTTTTGGTGCTAAAATTTTCTGCTGATGAGGTTTAAGTTTCTGCACATGGTGCTCTTGTCTTTATCAGTGGGTCATGGTGGCTATCGCTCCTCATGTCTTCTACTACTACCAAATATGAATCTTCCTGTCCTGTGCAGAAGAAGAGTGTGTCACATCAAACATCAATCTGTAAATGAGAATAAGCAGATAAATCTTATGTGCATTCTGCATATCTTTCCTCCTGGACCTGGAGTGTTTCTTTCCTCCTCACTGCTAAAACCATTCACCACTTGGCCGTCATAAACAAACCCCAGCCTGGACTCCACTGTTTGAATTTAAGATCTCAAACTAAGGTACGAACTAATTTCCTGTAACACGCAGGTCCATTATCAGCCAGAACAGTTGCATCCTACAATACAAATAACACAGGAACCCCTGGTGACACCTCAGTTCATACCGTGATCCGTAGCCCGAAGGAGTCCATCATCCACGTGGTCCCAAAGCTGAAGGGTATGGCCACCACCATGTAGACCAGAGACAACCAGTTGATTTGCTCCAGACTGACCTTCAGAAACTGGGCAGATTGGTCTGCTACTGGTGCAAAGGTCAGCCATATCTGGGAAGACACATGGAGATTTATTAAAACATAAGGTTTGTGTCTCTTAAAAATAAGTTTTACATATTCTTAATTACGACTGCTGATACTCATGTGAAAATAAAACTGTATGAAATACTGGTGAAGTTAACGTTCAGTCCTGAGTAAAAATATTTAAGATTGTAACTGTAACTTGATGATTTGAGCCCATTTTAGAAATGTTGTTGTTTCATTCCAACCCCCACTGTGCGAGTAAATCGTCTGCGATGTAAAGCTCCCAATTTATGTGCGTACACTGTGCAGTCTAATTGTCAAACCAAGATCCGAGTCCTCACACTGTACGTGTAAAATAGAAACGACCCATCTCAGTAAAGATTCGTTTGAAAGCTCCGGGGCATGTAGAAGTTTATTTGCGAGCAGATGTTTGGCTCACAATAATCCGTCCCTCCAGAAAATTGACTCAAATTCAACGAAAGTCCCGCGATCTTTCCATATTTTCCGGCTGACCTGAAGTCGTCCCGCATGCGCCGTCATCTGAAACGTCATCAGACGCCTCATCAAATGGCGATAATGTCACTGCAGTATGGAGAAAGGCTCTGTATTGACATAAGAATTGTCCCTTTGTTTAAATGCATAAAATATGTGTTGAATTGATTCAGATGTTATGTTTACAGCAGATGTAGCTTACATGTTGTTTTACAGTCACATTGTCTGCTTTGAGAGCTACAATATTCACTCAGGATTTTTGGAAAACATTATTGGAGTCCATGTTTTGAAACTAAGTCAATAAAACTGAAGAAGAGAACTGAAACATTTGCAGCTGTTTTTGGAATATTCACTATGATTATTATAGCAAGTCATCACATCACTTATTTTTTGGAGCCAGTAGTTTAAGAAAAATTAGTTTTTTTTCCCTCTTGACTTTCAAATTTTGTCATTTGCCTCAATTTCGGACAAAAAAATTCACATAAAAATGCCGCAATTTTTGACAAAATTGGCCTCAAATCCAAGGTTTTTTGCTGCAAGATCCTGGAGGGACTGAATATTGAAGAGACAGAGGTCCCAAAAAGAGGATCAAATTCATTTCTGCAAACTTAAAAAATATTCTAACTCTATTTTTAACTTTTTACCACGTAACAGTGAACAGTTAAACTCAAGCACATTCAAACTATAATAAAAACCTATGTTCTCTCTCTATAGGCCCATCCAACTCTTGTAAAAACAGATTATACAGTAACAATTTTACTGCAGTGCATGGAAAGACATCCAAAATTACTGCCATAAGCAAATCTGTCCATGCAAACACATTTGTTCTGTACATGTTAAAGTAGTGAACCAACATCCAGGTTGCCTATAAATCTTCTAACAGGGTCAACAGCACTGAAACATGACCAGAGCTTATAGATTAACTCAAAGGTCAAAGCATTCTTATACACTATTCCATCTGTAAAACAGCAACTAAAGATAATTTAAGGTAAAGAGAAGCACACAGAGCTGATACACAGAGCGACTGAATGACCTGTAAACTGAACACTGAGACCACAAAGGCAGCACCAGTTCAGTTCTCTGCTCTGTGGACAATGAAGGAAACCTAATGTATGCGGCCCAGTTAACATAAGCTGGTCAGCTGATCTGGGCACACAATGCCAGTCCTGTCTCCTGCAGGGTGAGACGCTAGGAATTTTACATTTTCACACATTCCTCCTTTTCTTATTCTACAGACCTGTTTTTTGTTTGCAGAGGGAAGGGCTGACCATCAGGAAGATCAGGTTTTAGGATTATTCAGGGAGGCTTCACACACCTCTGGTCTGATGCTGACAAAACTACGACGCATCTTGACCTATAGCGTCACTATATAGTTTTATTAGGACACCACCTAGTGTGTCTAGTTTAAGTGGAGTTTCATATTGTACTGAATGGACAAAACATATACACCAATATGTATTTTGCCAGGACATTTCCAGGAGGTTAGGGTTGCCCTTGACTTTATGTTCAACAAGCTATGTTTAAAACTGTTATGAAAGTTATTTTTAGAGTTAATGATACACTTCCCAGAGGAGAAAAGGATGTTCAATAGAAGGCGGGGCTGGATATTAACAGTACAAGTGTACATACAATACCCGCGTTTTCAGTGCCGACTGTAAAACACTTTGTCTTCTGTTTTTCCATACCTCACATCGAGGAGTATAAAATGTTTTCCTCCAGGCATGTCCAAAGTCCGGCCTGGGGGCCAGTCGTGGACCTCGGCTTATCTTTAAAAAATAAACTGTATGTTGCCTGACACACTGTATCTGTTAATCAAGCAAGCTCACTTTACATTTTGTCCATTCATCTCATGATGCCAGGACTGTCATACAGTTTGAAGATATGCACCAAGTAGGAACTAATCTGTTTTCATAAACAAACAGTACACACACAAACAGGTAGCTAGCAGCAGACATTTCCTGCCTGGCCACAGCAAAGGAGCTTTAACAGTGACGGCTGCTGCTTTCAGGAGCAGCGGAAAGTTGAATATTTTTTCACTGACAGATGAAGCAGTTGTGTTTGTCTCATTTATATGAGATGTTTTTTAAATAACCCATATAATGCAAGAAGCAGCCGGCCCCCAGGTATTTTCACATTAACTTATTTGGCTCATGTTCAAAAAAGTCTGAACACCCCTGGATTTAGCAAAATAAAAACAAAGCCAAACCTCTCTGTTCTGTCTTGATAAAAAGTGATCATATAATAACTCTGCCAAAATAAAAATACTGTCTAAAATTTGCCAAACTTATTTAATTTACTATTCTGTGCCATCAGTGAGAGTTTGTTGCCCTAGTCAGTGCGGTATGTCCCTTGACGTTGCCCCTCGTCAGCTCCCGTCAACTTTTATTTTGTTGTTGTTTTTGGCTGATTGAGCATGTTGAATTGGTGTCGCTGATGGCTGAGCCCATCGGTGGATGAAATCGGTCTGTTTGGCAGTTCAGCTCAGCACATGAGAAGAGAAATGTGAGTGAGGAGAGTCAACAAACAGCTGAAGTCAAAAGGGAGTGGAGACCAAAAACGTACTTGGTACATAAGGTAGGGTAGGGTTATTTTTCTTTAGCCACTGAGCTCTGGTTATGGTTTGCATGCTTGGGCAGTATCGCGGTATTACAGTATACCAGGATTTTTAGTGATCCCTGCGGAATAATTTTCCATATTGTGTGTCTGGGCCTTTAGACGCACAGTTTGGTGACAGGAAGTAGCTTAACTGCAGACTCTCCAGCTCAAGAGTTTTATTCTAATTTCTCTCAAATACAAAATCTGGTGTGTCATGTTCTGCATGCAGTTTATAGAAGTCTTTCTGCACGACTAAGAGATTTTCTTTTGTTAAACATTAACACAAATTCATCCTGGATCAGTCTGTGATAATCAATGACCCGCCACAGGTCTTATAAATCGCACCCTGACCCCTCAGCAGGGCGGCTAATGTCACACTGACTGATGTCTAACTGGCTCATCGGCTGTTATTCGCCACATCATGAATGACTCTCTGCCAGCTGAGCATCTTTTGTGAGTGGGAACACCAGCCCCGAGGAAACAATGGCTCCCATAGAGAGGAACGAGTCCCGCGGGAGCTGGAAATAGGTGAGGGAGGGCTCGGTTTGCACGACTGAGACGGGCACACTTGCCTCCAGGCACACTCTGCTTTTCAATGACAACGTCTCCGGGGAATTATATCAAGTTCCACCAAACAGACGGAGGCGCCACATGTCATATACCCGCACTGACAGACACATCTGCTGCTTAACTTAAAGCTTTAAGAATTTCATGTAACTGAGAGACGGACAACAAACTGTTAATTAAAGGAAGTAATTAAAGTGGCAGCTACTATTTCCTTATGTGTAAAATGTGGTTACACAGGTTTGTGCAGAAAGAGATAGAGATTTTAAAGTGGAGATGTTATGATTCTGAACTTTACACACCCCATAGCTTTAAATTCAAAATTTCATTCATGATTGGTTATGTTTCTGGATGAACCAGGATGTTGGGCTGGAGCTTAATGCCAGGTGTGGTTAATTTTTTGATTATTAATGAGACACTTTAGGTACAATTTTGAGGTACTTCACTACTTATGTTACTTTATACTTTTACATTTTGTGAGCTAATTCTGTTTTCTTTTCCTCCACAATATTTATTTAATAGCATTAAATACTTTGTAGATATAAAATGAAGAATTGAATCCTGATGCTTTATTGTGAATGAAGTTCTCCAGCAGCTGCAACATAAGTCAGCACCTTTACATGCACAGTTAAGTGGAGCTATGGTTAGAGCGTGACTAGACCATTTAACTGGACTACTGTCCCTCTCCCAGTATCCACTGTATTCCTGAGAACGGTACGGTAAGAATAATTACGGGTGCAACTTCCAGACAGAGAGACAGGAAGGCAGCAAACTATTTAATCACATTGACTGTCCATGATTTGTTCCAGTGACTAATCAGTTCTTTTCTAAAGTAATTCACCTTTAACACAGCAAATACTGCTTAGCTTTAACAGATATTTAACAACATTAAATTAGCATTTTGTAAAATGTCCCAGAGGAGCTGTGGTACCTGTTGCACTGTCCACGTGTGTAACGTTACTACCAGCCAGACTAAGCTAAATATTTGGCTTCAACAATGACGATGATGATGACGACATGAGTGTTGACCATGCAGCCAAAACAAACAGTGACTGTTCCTGTAACCTGCAGGACAGTTTTTTTCCATCACCTACCTACAGAGAGGAATAGATTGCCTTTCATTCTGTATAAGCTTGATACGTTAATACGTTCGGTACTGAAAAATGAAATGCACCCTTACTGCTCTTTGCCTCACTGAATCAATACGGGATGTGCAACGATTAGTTGATAAATTGACTGGTTAAATGACAGAAACTGGCAATCATTTCAAAAATCAAATGATTTTAGTTTGTTTCTTTTTCTTTCTTTTTTTTTACAAAACAAGCCAAACATTTGCTGGTTTCATGCTTTTCTTTGTCATATGACAATAAAGAATTTCCCAGTTTGGGATCAATACAGTTCTGTCTGTCTGTCTGTCTGCAAAGCTTTGAATTTTTGGACTGGCGTTTGGGATAAACATTTGAGGGTGTCACCCTGGGCTGTGGGAAATTATATGGGGCGTCCTATATTAATTTTCTAACATTTTATTGTCAAAACGAATAATCAAAAAAACAAAAACACAAAAAACAAAAAAGAAAAACAGGCAGATTAATCATAAAAAACAAAATCATTAACTGCACCCCTGCTTCCCCCCCGTTGTTTATGTTGATGCTATCTTGGCACTAATGAGCCTCCATAGAATAAACTTATAGTTTTGACATTACGTTAATTTAAAAAGGGGATCTTTTCTGGCAGAAGACATTTTTAGGGGCGAGCAAACATTACTGCATATTGACCTAAGACATTAACTTTTATATCAGCCATTATTAAGACCCAACCTTGGAGACCACCACCTGTCTTCACCTGTGCTCTCAGGTAACAACATCACGTGACTCACCGTGGCGTTGGAGCAGTTCAGCAGACACAGCACCAGCAGAACAAACCACCTCCTCTTGTAAACTTTAAAGGACAGAAGTTTCCTCAGTTCAGTGTTTGGAGTCCTGGGAGCATCAGAGGAGACAGTCTGAGCCTCGGTGGATGTGTCTTTATCATCCTCCATTAGTCCTCACGGTGCTCACAAGTTTACCGGCGAAGCTAATTACAGCAGCTAGCAGCGTTAGCTAACACTGTACAGATGTACGAGGCATCGTAAAGTTCATGTTAGCGGTTATTGAGTCCGTAAAAACATTAGAAGAACAGTTTTAAATCCTTTAGAGTAAAAGCTGGTATTCCACTGTTGTCCTGTGATGGATTATAGAGTCTTTAAATGTCATAAATGGAGCCGTAGAGTCAGTTTGACGGCTGAAGGAGTCACAGTCAAACACACAAACAGCCTCATGATTCATCACAGCGCCGGGAGTGTAACTGTATCAAAGGTCCTCCATCACACAGGAGGAACCACTCTGACACTAAAACAACCGACCGGGACACGTCTGTAGGACATAATGTCTCACATATACATCTACAAAATGTCAAAGATAATAAAGTCAGACTGTGTGGAGCTTGGTGTAAATAAAGTAAAGAAACAGGACTTTAGGTACAGGTGGAAGCAGTAATAATAATAATAATAATAATAATAATAATAAAAAATTTTATTTATGGGGGCCTTTCAAAAGGACTCAAGGACACCCTACAAGACACATTTAAAAGACAAGCAGCAATGTATCCATAGATCATAAAATCAAACAATTCAGTTATACACAATAAAAGGTAATAAAATGACTAGACAAAAATCGTAATTATAAATGTGTGGACTCATCAGTGCAAGTCTCAACATGTGTGTCACCATTAAATCAGACTTGAAAAAGGTCAGCTTGAAAAAAGGTGTGTTTTCAGACAGGAATGTTCTGAATGTCATGTTGGAGAGAGTTCCTGAGGCGGGGCAGAACGGCTGAGGCAGTACTGTACGGCTACACGGAAACTGCTTTGCTCAGTTCAGTACACATTTAATCTGTTTCCACAGTGAAAAGTTGTGGATGGTACCAATAGCAGCGTTCCTTAGCGTCCCCATGTTTGGTCCCCCCTCTGTTGGGGTACCTAGCACACAGATCTGGTACTAAAAGGTGGAGCTGTGAACACTGCAGTCTGATTGGTCAGTAGAGGACGGTCACTCTGCTCAGGGCTGAGTTGTGTCTGGTTTTGAGGCTCATGTAACCACTGTTCATACTGTGGAGAGTTTGATTAGTAAACTGGAACTATAAAATGAAAGGATGTTTTGCTGCCTCTCACAGCAGCTGGAGTCGGAGAAAAAATCACTTCATTCACTGGGCTGACTGCAGGCAACTTTTAAGGTGGAAAGTTAACTTGTAATGTTACTCAATGCATGAGTTGATGACGTGAATCCATCAGCACACCTTAAATTTCACTGTGACAACTTTGAGCATCACTTTAGTTTTTATATGACACACACTTTTAGTAATGAGTGGATCTTCAAGTGTTTATATCATTATTCTGGCCAAGTTATGTGAACTGCATATATTCTAATCCTCACTCTGAGAAAAAAAAAGCATCGTGGAGTGTCGCTCCTATGGGCTACAGCAACACTAAACCCCTGAGCTTGCCTGAGAAGGACTAAATGCACAAAGCTGCTATTTTGAAATATCCCATGGAGAGAGACTCTCACTGCAGCCTGTTGTATTTTGTTCTGAAAATGTGGGCGTGCAGCCTCGTTCTGTGGACAATAAACCAGGTGCAGACTTCCATCTGTGTCACCGCTGATGAGGAAATACAGCGAGTGCTGGACGGAGCAGTGAGTGACAACAACACTTAACATACCCAGGGTCTAGGTACCATGTCTGAAGGGTTACTGTTAGTTCCAAAGGTACCATAGTGAAAGTGTTTAGTGGGAACAAGGCTCAAGAGTATGGCAGGATGTGTAGATATGAAGGAGTTCAGACAGGTAGCAAGGGGCTTTATTAAAAAAGGTGAGAAATAGAATTGTGAATTTTGTGGTGAGGATACAGGGAAGTTTTTTTTCCTGATGACTCTTCCAGGTCATCAGGTATCACTGCACAGTACAACAGTGCACCACCACCACAGAGTCAGGAGTAGTGTGTGGTGACTGAGGTCATAACTCAGTCAGTTACAATTAAGCACTCTTAATGTGACAAATGACACCTGTTATACTGCTGTAACTTCAAACTCTAAAGTTTTATAATACATCTGTGTATATACCTCAGAGTGCTCGCGCATAATTTATCTGAAATCAGGATATTTATTTACTCTCCCAGGTGGGTTTGATCATCTGAGTAGAGTGGTTAGTGATGTCTAAATGTTTTTAATATATTAGAAACACTATAATTCAAAACAAACCTTTAACTCTCATCCAATGTGCCTCGACCTGGCAAAAATATTTGTGTTTTTGCATTTTATTTGTTTAGTTTATTTGGACATACATGTGTAGAAAATACAGGAAAAAGAAATTAAATAATTTAAAACATTGTGCAAAAGAGGTTAGAGGCCAAAAATGGCTGATGAAGATACCTCCCCTGTTAAATAACAATCATACAGGTACAGTGTTTGTTTGCATCACTGTTGCCAGTCTGTGCGTGAAAACATTTTTGCATTATTGAATAACTGTGTCAAGTGTTGTCCTCCTACTGGTGATTTCTCTGTTTGTAACTGCCACTATGAACAGAGTGAGACATCTTCACTGATTCAGCCTCTCTGAGTGCACACTCCTCCCTCTGTTTAACCCTTTGTGTGTCTCCTCTGTGTTTAGTTTCACTTTACAAAGTTCACCTGAAAAGAAAGTGACACTAAAATCCACAGGTGAATCACGACTCCACTTTAGGTGTGCTCAGATCATTCAGACACTCTGAGCTGATTTAGCATGTGTTGCTTCACAAATTAATTTGAAGTGAATCCAAACAGTTTCTGCCTTTGTACATTTTGTCTCCAGGATATTAGACTTTATGTTTTACACATTTGTGGTTTCATCAGATGAGAGAATCGGTTCTTTCTGCAAACTCTAAGCAGGCTGTCATGTGACTTTCACCCAGGGGAGTTTTCCCTTAAACTTCCTCACAGAGGTCACGGTGCTCTTGTGAACTTTCAGTGCAGCAGAAACTTATTTCTTGCCTTCTCCTGATTTGTGCCTCAACACTACTCTGTCTTTGAGCTCTGCTGTGACTTCATGGCTTTGTCTTGGCTCTGAAAGTGTCAGCTGAGACCTTTTATAGACAGGTGTGTCTGTCCAAATCATGTCCAATCAGCTGAACTGAATCAAGGTGCAGAAACATCTCAGAGATAATCGAGATGAAATCAGAGGCACCTGAGCTGAACTTCAAGCATGATAGCAAAGAGTCTGTGATGTTTCAGCTCTTTTCTGCTTAATGCATTTTATTTAAAACACTCCAGTTTTGTCTTTGTCATTATGGGGTTATTTTGAGTGTAGATAGAAGAGGAAGAACGTACATTTATTTGATTTTTGCAGACAAATTGACACAAAGTGAAGGCATTTTAAAGACGCACTTGTTTTTCTAGGTTGACCTCTGACTGAGCAGCAACACTCACACATGATCTAAAATTAGAGACACTGTTGTTTAATTGTTGTTTTTTGTATAATTTGTTGTATTGGTTGCATTTTAAATGTGTTTTGATTGGCTTCTACCTCGGCCAGGTTTCTATTGTAAGAGAGATTTTCGATCTCAGTGGGACTTCCTGGTTAAATAAAGGTTAGATAAATAAATGAATTAAAACATATACTGTTCATTATGTATTTCACACTCAATATAAACTGATTGTGAGCTGGTTCTCCAAAAGATTAATATATCCTTTAAGATTTTTTATAAATAATATCCCAAACAGCTTCTGATACAGTTAATATAATTCAAGGGGGAAAATATCTTAAAGGTTTATGGGGATATATTGGCAGGAATATTGACAGGCAAACTCCGCTCTCTGGGGCAGAGAGAGAAACTGTCGTAACTGTTCGTAACAATGCAGAAAAATAAAGCTTAGTCCAATTTTTTGTTCCTCACAATGGAGGAAGATAAAAGTTTCTTTCTTTTTTTGTTCTTAATATGTAATTGTAGCACCTATATTTAATCTGTATGTGCTGCTATTGTTTAAGCCTAACTGAATTTTTGTATGTTTCGTTTTTATCATTAAAATAAATAAATAAATGGAAATCAAACCTACGCCATACTTCTTTGGTGGTAATTTTATTTCAGTTTGTTTTGTAAACATCTCACTTTTTACTCTGATCTTTAGAAGCTGCTGCTTTTTCTAACAGTTAAATACACAGCACTACGATCAAATAAACTCGACTGTTTTCTGTTTTCTAGACACTAAAGAATGATATATTTTATCCTAAATACTATGTAAGCTCTAAAATGTTAACGTGTGTATGACATTAGGCCTGTTACAGGTTACGACTTTAAGGATAGTCACAGAGCTTTATTTGTTCGGAGCATCTTCCATGACGAAGACAAAACGGAGTTGCACATGGTCTGTAAGTCGGCATCGATGCAGACTCGCTGTCAGAGGGTTTTATAACTCTCCTCCACTCCTCATTGGTTGGTTTGCGACGGCACTCACTGTGGTGGAACCTCTGCGTAAACTTGGAAAGGGAGTGACAGTAGGTAAGGAGACAGTGTTGGCCCAAATTCTCCTTAAGCCTTGTTCACATTACACGACTGGCCGACCAGTCTTGAGCTGCGGAGACTATCCTGATCTTTTGAGTGTTCATACCTGGCAATGTCTGTTTCTGTCATCGGGAGTCTCGCCAGCTACGTTACAACCTGTGTGTGCACACCACAAGATTTCTCCAGCGAGCCCTCGCCGACAGAGCCCCAGATAACGTGATGACATCACTGCCACTGTGCTGCTAGCCTATTAGCTTGCATTGTACCGTCTCTATAGTCTATGCATGTGTTCTGACCCAGATTATTGTACCTGTCATAGCTGGATGATTGATCTGGTTTTTGGCAAATGCTACAGATGACAGCGGAGGATTTTGATTTCTTGCTGGGGCTGGTAGAGCCGTACATCGCATCGCCGTATCTCGCCTCTTGGCTGACCTCTCCAATTTTCTAGCATGCCAGATATCCAGTCCCAGTCGCAGACGAGGGTGCGACTTGCTCGTAGGCTTTTTCACACATGAGGACACGTCGTGGCAGACTATCTGACTGACTCACCTCCGACCCCAGGACTTCTTCATGGCGCTCAAGATCCTCTGTGACCTGAAAATCAGGGTGAAAATCGTGTAATGTGAACAAGGCTTTAGGGAGTGGGTCATTGTCTGTAGAGATCGCCATGTTTCACTGCCATGTTTCTACCTACAGTAGCCCAGGATAGACAAATGAAACACTGGCTTTTGGTAGGGCTATTTGCATTTTAGCATTGGCTACCATAGTTAGCAGCTCCTCCAGATGAGCAGTGTCGTAAAAACACTAATTTTTTTTTACGGGAAACTGCTTTTTTTGTGTGTTTTTAACAGTTTTATTCACCTGGTGTGTTTGTTTTGGAGAAGAAGAGACATCTGTGTATAATTCAGCTCCCAGTAAAAACCTCCTGAGTCATAAACACTGAAGGAATTCTAACCAGGAGAAGTTTCAGCTGGTTGCAATCTGCACTCTTCACCACTAGATGTCACTAAATCCTCTTAAATCTCACACATTGTTCCTGTCACTAAAAGTCTCTTCATACAAAGCTTACCGACGGTTAGAGGTGACTCAGACTTGAATTAATTAATCCAACTATAGATTTAAATTAAGATTAAAAAGATGCCGTGTTGTGGCGAGGAGCTACGTCTGCACTCTCAGAGGGACATGTTTTAATATCAGCCCTAACACAAACGTGGCTGCAGCGTGAGGCTGACTCATCGATGGGAATGCCAGAGATGTAAAACCTCTGAGGGTCAGCAGATGTTGGCCTGTGGTTCTGCTAAAAAAAACAGACTTTGGCAGCTGTGGCTAGTTTTCGTTTCAGCCTCATTATGTCCAGTTCAAAGTGTGCAGCGTGCTGTATGTCATGACAATAGTTGGACCACACGTGTCCCACCCACACTCCTACCCTCACTGTAACCACACTGACTCGTCACGTAACCCCAGCCGTCCCTGACTTTAACCTCACATAACCATTTTCATCCTCATATCTAGAATTAACCCTCTCAAGGCTTATACTTAAACATAATCAGTTTTAATTCTTGTGCTGATTGTAGCATTTCTGGACGTAAACGTGGTGGGATCTTTTATTTTTGCATGAACCACATAAAGAAAAAGCTCTGCTGGTTTTTACAGCAGCATGAAAGGTGAGTTTAAAGGGGAAATTTGAAGTTGTGATGTTTAGGTTTATGATTTAAAATAAACTTTCTGAAGGATTTTAACTGACTAAGTATTATTTTCAATCTGATGTTTCGTTGGATTTTCTTTTGGAGTTAATCATATTTTTACACTTGCACTCTTTCCTACTTCATACTGCAACAGCTGCACAACAGTTTCCCTCAGAATAAATAGTAACTTTATAATGAGTTTAAAGAATATTATCTACAGTTGGAGGACAACATATAATACGATTTCCCCCAAAATGTAGTGTTGACTGTTTTTAATTTTTTAAGTAAAGTCTCTGTCCCTCCTCTCTGTGGAGACCATTTCAGTCAATATTAACTGAATTATTTGCCATTGAAATAAATAAATATGGGTATGAAATAAATTCTGTAATAAATAAATGAGGAAATACAGATATGTTTAAACATGAATAAAGATTAAATATATAAATGAGTCAATATAGTTTAAAAAATAGGTGTTTATTTTAGAAAGGGATGTTTTTCAAAAGACTACTTTGATCTATTTAAATTAAAATATTATTAGTTTTATTTCATAATGTTTATATTTAAATTATTATTTTTTTACATGCATATTATTATTGTCTCGTTTTAATGTATTTCATAGACATATTTATTTATTCATTTATTTATTTGTTTATTTGTTTAATATTGACTGAAATTGTACTCCATACCTCTTCTATACCTTGAAATAAAAAATATGGCTATAAAATAAATCCTAAAATGAATAAATGAGGCAATATATAAATAAATAAACACGAATAAAGGTTAAATATATAAACAATCAATATAGTTTTTAATTTTATATATTCTATTTTTAATTTTAATTTTAATTTTTTTAAATAAAGATGTTTTTCAAATAACTTATTTTATTTATTTTAGGGGACTTTTATGTAATTTACTCAATTCTATATTCCTAATAAAATGTATTTTTTATATTGATATATAGTCTTATTTATTTATTTTATATGTTTTTTTTAATTTAATATTGACTTAAATGGTATTCCATATGTTGAAATAAATAAATAAATAAATATTGCTATAAAATAAATCCTGAAATAGATAAATAAGTCGATACATAAATATAAGCTAATATAAACATAAAAAGGTCATTATGGTTAAATTACAAAAAAGTAAATAAATAAATAAATACAAATTTTTAAAATATGTTTTTCAAATGACTAAATTATTTCAGGAGACTTTTATTTTGTTGACTTGTTTATATATTTCTATTAACAATGATTTATATACTTTCTGTTTCATTCATTTATTTTATGATTTATTTCATAGTTATATTTATATATTTCATATATATATTTAACACTGACTTAAATGGCTTTTCATTCCTCTCCAGTCACATTCCCATCTACCTGCAGGCTCCCACTTTAACCATGTTGCACGCACCTGTTCTCACTTCCTTCATCAGGTCTGCCAACTCTTCACCTGCATCTCATTCCCTCATCAGCCTCTCACTTCATACACCGGCCCAGTTTCATTCACTGCCAGACGATCAAAGTGTTCATGAGCTTGAACTTTTCCAGAACGTGAACTTTACCCTGACGTTGGCCCTTCACCTGGACTTGGACTGATCTCTAAGCCTTTAACTCCACAGCTAAAACACAGCAGGTGCAGTTTAATTAATTGTTTCCTTCCTCTGCATTTGGATCCTGTCTCTGATGTTCTTTTATTCTTTTACCTTTGTAATCTGTGAAGCACAGTGGGCTGCCTTTGGGTACGAGATGTGCTGTATAAATAAATATTCCGTACCCTTTATTCATGTCATTGTGACAACTTTTAAAATAAGTTTTGCACAGTGTCTTAAAGTTAATGTTCATGGTTCTCAGATGATGAATCTGATCCTCTGATGATTCCTTCAGCGCCAACAGCCTTTTTGCAACAGCTGCAACATTTCATAGACTACGTTTATTTTTTTTTTATCATCACCTACAATTTATAACACAACATCCTGTACCACTTTAACTTCTGTGCTGCTGTGATGTGTCATCTCACCTTTCCACCGCCTGTTCTGCATAGAAACTTTTTCTGTTTGTCTTTCACTGTTAGTAAAATAAAAAGGAACAGGGCACTATCTGTACTGAACAGATGATTAAAGTTCTGATGACATTTACACTGCTCAAAATATCAAGGGAATATTTGATCGTCACAGTCTAACACGGAGTCAGTTAAACATCAGGGAGATCAGTCTGTTCATCTCAGCTGATTCAATGGAGAGGGAAAAACAAGACAACCCCCAAAAAGGGAATGGTTTTACATGTGGTGTCCACAGACAGCTGCTCTCTCCTTATCCCTCCTGACTGATTCTTCTCTAGTTTAGTCTTCTGCTAGTGTCCTTGCCTCTACTGGTAGCATGAGGCAGTACCTGCAGCCCAATCAGGTTGCACAGGTAGTCCAGCTCCTCCAGAATGGCACAAGGAGGTCTGCTGTGTCTCCCAGCACAGTCTCAAGAGCATGGAGGAGATACCAGGAGACCTGGACAAGGCCGTAGAAGGACATCAACCCAGCAGCAGGACCGGTATCTGCTCCTTTGTGTGAGGAGGAACAGGAGGAGCACTGAGCCCTACAGAATGACCTCCAGCAGGCTACTGGTGTGCATGTTTCTGACCACACTGTCAGAAACAGACTCCATGAGGGTGGCATGAGGGCCCAACGTCCTCTAGTGGGACCTGTGCTCACAGCCCAGCACCATGCAGCTTGACTGGAATTCACCAGAGAACACCAGAATTGGCAGGTCCTGTTCTCTTCACAGATGAGAGCAGGTTCACACTGAGCACATGTGACAGGCGTGAAAGAGTCTGGAGACGAGATTGAGACGATTAGCGGAGCTATGACCTTAGTTCGACTACTGCATGCATGTAAACATACTGACTGACCAACGGGACCAGACTGGCCGACCCGTATGCTCTCACTCAGTGGATGGATGATGTCACAGGAAGCTAATCTTGTTTGTTTTGCTATGGAAGCTAACGTTAGCTAATGTGCTAAAAAGTTAGCGTTCCAGAGAAATCCAATCTTCCTCTTAATAGCTCCCCAGTTTGTGATGAGGTGGACATGATAACCCTTAATACACATAACGTTCTTCATCCCTACAACAGGAAATACTTTGTCCCTAACCTGATATGAAGTGTGCGCTGCACATGTGAGCATTTTTGATGATGGCCTCCGTCCAGTCCTTTGGTCTGATCACATTTAACCATCTTTGTTTTTGTTGACGGGCAGTGGCGGCTGGTTTTGAGCCATGACTCCTTCTATTCTGGCTCCCAATAACACAACAAGACCACATTTGAAGACTCCTATGTAGCCTACAGCCCTGTGGGGGAGAGGCAGCTTCACCTCCATAGACCCTGAAAGAGTCTATAAGAGTGTACTTGCCTTATCATACAGATTTTACTTTAATTTATGTTTAATTTAATGTTGTTTTATTGATGTATCAGTGTAGACAGAGGGATTAACAGGTTTATTGCAGCTTTATTTTACCTGTGTTGACTCTTATACACCCTTTTAGGGTCTATACATACACTCTTACAGACCATAAAAGGGTCTATAACAGTGTACTTTCCTTATCATACAGATTTTGCTTTAATTTCTGTTTAATTTACTGGTGTTTTATTGACATATCAGTGTGGACAGAGGGACTAACAGGTTTATTACAGCCTTATTTCATCCGTGTTGACTCTGTGTCCCACACACAATGAAAACAACCATCGACTCGAGCCATTTCCTCCTAAAATTAATAATGAATGACACACTCAGCGGATCAATTTTAGAAATTAGTTGCACTCATCCACCCCACCCCCCCCTCTTCCCCCTCCACCTCCGGCTGTGCTCTGCGCATGCGCGTGGCAGCTCCAGGAGTGCTGTTTCGGCCTGTTCCGCGGCCGCTCGGTCATTTTCGCCTCTTTGTTGTACTGATAGTGGATTTAACTCGGATTCAACCCAATATCCAGCGGACCGTGCTGCTCCCAAACAGGTTAGTTCGCCTAACTAGACTTGTTCTCTTCATGTTCCGTGCTCGGCGGGTCCGTGGCCGGTTCACGGTCCCGGTTTGTGCCCCGTCCTCCTCATTTTTCGCATGTCTCTTTCCGCTTGGTGCTACGGGGCATGCTATACGTGTTGTTTTATGTGTCTATGTGGTGGTGTATGGCGGCGCCGGGCCCTGCAGTTGCACACCGGGGATGGGGTTTAGAAGGGGAAACGTGCATTGTAACGGCGGCTTTAACGTTCACCGGGATGCACACGGTGAGGCGGCCCGGGGACGAGGCTCTGGCAGCCGCCTGTGTGCCTGTCTCGTCATGTTTAAATGCTGTTGTTCCTCTCAGCCAAACACCAATTCTTCTTTCCCATTGAGCCGGAATGTTCTTGAAAAAAAATCTCATGGTCCACCATTAGGCTAACCTCTTCCTCCTGCCGTCCAAAGTTCAGTGTGTGTGTGTGTGTGTGTGTGTGAGTGTGTGTGGAGGATCTACATGAGGTTTGGATTAAATCAAGACAGAAAGTTGGTGCATTTTTTTCTTCAGGGTGGATGTCGCCCCTCGCCAGACTGCTGCTGCAGCGAGGAGCCCTGTGTGACATTGTGGTGGGGGGAGGCATGCAGAGAGCAGCCAACAAGTCTGTGCAGTTTTTTTGGAAGGGGGGTGCAAGATGCATTTCAAATATATCCCCTGCAAACACAGAGTCAACACAGGACAGCACCAAGCTTCAGGTTCTTCTCAACTTTTTCTCCCTGCAGCACAGGAAGCATGGTGAGGGTGATAAACAGGTCAGAAGATGTAGGTGTCGAGGTTCAAACTGGGCTCAGTGTGGTTGTCTGTTTACAAGCGTTGTCTCAACCACATCTGAAGGTCTACGTTGTAAACATGTCTCAGATCGAGTCATTTTTGTTTCCTTAAACTCCTCCATTCTCTGTGACGCCAGGAGGCTGTTTCACACTCGTCTGCTGCAGAGGGAAACTTTGTCTTTGCTCACATTTACATCTGAGTTTAACAAGTGAACGTACAGGCTGGAATTTGTGACATCTCAAGTAATGTTTGAGAAAATGGACCATCGTGTTAAGTCAGAGGCATCATGTGTCCAGTTGTAAAACATCTCAAATGAGTTTGCATATATGTAGATGGTGGATTTTTCAATGTGTGAGAAGGAGTACTGGTAACTTTTATGCATTTTTAACAAGTGATGTGAACAATTTTGTGGGAAAATCATATGATCATTCAAAGCAGAGTATTTTTTAGAATTTTTTAGACCTTAATTAGAGATGTCGGGGAGCATTTAAGTTTAATTTTCTTTAAATTCATGACAAATAAGGGCTGAATGGCATGCCTGAAGGTAATCGATAGCTCCTTTTCCACCAACATTTCCAGGAACTGGTATTTCCAGGAATTTATTTACTTGGGTAAAAGAATTCCTGGAAATCTGTGTGGTTTGTGTTTCCACTGCACCTCAAAGTCCTAGAAAATTTATCAAAATCATCTGAAGCTGAAGGACAAACAAGCACGATGATGCCATAAACGGCGACCTACAAGCCTGCATCATCATCTGTGTGAGGATGAAGGACGCTCAAGTTGTTCTGTTGTTCCTCGTGTTTTACTACATCACATATAAAACCATGCGATCTGCACGGAAAAGACGACAGGCATTATTAGCAAAGACAACTGCAAACACCTGAAGCTTCTTATAATCTTGCTTTAGTTTCTTCAACTTTTCATGAATGTGTTTCGGCGTGTGCCCTATATTTAGCTCCGCCAGCTTGTCAGCTATTCTTCCATAGACTCGGTCGTTTCGAGTCGCTGACTCAAAGTACGGCTGAATTTCTTCCTGGGCAAATACGCTCCAAAGAGCCTGGACCTCGTCGTCCGTCCACTTCTCGTAGCTTCTCTTCTTTTGCTCCATTTTCCAAATGATCAAAACACAAACCAAGTGAAGCTTGTAGAAATGAAATAAAGTTTGCAGCCACACTGGCACGGAAGTGTGGAACGCTGCAAGTGTGTGTTCCACCAATCAGTGTTCTTCAGCACACAGCCCTGCCCCTCAAGAATTACTTGAAAAAAAAATTACTTTTTTCAGGGGAAGTTTGGGGTTAAGGGAAAGTTTTTTTCCCCCCTGGTAATTTCAGTGCAAAGTGAAATGTGCAAAGGTTTTTCAAAATCCAGGGTAAATGATAAAAGTTCCTGCGGTGGAAAAGGGGCTCATGTTTGAGAAAATGGACCATTGTGTTCAGTAAGAGGCATCACGTGTCCAGTTACAAAACGTCTGAAATGAGTTTGCATATTCATAGATTGTGGGTTTTTCAATGAGTGAGTAGGAGTATGGTTAAGTTTTATGCATTTTTAACAAGTGATATGAACAATTTTGTGGGAAAACCACGTGATCATTCAAAGCACAGTATTTTTTAGAATTTTAATGCATGTTTGGACCTTTATTAGGCTTAATGGGGACAGTTAAAGTTGAATTTTCTTGAAATTCATGACAAATAGGGCCTGTTTTTTTTCTATACCAATACCTCCACACACTGTCTAACTTGCAAAAATAATGATTTTAATGCTGCAATGTTTTGGTGACGTGAACTTTATCTGTAGGGAGTTGTGTTCTGCTCCTCCCTCTCCAACACCTGTTTGGAAATGGATGTGCAAAGTATTAATTTGTTCTGAGTTACAGCTGATAGAATAGAAAGAACTTTATTTAACCCCAAAGAGAAATTCAGATATAGCATTACCCTAAAAATCTCAAATAACCCTTAAATTAAGAAGTCCAACATAATTCATTATGCATCAGCATCAGTTATTTTCAGAAAAGGACATTTAAACGTAGGGATATACCTGGTTTGACCACCTGTGGCAGGCTCACAGATGTGCTGGCAAGATGTTCAAAGTAAAGCATGTGGAATAGTTTCAGAATTAACAAAGAGTACCCTCCAAAATACTTCAGTGCTAGATGTGCCAGAGGAAACCGGCATATCACAGATCTGCAGCCAGCTAGGCTAATCACCTGAAAACTCCAACAGCTTAGTGGTCTTAAAGTATTCTTTTTTTAAAGCTAAATAATTTTATTGCAACCTGTGTGCTAACAACGTTGCTGATTGTCACGTTAGTAAGTTTTAGGTGCAATTACTGACAGCTGATGTCCTCTCATCTCTCATGAGATGCAGGTTTGATTAATCGTGAATATTTCTTGGTGAAGCTTAAATACCTTTGACAGCCATGTGAAAAACATATTTCAATTTTTCCTCATGTTGATAAATGGACTTGTACAGAGCTTTTCTAGTCTTCCAACCACTCAAAGTGCTTTCACACTATAGACACATTCACACATCAATGGCCGAGGTCACCACCTGCTCACCTTAACAATCACTCAGCAATTGAGGGTTCAGGATCGTACCCAAGGATGCTTCCACATGCAGACTAGAGGAGCCAATCTTTCAATTATTGGATGATCTGCTCTACCTCTTGAGCAAAGGCTGTTCACAGTTTGGTGCAACAGTTTTCCTTTCCTCACAGATACAGACACTAAGTTCTTGAAAATTCAGGTTGAAATATCCTTTAAGGATTGATTTAAGAAAACAAGGTTTGAAGGACTTGATAAGGTGGAGAGTTTTGCAGTGAACATTTCAATGTGTAGCTGACAAGCTGCCTCTTGTGGCGTCGTAGTTGGGAGAAAAGTGGGGCTGATTACCAAGGGCCCCAACTCGAGAGGGGCCTTTAAAAACCTTGGATGAACAGTTTGGTTTTGTTTGCAATTTATCACTTCTAATTAGTGCCATGACCAAATTAAAATCAGCCAAATATATCAGCTGAATGACTGAACTTTGTATTAAAAAAGCACCAATGTACACTTTCAAGTCCTTCCCCAAATAAGTGAAATTGGTTCCAGAAGAGAAAAGAAAGAAAGAAAGGAAACTGATTTGATAAATTCAAAAGGTGCATAAGAGAGACGTAGCTCAAAGGAAGAAGAGCAGTAGGACACTACCAGGACAAGGACACTGCTCATGTGTCGGGCCCAGAATTTGGTGCTGCGTTGCTGTCGGCTTAACATTTAAATATAGTCACTGAAACACTGTTGAAACAATTGACATGCACTCAGATGCCTAAAAACCTTTCTCTTTCCAGCCAATTGTAGCAGAGATGTCTAGACATCTTTTGATCTGCAGATCATCAAATCAATGCAGACCTTTATACTGAGCACACTCCTGGTGCAGGGGAGCCTAAGAGTGTTGAGTTCAAGTTAGGGCAGTGTCTGTATATTGACATTGAAGCCGCCCCGGGCTTTGTCGTGCACGTTGGCAGCTTCAAACAGGAGTGGAAGGTAACTGAAAAAAAAAAACCTCGTGAACCTCCCTAACCTGACTAACAGGGCGGTTGTTTAAAGCGCTTGACTCCCATTTTGCCTGCTAATTATATAATTTGTGATTTTGAAAGTGCACACACACTGTGCACGTGTTTTCCCTGCTTTTATGAGCTTCAATAGCCCGAAATCCTGTAACATGCAGCTACTAAACTGCACCCAGCGTGCTTCTGTTTTAACAGCCGAGCTGCTCTCTGATGCTTCATACCATCAGAGAGGGAAGAGATCTAAGTCCGGCTCCTCCTGGATGGAGCTCTCACTCATTCTTTTGATATTTTTTAGCTTCCTTTGGAAAGGTGTACCAGCTTGACACCTGAATCTTAATGTACAGAGCATCAATCAGAAGTGAGAGGTGTCCGTTCTCTGCAGCAGCCACACTTCCTAGTCGTAATATCACCCAAAGATGTCGTCTGTCACGGCAGCCTCATCTTGCTTGGCTCCTGTCAAAGCCCGCTGAAGGACCTCGCTGACCTCAACGATGGTTCTTGGCCAGCTGAGCGTTACTTGGCTGCCAATCAAGAGATACCATATGATATGGCTGTTGCATAAGCCCGCACATACTGGCCAAGCATTAACTTTCATGTCAGGTTTCTGCTAACTTGGCAGGGAAACCCCAAATTACCCGCAGCGTCTCTTGACAGCTGACCTCTGACCTGGAATTCAATAACATCTAATGAGTTTTTTAAACACTATAGCAGGATTTCCAGTGCACACTGACCATGAGTCGAGCAAAAGGATATTTATTCTGACCCATTACCACTAAAACATGCGTCCACGCTCTGGTTAAACAATGTTAATGGTCCCGCTGGGCAGTCAGATAAAACTGTCGACCCGACAGGACAGGCGAGCTGGATGAGGCCTCTTTAGAGCTAACACTGCTTGATAATGAAAAAAATGGTGACTTAAGTGCCAGGAGATGCATTTGTCTTTTTCTCGTGACAGGAAATTATCTCAGGCAGCTTCCTAAATGAGCTACTGTGGAGAATCCCTCGCCTACAAATCAAGCTGCAGTTTGGAGAAGCTGTGAAAAATCCTCAGCACCGGTCTCAGTTTCTCCTCCTCGACACAGTGTCTTTGAACGTTTGATAAGAAATGAGCTCTGAAGAAAAAGTAAAGTAGATTACAGTTCCAATATTCAGCAACACCGAAGCCGAAATGGTATTCGGACCGGACAGTCCAGTATGATTTATATCCTGTTAGATTCAGATAGAACTCAATGTCGGGTAAAAAACTTGTGGGTTTATCTCCACTCGATAAGACCTGACAGAAATATTTATGCAGTGGAAAAGCTGTTTAGACCTTACGGAGAATATCTGACAGAAAAATGAGCTGCATCGTTGGGTCTGAATGAAGTTTGAATGAAACCTCCATGGGTTTATTATCAGATGTCAAAAACGCTACACAGCGCTTTATGATACTACAAGAGGGGATTTTGCAACTCTGTAAAGTTATCACAGCAGCGATCACTTTATCCTCCGGCAGTGGGACGTGTTATTAGTTGACACTGCATTTTGTTGAACCAGGTTCAGACTTCTTTACTGGACAGCCCTCTGCTCGCTGACAGATACTGTGTCAACACACAGGTCATGTTGAAGTGAGTGAGGAGGGTGACACGAAGGCCTGACCACACCACTTCTTACATGAGCAATATCAGTTCATTTCAGTGTGAGAGACTGCTGAGAGGTACATATGTATGAAATTTTCAGACCAGGTTAAACGCTGGTTTATCTCTGTAAACAGAGATCTGCATATGTCTGCAGAATGTGAAGCAGCAACACAAGATTTTGGTATCGTAAGCATTCTGGTTTCCGTTTGTTGTCTGAGTAGTATTGATCAAATAAGTCTGAGCAGCATGTAGGGTCGCAACGGTACGATAACTGTCTCAGGTAGCATCACGGTGTTATGGTATACGGTATTATAACAGGAATAAAAACAATTATAGTTAATGGAAGTATGTGTAAAAAATTCTTTGACAGGAAGTTGAGGAAGGATATGCGTGTGCAGGTGAGATTCTCTGCCCGGCTGCATTTTTAAAAATAGCGTAGACAATACACACTGTGTGATATCCGTCCATTTTATAACCACGGTACACAGTTTCTTGGTTTACCGCTGTGACCCTAGCAGCATGTGAACAACCCGTGTGGCGAGGCATTGGATGATTTGCAATCTCAAAACCCATCAACTAGCGTCTGATGGCAAGTTAGCTTTATGTTAGCTTTTTAGAAATTGTAGATACCTGTTTGTAGAGTTTATCTGACATGGGTGGCGCACAGAAGAGGAAGTCGTGGCCATGGATCTTCTGAAATATTGGCCGTTGCATCCAGAGCCTTGTTATTATCAGACCGATAGCTGATGGGTTCTGAGGTTGAACTTTGGGTAACCGTGACATACACATTTGTGCCGTCGTACAGCAGCAAGCAGTCTTGATACCACTGACCTTTTGAGGAAATGGAGAGCTTGAGAGGCCAAAATAACAAACCAACCTGCTTGCTAATTCAGAGTACTTTTCTACACTGAAATAACTCTTGATTAAAAAGATTCACAGTCTTGAAAACAAAACACTAGAGGGAATAAATGGGAAAAGAAAAGAAGTAAAGAGAAAATGAAAACAAGCTTTGAGTGCTGTTGTGACTTCATGGTTAAACAGTAAAGGTTATCTGATTGCCTGCAACAAGTAAAAAGCCACCTCGGACTTGTAAATCTAGTCTCACCCCCAGTCGAAAAAAAGAAACACAAATACCAAGTACTTAAATTCACTGAAAACAGGAGTTAAGTTGGGCAGCATTAAAAGATGTGAGTAAAATTCCGGCTCGGCTTTGTATTGTGCAGTTAGTCGTAGTGTTGTGAATATGCTGAAGTTTCTAACTCTAATGCATGACCTTAAAATATATTAATATTCAATACCATTTTTGATATTGTGGGGACATTTTTGACATTGAGGGCATACATGTTAAAATTTGGATTAAAAGATAAATGTAAGTATAACGAAATAACGAAAAATGAGAGAGCCAGAAAGCACAGCTGGCGTTATGATACTGTAGAAAATTAGTATTGAAACTTCTAAATATTCAGCATTGATTCACATCGATAAATTGGTAATGTTGACAGCACTAGTTTGCTGCAAGTTTGAGAATAATTTGATAACCACTAATAAGTAAAATGGTTTTTATAGGGGCAAGTAAAAATTGACTTTGGGCAAGTAGATTTCTGACCCACTTGCTCAGTCAGGCTAAAAAACAACATCAACATTGAATCTGGAGTGGCCAGCAGGTTCCCGGCCAGCTAGTGTGCCAGATACAGTAGTTTACCTCGTAGCCATGCATCTAATAGCAACATCAAGATCTCTGATCTCTGATGTGACCAGGCTGAAGGACATGAAGCTATGAAGCCCTTTTTACACAGAGATTGCGCCATATGGCCGCTACAAAGTCCCTTCTTTTTGCCTCCTTTGCATTTTTACACAGAACCAATCAACGACAGCATTGTTCTACTCCATTGTGTGATTTCAGACAGCATCCCGGCAACCTGGAAGTAAAAGAGGTGTGACTGGTGTGACCTGTAACACAACAGCGTCAGCCTCTAGTGTGGCACAAAACATATATGATATTAATTCAATTTTATTTCAGTTTAATTTCTATTTGTGCACTTATTTAAACTTATTTTATGTCTGTTTTAATACCACTGTGTTGTTGTTGAGGGGAAGTGTGGTTGTTTTTTGTCTTTTCTGAGCTACTCGACAGCTGAATGACCCTGCGGGGACAAATAAAATTCTTTCTATTTTCTTCTTTCTATTTATAGTCTGTTATATGGCGACTGATCTTGTCCTCTGCTCGGGGGATAAGAAGATCAAGGATCTCATTTTTTTCTCAATCTGCACACACTGATGGCCGCTGGTCTTCTTCAGATGAGATGCTAACTTTTAACAGCTACTTTTAAATCATCTCATGGGTGTCACACATTACATGTCGTCAAAACGTCACACCTGTCCTGCCCGTGGTCTAATCCCGCCGCTTGTCCTGTTACTGCCTCCCATGGCAGCTTTAAGGCGAGACTCTGTCCAGCCATTACGCGATGGTACCTTATACACAGCATGGCGAGGTAGAATAACACCGCGATATTCCCGCCATGATCAGACAGTGTAAGAGGGGCTTAAATGTCTTAAAAGCAGAATTAAAAGAACAGGACGTGACATCTTTTCATCCCTTTAAAATTCCCTTTGGCAGTATTTAGATCAGGGAACATTAACACTCTTAACTGGAACAAGAGGTAACCAAACTTTGTGAAGAAGACTTATTATCCAGCAGATACGACCTAAAGTCATATTAATACCACAGTAAAGAAAACGCTCTGAATGCAGCAGCGGTGATTCATTTTCCTGAGTTTCTATTCAGACCAGAGGACACACCGATCTCTCACCACAGAAAGTTGCAGCAAAAGTGTTAAAATTACACTTTTTGGCAGCGAGATGAAGAATTCTCCTTTTGTGGCCGCAGCACACAGAATCATAAGAAGCAGCATAAAGACCAGCGGACACAGGAACACACATTAAATCAGTGCAGATTAATACGCTGGTGTCAGGTGGGGCCATGCCGGCTGCTCAGACGCTGCAGATAAGATTCACAGCTCTGCTTGTGCTTTCACCGATCGTATCTTTTTTACGTCAACATCTTGAGTAACTGCTCGTCAACAGGTTGTGTGAATTTAAATGCTCTGACTTGCTTTTATGTTGACATTAAAAACACCAGCTGACAGACACTGGAGACAGATTTAGGTGGAGAAAACAGCTTGTTTCAGGAGCGACTTTCTCTTTTCCTGTTTTTAAGTTTGATGTCCTGTCTGCTTTATTCCTCAGGCCTTTTTTTAAATTCAGGAAGAACACGGTTTTCCTTAAACGTAGAAGTCACTCTCCGTGCTTTGTGGCACATTTTGAGCTTGTATTTTATGTAGTGCAGTGACGGGCTAATAAACAGGAGCTGGGCGGCTTCCAGACTCACTTGTTAGCTCAGTCAGTTTAATGAGAACAGTGTACATCGAGTGTATGGATTCTGAAAGCTGCAGGGAACAGTTTCTCTTCGGCTTTCAGCTGCTGTAACCTCGTCTTTCTCAGCAGTACAAGTTAGACAGTGATTTTCTGTTCTGGATAAGAAACTAATAATGTTAGCACTGCCTCAGTATTGACTTTGTGTTGAGTTTAGGATATCTGCTTTGGTATTTTTTTTGCTTTCAGTAGCCTAACACTTTTAAATAAGTAACTAACTGTTCAATCTTTATTAAAAAAGATTTGTAATCCTGCGCTCCATTGACTCAGTGAGCTTCAGCACCACATTTCTTATCACTATCCGTTTAAAAGTGGGGAAATTTTAATATTTTGGGATGTAAATGTCTTTTATTTTCTGTTGGCTTTGTTGATAGACAGCCGGCTAGCCACGTTAACATCCATCTGCACTGAGCACCACCCGGGCTGGGTGGGAGCCAGGTTAGCGGCACTGCTCATCTGGTTATTGGCTATAACGGCTGGTAACGCTGTCCTGGTGGTGGGAGGACGTTACTGTGTAAACATGGTGGCCACCCTCGTCTCCCCCAGGAAGACCCATTGAGTCAGCGGCTTCATTTTTACCCGCAAAGCAAAACCCCGTTAGTATTGTTAACTATGTTAGCACTACTAGCCGTACTGGCATTGCTAACAGTGCTAACGGAGCTTTCAGTGACATATAAATCTTTTCCACCAAAATTAGCACGTGTACATGTTTTTTCTTTTAAACATGGGAAAACGAAAATAGGAGGTGGACTCTTTTCCCATCACCAGTAGTCTAGAGCCAAGCCATGTACACTGCTCTGCTGCAGATGAGTATGCCTCTGTGTGTGTGTGTGTGTGTGTGTGTGTTTGTGTGTGGAAAACTGGTTAGTATACAGTCTAAAGCAGCATGCAGGCCAGGGGCTAAAATCTGCACGTTCACCCAGTTGTTGTATTTCCATCACTGTCAATCAGAGCTGAAGCCATTAATACACATGTGACCACTGTAGAGTCACCTGACCTGGGTGTGAATGCTGATTGTAACTCTTCCCATTTCATAGAAAAGCCAGATGTTAGTGGGTGTTGGTGGTTTCTTAGTGCAGTGGAAATAATTATAATTATTATATTTAACAATGCCAAAGAGGGTTTGTAGCCCATAATTAAGGTGCTTACTCACAAGGGTGACCTGGGAGGGGTTTACATTGTCTCCAAAGCAAAGGTGTTGGGTCGAGATGGCTTACTAGTGGTAATCAGCGAATAAGTGGCGCTGCAAGCTAGCACCCACCATATCTAGTTTGCACACAGTGTGGTAAACTGAGAGCAGCAACTTTAACCTTCACACTGACTTGCACCAGGGTTGAAACTATTGACCTCCTCAATTGAGTTTAATCCTGTTGTAAACTAGGGGTGGGGGAAATTTGATACAGCATATTATAGAGATATTTTTGTGTGGCAGTATCGTATCATCACAACTATCAATTTTTTAAATTATATAAATTATTAATATGACAAATACAAAATAAACTTTAGGTAGCAACCTAGAATAATGTGATTGTTGCTTTGTCAGTCCACTAGATACATTTTACTGCTACAACAAAATGGCTGAGGTGAGATGAACACTGAAAACTTGATCTTGGTAAATAGAACAGATGTTGACAAAGTCTTCTCTTTAGAAAAGGAAATAAATCAAAATATATTTTATCGCAATACTGAGCATATGGCAAGATATTTAAAATGGCAATAATATCCTATCGTGGCTTAAGTATCGTGATAATATCGTATCGTATTCCCTGGTGTAAACCCTTTGATTGTACTTCTGGCTAGTTGTGTATAAAACTGGATTGTTAATGTTAAAAGCTTCTAAAAGTTAGTTCACTGGCTATGTTCATACCGAAAAACACCAAACTCCATTTGTCTGTTCAGGTCCCCCTCTCATGTTCTGTAGTCGTTGGTAGAAACCTTCTTGCCTTCAGCCAAATTCATCGGATGTTGCTGAATGCATCTATAACTTAAACAACATTGGGTTTCTGTCATATTTCTCCAGCTTCTCATCGTCCAGTTTTCTTATATTTAACCACTTCTTCACCTACAGCTTGTTCTCCAGCAGCAGCAGCTCTCTGTGCTGGGAAGTTTGATTTAACTGCCAAGCCTGAAAAGCAGGAAATCAGCTAAACTGAAATTATATTACTTCCTATGCTGTGGATATTATAGTGTCCATTTATGCCTCCAGGAAAAAACAATTACTCTTTATTGCACACGTTGTTTAACAAAACCTGAAGCTGAATTTTCTTTGTTCTACATTCTTTACATTTTCTTCCTTCATAGTGTAAACCAGTTAAATATTCTGTATTTCAGATATTTGTTTGGTCTCTCAGCCCACTCAGCTTTCAGTCCAATGATTCACAGGAAAGTTAACAAATGATTGGTGTTGTGGACGGAGAGCTTTTTAAAACTGGCATGAATTGAAACTTGAAAAAGAGGAAGATGATGCATGAAACTGTTATCACTGTATGGCATCAATCAGCTTTCATCTGCTCGTCCTGCAGACTGGAGCCCTCTTGATAGAGCCAAACAGACGATATTCACGGGTCAGCTTTTATTTAGTGGTCTGTCAGCTGTTTGATAAAACCTGGTCAAGGGTCAGCTCATGTCTGTGTCCGCACTAACTTTTCCTCAAAGTCTGCAACAGAGCGACGCACAAGTGACAGCACTATTTAGCATCTCTGACAGTTTAACGAGCCCAGAAAGCCTTTGTAAATGAACGTCGGTGGCCCAAATGAGGAATTAATTACTTGCTTGCCTTGTTCTTCAGCCAGGCTCGTACAGTGAATGGGTAATAACTGTCATCTCTGGGTCTGTGCGCGACTCACCCTGTCTTCGCCTGCGGCCTGGAGCCCACGGTTTGTGGTTAAAACTGGAAAAGCGAGACAGCACTACACGGCTACGAGCCTGTTAACCAGCAAACCCACGTAATGGCTCATTGCATCCTCCGTGCTGCAGCGAGTCGCCTCTCAGCCGCAGAGTGAACGGCGCATTTGAATGTGTTTACTCTGAGAAATGGTGATGGGAAATTATTTTCATTTGTTTAGTCCAAAATTTGAAAGTTTGGTTGACAGATTGATGCTGGAGATGGTGCGTAAATCTTTTCCAGTCTAAACTGCACTGCGTCTCCTCTAACAGACAGCAGAGCAGGATTCATTATCCAACAGCAGATTCAGAGGAGGAGGGTTGGTGTTTGAAGTTGATTAATAGATTATTTGATCAATCAGACAATAAGCTGACAATTGATCATCATTTCAGTCATTTATCAAGGAAAAAAACAGCAAACTCTCGCTGGTTTGAACTTCTAAAAGATTAGTAGTCTGTCATGTTATGATGTTTTCTTTGTTTTATAATGTTGTATAATTAAACATATTTTAATCGGGACACAAGACACATTTAAAGACCTCATTTTGGGGTGTCAAAGATCGCGATTTTTACTGTTTTCTGACATTTTATTGACCAATAAATAACTGGTGAATTGACAACAGTTTGATCAATGTTAAAATCAAACGGATTTTTCCATTGTCCTCCTCTTCTTACTCATTTAAAGTGACCTCTGATGACCCCTCGTGGCAGAGGGGATCTAAATGTAATGGGCGGTGGTTTTCAGAACCTTTCCCCTCCCCCCAAAACCTCCGTGGCCCTCGGGGCCTCTGGTGTCATTATAGAGGTCAGTAGGCCAAGAGCTTCAGAGGAGCCCCACTTTGACCTGAAGCGTTTTTCTCTCAGTGTGTGTGTTTTGCATCAGTGACAGGTGTGAGCCTGAGGTGACAGGTAGTGAGTCAGTCTGAGATAGTGTATGATAGAAGGTCAGAGTCTGTGTGATACACGACAGCAAGTGAATAAACATCAATATCATGGTATTAGTACCCATAATAATCTGCAGTAGTTTCATCTTTCATAAAAGCGTTTACAGTTGTTTGACCACCTGGTATGTTTTTCTCTGGCACACAGGAAGTGAGGTGTTTATTTGTGTCGCCAGTTTGGTTTAAATAAATAAAAGAAGTGGGCTGGCAGGAAGAGTGAAAGCCACCATGTCTGAATGGATAGAAAATGAAATGTCACACATGTCATACCCAGAGATCCAACAGCAGGTTACAGTCCAGTTTCAAACCTGTTGTTTTGCTTACAGCACAAAATGGCAACCAGCTTTAGACACATACAAGTTCCAGTCATAAAACACAGATTCACAGCTATAGCAAGAGATTATTTATTATATATTAATCTGCCCATATTTGGATCAGTTAATAGAGTTGTTGATAAAATGTCAGAAAACAGGGAATGTGTCGTCTCGTTTCACAGAGTCCAAGGTGACGTCTTGAAATTGTTTTATCCGACCAACAGTCCAAAACTCCAGTAAAAAAAAAAAAATCAAATTCTCACGTTGAAGAAGCAAAAAACTAAAAAATATTTGGCTTTTAAAAACAAAACAAAACAAAAAAACTTAAAGATTATTCAACTGTCAGAATAAAAAATAATTGATTAACTGACAAATCTTTGGAGTGCGACACACATTTGTTTGAAATCCGTTGACTGTTCTTCTACAAATTAAGTAAACGTCCTCCCAAAATTAGTTGAAATCAATGGTTAAGTCATTATTGGCTGTATTTAGATCGACATGGTTGGACTCTGAGGGAATTTGAATGGATTGCTTTGTGGCACAAAACTGGAATAATCTGTCAGCGAGTTGGTTAATTGATGAACAGCAAACTAATTGTCAATTGTTCTGACAGTGAAAATCAAATATCGAAAGAGTCATTCTTGAAGGAAAAATTCAACATTGTTGGTTTGAGCTTCCAAAGTGTGAGAGTTTTTTAATATCTTTGGGTTTTAAACTCTTTGTCAAAGCGGCGTTCTTCAAATTATTTATTTTGAGGCAATTATAATCAACATTTTTCAGCATTTTCCAGGCATTTTGGAAAGAAAAACAACTGATCAAGTAAATGATCACAACATTAAATTGATGGTAAAAGTAGTAATTGTAATTTGGTTTCAGTTGGAGACCCAATGTAGCAAGAGGTCATTTTCACTGTAATCTATAAGCAGAAAAAGTGCTTAGTTGTCATCAGATGATAGCCTATGGATTCTGAGATTGTGTTTCGGCCAATGCCTTCCACCTCTCCACATGGTCCGTTTACCCGCAGCTCAAATGTGATTGGTCTACATTAAACCAGACTGATACCTACAGATTCTGGAAACATACACAGATATCTGTGTGTAAAGATTTGTGTTGTAGTAGTAGTTGTTGTCCTATTTTACCTTTGTGCCTTACTGCATAGTTGGAACTTCACATAATCTCGACCACGGCTGTCATGAGATCCTTTCCCTGCTAAAATCAATGGTGCAACACAAGTAAAGGAAATGAAGGGCAGCGTCCACTTAACAACAGGAAGTGAAGGTCTTAAGGGAAATGAGGCCTTCATTTGGAAACCAGACAATACTGCATGTCGAGGCTGTGGCTCAAATGACCCAAAATTAATTATTCAGGCTTTTGCCTGGATACTTTTTAGTATAGAGAGTCTTCTGTGTCTGAGAAAACCATGCGGGACAAAAGGGCCTCCACCTGCCCGGCCTGCTGCTGGTCATGCAGCTTTAACTCCCAGTCACACCAGTGGAGCTGCAAAGTTGTAGGTGACTGTGGTTTTACTAACTAAGAATATAAAGCAGAGTGATGTTGAAAGAAAATTCTTGCTCAGCAAACCCTCCCTGGGTAAATAAAGGTTTAAAATACAGTGTAACACGGAGGCATTGTCAGGATAAGTGGCAGGTGGTGGACTCACTGCGCTCCGTCAGCACTGAGTTCATTAAAGGAGTGACATTTCTGACAGGGACCTTTCGACAGGCGCGGTAAGTTAAGGGAATTTTGACACTCGAGTGACATGTGGTTGGTAATTAGTCAAACTTAAGCCCTCAACATTGAAACTATGTCACTTTAACCAGAGCTGAACATGTCGGCTAATTAGAGGGGAGAAGTGTGTATCACAGTTTAAATTTTCACAATAAAATCACAGCCTGAGGCCTGAAGCGTCACCAAGAAGCAAATCTTCTGTGTTCGTCCGTTATTATACTGTAGATGAATAGATACCTTTGTATCTGCTACGATGAAGTCATAGCTTAAATGTCTCACAACAAATTAAATGGCTAGCTGTGGTATAATTTACTCTCAGCAGTAATAAAAATCACACTTGGTGCTGCAGCATAATGGCTTAATTTATGACATTTCACAGTAATAGTCAGTGTTAAGTCACAAAGTTACGGCCTTTGAAACTCTACCCGACTCTGTTTTATCTGATAAAAGCTAATCCTTTGATTCTCCTCCGCCAGACAAATGCTTGTTTCAGTCCTAATCATGCTTTTATACAGATTATTTTGAGCGTGGCAGGAGGGGAAGAGCTCTGAGCCTCGGGACAGCCTGTAAAAATCTAACTTGTGGCAGACGGTTAATTTAAGTGAGTGTGTTTGTGAGGCTGTAAAAATGTACCCTGTAAGCCACAGTTTAGAGGCTCAGCGCTTAGACTGTCTTGGTTAATGCCACCGCTATCATTATCACAAAGAAAATCTTTATTTGTTGTGTCGTTGGGGGTAATTGCTCGACTCCTCACCCTGACTCGGAGACGTTTAGCTTCAGAGGAGTGATCCTGAAGTTAGGACACGTTCAATCCCGAGCTTAAATACACTTAAATGAAGACAGTTCACTTATTGTGAAGGTCGTTGTCCCTGTCTCACTGGTCTAAGTGCTCTGATCTCTACTGGGTGAAATGTGTCCAGCTGATGATAATCACAGCTTCAGCCTGGTGTCTGACCTGCAGTACAGCAATGAGATTTGTCCTCTCACATCAGCACATGATTTGTCTCGACTTTTCCCTCGAACTTTCCCAGCATTGTGATGTATATCTGCTTTACAACACTTCCCTTGATGCATCTCATCTCTTTGTCAGTTATAAATGTAGTTACTAGAGGACAATCACCTGACCTCACTTGTTAAATGTGTGATGGAGTTCTTGTTTTCCCTCAAGCATGAATAAGCCTAATTTTACATTTTATAAAAACATAATAAGTCCTAAGATGTTGGTGGAGGTGCTCTTTATTTTACATGACTAAAGGAGGGAATCCTGTTGGTCACTTTTTGTCCCAGACCGTCACGTTTAAGAGGAGGTGTACAAATTAAACAACTAATCTCAGGCTACATTTAAACGGTAATGTTTTTGTTTAATAAAGCACATTACAATTGCTATGTTGACGCCCAGCATCCATATTACACTGGTGTTTTGGGGCATGAAAACACTGCTGACCCTGTTTTTGTTCCAAAAGTCCCGGGTTGCGTTTTAGTCTAGATGGGAAAGGGAGACTTTTAAGGAACGGAAACATAGACAGTAGGGCTATCCCCTAATAGTCGACCAAAGTTAGTCGACCAGAAAGGTCATCAGTTGGCGTTTCATTGGTCGCTTAGTTGCAGAAAAAACAAAACAAACAAACATGAAACTCATCAAAATAAACTAAAACCTATATGACTGGACCATGTGGGGCTTTAATTTGAAAGGGCAGACACAGGAAGCAGTCAGACAGGAGTCAGGTTAATTTCCAGGGCTGGTACCTGTGGTTATTCCACAGGCTAGTTAATAACATGTGGGGCAGGAAATCCAAAGTGTGGGATCATTTTGAGAAGGTGAAGGACCAACCCAAGGTGATATGTAAACTCATCTTCATTGGTCCACTACAAACATGACGTATCATGTGAAACATGGAAGTAGCTACATGCCCATTAGCCCACAGCGTCATTAACAGGCGGCTCGCTCAGTGTGTGACGTGCACTTGGAGATAAAATATAGGCCTATATTAATGAAGGTTCATTAGTACGGTTTGTATTTCTCTGTAATGTAGCACAGTGTTAACAATGTTACTGAGACTATTCTTTCTCACACCTTCAACTCAAACCACCACATTAATATCGTAAACATGAGGGACACTAGTCCACTAATGGACCTAAATGACGGCTATTGGTCAACTAAAAGAATTCTTAGTCGGGGGCAGCCCTTGTAGACGCCCACTGTTGCCTCCTATGAGTCATGATGTTGAGCCAAAACACTACAGCTACTTTCTGTGATTTAATCCTTCTTGTGTGGGAACTCCTTTCATATCTCTGCGGCTTCCTCCGTCGATGGATAATGCTCTCTGTACTGCTCTCATATCTCACTGCAATTGCTTTTCAATGACTCCGCATCAGTTTTCTGCCATCTTTACCACCTTTTACTCAACAGTTCCACGTCTTTGTCTTCCAAGTAAAGAAATCTCTGGTCGTAGACAGTCTGCTTCCTGTTTACACCTGCACATGCATACGGCAGTGTATGTGAATGGTCACGTGATATGCGTTTTCAGGTGTGTTAGTATGGACGGAGATTATCTCTGAAACTTATTCCAGTAGTGTGGATGTGACCTTGGACTGGTGCGTCACCTCACTACATTCCTGCCCTCTGGTTTTCTGTTGCTCTCTTCTTTGGTCGCTCTCACATCTCTGGCGCTTTCCTTTGCTGCTCCAGCTACAACTGTGTTTTGTTCTTGTCCGATAAAATCAAAAATGGTTGAAAAACGTTGTATGTTTAAAACTGTTTATGTTGAGATCCTGAAGCTTCATGCAACCATGTGGTTAATCTTTCAAAAAAAGTTCCTGGGACCTAAAACACAGCCAAAGTCTTACAGTGTGCACTACAAAAGGTTGAATTTAATCAGTTTATAACAAGCAGTCAAAGTTGATGTTGGCACAAGATGATCTGTATAATGTTAAATAGGTGTCTTAATTCGTCAGTAATCTTGTCGTTGTGTGCATTTACTCTTGTTAATATGTCAGTGTTTGCTGTGCTAATTACACACACAAACTGAACTCTACTGTACATGCTGTACAAGCACATTGTTTAAAGTGTAAGGTAACGACATCTTTGCAGCTGCAGGGGTTGGAGATATTTGTTCACTTTTTAAAAGTTTTTTTATTCACCAGACAAGAAGCTTTTTAAAGCAGAAAACAGACCCGTTTGTTCCCCTCAAATGTGACTGTTGAACTACACGTTGCTAAAGCAGCAGCAGCAGCCAAAATAAAGCACCATTTGGCCGGCTGCTGGTGGTCCTCAGGATGATTATCTGGGATAGAGAAGAGCTGCTTTGCATCTTGACAACACGTAGCCAAGATTACACTGTTGCACCAAAGCCTGGCTTACTGCTGTGACTTGAAGGAAGAAAGGCGGCGTTTGACATTTCTGTGAGGAAACAACAGACACATTCAGTCCTCTGAAAGCCTTTTATTTAATCCTCTCGTCACATTCGGCTGTCTAGAGGTCGATGATGTAGTTGACTCAGGTTCATTTTATGTGTTTGAAGCTGCTTTGTAGCGACTGCTATCAACCCATCTGCTGCACCGAGATAAAAAGTGAACTGTAACACAGGAAATTCAAAATAGTTCTGCCACACTGCATTGTAATAGAGTACATTAAAGGTAAAGTGTGTAGGATACAAGGGCATCTATTGGCAGAAAGGGGATGTAATATTCAGAGGGATGTTTTCCTTAGTTTATAATCACCTGGAAATAAGAATTGTTGTGTTTTACCTCAGAACGAGTTGTTTATATCTGCGTATGGAGTGGATCCTCTTCCACTGAGATCTCCATAGTGTCTCTACAGTAGCCTGAAACGGACAAATCAAACACAGAAAGGACAATGTACATTAATCCACATTTAGGGTGCTTTCACACCTGCCCTTTTTGAGTTGGTGCGGTTTGTTTGGGCAGGTGTGAACACAGCAATCACACTCAGGTGCACCAAAACAACCGGACTGAGACCTTCTTGAAGAGGTGGTCTCAGTCTGGTTACAAACGAACTCTGGTGCGGTTGGTTTGTGGTGAGAACGTGTTCCGACCTGGATCTGAAGCAACTGCAGTCACATGACACATTGTTTGGGTTAAACATGAGCATGTTACAGTCCTGGAGGATTATTAATGTGCGCCTCCTCCTGTACTGCCTTAATATGCACATTCAGCACATCCAATGCATCCAAACATTGTTTTCTAGTTGGAGCCGCGCCTCGTTTTCAAACTGTATGCTTTGACTCAAATGAACAATGACAGCAATATAGTCCACGATGAGCAGCGCTAAAATCAACCTGCGTAGTTGTCCCTCCATTGTGACATTAGAAAGTGTCACATTTATCTTGACAGTGTACTCTTCTTCAACGTTTTCTTTACTTCCTGGATTTTTCCCACATGGAAATTCTGACCAATCAAGAGCAGCTTTCTCTCACAAGGCATTTGATCTGGTCCGCTTGTAAATGCTGCCGTGAGAACACCAACCAACTCTAGGTAATTATACAACTGTGGAACAAAATCTGTCCCTGATTCAGATTCTTTTGTTTGTTACCTAGCATGAGTAAAGAATGTTGTTGCACATTTCAGATCTGTTGTTTGCACTCTTAGCTGGTTTACTGTGTCATACAAATGCCACTGTCACACTGAACATCCTGCTGAACACGGTTAAAACTTTATATGAAAAGGAGAAGAACAGCTGAATATTCATATTAAACAGCTGGATCTGATTAGACTGATATAATTCTGACTCGGGTACAGCCCTAGCTGCGTCTCTCAACACACACTTGTTTCAGGGGGATAAGGGGGTTGGCTGCAGTTGGTGAGATGTCAACGCTACCCGCTTGGGGGCATGCCTTAACTGACAATGGAAAGAGAAATCAGCAGGGCATAGTTTGACTCGGCGTGGCCAAAAAAGGTGATGAAAAAGAGCTACAACATGCTTGGCAGTAGGGAGAAGTTTGAGTTCTACACCCTCACTGCTAAATCCTGCACACTGGACCTTTATAGGTACAGTGTAATCTGACTGCCTTTACATCTGTGATATTGAATTTCCCAGAGGCTTTGTATTTTGGGAAAGAGCTGTGGTGTCTTCACAGCTTCATTCAATTTGTGAGTCGAGAAAGAGAAATTTTCGGTCCCCGTGCCAAACACGGAGTTTCATTGAATATAATAATTTAAACTTTTACAGCTGCTTTGCTTGTTATCCCCTCGTTTTCCTTCACTCTGGGAGCAGCAGTCAGCTGTGCTCATTAAATGTATTTAATGACTTAATTTAAATGGACTCTGTACATGTATCAGTGCTGTCTGGTGGATTGTATTTATGCCAAATTAACAAATGAGAATTAATGAAGCCAAGCAGTGTTAATCATCCAGGTTTCTTTGAGAGAGTTGATTGTTATGTTTTCTCCTTCCAACAGCAAAAACTGCATCTGCAAGTCGTAAACCTCTGGACCAAAGGGCAGTTAGACCCAGGAGAGGTTATCACAGTTTACAGTTGTGAGTGGTCGTAGCTGTGGTAGGTGTGGTTGATCAAGAGCCCGGCTGTTATCAACAGTTTAACAGAACTGTGGACGCTAATGATCAACATGTCGACCTTTTGAAGACTTAACTTTAGTAATCAGGCCGCCACTTGTAGAAAAAGATCTCAGTATTCAGATGAAATTTGTCTTCTCTACCAGGCTGCTGTAGCCTGCAGCAGGTTTTAAGGAGCCCATTTCATTTGCTGTGTAAACAGCCGCCTTGTAGCTACATCTTTACCAAGAAAATAACAAGCCTGTCCCAGAGGATATGATGCATTTTATGTTTCCACTGGCAACACTTGTTTGTTTGGAATAAATTAAAGAGGAGCCGTGTGCAGTGATGTAAACTGCAGGAAATTCAAGGAAGAAGTTGTACTAATCACAGTTAAATTGACAGCTGATTTCTTTGAAGGGTGCTGCAAAGAGAACGCAACCGCCAAAGATGTCGATGAAATAAAAACAAAAGGTTATTTAACAACTAGAAACACTAGAAACTAGAAAGCCTTTATTGTCATTTCACCGGAACACAACGAAAGTAGTTTTGACACTCGTGATACATTCCAACAAAGAATGTAAAAACACAAGATGCAGGACATTCAGTGACGTGAACACGCAGACAAAAACATGCAAAAAATGCACCAGACTAGAGGGCCAGGAGTCGCTGCACAAGTGCGTGCCGCCATCTTTATTGACATCTACCAACCTGGCTATAATCCATATTTTTATAACAATATGTCAGTGATAATATGAAAAGAGTGTTATAATCTGGAAGGGGTCGCCCACCTGAATTGACGCCCCTCGTGGCTCCTCTGGGCTTCAACTTTCTTGTAAGTATTAGCTAAGGATGCACCGATCCGATATCTGGATTGAATATCGGCCCCGGTATCATCAAAATAGATGGATCGAGTATCGGAAAATGCAACCGATACCTGGCTTAGCAGCTAGCGATTATTTCCTCCTCTCATGTAAAACCTTTAACATTTAACAAAGGTAACATTACAAAATTCAGCTCCATTACAGCTCACAAGGTTCACTGACAAAACAACTGTCTTACACTAAACATGTTTTCCAAACAAATACAACATGCTAATGTTATTAGCACAAGCCTATGGCATTTTACATTGTATAAATTAGCCTAGCAGCTAGCTTTTCCTCTTCTCATATAACACCAGGCACAACAGCAGCATTTAACGAAGGTAGGTACATTTCTGGGGAGCTGCAGGTCAGGCTACAACTTAGGTTACAGTGTAGGATCCTACGTCGACATAGAGCCTAGTTTTTATGGAAGTTAGCCTGCTACAATGATACACATGAAAATGGCCGCCACTCTGACCGTCCTGCCTCATTGATTCAAATGTCTCTTCTCAGTTTGTTTCTGTGCACTGTAAACTGCCTGCTCAGCAGCAAACAGCAGATACAGTTAGAGACTAGCTGATGAACATAGTGGAGCATTTAGCAGCTACAGAGAGACAGACACTTCCTCGTTTGGAGGAGAAACATCCAGCATGTTTGACTACAACGATTAATTGAATATGATTTAGTAAAGTCAGCTGAATGAGCCGATACAAGAAAATGTAATTGTCAGAACTGTAACAGTTTTAGCAGATGGGGACAAAGAGAAACAAAAAAGGACACAACATGTTTCAACAGATTTCTTCAGAGCCTCTGTTCCTCATTTGAAGCTGATCTCTTTTGTCTTCCTGCCGTCGGGGTGACCGATGTGTCCCAAGCCTCTGGGTGTTAAGACTCTTTGATATCTTCTCCTTATGTTAAGACAGTGCTCTGTGTCTTTGTCTGTCTGCACAGCAGGACCACCCTGTGCTCCACGCTACAGCCTGTGTTTAATAACTCACAGAGGCTGGATAACAGGCCCGTTTGGCCATGCTAATAGCGGAAACATACAGTGTCATGACTGTATGTGTCTTTGTACGAGTGGCTCTGATGGGAATCCCCGACCCTTTTAGTGTGAGTGCTGCCTGATACTCATGAAGCTAGGAACACGAACACTAACCCATAGATCCCCCCTCTGGGATCAGATCGCTCATCCCGTCTTGAGCTAAACATGACTAAAACTGGTGTACATGATGAAAACCACCACTGGTTTACAGATTGTTTTATCTCCACACATGGGACACACACACTTGGGTTTTGTCCTACATCAAACAGCACCATAATATGAGACATAAGCACACTGAGTCTGCTTTTAACAGTCAAATATCTTGCTCTGTTTAATTTATGGAAACCGTTCAACTGCATGTAAGTAAACATGATCTCTAAATTCTGCATGGGGATTGTTTTGCTCTCTGATCAGAGGGCATCAGGTCCTGGGATCAATAACAGGATCGTCCTGGCCTTCACAGATAGTAACTCAAGCAGAGTAGTCGAAAACAGATGTGGCGTATGTGCGTCATCGCTGTGTGTGACCTTGGATGTGCAGCATGAACACACACAGTAGATTGTGTTGTGATAAAGAAGAGCCTGACTCATGAAATGTTTGTTTCAGTTTTTATTCACTATGAAAACAACAGAAGAAACTGTCATGGTGTGTGTGTGTTCAGGCACAGTCTGAAGGACCTGGTTAAAAATGGTGTGAATGAATCAATAGTTATCCAACCTGGTTTCATAAATCTGATGCAGTTATTTCTGTTCACATGAAGTGGCTTAACTTTGGTACAAAGAGGACCAATTAGGAAGAACACTGGCTGCAACAATAATTAATGGATAACCAAAGAATTACCAAAGTCGCCCTGTTCTTTAAATTACAGTGACCTCTAGCTTTCTCAGACTTCAATTCAGTGATCACAGACGTGCTGGAAGTTGACTGTAGAGCGCTAGGTGTTGTAAAACCTTCTCTGAAGAGACCAAGTGAGGAAAAAGCAGCTCATCCTTGTTCAGCACTGAGCTCCAGTCTGAGTTTATAGTTTGCAAATAATGTGTGATTAACTTAATTCACCCAAAAATATCTGTATCGTCCTCTGTTTAGACACAACTGACAAATATGTGGACTGAATACGTAATTTAGAAATCACAGGGATATTAGACCATTATCAAAAAAAAATAGAAAAGAAATCAGACCAGATCGACTGGCGCCTCCTTGTCTTCAGCCTGAAGCTGGGAAGCTGGCCACTAACTTCCCTGGGCAGCTTCTAAGCTTCCGGGCATTTCCCGATGCTTCCACCTCCTGTCTGAACCCCGTGTTCTCATCCAGTTGCGCTCTTAAGCTCCTTTTCCACTGCCCAAAAATGCTGCTAACATCTGGCTTTTCAATGCACTGGGAAGGGTTCAAATCAGCATCACACCAGGGTCACATGACTCTGCATTAGTCATGAGTTTATCAGCTCCAGCTCTGATCAGCATTGATGGAAACAGGACACCTGGTGGAGAGCGCTAATTTTAGCTTCTTTACTGGCGACATGCAGCAACGAGCCACCACAAAATACTGTCCAAGCTGCGCTCAAGCATCAATTCAAATTCATTTGTGCCAAGATTGAAAGACAGACTGAATAAGTAAGAGATAGAAAAGAAGACAACCACCATTAAGTTTTCACTGGCTTTCAGGCTGCTTTCTACTGTTTACTAATCCGTTTTCAGGCCTGCCTGTTGCATCGAGCATGACACGCCCAAGAAAACCTACACACAGAACGGCATACTCTTGTGCAGCAAAGCCATATACACAGCTCTGGTCTGCTGGCAATGGGAAAGGAGTCTATAGCCTATTTGTAGCAGGTTTTCTCGTGTTAAAAGAACCCACATACATGCGCTAACTTTGGTGGAAAATGAGAATGAGGTACCAAAATTTGGCACTGATGTATATAACCTGAATCAGTCTAGGGCAGTACTGACGTAATTTGGTGGGTACCCTTAAAGCTACAGAACGTGGTTGTCAACCCTGCTCGATAAACCATCCTGAGCCTCGTCTTTACCAAAACCCAAATATATATATTTTTTTATTAACACAGAACAAAGAAAAGCAGCAAATAATCTAATTTGAAAATCCATAAACGCTGGATATCTACCAGTTCAGCTAGGAGAATTACTAAATGATAATAAATCTGTTGAATTGTTTCAGCTCATGACTTCAGTCCAATAGTTCCTCCGGTAAAGTTAAAATTTGTCAAACTTCACTCGTTCTGTTAAAGAGAACATTAATCTTAGTTTCTGTTCCTGGAAAATCACCCCAGTTGTACTCAGTGTCCAAAATCATTTCACATTTGCAGAAAGAAGAATTTAAATCACATAAATTTGCCTCTATTCGATGGCGGGGTACTTTTGATTTTCTGTCTCGTTAGTGTGATCAGACGTCTGAATTTTTCATCTCTTGTGTGTGTGCCGCCTCTGGGAGATGCTTTCTGACACAAAGAAGTACTCGATGTACCTTCTCTTCCTCCTCACTGCTCACTCTGATACTCTCTGAGCTTCAAGAAGAGAAGGAGAGAAAATATCTTTCACTTGGTGCCAGTTTGGTATCACACAGTACACAATCACATCAGAAGAAGCTTTCCTCCTTGAAGACTTACTCTCAGTTACATTAACATCTAAAATGTAAATTTAAATATGCGTAGCTTTACAGAACCAAACAGAAACAGCGAGTAGTTCGTTTTCTGTCGTGTCCTCTGTGTGTTTGTGTCTGACCTGCGAGGCGTATTACACATTAGCTTCACTAACTTCACTCCTGGCCTTCACAACCTAAACTCAAAGCTCAATTATTCAAGTGTTGCTGCTTCTTGGCAGCGCGTACGGCCTCCTGGCCCGCTGCAGTCTGCTTCTCTTTGGATCGCGTCTATTGTCTGCCTGATTTCCCCAGGCACCGAATCCTGGCTGGAGGATTGAGGGCCATCAAACAGAATTAAGAGGAGACAATAACTGTGTGTGTGTGTGACGGTGGATGTGTGAATGCTTACTGTCGGGCAAGAGCATGTTTTAAATTTTGTGAGCTTTTTTTGTCAAAGTGTGTGTGTGTGGCCTAGGAGTGTGTGTGTGTGTATGTGTGTTTTTTTGAAGTGAAGCCAAAGCTCCCACAACAAGAAGAGGCCTCTCCTCCTGGCTCCGTCCACTGATGCAGGCCTTCAGTGTCCGTCGCTCCAGCTGGCAGCCAATTTATACCGAGGCCAAACACTCCAATACCCACAGGCAGGCCAACAGGGGCTCTTTGTGATGCCAGAGTGTGTGTGTTTCCTTCTGAGTGTGTGTGTGCGTACTTATCAGCGACTGAGACAGTTGTTCAGCTCATGATTGACTGCAAATTTTGTTAGTCTGCAGACCTTGTTGTAACCAGAGGACTTTTATCAGTGTTGTTGCATTAGTTAATATGGACGACTCACATTATATTAGTGGCTCAGAGTTTGAACTGCTGCCACCCAGAAGCCACGTAGGCTTCAAGTGCATTTATTGTCTTGTCACAGTACCAAACTGTGGACTCTGATATCACTATTTAAACATGGAAACATACGCAACAAGAGAGCTTGAAGTTGTTGTGGTTGGGCAAAAAAAAAGAGATTTTTATCTTGAAGGTGGTGTGAAGGACAGAGAGGAAAGGTCTTGTTGTCAAGACTGCAGTGCCTCGTGTTGTTTTAATTCCTTTCTTCTGTTTTTGTTGTTTCTCCTCTGTTTCACCTGTGACTCACCTGCATAATTTTCACCTGTGCATTTGAATTTTTACCTGCACTGTAATGGCAGCACTCCAGTGGTTTTTATCTCCCCCTCTTACATGAATCATCAGTGTGTGTTTAGATACACGGTCCACAATCTGGTGCAAGAATCAGGCAGATACATTTGTAGTCTGGTCTTATCTGATTTGTTTGGGGGGGTTTGGTATGAAATGAATGTTTTAACTGGCAGTAACAATGTTTGAAAACCGACATCATCTCTCAGATGTGTCTACTTTGAAAGAAGAAAACACACAAAGCAACTTTTCCTCAGTCACCTAGATGCAATCCCATGTAGACCTGTGCCAGTGCTGGCTGAAGCCATCATATTCCACACTAAGGGGAAAAAATGCGCGGGGTTGTTTGTATTTCTTTAAACCAGTAAAAAAAAATCGTCTTGGGCAGTGCTAAGCCCTGGATGCAGCGACAGGGCTCTTGCAGAATAGCAATGGAAGGCAACTTGCTTTGGTTGAGAGGCAAGGCCTGGCATCAAAATGGCTAAATCCCTGCACAAGAAAACACCACATAAACATTAAAATTCTTTCACACCTGCCCTGTTTGGTTCGGTTCAATCTACTCAAGTTTGTTTGCCCCCTCAGTGCGGTTCATTTGGGCAGCTGTGAACACAGCAATCGCACTCAGATGGCCCGGTTACAAACGAACTCTGGTGCGGTTGGTTTGTGGTGAGAACGTGTTCCGACCTGGATCTGAACCAACTGCAGTCACATGACACATTGTTTGGGTTAAACATGAGCATGTTACAGTCCTGGAGGATTATTAATGTGCGCCTCCTCCTGTACTGCCTTAATATGCACATTCAGCACATCCAATGCATCAAAACATTGTTTTCTAGTTGGAGCCGCGCCTCGTTTTCAAACTGTATGCTTTGACTCAAATGAACAATGACAGCAATATAGTCCATGATGAGCAGCGCTAAAATCAACCTGCGTAGTTGTCCCTCCATTGTGACATTAGAAAGTGTCACATTTATCTTGACAGTGTACTCTTCTTCAACGTTTGCTTCACTTCCTGGATTTTTCCCACATGGAAATTCTGACCAATCAAGAGCAGCTTTCTCACACAAGGTATTTGATCTGGTCCGCTTGTAAATGCTGCCGTGAGAACACGAACCAACTCTAGGCAATTATACAACTTTGGAACAAAATCAGTCCCTGATTCAGACCAAAGGAGACAACCACAGGTCTGAGAGCACCCTAAGAGACATTTTGGAGTGGGGGTCGCTAATTTGGAGGTGGTTTTTGTTTCACGCTCTGCAATAAAACAAAGTGTGCAAAACTAGTTTCACAGCTATATGTAACAAAATGGGGAGAATTCTGTCTGAAATAGGTGGCCAGCAGCAGGGTTATACGCACAGTATACATCCTGTGACCAGACTACCTAGAGTGTAGTTTCCACTGTCCTTCACATATGAAAGAAAGTTTAAATTAACAGTAACCAAAATGACCTGTGTCCAGACCTTGGAGGCTGCCCACTTCACAGGGTTCGAGTTGACTGATTTGTCTGGTATCGTGACATGATACAGCCTCGTTTGAAATAAAAAAACAACCAATGAGCTCTGCGGGGGCACTAATGGTTAGCCAATCAGTGCCACAGGCTGAACGAACGCCGTTGTCAAGCTGTTTGCAAGCAGTGTGCCAGAACCAATGAGGAGTAATAACCATAACCAATAACCCACACATCTTCTCAATAGCACCTGACAGCGAAGATCGTTCTACTCGCTCTGCTCCACTCTTAAAACCCTGTAAAATGATAGATTAGATTCAGGGGGGTGCATCGGTCTTTCCTTACTTGTAAAGAAAAACCAATTCCCTCTCCTGGAAATGGAGTGTAACAAGTTGACAATTCTGTCTATCAGGCAACAACCAAAAACTAATGTTGCTGAATCTGTTGCTGTGTTCACTGACTGATATGGCACATAAACCACAGTCGTTTCAAGCTGCCACGTTATCTTAAAAACTGCCAGTACTGATGGTGCGCTGTCAGTTTGAGTTTACTGGAGTCTCTGGCCTGTTGACAAAACTTTGTTTCCTGCTCTGATCTCTGGATTCTGGAGTTTTATGTGATGGCTCAGCTTGTTGCTTTGGGGCCACAGTTAACAACAACCAGTGCAGGATTCAGTCTGTCCAGCTCTGAACTGCTGCCAACTACACATTTTGTGCTGTTCCACAATATGTACGGCCTAAATTCAGCATTTTACACATTGCTATAGGGGCAGGTGTCCCTGTGAATGAAGCCGCTTCTTCATCATGTCTCAGTAAATATTTAGTCGTTGCTTTGATAAGAGCTTGTCTGCACTGACTGATTGTGAATCTGTTTCCCACTCATAGTTCACCGTCCTGTACCTGTTTACATTTATTTATTTAGCACCTTAGAAATTAAAGCTGGCAGGTAAAATGATAGCACAACATTTATTATCATGATGTATGAAATTGTGCTCAGCAGACTGAAAGCAGGAACTGTGAAATACCATTTGATACGCTCAGTTTGCACGTCGCAGGGATCAAGTAGGGCAGCTGACCTCCGTCACCCTGAAACCGTTAGACCACTGAAGGGCAGAAATAGCAGCGCAGGTGAAGGATGAGGGTTTCAGAGAGGCAGCTCGTCTCCGCTCTGCTTTCACTTTTTTATGTAGAGGCACAGAAAATGAAATCAACACTCAAAATGTTTTACATTCTAGGCATTCAGCTGATCCTCTTATCCTGAGCCACTGGTGCAACAATCTTTGTTCACCAGCATTACAAGCAACCGTCATTATTAAGGAGTAGATTCCAGCAACAGTCCTGACAATTTTGAAGCCGTGACCTCAGAAAAATCTGTAAAAGAGACGACTATAAACCAAATTCAGCTCAAGTGGGTTTAAAAAATGTTTTGACGTGAATTTGGTCAGGGATAACTAAGTCTAGTGAATCACTGCAGTGTTTTGACAGTATAGTCCCACTCATAAACGCCAGTAATATCAGTTATCCTCTCCAGCCTATTGTGGGGGAATTCTCATAGTTGTAGAAACTTTTTTTAGCTAGAAATCTTTGTGATTGTTTGGATTTCATTCTCCTGTTGTTTCTCCTTAATGAGCCACTGCAGCTGAAGGGGAACAATCGCAGGAGATTATTATCCACAAACATTTATTTATCAAAGACTGTAAAGAATCATACCCCAAAACTGAGTTGGTCTAGGGCAGAGAAACTCAATTGGGGCCCGTTGGGCAAATCTGGCCTGCGACAGGGTGCATAAAAAGCATCAAAATAGAGCCTGTCCTTAAAGGTCCAAAATCACCCCTGTGTACACCTGACCTCTGTTTGCAAAAGCAGCCCCTGGCAGAGCAAGTTGAGTATTCCTGGTCTAGAGGTGTGATTCTCACTTTGGTGCAAGAGGTCCCAGGTCCAGATCTCTGACAAGCCCCCATTTGTCATGCCCCACCCTCAGGCAGCCCTATGAGGCAAACAACACTCCACCACTGACCCAAAGCAACCGCAGAAGACACCTTCACAACAATCACATCCATAGGATTATTTATATAGGACATGCAAACCAGACAATAAAATCTCTGGCTGAGAGGCGGCTAGACCAGCTTTCCCCACACCACAGGACTCTCTCCTCTTAAAAGAAGTATTTCACTGCTGGAAAGGCAGCCTTTTGATAAAACTAGGATGTCTCTGCAGTAGAAAGATGGAAATACTTTTGAAATTGGTGCTATAGAACTAGAGGAAACAAGGAGGGACAACTACCAGAATGTACTGCGCCCTACCGGACCAATAATTGGTGGGTGACATAATGCGAACACATCCAGCTGGCAACAAACAAACTCCATCTCTTACAATTAAACTGTAAACTGAAACATTTTTCCTGGAAACATTTGAGGCGAGAAATATGCTACTCAGTAACAGAATCTTGGTTTGTGTTCGATCAGCACTGCCTGACGTGTTTTTGGCCTCCATTTTCACTGTGCAGGAAACAGTATGGCACCCACTTCCTGTTCACAAACACTACATCTAGGCACTGCTTAGATGGAGGGAAGTTAATCACAGTTCATTTACACACACTGCCCACATTGTTTTGATACAAAGCTGGTTGAAAATCGGCAAAGTGCCCTTTTGAACACTTCCTTCCTCTGCAATATTGGACGATGTTCACTAATAGTCTTGTCATCCTGGTTCTCTACTTTTCTGTTATTTCGTTGAGACTGGAAGCCTCAATTGACATTGTTTTGCCTTATTCATAAAATTTATCTTGAATTTATCTTTCCATCACATAGTTAAGTTCTTGCTGTCGACTTCTGGAAGCTATGTTTCGTGATGTCTGCAAACTAACTACTAGACACTGTGGTACCTGGTATCGCCATGTTGTCTGGACTTGGCAACAGTACCCAAGGGGGGCAGGACTTGTCGAGTTGTCTTACATGAGACAAGTTTCCCCCACATATAGAACATGCTAACGTTATTAGCACAAGCCTATGACATTTCCCATTGCATAAATCAGCCTAGTGGCTAGCGGAGATATCCTCTGCTCATATGAAGCCAGGATGAATGTGTGGGGAGGGTTATTGTCTTCACAATTTCCTTTTTTAAAAATCTGGAACATGAAAGCTTTGTCTCTGCTAGAAGAAATGGTTTTCATTTTACAAAAATAAACAGGAGGCCTGTGTCGCCATGACTTGTAGTTACATTTCTTGGGCAGGTGCTTGTCAGGCCATGGCGTATGCCGTGGATTCAATGGCCCTAAAATGAAGCCACATCTCTGTGACCTGTCATGGAAATGAGTTCTTGTGAGAAGTTTAACTCCAAAGTGATTTGTTCCTTCTTATATTTGTCTTATTTGAAGAATATTCAAAGGTGGAAAGAGATGACAGTTTCCACTATTTCACAGATTCAGACTTGTTTTGTGACTCCATTTGGGGCTGGGACCACCCGGGTGGAGGATGAGCAAGCTGCAGCCTCTGCTGCTGACAGTGACGAGACACTCAAACATGCCACCATAAATACCTCTCTTTAAGCCTTAGAATACCATCAAGCCACGCAGCACATGATGTAGAGTTAGCTGTCGTCACTGCCAAACATGATGTTTAATCATTACTAAACAATTTAAGTTTTCAACTGCAGATTTCTGACATTTCTTTGAGCCTTATATTGAATCAGTGTAAATATGAGCCCTGCTCCTGATCAGCTGTGGTTTGATATTTGCGGTTGTTGTTGTCGGTTGTAAACCGTGATTGATAAAACCAGAGCGACTGGTTTCTGAACATGCTGGTGGTGTGAGTGCAGTCAGTGGGTTTGTGGCAAGCAGTTGCTGTTTGACAGGTTTCAGTGGGTGGATGCGTGATGATGAACCCACAGTTTCATTGTGAATCACTACGGTTACAGTTCACCACACTATTTCAGCATCAGTCCGTCAGACACCTTCACTCTCATCTGGTGTTTCTGAATGTACGAGTCTTCTGGAGCTCCTCATAGTAAGAGACATGATTTCTCTTTCTTTCTCTGATTATTTTTGGATGTAATTGTTTTTAAAACTGCAATTACTTGTCAGTTAATTGGCTGGCTGACAGAAAATTAATTAACAACAATTTTAATAATTGCTTTAAGTAATTTTAAAGCAAAAATGCCCTAAATTTTCTTGTTGTAGCTTCTCAGATGTGAATATTTGCTGCTTTCTTTGGTCGTCTTCCGCCTGTAAAATGAAAATTCTTCAGGTTTAGGACAAAACAAGTGATTTAAAGATGTCGCCTTGGACTTTTTGACTGCTTTTTGACATTTCATAGACCAAATAATGAAGCAGTTGGCAAAAAAAATTCAACAAATTAATCTGTAATGATAATAATTTTTAGTTACGGTATCACTTTACAGTCTAAATCACCAACATTTGGTTTATTTCGTCTTTTGGTCTCTTCTCAAACTGTCTTTTGTCGCTTTTATAGGAAAACAGCTTTCAGTCTCAGCGAGAGCTCTTTGACTGTACCTACGTCCATATTGTGCAGTACCTTGATAGCTGTTGTAAATATCTCTGTACTGTTGTCGCTGAGACAAATATCTGACTCTCTGCTTTAAATTTCTCTGCAGTCATTTAAGAGGAACAGAAAGCAGACTTGAGCCGTAAACACAGCGCTGAGGATTAATTTCACATCTGTCTTGCAAATCACGAAACCCTTTTTAAACTTTACTGTCGGCCAACGATGTTTACAGACTTGAACAGTGTCAGGTGAGGTAGATAAACAGCCAGACAGCCACAGTGTTCAAGTGTAACCTGCGTCCTCTCAGTTTGTGTTTGGATGACCCTTGATGATAGATATGTCAAATAATGTACAGTATGGCCCTCAATGGTTCAAGCAAATAAAGAGAGTAAATAAGCTTCTGGTTGCTGAACAGTCACATAAATTTAGGAACATTATTCACAAGTGGATGTGAGAGACAACAGAAGTTATTGCCTTTTCTTCCATGAGAAAATAAAGAAACAAATGTTGGCGTGGTTTTATGTTCTACAAGCTATAAGATGGACTGTTCTTATTTTTAGATTTCAGATTAGTTTGTTTTTAATACAGAGTATCTGCAGGTCATTAGTCTTAACTCAGAATTTGTGAGGTTTCAATTGTCACAAACATTTGGTCTAATTTCATTATCCACCTTTTCATTTCTTTTTGTCAAAATGAATCAGCTCTTCTGGGTGAAAGGTCACATTGCTGATGTTAGAAATCTTTTAACCTACCACTTATCTTAATACTGTACTTTTACTTTATACTTGATATGCTGTTGCAGTGTTTCCCAAAGAATGAGAGTTTAAGTGTGTCGGTTGGTGACGATGAGGGTGCAGCGGTGACAGCAAACTTCCATTTTTTTTTCCTTTAAATATCCTTGTGTCCCTTTCTAACATTCTATGTCTCTGATCTTAAGTCGGAGGTTTTAGCGGGTTCGTGAACGCAGTGCAGGTGGAAATTCTGTGACTCACGGGGTGGATAATTCATCTGTTGAGTAGATCAGAGCTGAGCAGATCAGAGAGGACCAGCTGCTGCAAATGAATGCAAATTTATAACCCAGCAAAACGAACAGATAAGTTTCAGTTTTAATAAGGCTGATGCTCTGCGCTGCAACGGTGTGGTGCTATAAATAACCAAATATATTTCAGTAGTGCTCCTGATGAAAATCAATTTGTGGCAGCAGATGTTTTAATCGTGGCGGGCTGCCACAAATAAATGAACCCTGTTGTTGGGAAAAGTGTCGATAAACCTTACTCACTCTGAACCATATTTCTCTATAAATCCTCTTGACCACATTAGACCTGTTTCCACCGAACAGTGACAAAAAGTTGTGGATGGTACCAATAGAAGCGTTCCTTAGCGTCCCCATGTTTGGTCCCCCCTCTGTTGGGGTACCTAGCACACAGATCTGGTACTAAAAGGTGGAGCTGTGAACACTGCAGTCCGATTGGTCAGTAGAGGACGGTCACTCTGCTCAGGGCTGAGTTGTGTCTGGTTTTGAGGCTCATGTAACCACTGTTCATACTGTGGAGAGTTTTATTAGTAAACTGGAACTATAAAATGAAAGGATGTTTTGCTGCCTCTCACAGCAGCTGGAGTCGGAGAAAAAATCACCTCATTCACTGAGCCGACTGCCGGCAACTTTTAAGGTGGAACGTTAACTTGTAATGTTACTCAATGCATGAGTTGATGACGTGAATCCATCAGCACACCTTAAATTTCACTGTGACAACTTTGACCATCTTTGTAAGGTTTTAAAAGCTTTAAATGTAAGTTGTACAGGCTGCTGTCCTAATGTCTGGTATATTGTGGCGTGTTTGTCTCCATTAGACTGCTGACAGTTGAGACAGGCAGGAAATAAGAAGTGGTTAACTGATACACTTAAACACATCTTAACCACTTTACTGTCAGCGTGTCCCTAATATCTGACTGTTCACTGAAATAACAGTGTTTTAAAATGTGACGGTGAGGACAGGCTGTGTGTTGCAGTGGATGCAGGCTGTCTCTGTAATGTATTTCTCTGGCATTCACAAAGCTGGTGTCCTGAGGTGACCCTGAATGCAGCAGCCTCCGTCTGAACTGAACTGAGCTGAACTCAGAGGTGGTTTGTCATCTTTTATGTTTTATCCTTTGTATATATTTTTGCCTCCACTGTTATTCCTCCAGTGGTTCAGGATCACTACAGCTACCCTCACTGCTGCTGCTGCTGCAGAGGGCAGAAACTGAGCAAACGTCTTTTCAGAAGCAAAGATCTGCAGTCTGAATGTCTGCTGGTATTTGTTTTAGATGTTGTCCAAATAAAGACACTACATGACCAGAAGCATGTGGACATTGTTAATATCTGTTAACAGAGATAACAGTGTCTCCAGTATGATGGTGAAAGGATGAAGCAGTGGATGCAGACTGTCTGTCTAATTTGCTGGCGCTCACAGAGCCGGTGTCCTGAAGTGACCCTGAATGCAGCAGCCTCTGTCTGAACTGAAGTGAACTCAGATGGTGTGTCATCATTTATATTTTAACTGTGATATATAGTTTTACCTCCAGTGTTATAAACATTATTATATATATATATATTTTGCCTGCAGTGTTATCTCTCTAGTCATACAGTAGTGGTTCAAAGTCACTGTTACCTCCATCGCTGCTTCTGTAAAGACATTTGTCCTGTTTGTTTCTGTCCTCTGCAGCAAAGATCTGCAGCCTGAATGTCTGATGGGGTTTTATTTTGACGACGTCCAAATAACAAAGGATCCAGAGCGCATAGTGGACATATTTGGATATTTGGCTTGTGTGGAGCCTTACTGTGATCCAGAGCTTGCAAACAAAATCCACATGGAGGACATGGCCAAAAGTATATGGACACCCTTGTCCTTTTTTTATGCCTCCATGCGAGTGATAGCAGAAGCCAGAGGCATGTTATTTGCAGGTTGTCGGTCTGTCTGTCTGTCCCAGTCTGATGAATGTGATATTGGGAATTTCTTTAAATTTGGCACAAACGTCCACTTGGACTAAAACGATGGACTGATTAGATTTTGGTGGTTATAGGTCAAAGGTCAAGGTCACTGACTTTGTCTATTTCAGTCTTGTGAATGTGATATTTCAAGAACGGCATGATGGATTTTTTTTTCAAATTAGGCACAAATGTTCATTTGGACTTAACGATGAACTGATTAGCTTTTCGTGGTCAAAGGCCAAGGTCACTGTGACCTTGCATGGGTCTCCTTTTCATCAACGCCATGCCACGCCGAAGGCATTTCCTCAGATTTGGCAAAAATGTTCACTTGGACTGACGAATGGATTGATTAGAATTTGGTAGTCAAAGGTGAAGGTCACTGTGACCTTGCTTCTGTCTCATCCACGAACACCCTGAAGGAAATTCTTTTCAAATTTCAAAATCAAAACAAATGTTCACTTGGACTGAAGAATAAACTGTTTAGAGTTTGATGATCAGTGGTCAAGGTCAGTGTGACCTCGCAAAAATATGATTTTGGCTATAACTCAAGAATTCTTATGTTAATTATGACAAAACTTTACACAAATGTCTAACAGGATAAAATAATGAAGTGATGACATTTCTATCTCAAAGGCCAAAGAGCAACTTCACTGTGACATCATAACATTGTCTGGCCATTACTCAACATCATTTCTCAGAAATTGAAGCAGAGACATTTGGTCAGATACTGAAGTGGTGACACTAATCTTGGGTGTCCACCTTGAAACTCTGCAGATTGTATAGCTCTTCTGTGCTGTCTGTGCTGAAAATGTGTGTGAACCATTCATGTTTTCACAGACATGGAAGTAAACCGTACGAGAAACTTGACTGGAGCACAGTGTCATGTTAATTCTAGTTTAGTATAGAGGGCATCTTGATGCAACAAGTTTTCTATTAACCGATGGGTCGACTGCCAACTATCTGGCATTTTTTCTTAAAAATACCTAAACCAATTGATCAAATATTCTCTGGTTCCAGTTTTTGAAATGTGAGGATTTCATGCATTTCTTTGTAATATGATAGTGAACTGAATGTCTTCAGGTTTTGGACTGTTGGTTGAACAAACTGAGGAACTTGAAGTTTTCACATTGGGCATTCAAAAGAATCCATGACGTTTTATAGACAAACCTGTCACTTAACTCGCTGAGAAAATAACCTGCTGATTAATTGATCAAGTAATTGGTAGTTATCAATCCCGTTCCTCTAGCTTTGTTTCAGCAGTGTGTGTTTGGCACAAAACCAGCTCTATAAAGAAATGGTTTTCCCGGTTTGGACCTCACTAATGCTCTAGTGGCTTACTAGGATCAGATCCCTGCATCTGGTGGAAAGTCTAAAACCGGAAGAATGAAGGCTGTTATAGCAGCAGGTTAATGCCAATGCTCATGGGTGTCATATTTGGGTGACCACGTACTCTTGTAGCCCAGTTAGAGAGTGTTATGTAGCCTCTGTGCTTGTTTCGTAAAGTCTCAGGCACACCAAACCAATTTCAGAGAGCTAGCAGTGGTCAAGGCCCCTTGCTGTGTTGCCAGACATCGCTGTGTCTCGGACAAAAAAGTTGCACATAAACACATCACAGAGACTATAGCCGACGGTCAACCAGCACGTACATTCTGCGTCTTCATGAGAGGAAGTAACTCCCCACACCAGCAGACAGCAGTAGTCTGTATGTGTTATTCAAAAAGGGAAACCGGAGGACCATCTTGATGCTAGTTAGCCAGTTAGCATGTCAACAACACAAGCTAGTCTTGAAAGAACAGAGCAGATTTACCATGCGCCATTGAACAATAACACAAACCATCATGAAACGTTTCTGCTGAAGACCTCAGTGGCTAAAGAAAAATAATCGCACCTTATGGAATACGGTTGTTTTGGTCTCACTCCCTCTTGACTTGAGCTGTTTGTTTACTTTCCTCACTTCTGTTTCTCTTTTTGTGTGCTGAGCTGAACTGCCAATCAGAGTGATTTTATTCACCAGCTGGCTCCACAGTCACTAACACCAAATTAACATGCTAAATCGGCAAAAAAAAAGCCGACTAGTACCATTAAGTCCAACGGCACGGGGGACACTTCAGCGATGGGAGCCGCAAAAGTGCACCGAAAGCCCAACATTGACTAAAACACTTCACCACTAACCCATAGTACAGAAGTAAACATTTTGCAGATGCTTGCCTCATCTTTAAGGCCCAGATACACCTTGCTAATGGCCGACCGTTAGCATGGTGTATCTGGTGTATCTGTGTCTGTTTGTAAGTGGATTTAATTGGTTTCAGAGTTGTCGTGTTTGCCTGTGACCAGCTTGTAGAACAGTGTGTTTTGTAGGAGAAGGTCACAGCATGCATAAAGAGGGTGGATTCCTCTGATGTAAACAATACTCATATATCTATCTGGGTTGAATTTGAAGTACAGGGCACATTTTTAACAGTTTTTCTTGACAGATTTGAATCTAGGATGTTTCCGAGGTATTTTAAAATCAGACACCAACTTTACCTGAGATGTCAATATCTGATTTCTGATCCCCACATCCCTCAACGTCCTGGTGTTTGATGTTGTCAGCGCAGACAGGGTTACGCTCTCATACCTGTCTGAGAAAACCAAACATAAAGAGGAAACACTCCTGAGTTTCCTCGGTGTGAACGCGAACTCAGATCAACCCCAAACAAGGCACAAATAAAACATTACATCACAGAGGAGTCGCCGAGCGTCATGTGACGATAACATCTGTGTGAGGCTCTCCAGTGCATGGCGGCTCTCTAATAGGCAGTGGTACAGTGTGTGTGTGTGTCCTCAGCCGCCCTGCGCCACATTTCATCTCTGTCGACTAACTGGGCTAATTTCACGGTCTGATGAGCAGACGGAGGCAGGCTGGCAGACTTACTGTTGTCACCAGAGACTTAAAAGGCTGTTTTCTTTTTAAACCGTGTATGTGTGTTTGGAGGAGGATGAAACAGTGGTGGGTGTTCGCCTGGCGTTCCCTCTCCCATCGTGACTGGAGTGGTCGGACTCCTACAATTAAGCAATGAATCACACAAAGTGATGGCAGGACGAGTCACTGCTGCCCGACTGGAGGACGGAAATCTGTTGCCCTCTGTGGAGGACGACCACAACTTTCAGGAACACTGGACAGTATTAAACTGGTGTGTTTAAGTGGTAGTACATGAGATCATCTCCTTTTTGTTTGTTCGCTCCTAGCACGCATTCATAGCCGTGGTATTTGGCTCGTCAGTCAAACGGTGTGGGTGGTACAGAGAAGTATTTATTCCTTAGAGTTTCCAGTGCAGTTTGACTCTCTGTAGGTAGTTTTCTTTTCTTCGAGTGCTCAATAAAATCACACCAATTTAAGAGTCTTTGATTCAAGGAGATGCTTGTTGTCATCTTCACTCTTCGGCTTTTGTACTGATCAAACAAACGAAATTGTTGGTTGATTGTTGGTCGATCTTGCACAGAGCCAGGTCAGTTTAGTCTTTGTGCTAAGCTAGGCTAACTGGCTGTTGGAGGCTTCATATTTAACGAACAGACATGAGAGTGGTATCGATTTTTCATATCTACCTCTGAGTCACAAAGCAAATACAGTTAAATGCTGCTCAGCTTTGTCCTCACTGACCTTTCAAATCAGGTCTTTATGACTTGTTCTTAATATGACAAACATTCATTTGTGGTGTGTTGTAGTGTGTAGCTTTGTATCGTATGTCTTCGTTTTTTTTGTCTGAGTTTGTACAACAATATTGTATTATTGGGTGGGTCTTCGTTCTGGCCTCCTAAACCCATAACCTATGCCATAACCTTTCCAGAAATGTAACTACGCCTTGCAGCCTCCAGACCTCCTGTCTGTTTCTGTAAGCTGAAACCATTTCCCTCAGTGGAAACAAAGCTTTTATTTACTTTAATTTCACAGATAAGAAACAATAAATTGTGAAGACAATAAAGCCTCCACAAAAATAGCATTTTAAGTCTTGTGTGTAATTTATCCTGGCTTCATATGAGCAGAGGAAATCTCTGCTAGCTGCTAGGCTAATTTATACAATATAAAATGCCATAGGCTTGTGCTAAAAACATTAGCATGTTGTATTTGTGGGGAAAATGTGTCCAGATAAAGACAAGTGTTTGTCTGTGAATGCTGCGAGTTATAGTGAAGCTGATTGGTGTACTTGTGTTTGTTAAGCATGATTGATGTGTGTTTAGTGTGTGTTTTGAATCAACTAAACTTGACAGCACTTCACAGAAACCCAATATAGAATAGGATGAATTAGTTCTAAGCTGCACTTTTGATTGGCACATGAAATGATTACATTTATGTTTTGAACTGTACATGGTCTCTTTTAAATAAAAATAAATAAAATAAATATTAAGCCTATTTTCTGAAATGTTGAACTATTCCTTTGAAGCTTAACTGGGTATAGGTAGCAAGTTTCCAGGTACTTTCTGTTTGGATATTTCCATTTTCTAAATGTCACAGCATCAGTGAGATTTCAGATTAAATCCTCTCAACAGCTGTGTCTCAGCTTCCTTTTCTTCTCTGTTTCAGGCTCCAATGAGAGGCTCTTCATGATGAGGAGCTAACACTGACGGCCGCACAACCGCAGGAAGAGACGTGGCCGCTGCACCATCCACAGTCGACGCATGGCGGTATTAGGGGTAAGGACCACACCATCTGATTTCCTCTTGTCTGCTTAGTCCTTTTTACACAGAGATTGCTCAATAAGGCTGCTATGAAGTCCCTTCTTTGTGCTGCCTTTGCATTTTATCACAGAACCAAATAACAGTGGCATCATGCTGCTCAAGTGTGCCTTGAAGATGCAGTGTAAAAGGGGCTTTTCTCAGTGCTGAAAAACACTGAGAACTCCTGTCGTGTTTTCTCACTGGGAAGCGAGATGTGAGCGTCCTGTCACCCCATCCACACTAACTCCATCTTCCATAAATGTCTCAGCTGTCTGTCAGCAGCAGTTCCTGGGGAGCTGTGTGGTCAGAGCGTTAACCTGCCGTCACCAGGCTGACTGACAGCAGAAACTTACTGAACCAAAATAGTTTTCTTCCGGCTCCACGGGAAGAAATCAACACTATTTTATGTGTTGATTCATTGCTTTTATTTCCCCGCCCACTGTAGCCAGTGAGAGAAATCTGCCTGGGGTAAAACAAGCTCACAGACAGACTGGGAGCTGATCACTCAAGATATGGTAACTGAGTTAAGAACACATATACAGTGGGATGTGTGTGTGATTAAGCAGCTGCCTATGCAGATCATGCTTCACTGAGTGCGACAAAAATACAACAGACCACACAAGACCTAGAAAATGTTGTGGATTGATGCATTCAACCAAATGGGAGCGCATCTGTCCCATGAAGTGAGTGAGTGACGGACACAAAAACAATATCAGTGTGGATTTACGTTAGTCTCAGGAACCAAAGTTAGATGTCATTTTTAGACAGCTTTAATCATCACGGGTCAGCACTGCATTTACTTTCTTATTGGTGCTTACTGTCAGGCTTGGCTGTTGGGAGAAGTATGAGTAAACTTCAGCATCCCAAATGTTGATGCAGTAGGGGGCATGGTGGTGCAGTGGTTAACCTCGTTGCCTCACAGCAAGAGAGTTCCTGGTTGGGACCTGAGGTGGGGGAGCCCTTCTGTGCGGAGTTTGCATGTTCTCCCCATGTCAGTGTGGGTTTCCTCCAGGTGCTCCAGCTTCCTCCCACAGTCCAAAGACATGCAGGTTAATTGGTGACTCTAAATTGTCTGTAGGTGCGAATGTGAGTGTGAATGGTTGTCTGTCTCTATGTGTCAGCCCTGTGATAGTCTGGTGACCTGTCCAGGGTGAATCCTGCCTCTCACCCAATGTCAGCTGGGATAGGCTCCGCCCCCGGAACAGGATAAGCAGTTACGGAAAATGAATATCAATTATTATTTTGGGGTAACTTTGAGTGAAGATGATTGACAGAGGTTAGGGGAGGGTGACTGGGGGTTACATTTGTTTTTGTCTTCATGTGATGATGCGCAAAAAATATATTAGTGAGAAAAAGCCCCCAAAGATATTCAATGTTTTGTCTTAAGAGACAAAAAAAGAGCAAATCTCCCCAGTTATGAACTAGAACTGGGGAATATTTGCCATTTATGCTAATAAAAAATGACTGAAACAAATAAGTGAGTTGTTGTTTATATTTTTCGGTCACACTGGGTTTATGGATTAATTTTAAAAAGTCATGAGATGAGTAAATGTACCATCATCAACTTAAAAAGCAAAGTTTTTTTAGATTATAAAATGCAGACAATGGAGCCTCTTGTCTGTCTGCAAAGACGATAACTATAACATCTGTTCATCTGTCTGTCTTTATCGTCTTCATATCTGTCTGGTAGCTCAGAGTTGAGTCTTTCAGTGTTTGAGCAGTCAGTGAGGACTCAGAACAGGCCGGAGCGTCTAAATGACGGACGTCAGCTGTCTCTGTGTCTCACTCAGCAGCCACAACCAGCCATTATCTGACTGTTAGCTGGCTGTAATTTCACATCTGATGATTTTGTGCTGTAGCTGTCTGTCTGTCCTCGTCTGTTGTTTAATCAGCACAGCTGGTCACTCAGTTACTGTGTTTTTACTAGACAAGAAAAACCTGGAGCAGAAACACAGAAGCAGTTGTACATTATATCTCCTCGTTAAAGCAGGCTGGTCGCTGAGCCGCCGCAGCTGCCAGGTACGCCGAAAACAAACTGTTGGTAAAGGAATTGATTTGACGGATGGTGGAGACAGAAGCAGTCATGTTCTGAGTGGGTAGGGTAAGAACATCAAATATGATTAATGTATGGTCTGACATAAAGGTTTCTTAAATGCAAATATGACTCAGAGCATGAGTGGAGGCAGACAGCTGAGCGGTCTCCTCGGGGTGTCTCTCCTCTGTACTCGCGCTGATACCAGAGGGCTGTCGAGGTTCATCAAAAGAAAGGTTGTGTTAAAAAACGCAGCTCACACATTCTCTTTGAATGTCTTGTTATTTTTAAAGTTACTCCTGATAGTTGGACAGAAATGCTCTGTAGGATCCACCTCATTAAAAAGTCTGTCAGTTAACACGTCAGCAACAATTTGCTTAAAGATGGTAAGAGTTACGATAAACGAACATTTGCAAACATCCATTGACATGACAGACAGGCATTTCTAACTCTGTGATCATGTATTTTAGTCAGGGACCTGAGAGCAGGTGGGATAGAATATGATATGAAGTGATCGATATCTTATTTAATTCAGATATGATTAAAATTAAACAGATATTTCATCACAAAGGAGGATTTCTGTCAGAGAGAAGTTTGTAGCATCAACTTATTTTTCTACCTTTCATTTTTTAGTTTTTAGAGCACTTCTGTTCCGTTAAAAAACTAAAGTAATATATCTGTATTTTTATTGTTATTGCTTTATGTTAGCCGACAGCTTGGTGGTGGAAGAGTGTGTGTTGTTACACTTATTAAAGGAGATAAAGCATCTTCAACAACAAGCCGCAGTAACATGAGTTAAAAACGGTGCGTAAAGATGGAGAAAGAATTTTGTGTTGCTTTCCCTTTGATCTTCAGATCTAGTGTCGTTTTATTAAGATTACACGTGAGCTGTTAATCCCTAAAAACATGAATAAGGACTTGATTTTTCAACCCTGACCAGTGTCTGTGTATCATGCTGTGTCGTTAGACAGGGAGGGTGGAGTGTATGTCGCCTAAGAGGCAAAACCAAGGCTACATTTTTATGCCTCCGTTCCGGTGACAGGTTGACGGGTTGTCTGTCTGTTCAGATGTTTTGTCCATCCCATTCTTGTGGATGCGGCATTTCAAGAATAGCTTGCAGGCATTTCTTCAAATTTGGCACAAATGTTCCCTTGGACTTAATGATGAACTGATTTGTTTTTGGTGGTCATAGGTCAAAAGTCCAGGTCTGTGTGACATCATTTGTCTCATTCTTGTGAATGTGATCTCTCAAGAACACCTTGAGGGAGTTACTTTAAATTTGGTACAAACGTCACTTGGAGTCAACAATGAACTGATTAGATTTCAGTGGTCAAAGGTCAATGTCAGTGTGACCTTGAATCTGTCTCATTCTCGTGAATGCAATATCCCAAGAACTCCTTTAGGGCATTGCTTTAAATTTGACACAGATGTTCACTGTTACTGAAGAATAAACTGATTAGAATTTTATTTTTGAAGGTCAAAGATCAAGGTCACTGTGAAATATGTTTTTGGCCATAACTCAAGACTTCATATGCAAATGATGACAAAACTGCACACAAATATCTAACAGGATGAAACAATGAAGTGATGACATTTTATATGCAAAAGGTCAAAGGTCAACTTCACTGTGACATCATGATGTTATGCATCAAACAGTTTTGGCCATTACTTAATGTCATATCTCAGGAACAGAAGGGGAGACTTTTGGTCAGATACTGAATTGGTGACACTCACCTTGGGTGTCCACCTTGAAACTGTGCTGATTGTATAGATCGTCTGTGCTGTTGGGGGTAAAACGTGTGTGTGAAGCATCCGTGTTTTCACAGACATGGATGGAAACTATAAGAGAAACTTGACTGGCTCACGGAGTCGTACAACTGCGGTAATTTGAGTTCCTCTCGAAGCTGTGAGCACATGGTAATGATTGCACGTGAAATACATGTGTGTATCTATATTTTTATTAAGTTAAAGTTCACTTGGATTAAAAAACATGAGCAGAGGGTACTGTTGACCAATTTAAAGCAAGTCCGTCAAACTGCTACTGCAAAACTTAAAAAATGGGAACAGAAAACTGGGATTTAAATAAGTGAGGGGGACATTAGCCTGTCTGATCCTACATGAAGTGTTTTGAGTAGGTGATTCCAAGTCAGAGGGCTACGATGGGAGTATAAAACAGTTACACATCCATCTCAATGCATCAAAATATTTTATGTCTTAACATGATTTATTTTTTCCTGTTTGACTACTTGCTACTTTAAAACATATTATTAAATAATGAAAGTAAATTCAACACGCTTACGTCTATAAGGTTTCACCATCCGATCGGTTTAAGCAACGTACAGCGAGGTCGAATAAAATTGTTACAGGCGATCATAATGTTGAGATTTGGGCTTTAAATGTTAAATTATTGACCATTCTGCATTGAGGCATAATCTTTCAAGGGAGAATCGCAATACATCTAAAGCTCCTTCTCCACCAACATTTCCAGGAACTCTTATTTCCAGGAATTTATTTACCTGGGTAAAAGAATTCCTGGTAATCTGTGTGGTTTGCGTTTCCACTGCACCTCAACGTTGCGGAAAATTTATTCAAATCAACCTAGTCATTGATTCAAAGTCCCGCTGAATTTCTACCTGGGCAAATACACTCAGAAGAGCCTGGACCTCGTCGTCCGTCCACTTCTTGTAGCTTCTCTTCTTTTGCTCCATTTTCCAAATGATCAAAACACAAACCAAGTGAAGTTTGTAGAAATTAAAAAAAGTTTGCAGCCACACTGGCACGGAAGTGCAGAACGCTGCAAGTGTGTGTTCCACCAATCAGCGTTCTTCAGCACACAGCCCTGCCCCTCAAGAATTCTGGGGAATCTGAAAAGTCTTACCCCCCTACTAGGTACTTTTTTCAGGGGAAGTTTGGGGTTAAGGGAAAGTTTTTCCCCCCTGGTAATTTCGGTAGAAATGCGCCCAACGTTTTTCAAAATTCTGGGTAAATGATAAAAGTTCCTGCGTCGGAAAAGAACCTTCAGAATCCGTTTGTAGTGTTGAGTTTGAAAACATCACAGGAAACTGGGGTCACTTTTTGGCCACATCTGGGCACTAATATAAATCAGGCAGTGTGTCATTGATAAAACAACCGAAATGAGGACTCACTAAAACCATTTCTCTTGTGTGCATCCATTGATGAATATTTCTGAGCTGACCGGCCACATGACTGTTAACTCACCAGCTGAGTGTCCCTGTTTGCTCAGGTTCTGTAAGAACAGAGAGGACTCCCAGTGACTTGTCGATGATGTTACGTACAGACTGAAACCACAGTTAGTCACTCAGTTACTCAACACACACACTTCTGCAGAACAAATCACTGCTTTCAACATCGTTCTCATTTACATCTCTCTAAAGCATGAATCACCAGCTGAGCTCCGTGTCCCCGCCTGTCAGCCCTGTTGGCCTGAAGTCGACCCTGCAGCTACATGTTGCAGTGAAGACTCATTGTAGCACAGCCGATCACTATCTGTATATAACCTGCTTCATTAACACAGTCTCAAGCTTGGATAGCCACATATCTAATCTCTGTGGAGATGTTGTGAAGTGTTTAAAACACTGTGGTGCTTTCACTGTAATCAGAGAGACACTCTCAGGTAGGGGTTCACTGTAACAGCAATATCAAACAGGCCACCAGTGCTGCAATAAACCCTTAAAAGATGTCTTCAAAGTGTCACATAACGCAGGAGGTACATTGACTGTGGTTGGCAGGAAAGCAGGGACGATAACTAGCTCCTTGGGTACAATAAGACAAAGCATAGAAAACAGTGAAGCGCAGGCACACAGGACACGCTGACATAAAATGCTGCAATAATATCCAACATATTGTTCCTTGTTGTGATTAGGGGTATATAACAGGCTGTGCTGCGCTGGCTCTGGCTCTTATTCAGTGGTTTTAGTGCTGAAAAAGGTCTCGTCTTTCCAACTCAAAGCCCAACGAGGGACAAAAGTTGAAAATTAGCAATAGCTTTAAACTCTCTGGGAAACATGTGAGTCTGATACTATGTGTTGGAGCTATGCTAAATTGCATCGTCCCATGAAATAAAGAAGACATTCCTTCCAGGTATATGGAGGAACAGTATTTGTACTGCAATTAATATTATGTTTTTGGAAACAATCCTCTGCCTGTGTGTATGGATTCTTTGTTTTGTTTATATATACCAAAAAGTGATACAATGATTTTTCACAAGAAGACAGAACTTGCTTTTTAATCACCGACTAGTCCCTCCAGGATTTGGCTTTTTTGGGGGATTTTTGCGACTTAAAATGCCTGATTTCATGGCAGCTTCTCTGAAAATCATTGTGAAGCATGTTGCTGTGTTTTTAGGCGATATTTCGTTGTCAAGTAATCACAGGAGAGTGAGTAAAAATTGGAAAAACAGTTGGGTTTTTTATGCAATAGCTATGGCAGGAGGCATTACATTTTCCAGTTGTCCGTCTGTCTGTCCCATTCTCGTGAACACAATCTCTCGAGAACAGTTTGAGAGAGTTCCTTCATATTTGACACAAACATCCAACTGTCACAATCAAACACAGTAACAAATCAAGTACTTAAGTTACATACAATTTTGCACAAAAATGGGAAAGTAGGACGGACGATCCCCCAATTTATCACAACCTGGCTCCAAAGTCTGAAGGCAAAAAAAAATTAGTTTTTTATTTACACAGAAAGAATCACAAAAAACAAACTTAAGTAATGATGAGATGTGTTTATCAGTAGACTCAGTGTGAAGGTGTGTGTCTGCATGACTGCTGGGTGTAGTGTGGAGTGTTGGAAGTGTGAAAGTAACAAACAAAGCTTTGAGGAAGAGAGCAACGGAGTATTTATAGCCTGAGAGCATCGATGCCCAGGTGCTCCCAACTAGGGCCACCACTCCGCCCACTAGGTAGCCAACATGCTGCGTTAAAGAAACAGAACACAATAAAGAGGGGACTGTCAAAGACGCAACAATGAAGTGATTAGATTTTGTTGGTCAAAGGTCAAGGTCATGCTGACCTTGCTACTGTCTCATTCTCATGAGCAAGATATCTTGAAAGAGGCTTTTAGGGAGAATCCTCAGATTTGGCTCAAACATCCACTTGGACTTAAGAATAAACTGATTATAATTCGGTGGTCGAAGGTCAAAGATCAAGGTCACTGTGACCTCACAAAATATGTTTCTGGCCATAACTTATAAATGTAATTATGATATAATTTCACACAGATGTCTAACAGGATAAAATGATGAAGTGACGGCATTTTATATCCAAAAGGTCAAAGGTCAGCTTCACCATGACACCACAGTGTTATGCATAAAACACTTTTCTGGCCATTACTCAACGTCATATCTCAAAATAAGACGGAGAGAAAATCAGTTACTGAATTGGTGACTCTAATCCTGGGTGTCCACTTTGAAACTGTGCTGATTGTAAAGATGTTCTGTGTGTGAAGCGTCCATGTTTTCACAGACATAGATGTGAACCGTAAGTGCACCTTGACTGGTGCACAGAGGTGTAAAACCAAGAGGCGGCAATTCTAGTTTTTTCTTATAATTCATTAAAAACCAAAGACAACTTGTTTCAGTGAGAACAACATCACAGTGTGTTCTCAGTAACCTCATCAAAATGGCTGAACACGGTGTTTCATGCAAACAGACAGCACACCTCCATCACACTGTAATTTATACCACACTAAACTTATCACTAACCCTGCATATTTACTCTAACTCACCGTGATTCTGTAAGCATGTGCAAAAGATCTGAATGCAACAGTATCTGTTTCTGTCTGATTTGTCTTGTCTGTTGTCCACGAGTTTTAGGCAGGGATGTTTTTCCAGTACAAAAGTGTCTGTCAGTTGATGACTTTCGTTTATTGTGCATTCAGTGCGGGGCAGTTTACCCCTGCTTTAGTTCAAAACATCAAGAAATTGCACGACCTTTGGCAGAAATTTTGTTGCTAAATGTGAGATGTTTGTTGTGCACATGTCTGCATCTTCACAAGCAGAAACAAAGGGAGTTTGGCAGATTTTGGGAAACTACAATTATTGGACAAATTTGCAGTAAAGTTGCTGTGATTGGACACAATTGACTTCACACAGAAGTCACAGGGATTGGTTGAGTCTGAGTTAATTATTGGGACTGTGACATTGCAACATCCTGGAGGAGCTGCAGCGATATACCTGTTTCAAGGTATACTGTGATGTAAAAGTTGATGGTTATCATACCGTGTCCGTTTGCTTATCTGTGACATTGAAAAAAAAATGTAACTGGATGTTGAATCTCCTCATTATTTTAGTTATTTTCTTGGGGAGACTTTTCAATTCAATCAAACATAGTAATAAAATGTTTAACCAAGAATAATCCTTCCATTTACATTCCTTTAAGGATCATTCTGACTGATAGTAAGATGAATTCTTTAATACCGTGAAACTGCTATATTTGCTGGGCACTGTTATTGTACTTTGAAAGTCTCATACCCTGCTGACTTCATATATCAACCTGGCTGAGGCTGATACTTCCCTCACCTGCATATGGCTGACATCAGCATGTTTTCATTCTTAAATTAAAATGCCTGCTACTGCTCCTCGTGCATACACGAGCCACGGGTTGGAATAAAACTAAAGTTTATAAATTTCAGGTGCTAATAATCTGTAGTCAGCTGGATCATCAGTCATATTATGTGTGCTTGTGTCTTTAACAGAACAAAGGAAGAACATAATAATAATAATAATAATAATAATAATAATAATTTTCCTGAGTTTCTGAGGCTGAATTAAAATCAGATAAAGTTTAAAACCATTGGGGATTCTTTAGTATCTTTCCTGCCCACGTGCTGCAGTCTGCTCTCTTTTCCACTCTGTGTTGTCAGAGACACAACTTCCTTTATTTGAGCATCTGTGATGTTATGCAACTTACACATTAGCCCTTTAGCTATAACTGTAGAGCAGCACACAGTCAGTGAGCAGGAAGTGGCACACAGTGTTGCCCAAAGACTAGTAGGACAGATTAGTGGCTGCAGGGATCTAACGTAAAACCTTTTGGTGAGCAGATCACCTTTGTATCTGCAGGACGGTCTGTAAAACAGACTGAACCTGTGACCCTTTGCATCTTCCCTGTAAAATGAGGATTGAAAAAACTATAATTTATTAAAGAACGTGCAAACTTCATGCATCAAAGTAGCACCCAGTTACCTGCAAGTAGATGAATATAAAACAATAAAAGACTATAAAATAATGTAGATATTTCGGCTCATATTGGCGTACAGTAAGGTTTTTTAAGATTGGTTTTCAGCATCACTTTTGTTGCAAAAATATTTTTAAAAAATGTGCATTTAGTCTTGAGATTTTTGCAGCAGTTGCATGTGGTTGGTAAACCTCTTCCACCCCCTCCTGACCACAGCTACATTTTTGTTTCTTTTAGGGGGGCAGGGGATCTTTATGGGGAGATTGGAAGGTCAACAGTGTATGTCACATAGAAGTAGTAGACATCATCTGAAAGCTGGCAACCCAGTGTCTCTCTGAAGTTGTTGAATACCAGTGCTTTGTCAGTGACTTCCAGTGTCAGAAACCGATGAAAAAAGCCGTCCTTTAACGTTGGTATGATACACAGCTGGTTGCAGTTATTACTAAATGGCAACAAACACTGACTTTTACTCGGGAGGCCGGTGTCCACATCCCGTAGGATAATAAAGCCAAACCCTGTTCTTTTTTCCCAAAACTTAACCATGTGTGTTTGTTGAAGGAAAAAAGTCAATTTGCAGTGTTGAACTGATGGAAGTGCTTTTATTTTGAAAGAGACTGTATACAAACTGTACATTTCCTGTGAAAATGGAAGTGTATTTTGAAAACAGACGATGCATGTAACAGGCTGAAGTTGACACGGCGTCTCAGGACGTCAACATCCAACACACCCAGGGTACCTTTCACATCGTATGTTGACCAAACGTTGTTATGTTCGGAGGTTTGAGTGAGAATGTGTTGTTATTTGAGATCCAGCTCAGCGCTGTGTGTCGAGTCCAGTCATACATTTGAAGTAAACACTGTGTTGTAGTTAAGTTTAGAATGAACAGGGTCTTAGAAAACTAGGATGGAAATATACGAGGAGGATTCCCATGCTCAGTTGAATCCTGTAAGTTGCTGCAGCAATTTTTGGAACGATGCCGTTTGTTACAGAGATGTGGTGCACAATTTAACCATTTTTTACATCTCAAAAAACTGAAAAATTGGTCAACTTTCTCTCCAATATACCACATTAGGACACCAAGAACTTGAGGAACACATAAGAAAAAAACATTCTGTGATTTAGTATCAAAAACTTCTGTGGATTTGATGGTGAGCACTGAAACTATCCTATTGTTAATATACATCCTCTGAATGCTCGAGGTCTCCAGTTTGTGGCTGTTAAGTTTCATGCGGCTGTGATTATTCTAGAGCTCACAGTGGGTCATTTTATACAGTGATGTCAAGGTTAAAAAGAATGGTCTCACTACAATAAAATGGCTCCTGTGGGGGCTTATCATCATTTCACATGAAAAAAAAACAGGCTCACTGAATCCACATGAGTCTGAGCTTTCCAGTCACACCCAATTTATGTTATTCTAAGACTGTTCAGGGAGCCCAGTGTGCAGAGATATCCAAATACATTATTTTTAGAAAAGGCAAAATTAACACATTTGTACTGCATGTGATTAGTGGGCATGTCTGAAGGGGCGAATTGTTGGTGCCCAAAGAAGCCATTTTTATCCAGATATCTTGAAGTCAGTCTCAAGGGAGCTCTGTGAAAGGGGTCATGCCAGTTTTTCCCTCGCCAAACTTTAGCCTAACATTGGAGTGTTATTTAATTTACTTCCCGACGAGCTGGCACGACATGGTCGGGACTAATGGATTCTGTAGTCTAATAGTTTCCTATGATACCAGTAACTTCACTCAGACTGATAGAGCGTCTGAAAGACGACGGATGGCGAAGGATGCTGGCGTCCTGGTGGAGTGGAAGAGATTTAGTGTTCTGTGGAAAACTCAGACTGACAGTGTTACAGTTTTCATGTTTTAATGAGTGCATGGTGTTTTGATATTAGTTTATTTTCACTGAAATCTGAGGGAAAGTGTTTGTTACAGCACAAAATAAATATCTGAAGTGTTTGTTCCCGATGAAAGTGATGTCAGAGTTTCTCAGAGAGTGTGCTGATAATGATTCAGGATGACCTAACATCATAAAAATTACTCTTCAGCGGCTGCAGAACTTTAACTTTTGCTTGAAGTTTTAATCCCTAATTCTTGTTTCTCTCCTGCAGAACCCCGACATGCTGACGAGGAAGATAAAGCTGTGTCACATCAACGCCCACATCACATGTCGTCTGTGTGATGGCTACCTGATTGACGCCACCACTGTCACCGAGTGCTTACACACCTGTAGGTCCCTCCTCACACACTTCCTGTCTGTCTTTCACTTCTGTCAGTTTTGTTCCTGTGTTTCTCTCTCGTCGTCAGCTCTTTTTCTCTCTCATCAGTTTCTCCTTTATTTGTTTATTTGACACATTGGCTGTGTTTGTCTCCGAGGGCTGCTCTCAGCTCTGGAGGTGTTGCCTTCAGGGTTTATTCCCCAATGGGAAGAATCCCGGAGGCAGAGCGATGCCTCTGTGATCCATGCAGCTCGGTTTGTTGCTGCATTTTGACTTCGAGCACTGCCTTCAGTCTGTATTTGTTTGTCACACCACCAGCTAAGAAGCGCCTGATCTGGCTGTTGTTCGGTCGACAATCTCACCTGTGAAACAAACACTCTCATAGTTTATACAAGCGTTACTTTAAAAGTTTGAAACCCAGTGACTTAAACCTGAACACACACACACACACACACACACACACAGACTCACAGAAAGTAAGATTCTTGTCACCACCAGGTGATCTGCACGTGAATTACAGGGTTCCCATGGTCCTGGAAAGTTATGGGATTTCACAACCTTGTTTTCCAGGCTTGGAGAAGTCACAGAATTAGTAAAATCCTGGAAAGTTTTGGAGTGTAATTGAAGTTTGTTGTGTGTAATCTTCTGTTGATAACCTAATGTAACATGGCAGCAAATTCATTTTCTTTAGCTGCCGACGTAACATAACTCTAATACGTATTGATGTGTGACAACGTTTAGTTTCTTTATATTTTTCTGCGCTCCTTCCCTCCCTCAATGTGCACCAGCTAAATAGAATTTAAATCTGAAATGTTTGAATATCGGCAGGCAAGTGGGGCAAGAAAAATAATATTGATTTAACATGTTTCCATACCAATGCCCCAAAACTACCTTTAAATATAACTGCATCTTTGAAATGAAACAATGGACACTGGCAGCCTGTGGTGCCCATTTGTCACTCAGAGGGCCTGTGTGCACTTTGGTTTCACTTTGAACCATCACGCTCTACCTTCAGAGCAGTTTAAGGTACGTAGCTTTTTCTTTCCAACAAACCAACCCACGCCAACTAAACTATCAGCGGTAACTCCCCCACTCTACGAGCTCTACAGCTTCATGTCTCTGATATGATTAACATCTGGAGTAAAGTATGTAGTAGTGGTCGTGGAAATTTTATTGTGGGCCCTTGAAAAGTCATGAAAAAACAGAGTACAAAGAACGTTTATAAATGTTTTTATCATGCAGAACCATCTTAGTCAAATTTATTGCATCATTTTGTTTATTTTCAGAAATACAGAAATCCAAACTTCTTCAAAGGCTGAGAGAAATTAAACTCAAACACTCTGCTTCAGTTGTAGCAGTTCAACAGTTAAGATGGAAACTCCTCACAGACCCACATGGACCTGATTTCTTTTTTTGTCAAGCTTTTAGATCCTGTCATTTGGAGTGTGAACATAATTAGAGGCTTTTTAAAGTTGAATCAGCAGCCAGGTTGATGTGTATTTTGATAAAGAAGCAATTTAAGCCTGGTTAACTTTTGGGACTTGTTCAAAGTCGTCGTGTTTATCTGTCACAAAGTGGCTCAGTGAACGTGATAAACAGTCTGTGCTCACAAAAGATCACCTGAAAACAAATATAACTGTTCTAAACTAAAAGAAATTCAAATGAACAATGGAGTGTGTAGCTTGGCAGAGTCAGCGCTGTGGAGGTGAAGGCGCACAACCAAAAGGCAACAATGCAGGTTAGACGTGTGCAAACACCTGGGGCAGCTTTTATAGCCTCGGTGGCCCAAGTGAGATTAATCAAGCCAGCGACCCTCACCTGTCAGCTGACTGCCTGACGAGCGGTGTTTCTCAGTCAAGGATCCTTCCCTGGTAGGACGAGTCCTCCAAGGAAGGATCCTACAGAGGCAAGACAAGAGTCGTTCCTAATACTCACACTACGTTTACACGTAGCCGGCTATTTTCATAAACGTACATTTCACCCTCTCAGTTTTCAAAAATAATTTTGTGCACATGTGTCCGTTTACAGAAAACTTTGCGTTTACACCAACCCGTGTATGTATGCCGTCTTACGCAGTCTACCCTCGTCGGACAGGTAATACAGGGTGCAGGCAACTTTTTTTATGACACTGACAGAAGACCGCATGACGGTCATCTCACCCTCGACGTAGGGACGCAGCAGTTTCGAGAGTGACAGCAGTGATGACCGTGACATCCTAAAATTTTCACGCCACTCCTCCGGGACAACCACTTCATTTTTGAAGTTCCCCCACCAGACAGCAGTTCTCCCAGGACGGACCCAAAACCGGCGACACTGGCCGTGACGCGGACTGGCTCTTCGTGTTGGAGGGAGAAGAAGTTGTTGCTGCAGAATTGCTGACCTCCGAGCACTCATCCGTCTCTGCAAACGTGCAACCGGAGTTTTCCAAGATCTCCACTCTGGCCGGAGTTTTTAGAATGAATCGTTTTCAGAGGCGAATTCTCCGTTTGCATGTAAACAAAGGGCACAAATGAAGGGATATGTCTCTGTTTCTAAAAATACCCGTGTATGTGTAAACAGGGCATCAGTGAACACACATAGGAGCAGGCTAACGAGTGTCCCCAGGTGTGCGTCATTAACCCTCAGCAGACTGTGTGTTTCAGGATACTGTGATCATTGTGGTCACTCTCTAATGTTGTTGTACAAGTTGAACAAATGTAGGCAGTATTTTCAGTCACGTGACCCTCAGGGAGAAAATGTTTCTGTATTATACTTAAAACTCACCTCACCAATTGTGTTGATTATTTAGGTCACCTGAGGTGTTAGAAATGTATGAAGCATTAACACTTTCATCTGCTCCACTCATTTGAACAATTAAATGTCTATCTAAAAATGTATGTCCTATTGTTTTGGGATAAAGAGTTGGCAGTGGAAGGGTTAATCCTTCTCTTCACTGAATATGCAAAAGGTGCTATTCACAGGTGAGGCCAGGTGAAGCCCCCACACACACACACACACACATTTACAGACACATTCACACCTTAATCCCTTTTCAGAGTGGAGTGAAGACAGCCGCTGAAAAAAAGTTTCAATGACGCAGCATCCTTGAAATTCAGCCGTTTAAGGATCCGTCCTTGACTTTGGGAAACACCCAAGGTTGGCCAAGATATCCTGCCAGACGGTGGGAGGGGCGTCACAGTGTCCTCTCATCGTAATTCAGTTTATGTAAGAAGCACTTTTCAAAGCAGAAGTTACAAAGAGCTTTACAGATGAAGGAAAGAAAAAGAGGAAATAAACATTAAAGACATAAAACCACAAAATACAAAGTTTTAATGAAAGAAAACAACAGATTTTTAAGAATGTGCCCCTGATTTTTGCTTCAGACTTGGCAGAGGCTGATCTGAAGGAGCAACAAGCTTTGAAAAAGCATCACTGTAGTTGGGGTATGATGTGACAGAAGTATGGCTGACTTATTGTAATGTTAAGGGTTGATTTTCTCATTGTTTGTTAGTTGAAACACACAGGACTGAACCAGTGGTTTCACACAGAGCTCTAAAGTTAGATTAGTTAGTTAACATGATTTAACTTTTGTTTGTTTGTTTGTTTTCCATCAGCTTTACATTAACATCATAAAGTTTGGGTATTTGTGCGTCACAGTGTTGAGGCTGAAAAAAAGATGTATAAAATGTAAAAATGTGTCATAAAATGCAGCTGTCATCCATCTGAGAGCTTTTCTTTTTGGCACTTTTTATTGCTCTTGCGAAACAAGTTTTAGGGCAGAGCTTCCTCTTTAGATTCCTCGCCCATCTAGCCAGACACTTCCTGTTCAACCTGCGAGCCTCGTGTATTCTTCAGCCTCAGTATGTCTTGATGTTGGACACAGTACAAAAGAGTCCGCACAATATTCCTACTAAGTTGTTTACATGGCTAATGAAAATGAATATTCCACTAATGTTCCCGTTGACACGCAGCTGTACATACGCTGATTAATGAGCTTTAAAATGTCATCTATCATGTCAAAGTATGGGCTGAGAGGATATTCCTTCAGAAGTTTCCTACCAGTGGCGGACTTGTTTTACTGTACGAACACAGCCTTCCTCTTTCATTGCTTCAACCACTGTCCTGAAAAGAACGGCTTTCTGATATTTGCCCCAAAAACCTGTTTTCATCCACGTCTTGTTTAAAAGAAGTTTGTGTTTCTTCTTCCGACCTGAGCTCTTATTTCTAAACAGCGCGTAGGATCCATACAAAAAATGCACGCATGGACGAAAGCCAAAAATATGCAACAATCTCTACAATCAGGCTTCCACCTCACCATCTGCGGCGCCAATTTCCCATCTCCAAAATGTTCATTAGCATGGGTCAAAGTTTCTTCCAGCAGGTCTGTTTTTATACATCACTCATTTAATGTGGGAAGTAGCGTACGCCTGTTTCAGGCCTGGTTTCATGGGTATACAATGTTTATAAATGAGACCCCAGAAAGGTGGGCTTTCCTTCTGGGTGTGAATCTGCAGCCTTGCAAACTGTTGGCGAGTTGGTTTGTGTATAAGATATCCATGACAATGCACAGAGCTGACTATAAACTGCGTTAAAAACCCCAGTTGAGATGCGTATTCCTAACAAGCTGTGTACATGCTCAAAGAATGTTATTCTGTCAGTTTCTCACTGCTGTGTATAATTTAAAGGGAGCAGACAAAAACAATGTTATTAGGGTAGGCGTAATAAGCCAAGGCACCTTTTTGGTCCTGTTTTTTTACTTTTTTTTTGTTATTCTTAAGCTAAAAACTACCAAAAAAATACTAATCTACCAGTACATTTGAGTTTTATAAGTTGAAAAATCATCAATGAAAGAAACAAAACAAAATGCAACTTAACTAAACTAAACCCAGATTATATAGGAATATTCCACATGGTAATCAGAAACTGCTCAATTTGGAAAAAGTCTTAGTCCGGAATATGCTGCTTATATGACCTGCATCAAATTCAGAATAACCTCCTGGACCCTGTGTCGTCATATGAGGACATCACATTCTGGGTTTGTCGCACTGTAGACTTTATTATACTTCACTTTGACCTGTTGTCCCTGTTCTTGGACACTTTTTGTGTGGTAGCAAAAGCCCAAAACACTGATCCATGTAAAAACAAGATGGTGGCCACCTTTGCTAAAACAGTCTGCAGCTGATCCTGACAAAAAAGTGAATAAGGTTCAAAACCTGACCACATGTTATGGCTAACACTTTTTAATTTATGATTAATAATGTTTGTGGTTTGATATGGCAACAAATTTGACCACTTTTAACATCAGTAACAAGGTTCTATAATCGTCTCGTTTGAGGACGTTGGGACCAATTAGGTGTGACAAACTGTTCCAGACAAAAAGGACATTACGAGCTTGGAGTATGGATCAAGGGAAATTGTTTCAGAGTTTCTAAATGAACGAATGAAAAGACTTTTAGATGTGTTGCATTATTTGTAATTTAGTTTTTGCACAGCAATGTTCAGGTGAACAGATTTATACTTCATAGATAAGATAAACCCATCGTCCCACACATGAGGAGATCTTCTTTTCTCCAGAACTATTTCCTGTTCAAAGACAGTGTTTAGTTTTTTACACTTATCAGGTCCTACTGATCCCAGATAGCTCAGAGAAATTAAAAAAAGCACAACAAACAGAAGCCCAGGTCTCAGGAGGATGTTTGTATTTGTAATATATTATTTGTAATAATAGTGTGCATTTAATGTGTCCATTGTTAAAGCCTCACACTGCCTCCACAGACTGATCTGTCTGCATTATACTGTACACCAGCTTGTGTTTTTCTGCCTGTTACAGTGAACAGGAAGTCGTCTGACCTTGAATCAGATGTTTTTAAAGACCTGGGGGTCACTGAGTTAACGAGGTCTCAGCCTGATTGCTTCATCTGCAATCTTAAATGCCCTTTAACGCTCACATGAGATCTGGGCCACGTTGGTGTTTTGTTGTGAAATAATCATCACGCAGAATAATGAAAGGAGTCGGTGGATTTGGAGCTGGAAGGCATTCTCACCCCCGCTGTGTTTGGAGCTGATTAATCGAACTCGACACATTTATTCCTGGTGCAGTGCATTCGGGCTGGTGAGAATAATCTAATCAAACCGGAGAGTGGACCAATCAGTCGCTCTGTGGTTTGTCTGATTGAAGTGAAAGCTTTTTGTTCATTTAAACTCTGCAGATCAATCTCAGCACTTGATTCTGAGTGTTTTAAGCTTTGCTGCTTCTTTTAGGAAACACAAACCAAACAAGTAGCTTTGTTTCCCTGCTAATGTTTGCATCATGAAGCAACCACAATGAGCTTTAATCAAGATACTGAACTAAACATCTAAATGTTATCAGTTTGCATTAGACATGTGAGATGATCCTAGACAGTGTAGTACCACGTCTGTCCACTAGAGGGAGCTCTTCCACCGTAGTTTGGAGCTGCTCCGCTCACTGTAAACATCAGAGTGTCGACGAGACGCTTTGATTCTCCCTCTCACTTTGGGGAACGGGGGCTCCACCGTCGGAGAGTTGAGACAAAGAGATTCACATCACGTCACCATTGCAGCTGTTCAGACAGGCTGAACTCCTCTGCAATAAAACTCAGGCTGCAATAAAAGATGTCAGGAGGAGATGGATTTAATGGAGTCAGGGCAGGTTCTCCAAATGTGTCCCGTATTACGCACATTTCCACAGGTGGAAGGTTGAGTAATTTATGTCTAAACATGATTTTTAATATTAGATCATTCATCAAAAGTCAGAATAACAGCTGTGAAACCAGTGATCTGGATAGTCAAAGAGTGTTTTTCCCTGCAGGATTGCTGTTTGTTGATGCTCATCTTCAAACTGATTTGATTCTTTGACTGTGTGGCTAATATTTAATCAGTTAGTTGATTGACAGAAAATTAAATTAATAAGAAAAATTCCCAAACGTCCCTCGTTCCAGCCTGTCAGATGTGAAGATTTGCCGCTTTTCTCTGTTTTATTTCACTTTAAATTAAATACCCAGAGGCGTGGACCGGTGCTCGGACAAAGCAATTAACCTGAACGTGTCACCTCGGGGTACTGGAAACTGTGATGAGCATTTTATACACTAAATAATTTATTAATAAGAAAAATAATGTACATATGTTAGACCTTTGGGCAGCTCTATGGGGTGAACACGATTCCACCACTGACCCAAAATAAGCACGAGTAACCTTTTAAAACTATCAGATCTGTGGGATTTATTAATGAAAATCATACAAACAAGGCAATAAAATCCCAGGCTGAGAGGCAGCAGGACCAGCAGTCCACACACCACAGGCCTCTCTGCTCTGCTGCTGGCACAGGAGCTCTTTAGCACCTCCTCCACACCAGGTGCAGCACACCTGGGCAGAGCTGCAACAGTCAACACAGGACACACACAGCCGTGACAACATATTAGTCAATAAGTAAATAAGATAAAAGCTGGTTGTAGGTGTGTGGTGATGCGTCTGTGAGCTGGAAATAATTAAAAGCCACATTATTGAATGCAGTTTGAAACAACATGATTGAAGGCGGTGGTTCCCAACAGGTTGGTCGCAGGTCCATTCTGATGGGCCGCAAGTGACTCAAACATGGCAAGTTTGTAAAAATAAAAATCAGAGTGAATTTCCAGCACAGTTAATAGTTTGAAGTGCTGTGTCTTGCTGTAGAGTGAGTGACTAACAGACAGCTACTTAACCAAGACAGCAAACTAGCTTGACGACATGGCTAAGTGCAAGTGTGGTGCTAAATAATTTAAGCTGTGTGGACCTTGAACTAATGACCAAGGAGAAATCTGGACCCTGTGGCCGAACCAGTGTGGAACCACTGCTTTAAGGAAGAGTGGCTGAAGAGGAGATACAGATCCTAATGAGGACATTTACAGTTTAATAATCCAGCAGATGCTCTTGTTGTCGTAGAAAAAGATTCAACTGTTAAAACACCAACATTAAAATCAAAACTCCACCAGTACTGGATTTTTTATGCTGATGCTTATCCGTCAGTGCCTGCTTTTAACATTGACACCTAATACTAACATTTATTGATAAGTGCCACTTGAAATTGTGTTTTAAAGAGTTGTGACCAAAAACATAAACTGTAAAAAATAATGGATGTAGCTATCATGACGTCACCCACTGGTGTGTGGACTTGGTTTGAAGCCTCATGTTTGACCTTTCAGCTGTCGCCATCTTGGTTTTTCGGAGCCAGAAGTGTACGAGAGGCAGAAGCTGTGGAGAAGTGAGAGGCGGCTCTGACTCATAGACCAGTGGTTCTTAAACTTTTATGACACACCAAGACACACCAAAGGAAAGGGCAACCCCAAACCTTAAGGCACACCTGTATTTATATCTGAGGGCAGTAGCCTCTATAACATGTGTTATCACTCTTATCACGACATAGGACAATAAAAATTCGAAAAAATAAGACAGGCAGCCCCTTTTTTCTTCTTTTCTTTTGGTGGTAGGTCATCTTCCCTGGTGTTTTGTTGTAATTTGCTCCGTACACTAAAGCGATCCATTGTCCCACACGCAGCTTTCTCCTTTTAAATGTTATCATCCCTCACACACACACACACCCCTCACCAATCAGGGCTTTTCATGTGTCACACATGTGCAAACAGCAACAAATAGGTTCCCCATGAAGGGTTTTTAAATAAAATTTAATTAAATTACATTTTTAGCCAGAGTTTGCCTCTTTATCAGGAAATGGGTGCACGCAAGATGCTCACACAGTTGATTAAAAATTCATTCAGAACTTTTTGTGTAGGCCCAGTTAAATATTGCAATAACAATGTGTGGTTATCACAAAATCCCATGGCACACCATTTTAAAACCACTTCCCTAGACTATGGTGACGCCCTGCAGACAGCCTGTCAGTGCCATTTATTATGCGTAACTTTAAGCCTTAATAACATGTAAACAGGTGAGTTATATACAGTTGTCATGAACGTTGACATTAGCTACAGAGATCAAAACTGTTTTTGTACCAGGCTGTGAACATGTTTACTTCAGCTGTAAAGTTGGACATTTAACACGGAGGTCTGTGGGGATTGACTCGCTGGTGGAGCCAGCCTCTAGTGGCCATTAGGGGAGCTACAGTTCATGGCAGTTCCCTAATGGCTTCATTTTTTAGCCCTGGAGGTTGCTGCAAGGTAAAAAATAAACTCACCAGCGCTCTCGGGCGGACAAACTGGGTATTGGAGACGATCTTGTTACGTATCATTTCTTTGATAAGCCAGTAACAGTCGGCCAGTTTGTTAGTCGGGCTCTGATTATAAGCTGTGGAAATGTTTGCTCGCTTTGCAGCTGAAAGTTAAACGTCGATTTTAAAATGCTGAATGTGTGCTTAAATTTCTCAAATCATCCAGAGTGAGTGTGATCAGAGTATCCAGCAGATGACGACGATTATAGTTTCAGCCACAGTCGCATTTTACTACAAATGTGTTTGAAAAAAGTGAAACATCTGTGATTTGAAACATACGACATATACACTATAATTGTTGGTTTACTTTTAAATATGTGGCTCGGACAGTAACCATGTCTCCCTTGTGTGTGTTTGTGTGTTTCTTTGTGTGTGTCTCCAGTCTGTAGAAGCTGCCTAGTGAAGTATCTGGAGGAAAACAACACGTGCCCCACGTGTAGGATTGTTATTCATCAGAGCCATCCACTGCAGTATATCGGGTGAGTGAGGGAGCTGCCGCAGACACACACTCACACACACACACGCACACACACTCGCACACGCACACAGGTACAGTGAGTTGCTGTCTTTCAGTACGCTCCATCTCTCCAGGTTTCTTTCTGCACTCCATCAGCAGCACACCGCCAGTAAACAATAAACTACCAGAGACCAAAGTGCCGCTGGTCTTTTTCCATTTTGTTTTTTTACTCTGCAGGAAACAATAACCGTCTGTGGTCACTCTGCTGAGGGGGGCTGTGTTTCTGTGTTTTTATAGGCAGAGACATGAACAGAGAAGGGTCAATTAATAAATTAGAGCTGCACATGATAGCATTCATAACTCATTAACAATTCTGTTTCCCAGATAAGCTTCTAAAAATATCTACAGTATCCAGAGTGATGAATAATATATGCAGTTATTTATTCAAGGCACTCAGATTATATGATTCACAGACTGAGCTGGGATTGTCTGCACATGACTCTCATCATTGGAGGTGGCTGAGCTGGCGGCTAGCAGCTAATGGTGCTAACTCCATGATGCTAACTCCATGAAAAAAATGGTCGAAGTGCTGACAGAGCTAACAGGGTTAACCCGGGGAGGGTGAGCACAACACTTTTGCGACTATGCTGTCACCATTATCAGCGGTAACTACCTGTAACTGCCATATTAGCGCAGTGCAGAGTGGTGGCGATTAGCTAGCCAGTGGGGGACACACACAGGGATTCAAGGCCGTAACAAGACGGCAACGAATGCCATGTGTCAGAAGATACGCCCCTTTTATTTTCAGTAAAACAGCAGCTGTCCAGCACTGCTCAGCCGTCCAGTGGAAGCTGTGGTCAACCATTCGCTGACAAACGAGCTGGAAAACCTTCTTGTTCCTACAGTTCAGTCCGGTTCCCGCTGTATTTCCTCTTCTCCAATAATAGAGTGGAACGTCTGAACCCCGTTCACGTTGTGCACTGACATTTCAAGATAACAAAAAAAGAGGCTGTACGGTTAAGAAATCTTGCACATTTGATGTGATATTTAAAAATGGTGGGTTGAGTTTCCGCTTTGTGCGTTGAGTCCTTTGGTCAATACAGATTCGTCACGTTTGCTCAACAATCAGACTGCAGTGTTCACAGCTCCACCTTTTAGTACCAGATCTGTGTGCTAGGTACCCCAACAGAGGGGGGACCAAACATGGGGACGCTAAGGAACGCTGCTATTGGTACCATCCACAACTTTTCACTGTGGAAACAGAAGAAGCATGCAGAACTGAACTGTACTGCTCGGTGGAAAGGGGGCTTTAGACCTTCTTTAGCTTCAGTAACGTGCCATGACTGAATACATAAGCCCTTTTTACACAAATATTGTGCGATAACGTCGCTAAGAAGTCCCTCCTTTGCACTGCCTTTGCATTTTTACACAGAACCAAACGAATGCGGCGTCACTCCGCTCCAGTGTGTAATTTTGGACTGCTTCCTGACACCACAGAATCAAAAGAGGCGTGACATGTAACACAACTGTGTCGGCCTCTAATGTGACATATTACATATGTGTCAGCTGTACTTTACAAACAATAACAGTGGCATAACATTGCAGTAACAATCATTTACTGTCTCTGTTATATGGCAGTGAGGTGGCATAACGGTGCGATATTCCTGCGTTGAACAGGCAGTGTAAAAAGACCTATTGACAGTATCATGAGACTGTAGTCACCATGATAAACACAGTAGGGGAATATTGATGAATTTTGTTTCAAACACATCATAAACGCACCTTTTCTTAAAAGAAAAATACAGTTTTTCCTCACACAGATTTCAGCCTTTAAACAATGAGTGTCTCTTCAGGATAAAATGAAGACATGATGTTTATGAAGTCAAGTCTGCCTCTTATTGTTTTGGGGAAGTTGACTCTGCCAGACTAAATCCTCCTCTCTGAGGGATGTTGTTGTTCGTGCCCCCTCTGAGCGCTCATGCATTAATGTCTTATTAATGCGACACACAAACTTAATGTGTACCAGCAATTTAGTCATTACCGTCTAAACTGCGCTGTCTGCTCACTCATTGTTTTGCAGGAAATGCTCCATTTCAAACACATTAGCTCTTCGCACAGCTGTTTTCTTTTTTTTTTTTGCCTCATTGTTTACAGGAAATTGGAGTTGATGGGAAACATCACAAGTGATTTGAAGGCAAAACTCCCAACAGATGACGGATGAAGCCCATCTGCTCATCAAGAAACAGATTGATCAAAGTTGATGTTTGAGATTGAACTCAAAATCAGACGCCTCCTCACAGAGAATTAGCTCTGCACAGCTAATCCAGCCTCTTGTACTGTCAAGTGGGGCTTTCCTTGATGGTTTTAATCCATTTTATTTTCACATACTTGAAATTACTTCTGGTTGTGACAATAAAAACATCATAAAATCATTCTGAGCATTACTAAAAACACATGTAAAGAACAACAAAGCAGCTTTAGTTCTGGGGACAAGCTTAGTTAACGTAGCTGGTAAAGTATTTACTTTTTGTAAATGTTGCAAACAGCTAAACCTTTAAGACATTCTTTTGCACCACCCTACAGGCCCTGCACACTCACGGTAAACATCGAAATCAAAATTGTCTTTTCAAATAGCAGCATTAAAAATCATTTTAATGTAGAAAAGACAACACACAGCATACACAGGGCTCGAAATACTGTGTGCATACACACAATAGTGAACATAAATTTAACCTGTGTGTGAAATTTTCAGCTTGACATGTGCCGATGCTCGTATCTAGGTATAGAAAATATGTCGTCATCTGCAGTGATGCAGGCGCTGCGCCGGACTGCCTTGGTGAAGAGGGAGCTGAGCCGGAAGGCAAAGCTTTCGATTTGCTGGTCCATCTACGTTCCAGCCATCACCTTTGATCATGAGTTTTGGGTAGAGACGGAAAGAATCATACAAGCGGCCAAAATGAGTTTCCTCTGCGGGGTGTCCGGGCTCAGCCTTAGAGATAGGGGGAGGAGCTCGGAGTAGAGCCGCTGCTCCTTGGTGTTGAAAGGGGTTAGTTGAGGTGGATTGGACATCTGATCAGGATGGGCACCTCCTGTTAGAGGTGCTCTGGGCACATCCCACTGGTAGGAGGCCCCGGGGCAGACCCAGAACACACTGGAGGGATTATATATCTCATCTGGCCTGGGAACACCTTGGGGTCCCCCAGGAGGAGCTGGAAAGTGTTGCTGGGGAGAGGGACGTCTGGGGTGCTTTGCTTGGCCTGCTGCCCCTGGATAGGTGGATGAAAATGGGTGGAAGATTGATAGGGTAAAAGAGAATGTCAGCTCAAATTACATAAAACACAATGACAAGTTCATATTCGAACTTTCATTAAAAGAAAATGTCACAGCGGCTGGTGTTGGATTTTTTTCTAGTTGGATCCATCCAGTCAGGGTGAAAGGTCGGAGGAAGGACAAATACACCAAATGGTGCAGGAAAACATTGTTGCTGCATGTAATTTTAAAAGTTACACACACCAGTGTATGTAAAAGTATTTGAAGCCCTGATATAAGCCAGTTAAACAGTAAGATTATCCAGTTTAAATATACATTAGGGTATCTTATTTACCTGTTTGCAGGGGCTTTATGCACCAATTTGCGCCATTCTGCATCACTATATGGTGGAAACGTCTTAAATTTTGTTAAAATAAAAGTCCTCTGCTACTTCATTTTTATTGGGTGGGACAAATGCTCATGTTCAGTCTACTGAGGGGGACGTGTCCTATGTGTTCTCCTTCAAAATCTACATCTATGCCTGTCATATTTACAGGATATACTACAGACAGGTGACAAATAAAGGGGAAAAACCTGAAAAAATGTGGAGAAACACAACAGAGATTTCGAGATTTAGGGAGATTTAGAACAAACGTGTCAGACACTGATCTCCACCACCATCTTCAAAACACTAAAATCCTTGGGTAGAATGGTTTTCCACTGATTTTTAAATACATGCCAAGGTTAATACAAAGACTTCTCCTAATTTTAACATATGATCTGTGTCACATTTGTCACAGCAGGTCTCATCAAACAGTGGTAAAACCTCTGAACTTGGCTGTGAGAACGTCCTACCAGCTCTGTCCAGCAGGGGTCAGTGTTTTGCTGCTTTTCAGAGCGAGCCTCTTCTCCGGGCAGCTAATTCTGGCCTCAGATACAATAACTCTCTCAGCGGACAGCAGGGGAGACAAACGTGGCACTTTTTTCCAGAGTTTTTCCTCCATAACGCTGCAACAAACCAACATGTCGTGCCATGGCTGGCTGTCAACAGGCAGCAGCGTGGTGATGGCAGACCTGAGCCCAAACTGTGCACCTGTGTTACCTGCACTGTGTAACAGGGAGAGGCTGTTTAACACTCTGACTGACAGCATATGCTGCACACTGACCTCTGAGAGCAGGCGTCATTTGAATTTTTCAGTTTATGTCATTTGTCATTTCTCAGTGAATGTCATTTTGAGATTTTCACCTTTCCATCATACAGGGTTTTGACAGGAAGTGGTGTGTAGAGTTGTGCTGTAGACTAACCTTTCCAGACCTTTGTGACGTATCTAAAGAAAGCTCTGTCTGCTTGAGGAAAGATGGATGTTTTTTCTGCCTTCCGATCCTGTCAGTCATTTGAGGGTCCCCTCAGACTGAATGGGAACTGCTGCTGTCAAGTAGAACATATCCTAATATGTCAGATGTGTGGTTTACATGTTAGGATCTAAACTTCAGATGCTGTTGGTCAATAATGTTGATTATCATAACCTAATGAGGTAACTAATCAATGTCTTTTCTTTTCAGCCATGACAGAACAATGCAAGACATTGTCTACAAGTTGGTACCGGGACTTCAAGAGGGTAAGTGTCATGAGTCTTTTCTCTTTCAGTCTGTTTACACCGTGCCTCTGGCAATCATGTGTCTCCAGCTGACCACTTGCGTCCAGATTTTGTTAGAAGGTCAAAAGACCCAGCGCACAGTTATTATATCCACGCCGGTTGTGTCAGTACAGCTGGAGATACCGCTGTTGGCAGAATTCAACAACTCTTCTTCAAGAGAGTAAAACAAAAGACGGTCACCCAACACTTTGTTCAAGTCATCATAAAATGGGCAAGTTGTAGAGCGTTAACATGTCAAAACAACCACCATGTCCTGCACTGGTGATGTAGTCCTTATCAGGGACACATCACAGTGCAATTAAGTTTACCCTACAAAAGGTAGGTGATCAAATGCGTCCCAGACTACGTCGGCAAGTCATTTCAGTGATGAGATCACAGTGTGCCTTTGTCATAGTTCACACTTGTATGTAGCCCTTTCAACTTGTAGCATAAAAGGAGCATCTTGGATGATCCGATCACATGTTTAGGGTGGGAACATTGCGCCGTTATTCTGCCTGCCCCTGAACATGGAATCAAGGGACAGAGTTGTCTTGTCTTTAAGCCAGCAGTGGAAGTTGTAACAGTGCCAAATTGACGTCTGTGTAAATGGGACAGCCGGCAGGACCAGACTAGTGTGAGGTTTTGACGACGTGTTATGTGTGCAACCCACTGCTAGGAGATTTAAAAAGCAGCTGATAGCAGTTAGCAGCTAACTCAAGGACGAACAACAATGGAAAATGTCTGCAAATTGGAGAGTCAATGAAGTCAACGTTTTATGTCACACTAGAGGCAGACGCTGTTACGTTACATGTGCTGCTCGTCACGCCTCTTTTGCTTTTGGAATACCAGCACACTGTCCAAAATCACACACGAGGGCGGCATCATACTGGCGTTGTTTAGTTCTGTATTAAAAAGGCAAAGGTGTCATAATAAGGGTCTTCGTCGCTAATAATGCAACTCTCAAGAGATCAGCTAGTAACCTTAAAATTCCAATTCGCTTAGAAGCAAATAAATTTTAATGATATATTCTTGCTGTCATTGCTGGGCTTAGAACACCTCATTAAACAGGTTAGAGTGCACACACATATTTTCACACATGCCATTAAATTTTAACGACCCAGTGATAACAGTGACCTTGACAAAAAGACACTGTCCTCTCTAACCTGTCTCTCGTCCTGCTCCTCTTCCTCTTCAGCGGAGATAAAGAAGCAGCGGGAGTTCTATCAGAAGTTGGGGATGGAGGTGCCTGGAGACATTAAAGGAGAGCTTTGCAACATGAAGACTCATCTAGATCAACGCAATGGTACAGTCCTCCACACTCTTCCTCCTCCAGCTGTTTTTATCGACACTCAGAGGCTTTGTAAGGATTTCGGTTCTGTCTGGTTAAACATGCAAATTGTTTTAGTGAGGCCAGCCCCCCGTGTGAATCCAATAACTGCCCTCGGTGGCTGTAGTAGCTTGATTTATTTGTCTCCCCCTGTTCAGCATGACCTTAAGGTAGAGCAGAACACACACGGGGGACTCAGCATGCTGAAAGGTGTTGTTTATATTTATTATGTGATATGAGTTTAGTGTTGAAGGTCCTCCAAATAGCAGTGGGAGTCAACTTGGCTGAGACGGTCAAACAAAACAGAACCAACAAAAGTGCTCTGATGATCACACGCAGGGAATGCACCCAAGATTTACCAACAACAAAGAATTTGGTTACACATAAATGTGATGAACTGTGCAAACAGAACAAGCTTATGATGTTTTTCACACACACACATACACACACCACTGACAAGTGTTTATATAAAAGCCAAAGGTATCTAACTTAGGGAGCTTTGCTTTGCTTGTTAAAAAGACAGGACTGCTCGCTGGACTTGCAGATGTGTTCAGCTTGTCAGTCTTGACAGACTTTTGGTCGAAACTAGCTGCTGTATCATCTTGTCACATCAACATCAACATCATCAACATACATGTTACCCAACAATCATCGTTGCTTACTAGAGTGCGACTCAGGCCGCATTTTCCTGACTGAACCCGACCTGAGTCCTAGACGGTTATAACTGAGCCCGGCCTGAACCCGACAGCCTTTCTGATTTTTAAGTCCAAACCCAACCCAAGCCCGACGCAGTTTGTTACCTGACATAGTTATTGTTGTCATGGTAACAGCTTGCCTGTTTACCGTGATCACACATGGACAGTGCGTAAATGACTATGAAAAGGCTGCTGTTACTCACAGTCAAACACGCCGCACGCACAGCAGCACGGCACACACATTGAGTTGGAGCAATCCATGTGTTGCGTTCAGGCGTTGTCACGTAAATAACAAATTCCAGCACTTGAATCGGCCATAGCACAACACAGCAGCATGTCAAGTGGGCCGAGCCCGAACAAAATTTCTGATTTGTTATCCAAACAACAGCCACACTCTGTTGCATTCCTGTATATGATAAAAAATATCTAAGAAAATCAGAAATTATTCATGAGCATAGAATTGTATTATAGATGGCTACTGACTGTTTTACCAAAGAAAAGAAGAGAGAAAAAAATCTTGATGGAGATAGCTTTGCATTATTTTGGGCGTATAGCCGACAGCAAATGGCACCATTTTTCATTAAATGTGAGTTCGTTGAACACAGGTGTAGATTCGAGGTGGCAATCTGATTCATTCACAAGACCCCTCCCCCAAAACCATGTGCCCCAGTGCAACCACACTGCCTGCACTGGTTTTAGGTCGGTTAGATTTAGGTCGAGGGAAAAACATGGTGATGGTGAAACAATCTTTGACACAACCCCAGCTTGTAATATGAAGCAACAAACTCTGCATCTAGTCTATTTTCTCTGCAGGCCCCAAGCAAATCTGACAATAATCACTCCAGATAGTTAATAATAAATTATCAAGGCACACATCATATATGATACAAGTAATCCTGTTATGATAAATGATTGCTTGTCAGCACTTTTGATTTTCCTGCTTCTGTCCCTGCTGTTCTCCTGGAGCTTCACTTCTTCTGGTTTTAACCCTGAAGTAACATCAATGAATTTTAAAATCAACTATATGTATTAGAAACAGCCCAGTATCACTGCTGTTTGTGATGTGTACTCAGTACTTCATATGTGTCACATGTAGTAGACCATTTTTGTGGCGACAGGCAGAGCTGTCCCTCTCTGCCACCTCCCACCACAAGTATACCTCAGACCTGTGGGAAACACTGGGTGGAGGTACAACCGTAGCAACCGCTTTGTTGTATTGTTTTCCATATGACGGCACAGCGAGGTAAACAAGCTGGTATCTGAAAGTAGCAGCAAGATGGAGAACACAGGCTGGGAAACGCACATGCTCATGGCTCAGCACAGCTGGGTGTGATTACAGCGGGCTAAACCGCACCTGTGGACAAACATCCTGTTTTTACATTTTAGATCAAACGCTGTAAATATGCAGCCACAAACCTGCTGAAATTGTTTCAGTGAGAGGTCGTCACCTCAGCAGCGAGAGCGTCCTGCTCTTGTCATTGCACTATATAAGGAACGAAGCATCCCACTCATAATGACTAACATTAGAGGCAAGACCACAAGTATCAGCAGAAGCCATTAAGCAGCAGAAATGAAGGCAATTTAGCCAATCAGAATGAGTCCCTGGCCTGCTCGTCGTGCACGACGGCTTTTCCGCAGCAGCTCCCTTCTGAGGGGCTGGTGTAAATGTGTGCCCAGAGGGCTGTCACGCCGGCAGGCCTAATCGCTCGCTTAATCCCCCTCTCTCTGATTTTGGTAATTAAGGCTCAAATGGAAGTGGAGCTGCTCTCCGGCTTCCCGTGCTTCGGCGCTTGAAGTCAGGTTTAGCTACAGCACACGCAAACACACATACGTGTTCACACACAAACACATTTTAAGGATCATTTGCACAGGCGCTGACAGAAATAGAAACCCAGGATTGTATTTCACCATCATTTCCGTTCAGTGTGCGAAAACACAAACAGATGAGATGTCTCTGGCCTCGGGTCGTGATAGAAATGGTTTTTGACTTTTGACGCATGAGAGAAACTGTAGAAAATCAAATGTGGCTGCATTTCATTCAGAGGCTCATTGACCAGGATGTTTTCTCTCTCAGGTCAATATAGAGTTGTTTCTTGCATGTGAAGCTCTGTATCTATCAGCCCTTTGACACATTTACTGTGTATCGATAACTCGCTCTGTGTTTTGTGAAAGCTGCCGTCAAGTGTGCAGTTTAGAAAATAAGTCAATCATCCGCTCCACCTTAAAGCTGGTCCGAGGGTTGGTCTCCACCTCCCAGCTCCTTATTGTGTCAGACTGAATATATCTCATCTCCATCATCTATCCTCACCTACAGTATGACTACAGTATATTTTAGTGCAGGCTTTACATTATGAAAACACAGTTCAATAGGAATATATTATTGTGGTGATAATACATGCACTGAGAGCGCAGTGTAATGTGTTCATCTGATGAAAGCCTGCAGTGTGAGGGACCCTCCTCTAAATGAGACTCCTCGTTTGAAGGTGCGCTCTCTGACATCACTGGATTTCTTTGGTTTTGTGATGTCAGATGGACCAAAGTAGCAGCTGTAGAGGTTGTTTGGGGAAGCAGTGACTTGTTACATAAAACATGAGAATTCTTGCAAAGGACTGAAAATTATGTCTGGACTGAATCATTCGACCCAAGTCTGAAAACACACTGAAGCTTCATTCCCACTGGACAAAATCCCACAAACACCCACTAACATCTGGGTTTTGTCTATGGCGGGAAAGGTTACAATTGGCATTCACTCCCAGGACTCATGACTCTGAGGTAGTCATGGGTATTTATCAGCTCCAGCTCCGATTGTCAGCAATGGAAATGTGACACCTGAGTTGACACACTAATATTTTCCCCTTTTCTTTGTTAACTTTTGCAACTTTTTGTCACCTCAGCCACAAATTCCACCTGTTTCTGGACTTTGTCCCAAATTAGATCACATTGAGTCTGACTGAGAGACTGAATAAGTACCAGATATTAATAATATTTAACCACCATAACATTTTCAGCCAGTAAACTCATGTTTACCAAACCTGCCATGGATGTGACGTCGATTGTGACGTACCAGAAATGATAGATTTTTGAAAATAAATAAAAACTTTACGGACTGTTTGTTTCTCACAGTTGCAGCTATAGACTGTGGGCACAGCTGGTTCAGTCAGCACAGCAAAACCCTCACTTACTTTAGCCAATCAGATTAATTGTTAGCCTGTATAGACAGTTTACTAGAGAAAACAACAGCACAGGACAGATGTGAAGCATGAAGCAGCTGACCTGCTTCTCTGTGGCTACACACTGTGTCTGAGACTGTTTTCACCGCTCTCACCAAAATCACGACATACCATGACCATTTTTAGATGAACTTAGAGCTGTGAGTCACCTTTCTTCGCTATGGACATTATTAAAACCAAATACTGCTCCAGGCTCACCAGTGAACACCTACACATGTCCATGAAAATGGCACTCCACTAATGCAAAGATTCAAACTACTGGTAGGGCAGTCATGGACTGATTTCTTTTAAAGGAAGTAGAAAAAACTAAAAGAATAAAGAGAAAAGGAGGAAGTTTTATACTCTTTTTAAAAGAGGCACATATCATTTATTTTAATCAGAAGATTCTTCTGTCTTGCTTTTTTTTCTTGTAATTTTATTTGTAGATTTTCAGATTTTAACACAAACAACACAACGTCTCTTTAACTTGAAATGTAGGCCTTAAGTTTGATGTGCTCGGAGTAACTTTATTTATGATAGCGATGTTCCATTCAAGCGCCGAACAAGTTCAGTGTGTTTGTCAGTTAAAAAATATCCTAATTTGAAATGTGACAGTATTTTTAAAATGATATGGGAATGCACATAGGGGCAGGATGCAATTCAGACTTTATGAGTTTTGGACCTTTGCTGGGAGAAAAGAGGTCCACAGTTTTTAATTAAAATTACTATATTCGATTCATAAATGTCTGATAATCCCAGCTGACACTATGCTGCATATATCTGATTATGAATGTAGCTTACAGTCTAAATGCCCAGCTCGTGATTTCCAGAGGACGTCCCTTAAAGCCAAAGGCCAAAAACATCTTTTTAATTACTTCATAAAGGCTATCGTGAGAGTTTGTATATCCAGCCTCGCCACATGGGTCATAGAGTAACTTTGCAGTAAACACACAGCCAGAATCTGGCATGTTTGCTCCCACTTTCACTCTCCAGTCCGAGGAAATAGATGCTCCTCATTAACTCCTATTTAAAAACGGCAAACTAAAGTTAGCGCATGGCAAAGCAGCGATCACAGACACCTAACTAACTACAGGCAACAGTGGGCACTCTGTCAGTGTTGCCCCTGCTGGCCGAGCTGAACTGCATTACACTTAATTAAAGCCTCATTTACCCAGAATCCCTCAGAAATAGAAACTTTCTCCTGGGTCCTCTCTAACCAGCGGAGCTCAGTAAATCTGCTGGTGGCACATTGCTCACCATGCAGGACACAGCAACACTTCCTTATTCCGCAGAGCTGAATTCAGGAGCAGAAATGTTAATGATGTTAACAGGAAGTCCAATAAATTTACTGTAGTTAGTCCTCAGTGCAGGAAAAAGCCAACGTGTGCTTTTCAACAACAGCAAATAAACAATCCTGCTTAAGGCTTAGTGAGGATGATTATTTTGGTTTTAATATACAGTCGAATGAAAAGTTTAATTATTAAATTGTGTTTGATTAACAGGAAAGTTCGATCTTTCTGTCTTCAACGTTTTAAGATCCACACTCCATTCCAGTTGTCCCAGCTGTGTTCAGGTTCCTACGCAGTATGGAAAAGTATGGAATTTGATTTTAATCATTTCCAGGTCTGGATAAAAGTGGATGAAAGAAAAAAGGATGGAAAAACATTTGTGTTTCATTTGTTTTTTTAAAAAAAATATAATTCAGAATTTCTAAAAATAAATTTGTTATACAAGCAGAGAACATTCAGGGCGCCGAGGCCTGACGACGCCACAGTTTATTCACACTACTGAAGCTGCTCCTCTTTTTGGAACCACTGCGGAGTCTGTGATCATTTGTTTTCAGCCTTGCTTGTTGTTGCTGGGGGTAACAGTGTGTCCATTATCGTATTAAAAATTATACCTGTATTATTTTGAACGATATGATATGGCACACCCCTCATGTAAATACGTGTGTGAATGCATGAATGTGGCTAAAAGCGAAAAAACGCTTTGAGTGGTTGCAAAGGCACCGTACAAATTCAATGAGACCAAAATATTCACAATGAGATGAGTTTAAATTTGCAACTTCTTTCAGAATGGCGACTAGATGAGACGGTTGTTCTGATTTGCAGCTTTTCAGGCTTATTTTGTAGCTGAAGATAATCAGTAATTTCTCAAAAATGTGGATGAGGATAGTGATAGTGAGATACTCTCTACAGCTGCATTTGTAGTAGTGATGAAACAGTGAACATGAAACGACCTGAGCTTAAGATGGACTGAATTCAACAAATTTGCCACAATAATTGAAAAACCAGCACTGATTTATCAGTCTATGAGTATATGTGTGTGACATGCTCACGCACAGGGAGCAGCAGCAGCAACCCACTGTCTGATTCGACACACCATGTGGAGGGAGACCGACACACGTGACAACAACTGCAGGAATCTAAATGAGACAAGTTTAGCTGAAAAGGACCAGTTTACATCACTGACACTTTTCTCTGAAACGTTCTGAAATTGTTTTGCCTCATTGTGAATCTTTGGTCTGAACTGGGCTTTAAAGGGGTTAAAAAGAGACAGACACACACACACACACACACACACACACACACACACACACACACACACACACACACACACACACACACACACACACAGACCCATCAGTCAAGCATTAATGGCGCTAGGACATTAACAGATAACATCACAGTGTTTGAAATGTCACATGAGTCGAAGCTTTACTTCACTTTTAAGTGCATATATGAGTTTTCTTCTTATCACTACTTGACACCTGCAAAATAAAAACAGTTTCCACCAGCACACAGCGGACTCATTTTTCTAAATTGCCATGTTTCCTGAGCACTTAACGTAAGAAAATGGAGGGACGCGGCGCCGCGATGAGTCTGCTGAGTGCACTTTTCTCTTTCATGACAATATAAACTCCCACACATGGATAGTTTACTGCATCTCATCCCTGATGTAGCCACACTTGATACTTGTACATGCCTTTGTGATGTGATTGTACGTCAGGAATCCCAAATGAGTTTCTTACTGTAAGGAGACAGACTGCTCGCTTTTTAAAATCCCCAGACAAGCAATCATCCCATTACCTGACGCACAAACAGGGTCTTCATGTCTGTTAAGACTCACAGAGAGACTCCGGGGTTGCTTGAAGGTGAGACACAACAATGAGAGGGAGCCCCTCTTGATAAGTAATCAGCGAGGCCGACTCTGGAGACGACCACCGCAGAGACATCAGAGCAAGCTCAGACCTCTCCCGGTAATACTCGGCGGAATTGGTGACAGTTAGGCTGAACGGAAAACGGTCACAGAGGGGTGAACGCAATCCCATCTACAGCCTGAGCTGCAGTAAACTGTCCACACACACACACTCACACACACGCGCACACACACCCTGTTATTACATCCACTGAATCCAGGAAGAATAGACTGGATTTCTTTGTTGTTAAAGGTTACAGAAAAGCAATACCTATCTGTGCCGCAATTTTGTCACAGCACCGCAATTTTGGCTTTGATAACTAAGTTTCATATCTAAAAATTCAATACTACTACAATATTACAGCCAACAAGAAAATCCATAAGCACACCTGTCCTGGACAACTTTGTAGCAGCTGCTTCACAGAGGGTTTAAAAGTTGGTTATGTGTCTGTGTTCTACTGTGTTCTACTGTGTTTACGTGCACAGAAGGAACCAGATTAACACCAAAAGTGAGACAGTATGATGCTGTTGAAACTCAGATACTCAGACTTATTTGTTTCAGTTTCAGCTGAGCTTTCAATTTCAGTGTCTGGCTCACAAGATGGTACCTAGAGCTTCAGCGATAAGTCCATTAAGGGCCACATGAGGATGATCGCTGGGCAATATCTTGATATTCGTGATACATATCGTCTTAGAGTTTGGATATCATCAAATCGTAAGTGTTGTTTTGCCCTGGTTTTAAAGGCTGCGTTACAATAAAGTGATGTAATTTTAGGAGCTTACCATGCTGTTGTAGCTGTTTTATTATTTGCCTTTACCCACCGAGTCATTATATCCACATTACTGATGATTATTTATCAAAAATCTCACTGTAAATATATATATATTTTTCCCCACATCGTCCAGCCCCATTGAGCATACTGTATTACATTGGTTGTCTGCACACATGGATGTAAACACACCATGTTTAGTGCTTTCTCTGTTTTATACCATTGAGCAACTCTGTAAAACCCAAAGATATTCAGACCAAACACGCAATTTGAAGGTGCCACAGTGGGCTAGTGTGACGGGCTTTTTGTATCTATCAGTATCAAGTATTAATTGCAGCCTCACCTCGCCGCTATAAGTAATGGTGTGTCCCTCCCATAGACTCAAAAATAAATAGTCATAGCTACACAACCCATTGATTTGTGGACTCCTGTTTTGATTAATCTAGTTCGGCATTACAGCTGTCGCCATCTTGAATTTTTTGGAGCCAGAAGGGACCGTATTTTGGTGACGGTGGATTTAACTTAGAAGCAGAGGACACTATCGACAGACAGCCCGTCACTCAAAACGACCCGCCTCTAATCGTGTAATCACGTGTAAAATATAAACTGGTGAGTTATGTAAAACTTCAAACCCGTACAGTTGTCATGAGAGTTGAAATCAGATGTAGAGGCCAAAGTTGTTTCTGTACCAGGCTGTAAACATATTTATTTCTGCTGTAAAGTTGGACATTTAAACACGGGGGTCTATGGAGATAGATTCATTTCTGGAGCCGGCCTCAAGTGGTCCTCAAAGATCTGTAGTTTTTGGAACTTCTGTGTTGGCTTCATTTTTCAGCCTGGAGGTTGCTGCTTGGTCGTAGTAGCAGCTGCGCTGCTAGGGTTGGGTGGCATTCACATTTGAACAGATACCAGTACCTGGAATTCTGTATCGGTGCCCAGCGGTACCTTCTTTCAGTACTTTACTTTGTCTGTAAAAACAACAATATAATTTTTGAACAAGCTGCAGGGTTGACAGTAGACTAAAAAGCAGTTCTACTCCGCTCTTTTCTAATCACACGTAGAGCTGATCTTCTGTCTGTTTTATGAGTGTGTATTTGTGTCTGCTCATCGAGCAGTGATGCTGGGCTGTTACTAAAATGATATAGAAAGGAAATACAGCAGACACCGGAACTATCTCGGAACATCCACAGAGCTCTGTGGCTGGCCTCCCGGCTCTGGGGCGCTTCCGTCTCCTGTCTGACGCTGAACCCGATGGCTCTGCAGAGCTCCAGTGATGGCCTCGGAGCTCTATGGCTGACTTCCAGGCTTCAGTGCTTCCTGGCTTTGGGCACTTTCGTCTCTTTTCTAAACCCAGCGTTTCACCCAGAAGTACCATAACAGATTTAATTTGAATTGGTACACAGTAGTACTGATGTTATTTGGTTGGTACCCTTAAAGTACTACGTTCAGTCTCCAATCTTTGCTGCTACATCAATACCTTCCCCGTGTGAAGTCTTGCTCGTACTCTTGTACTTCTCATTTTTCCCAAGATTGAATTAAAATTTAAAGCAGATAGGTGCAGAGGTTATCATTGTCACCTCACAGCGAGAAGGTTCCTGTTTTGAACCTAGTTTGCATGTTCTCCCCAAGTCAGCGTGGGTTTTCTCCAGGTGCTCCGGCTTCCTCCCACAGTCCAAAGACATGCAGGTTAATTGGTGACTCTAAATTGTCCGTAGGTGTGAATGTGAGTGTGAATGGTTGTCTGTCCCTATGAGGCTGGTCACTCGTCCAGGGTGTACCCTGCCTCTGGTCCAATGTCAGCTGGGATAGGCTCCCATAGTTGGGTCCCACTGCCAGTTTTATCAGCCTGTTTGGTGGACTGGGTTTCTGTTGAAGACCTGATTTTGTGTCTGTTAATATTTTGTCAGCTGGTCGAGCTTTGTAGATTTGAATCCATCCTTGTTTTCTCTGTATCATTACAATCCATCTGTATTTGCAGTATGACTCTCTGGAGGGAATAATTAAAGGTACTTTCAGATTGCAGGACACTTTTATAAAATGTAAACAGTCCTTGTTTAGTTTATAAAATCATATCCCTCTCAGGCAAACTAACACATTCTCCCTGAAGCTTTTCACATAAACTCTGAGGTGTACTGTATCATTCAGTTTTCTTGCAGCTCCAGCCCAAAAGCTCCGTGTGATGTATTATTAAACGCTACCTTACCTCTCTCTCACTGCTCTGAACACATTACCCTCAGTAGCACAGGGTGTGAGAAATCCCTTTCTTCCCATTTTACCATATGTTCACCAGAGATTGCTGCTCTCTCAAATATCCTCCCGCATGTGCCTCCATTTCCTTCAAAAAAGGCACACAAGGCAAAAACTAGACGAACTCAATTAAGGCAGAGCTGATGCCAGCCCTCATGTAGGCTAATCACTATGAAGAATGACTGGTTTTTTTTTCTTCTGGTTAGAAGTTGCCCCGTATTAGAGATGTGCCCAGACGGCGGATAAGTCGTATAAAGGACGCTTTGACACCCCCGGACATGTAATTGCCTTATAAATGGAACTCTGCTGGAGGCGTTTTTACGCTCCAGCGGGCAGAGGCTGTTTAAACACTGCAGAGACACAAACATGTCCGCTTTTCGACAAGTCTTGTTTTCAACAGGGTCACAATGGACGTCAATTAAGATCAAGCCTCTTTGGCTTAAGTTAATGAGCATGATGAGAAAAAGTTGCTGCTCGGTCACAGGACTGACGGCAGCATGAACAGAAACATGCAGCTTGAGACAATGAAGTGTCATCGAAGTACACACTGAAGACTAAAGTGTGTGTGAGGCTCTGCTGAATTCAGCCGTTGTTTTACTTTCAAAGCTTCTATTTAAGTTTTTGAATGAAGCTTTGAATGTCTGTCATCAGATTTTATGGAGTCATCACCCTAAAATAAGAAAATCCTCGAACTCAATCTTCAGTTTGAATATTCTGAGTCTTCTGATTGAGTGCGATATGCTGCGATCACATGGAATCAGGCAGCTGGTAGACGGCTGGATATTATTTTAGTGGACGAGCAGTGGTGTCTAAAGTTAAAATATTTAAACTTTTTGCCATTTCTCCAGGCCAGGGGTAGGTAACCTGAGGTTCTGGAATGGCATGCAGCTCTTAAGACCTTCTCCAATGGCCCTCTGTGGCGTTTGCATAAGATTAATAGTATAAAACTAATAATATTATTGTAGCTTCTATCTACAACTGTGTAGAAATACAAGGTTTAAACAGAACAAATGGACATGCAAAAAAAGAAAAAGCTGCACAGCATTCAAATGTTAATTTAGAATTTGAATATCAACGTTGTGAATGAAGCTTTGAACTGTTCGGTGCAGCTCTTGAAATGGCCGACTAAAAACCATGACAAATGGACCAGTGATTTATTTAAAAACTAACACAAACAGTTGAAACTGTGAAAAGGGGATGAGGTGTGGCCGACAGGAAGTCAGTTTTAACAGCATCAGTAAAAATGAATGGAGTATTGAATAGTAAAAGAAAAATAAGGATAAGGGGAGTATATATGTATATGTGTATATTTTGGTGTGTTACTGTGCTCTACTCTGCGGAGCAAATATTAATTTATATTGAGAATTTAAAACATAAATGCTCAACCAACTTCCTCCTTTTGGTTTTCCGCACAGGCGACACAAAATCAGAGGAGACGGCCAATAAGGAGGCAGGAGAGGAGAAGCCAGAGGAGGATAACGACTATCACCGTAGCGACGAGCAGGTAAGAGCCTCACGTACTGATGGACAGTAATTTATACCTCTCATTTCCTCTGTTTAAATGACTGCCTCTCTCTTACTTAATGAAGGCTCCAGTGTATTAGATTCAGAGGGATATATCCTCAGATATGGAATATTTTACTGTAGAATGAGCCGTTTATATGTGCATAGGGAGCAGGTTTTTGTAGACAGAGATTTTTTTTTTTTTACAGTAGCCTGGAATGGACAAACCAAACACTGGCTCTGTATGGAGCAATTTGCCTTTTGTGTCAGCCACTGTAGCCAGCACCCTCTATGTGACAGGGAGCGCCGTAAAAACAATGATTTTTTCTTAACATGAAGCTGCTGTATTCAGTGTTTTAACTGGTTTAAACCATCTGGTTGGTTTGTTTTGGAGAGTAAGAGAACTCTGTGGATAATTCAGCTCCTGGTAAAAACCTCCCAAATGACTGGATCTTAAGTTATCAGAGAAAAAAGTGAGCACACATTAGCAGGTGCTGCAGGTGCTGGGTTAGCAGTCCGTCTGTGGGAGCCAGACAGCGTCAGAGAAACACTGGAAGGAAGCAGTTTCACATCACAAATCAGTGTTATACTCATTTTAATCACCTGGTTTGTTTGTTTTTGAGAGAAGGAGACCTCTGGCGGTATTTCAGCACCAGATGAAAACCTCCTGAACAATGAACACTGACAGAGTTCTAACAGGGAGAAGTTTCAGCTGGTTGCAATCTGCAGTCCTCACCACTGTCTTACACAGTGGACCTTCAAAGGCTTGGCTCAACTAAATTAGAGAAAAACGCTTTCAAAAAGTTGACCTTGGCTTTATCATATGCCAAAATAATAATTATTAAACTGTTGACTTTTGCTTGTGTAAAGTTAATTTCAGCACCACAAACATAATCCCATCCTTACATTTTTCTGCCTCAACACCATTAAATTTAAGTGAGTTAGGGCACATTCACACTGGCGCTATTTGGTCTGCTTTAAATAAACCCTGGTTTGCTTCCATGCATAGTTTGGTTCGTTTGGAGTGGTGTGAACGCTCATTCGAACTCTGATGTGGACCAAACGAGTGAACGCTGGTCGGCATGAAAACTGGGGGTCTCAGTTCACTTGCAAGTGAACCCTGGTGCAGTTCGCTTACAGTTGGAAATGCAGACTAAAAACAGACTATTTCTCGAACCAAAGACAGGAAGTGAGTCAAAGAGAGGAAGTGATAGAGCGCAGTGCATTTTGGGTAGAAAAAAAACAAAGCCAACAGCGCGAACTTAGGTTTGAACTCCATAGTACAAACAGAAACACCAAAAATGTGGTGTTGCTCCATTGTTTCTGTGGTGACCAAGGCGGCTGAAGGGGATGGATTTCCATTTTCGGTCCTGGCCAATCGAGCCGGGTTTTCTTCTTCCTCATGCTTTTTTTCTGCCTGGTCAACTGCTCATTTTGGGCAGTACCGCCCCCAAATGAGCAGCTGTTGTAACTCTGTGACGTTGTCCAGGTGGTTTGGTCCGCTTTAAAAAGTGCAGTGTGAAAGTGAACCGAACCAAATGAAAGTGTGACATTTTTGAGCATTCCCCGCCCAATCGAACCGAGTCCCCCGGACTATCCTGGTGTGAATGCACCCTTAGATTTCTAAGAATGTGGATACATGAAACCAAAACTCTCTGCAAGGACCGTCCAGCTAGAGTTCAGTAACAATGTTTTTAAAATGTAATTTAGGTCAACAAGCTCTTTATTAATAATCCCATTTTTTAATATGCAAGGAAATTTGGCAGGCAGCACACATGGGTTTGTGTTTTAGCAGAGATTAGAAGAAGCAAATTGGATAAAATAATTGTGGGTTACAAAGCAGTCTGTCAGGAACAAAAGCACCACGGGACAAAAATACTGTTGGTGATAATTGTGAGTACAATTGCTTTAAAAGCCTGCACATCAATTATTGCCTTTATAAAAGTGGCCCCCATGTGAGTTACCAGGCTGCTTTACAATTACTAGATTCTTTTGTCTTTGGTGTTGCGGCTGTTTGATTTGTACAGACCCACTTAGTGGCAGACACCACAGTGCCACACCACTGCCATCCACTGAACACGTTCAAAAAGGAAATAGGCTTTTCTTGATTTCATCTGTATTCTGGCTCATTCCCAAACCCTGCAAAATATTAATATATTAATATGATATTAATAATGCAGAGAGAGAGCGGAGTCATTGTGGTGTCGGACAGATGCTATCAGAACACAAAGCATCTTCTCTGCAATGCTGCACAGGCTGAAGAAAACTGGTTTTACATCATTTTAGTTTGAAGGCGACAGAAACCCAACAAGCAGATTTTAAAAACAAGCCAGTCGTCTCAAATCATCCAGCTCTTTGCTGCCATGTGTGGAAGGCAGGCTGCCCTGATGAGGGTAGGGTTCTTGCCCTTTGGACACACTGCAGCGGTGCAGGATGCGTTCAGAATAGCTAATACGGCCGTCTGTGTGAGCTGAATGCAGTCGTGTCAAATGTCACTGAGAGGAGGAGGAGGAGGAGGGACGGGGAGAGCAGAGGAATACAAGATGACTGATGAAAATTAGAGATCCACAGGACACAGAGAGAAAAAGTCACCATGCAGGGTGAGGAGGTGGGATCAGAAAGAATTAAAGGACTGAATGTTAAAGTGTGGGGTCATGTGAGGTAGAAGTAAGTGGTGGATGTTAAGGTGAGTTTCAGAACAGACAGAAAAGACATGGTGAAAATGAAAGGAATATGAAGAGAAAGAATCGTGATTGAATAAGAGAGTATGTCGTAGGTATGCACACATTTTAAAAAAGGGATCTTTGAAATTGAAAGAGAGACAGTGCTTTCCATAAATGGTGCTAAAACACACAGCACTGCATCAAAAAAACATGTTTTTTTCATTTTGGAAGAAAAGCTTGCAGGGCAGTCAGGGAAAAAAAAACCTCCACAATCAAATGCAGTGTCATCAGGCAAGAGTGGAGTACTTCCATAATCACCCTCACAGTCATCTAACGGAGGATAAAAAGGATTGCTGCTGCGATAACCTCACAGAGTTGTAAAATCCCCTCATTACATCATTATATCAGACTGTATAAAGTAATGGTTGTAGCCACTGTGAATTCACCCATTGCTTTGTGGACTCCTGCTTTGAAGAAGCCTCAAGTTTGGCAGTTTGGCCGTCACCATCTTGGATTTTTGGAGCCTTTAGTGACCAGACTTGGATGAGAACGTGGCCCAAACCCTTTTTTGCAGCAAAAACAGGCTTGAAACTATTTAAATAAAATATACTTACTGGAAAAACAGAATATCTGACTCCTAAGAGAGTTTGTAGTACAACCCAATGCTGAACAAGACATTTAGGCAACCAAAACATGAACTGAAGTCACACTGAAATAGTGACAGCTACGGCCAAGCCTGTATTCTGTGAATCTGGGTTTACGCCATGGTTACATTACCTTACCAACATTGTCACCGTGTTAGCTACTTGTCAACGGAAGGCACCCCCTGTCACTCAGTGGCCATGCCCTTGCATAACATTAAGCCTATAACATGGAAACGGGTGAGTTATATAAAAAGTTAACCCCCTGTACAGTTGTCATGAAGGTAGAAATTGGCTGTAGATACCAAAAAAAAGTTTTTTTGCACCAGGCTGTAAACATGTTTATCTCTGCTGTTTGGCATTTTAACACGAGGATCCATAAGGATTGACTCGCTTATGGAGCCAGCCTCAAGTGGCCATTTGAGGAACTGCAGGTTGTGGCATTTCAGCATTGGCTTCATTTTTCAGCTGTGGAGGTTGCTGCTTGGTCATAAAAGGTTTGTGGAGGTGCCATCAGTTTACATGACTGCGTATATAAACCCTTTTAGTCTCATAGACTAGACATAGTAAACTCACAAGAGTCAAGACAGCAAATATTCTTACACCGATGTTCTTAATTAAACAGAATAATATAGCTGAACGTCGTCTGAATTCAGGTTTGTTTCTTTTACAGAGGTGGCTAGTTTGATTAACTCATTAACTTCATTCAAACTCAACAGAAACAAAGTATAACTCACATAAACTGTCTTGGTTAGTCTTTCCACTGTCCCAACAGTCACCAACTCTGATGTACTGAGTTAGATGTGAAAATGTGCTGACTCTATATATTGTTTCTCCCCTGTGATCTCTCTGTTGTTGCTGGTTGCTGCTCAGCAGGCAGCTCTTGCTCAGTCTGTGAAGGCAGACCATTACATTCACAAAATGACATAAATTTCCCCCAAAAAACAACAGACAGTTTACTCAGCCAATCACCAACAGCTGATTTATTTGTCCAGTCGCCCAGCCTGACTGTAGAGATCCCACATTTTACTGTTTAGTCTTGAAACTAGATCGTCAGAACATAGAAGTTGTTCAGGTCAAGTCATTTGAACTTTGAGACATCCTTCAGTAAAGAGTACGGTCAGTGTTGGTTGATACATACGTTTACATCGAGACAATGTAATTTCTTGTTGCTGTATTGTTTACAGCCCCATAGCATGACATTTATTCTGATAAAGGGTTTTATCCCTCACTTTTGTGTTTGCTTACACCAACATTTATTCAGCTGTAAAATGATAAACAGATAATAGACGTCAGATGACTTTGCTGCTGTAAAGGTCCTTCAAAACCCTTTTATTATGTAGAGTGTAGCAACCAGCCCAGATTGTAGAGAGCCGAGGATGCCGTAATGAACTGTATTAGAAAAGCAGAGAATGGTGAGGAGAGAAGATTGGAAAATGCAAAACAAGAGGGTCCAGAGGAATGACGGCATCGGCTGCAATCAAGAAGAATGAAGATAAAGGACAAAACTGTCTCAGAAAGACGCTCTTCCTCCTTTCATCATGATCTCACTGAAGATGTTGAAGCGACTCAGATATAGGAACCGGCAGGCGAACCTGCATGCATGGCCGACTTCCAGAACACTTCCCCGCTGTCTTCTGGACGACCTTTCAGAGTGTAACCTTGGGGCGCGAGGCAGTGCCAGAGAAAGTTAATGAAAGCAGTGACACACCAGAAAACAACAACAAAAGGATTACAATAGAACGAAATTAATCAGAGAAACCTGCTTTATCGTCACAGCGTGAAGTACGAGTTCAGATGAGGTGTGAAATCTCAGGACAGGGTCACCTTCAGGCTCGTATAAAATTCTGATTAGATCTCAGAGTGGTGAGAAAAGTTTGTATAATTTAATAAACTTGAGCCGTTTTGAGCTTATTCAGTCGACTTTGGAGAAATTGGAGAACGCAGCTTTGCTCTGAATTATTAATCGAGCTTTGAATTCTCAAAGCCTGATTCTTTTCTTCTTCAGAGGTCTGAACTCAACCCTCACACACACACACACACACACACACGCAGCTTTTCTTTTACACACAACTACACACACAGACTTAAGAAGAACAATACCAGTCGACATATTGCCTCAGACCTCTGCAAGCATTCAGGACTCCGTAATGAGCCTGTGAGATAGTGCCACGCTCTCTCTGCGTGACACCAAAAAGGCACATATGATGTTTTCTTGATATGCCTCACTATTGCATCAGTCACGTCTGTGAGTGTGTGTCGCTGTAGGACTGCAGGACTCCATAAAGATGTCACTAATGTACTGTAATGTAATGAAACTGCCGCTGTGGAGTCCAGATCACCACCGAGGCTTTTATTTCACATTAGGAGCCTCTCTCATTGCCAGCGCCACTGGAAACCAGACATATTACGGTGCTGCTCTTTGCTTATAGACCTGCAGCCTGGTGTTTGTTTGAGAACAGACATGATTTCCAAGTTGAAGCAGAAACCAGGGTAATATTAGTTTTTCCTGTCTCAGTAGAGATAGAGAGGTAGACAGCGTGTGACAGAAGGACACCCACAAATAAAGAAATACTGTCCTCCTCTTCTTCTGTCTTTTGATATGTGGGGGCAGGAGCTCAGTGGCAGTAATGCATTCTGACTCCTGCAACCATCGACTGCCAAAACCACCTACCGTGTCACCCAAGGGGGAAAACAAGAGCATGGGCCAATGGCAGTGACGCATGAAAGAAGCCAATAAGCAAAACACAAACAGACAATACTGGTTCAGTGAGACGTGCGGTACAATCAGCACCAGGGCCAGGCTGAATTAACCAGCCATCATTATACTTTTATTGTCCTTCAGTCTGTTAGGTTACCCTCAGGTCAGTGACAGTAGACTGGCAGCGCTTGAGATGCTTCGAATACAGTTTCTTTGATGATTAGCTGCAAGCTAGGTGGTTTAAAAAAGCCTGTTTACACTTGGTAGCCTTGTAACATGCATTTTGGTGATCCAAACTCAAGCTGACAGCTGATACACATCGTCGTTCACACTGTGTCTGTCATGCGTCTCCAGAGCCCCGTTTCCACCAAGCAGTACAGTTCAGTTCAGTTCAGTACGCTTTTTTCCTGTTCCCACAGTGAAAAGTTGTGGAATTTACCAATAGAAGCATTCCTTAGCGTCCCCATGTTTGGTCCCCCCCTCTGTTGGGGTACCTAGCATACAGATCTGGTACTAAAAGGTGGAGCTGTGAACACTGCAGTCTGATTGGTCAGTAGAGGACGCTCACTCTGCTCAGGGCTGAGTTGTGTCTGGTTTTGAGGCTCATGTAACCACTGTTCATACTGTGGAGAGTTTTATTAGTAAACTGGAACTATAAAATGAAAGGATGTTTTGCTGCCTCTCACAGCAGCTGTTGGAGAAAAAATCACTTCATTCACTGCGCCGACTGCCGGCAACTTTTAAGGTGGAACGTTAACTTGTAATGTTACTCAATGCATGAGTTGATGACGTGAATCCATCAGCACACCTTAAATTTCACTGTGACAACTTTGAGCATCACTTTAGTTTTTATATGACAGACACTTTTAGTAATGAGTGGATCCTCAAGTGTTTATATATATATATATATATATATATATTTTTTTTTTTTTTAAAAAAAACGTCGTGGAGTGTTGTTCCTGTGGGTTACAGCAACACTAAACCCCTGAGCTTGCCTGAGAAGGACTAAATGCACAAAGCTGCTATTTTGAAATATCCCATGGAGAGAGACTCTCACTGCAGCCTGTTGTATTTTGTCCTCGTTCTGTGGACGATAAACCAGGTGCAGACTTCCATCTGTGTCACCGCTGATGAGGAACTACAGCGAGTGCTGGACGGAGCAGTGAGTGACAACAACCCCGCCCACATTTAAGAGTATTTTTTGTGGTGGAAACGCTAGGGTCTAGGTACCATGACTGAAGGGTTACTGTTGGTGCCAAAGGTACCATACTGAAAGTGTTTGGTGGAAACGGAGCTCAGCTGACAACTTGTGTTGTTGTGTTGATTTTGATGTTATTAGGTCCTCTCACCAGTGTCAAAATACAATCACGAGGGTTTTACCTCAGTTTGTGTGGCTCCTGTGATCTGGATCGTTTGACGTCAGACAGCTTGGACTGGATTTTATGTCCACCTTACACCAGTCTTTTTCTCTCCTTGAACATTTATAAAACACTTAATATGAAATCTCCAAAGGAATCTGATTGTAGTCTTGCAAATAGTGACCCTACAAGAATTCTTTGGAGAATCTTATAGTCTGTGAATAAAAACTCTCATTGTCTTTAGATGTTAGATGGTGTCAGACTTTTCAAAGTCTTTTCAGAGTTTTCCAGTGTGTGGTAGGCATAATTTATAGCCTAGCCATGCTGTATTTAGTGTCATGGCTTTTTGTTTCCCACAGAAGGATGTTCAGCCTCTGCTCTCTGTTTGTGTTTCCTCTAACAGGTCAGCATCTGCTTGGAGTGCAACAGCAGCAAGCTTCGAGGCCTGAAGCGCAAGTGGATCCGCTGTTCAGCACAAGCCACAGTCCTCCACCTCAAGAAGTTCATCGCCAAAAAGCTTAACCTGACATCATTTAATGAGGTACAGATAATAACACAACAGGGACATGAAACAGTAAAACCATGGCTCGATCCGTCACATGATGAATGCATATTTAATGAAGGTATAAAACCATAAAGAAACAAATCAAGAGAAATTTACAGTCTTTGTGCTTCAACATTAAGCGATTATTTTCTTGCTTAATTATGTGGATAATCTTTAAAGGATCTGCACGTAACTTTTTACATGTATTAATCGTTTTTTATTGCCAAGTGTAGCTAAGCTACAGCCAGCTGGCTAATGTTAGCTTCCGTACTTGCTAATGTTTTTGCTATATTGGTTGACTAGCTTGCCAAATTACCTCACCAGCTAACGTGATCCATGATACTTGTTCATGCGGGCCATGTCTGTTACGACAAATAGTGTTGATTAAGCCAAATATAAATGATGTAATGGAACAAATTGTTTTCTACTAGCCAAAAGTGGTGCAAGCCACCTGTAACCTAAGCTAAGGTGAGGCAGCTGTAAAGCTACGCTGCATGGATCTGTCATCGGTTGCTTCAGAACGTTAGCTGATAAAGTAATTTTGCCAGTGGCGAGCTAGTTATGGAGCTAATGGTTCAAATGAAATATAGGAACATTACGTCATTAAAAACAAGGATTTTCTGAAAGTTACATACAGAACTTTTCCAGTAACTTTTGGCACCAGTGCAGTTGTTTTATTGCTTTTTCCTGCAGGTAACCAAGGAAACTATAATATCATAGCTTACAATATTTATAGTGTCCTTGCAGGAACGCCTGATAAAAGACTGAAAAGCTCAAACTACATAGTGTATTTTAAAGTTTTATATTAGTCATCTTTGCAAAAGGAAGAAAAAAAGACATATTAAAGAATTTAATATCAGACAATCGACTGATTAAAAGTAATCCATGAGCACAAAGGATTATTACTGAGTGTTGGGACAAGATGAGTTACCAAAATTAATTTTACAGCATTTTGTGACAAAGTGACTCCAACTCTGGATTACTCAGTTCTCAGTCATCTTTAATTCCTGTGCATGTCGATACAATCATCTGTGCTCATTATTGCCTGACAAACATTATTTTTCCCCCAAAAGTGGATTTGGAGCAATTTGGAACAAATCTTTTTAATTCTTGGCATTTGTTCGGACATGTTTGGAAGCACCAGCTGGTCGGTGTGTATCAGAAAGTTAAGTTAATCATGAGAAATTACATAAAGGTCAGTTAATTATACTTTTCCGCACTGACTCATACAAGTCCTTTTGTGTTTGTTATATTTAGCAGGAAACGAGCCTTTAATGATATCTACATGTGGTAATTTTTCTATTTATTGTGTTCGCCTCCCCGTTCAGAGCAGCAGGGGGAAGAGTGGGCGATGGTTTGAAAGATGGATTTTTAGAACGCCCTGAATAATCATCACAGACGCCTTCGTGTCTTCTATTTTTTATTTCCTGTCTCTTTTTTTACTGGCTGTCACAGAGATGAGTGGGTAGGCTCCATCATATCGTCGGCCTCCATAGCACAACTTTGGCAAGGACGTCCGCTCTCCCATTGTTGTCCTATCTATTGACTATCAAAAAGCTGTTGTTCGCACTGATTCTGTTATCAGCGGCGAGCCGAGCGCAGAGCTTTACAACGCTTTGCTTTGTCAGAGAACAGTGCGCCATTTACTCATTCCTCCTGTCACCCATCTAAATGTGTCTGCAGGAAGTGAACGCATGAATGCATGAAGAAAAGAAACGCCCAAGCTGACGAACCTCTTTTGAAAGCTTATCTTTGATATATACAGTCACTATGGAAGATTACGTTGAGTGTAGGAGATACTATCACATTTAAATCTACACTATGTAAAGACCTACAACATTCTTTTTTAGCTAATTAATATCTTCTCAGTCCCTCTCCTCAGAGGTTATATATCGTTGTTGTCGTGTGATAACCCTCTGTGACGAAGTGCAGGTGACAGCTGTGGCCATAGGCATTATGTTTGAGGGTTGTACATCACATTCTTATGAAACAATCTCTTAGAAGCGCCTTGAGGGCTTTTCTTTCTTTAAATTTGGCAGAAACTTTCACTTGGACAAAGGATGAACTGATTAGATTTTGGTGGTCAAAGGTCACTGTGACCTCATAAAACAAGTTTTTGGCCATAACTATATTCATACGCTAATTATGACAAAAATACCCACTAATGTCTAACAGGACAAGATGAAATGATGGCATTTAATGTCTGTAAGGTCAACTTCACTGTGGCATCATAATGTTGTACAAAAACACTTTGCTGGCTGTTACTCAGCACCATAACTCAGGAGCAGAAGGGAGGACATTTGGTTGAATACATAATATGTAACACTAATCTTGGGTGACTCATCTTGAAACTGTGCTGATTGTATAGATCTCTTTGTGTGAAGCGTCAGCGTTTTAGAAGTTGTAGCTTCTTTGCAGCAACATTTATATTCGAAGCATTGTCTGCTGTCATGGCTGCAGCTCTGTGTTCGGTCCTGCTCCTCTGGTAGTCCACCACAAGCTTATTGGTTATGCTGATATCGAGCTTCAGGATATTGTTGTTGCATCATTTGACGAAAGTCTCCATCAGTCATCTGTGCCCCTCTGTAAAAGTGGTCTCTATGTGAAGACAGCATGGTTCTCCTTTTAAATTGTTCACTTAATACCCTTTATTAAATTCCTTCAAAGTCCTCATTAGATATATTATATAGGTCTGGTTAGACATGGATGTTAAATTGCAACCTGACTGGTTGGCGGAGTTAGACAACTGCGAGGCTGTAGTTTTAGTACAGAAAATAAAATTGGGTTTAAAAAGTTTGACTTGTTTAAGGTGCACAAGAATTTTCTCAACTCATAAAAAGACGTTCAATTTGATCTGAGAAACTCAAACTCACTCTATTTGCAGATGCTTGGTTTTCACTGGACAGCCACGATAAGTCAAAAGCCCTCTTTACACTGCCTGTTCAAGGCGGTAATGTCGTGCCATTGTTTCGCCATACTGTTACAGGGTACGATCGCCGAATGGGGAGACAGATTTGTCTCGCCTCTGAGCCACAAATGGAGGTAGCAACAGCACGTAAATGATGTTTGTTTAAACAGGACAGGATGTGTTATGCTTGGTCCCACCATGGGAGATTTAAAAAGTAGCTTATAGCAGTTAGCAGCTAACTCAAAGAAAACGAACAGCAGTTGAAAATGTCCGTAAATTGAGAGAACAATGAGGTCTGGGAGCTCCTTACCCTGTAAGCAGCTGCCATGTAATAGGGACAGTAAATGATTGTCATGGACATGTTATGCCATTGTTATTGTCCAGAAAGCGCTGCTGACACTTGTTATATATCACACTAGAGGCCGATGCTGTTGTCGTGTCTGTCACGGCTCTCTGGATTCGGTGATGCCAGCATGCTGTCTTAAGTCACACACTGGAGCAGTTTGATGCTACCCTTGTTTGGTTCTGTGTAAAAAAAACTGAGGTGCCGTAATAGTTTGTTTAACAGGCTAAAGACTGGCAATTCCGAACCAAGTTGTATAGGTTGATGAGTCCTGAGGAAGTCAAACTCTTCTCAAGCAATTTGAGAAAAGTCTGGAAAAAAACACATTATTCTGTGTAGCAGGAATGTTGATTCTTCCTCTCTTTCTTCATTAATCATTGCATGACCTCTCAGGTTCACCTTTTTAACACTTGGGGGGATCCTGAACCCAGTTTGGGAATTACAGAATGCCTTTATGTCTGTCTTAGTTTGATGTGCAATGAGGCTCTTTATTGTCTATAGGGCTACTGATTATTTTCAATACTCGTGCCAGTTATTTTTTCAATCAACAGATGAATCCTTTGGGTCTATTAAGTGTCAGAAAACAGTGAAAAGTGCCCAGTGCAATTTGTCAAAGCCCAAGTTGATGTATTCACATAGTCTGTTGATGCTATCAGCAGTCATAAACCTAAAGATCTTCAATTTTCTAATACAGGAGACAAAGAGAACCAGCGGATATTCACTTTTAAGAGGCTAAAATAAGTTTTTTGTGCTTAAAAGTTGTCTTCTTAAAGAAACATCATTACTCTTTTTGTGCAGGTTCATTTTGGTAAGGATTTTAATTTCCCCAGATCTTTGATGTCAAACTTTCTGGCTCATACAAGGAAATCAAAAAGGTTCTTTTGCTGTGGTTTTTCCTCTTAAATATCTTTTATTTTGACACAAAGGCCCTCAGTGACTTTCAAGATAAAATCACATTTCAAACTTTTCTCCAGATAATATTTAGTACCCTCCTAAGCGTGGACCTGGACAGTTTCCACTGCTCTGTCAGTGCTGATAAAGGCTGGCTGGTGTTTATTCCGTCAGAGCCAGTAGGTGGCTCTGTGGCAGTGTTTACTTCCAGCCTCCTCTTCCTCCCTCCCTCCCACTCTGCCTCCCTCTCAGTATTGACTGGCAGATGCAGATGCGAGGCGCTGCTCAGCAGAATATCAATGTTGACTTCACAGGGGGAGCAGTAGATTTGGTGTTCAGTATTGAACTCATGCATTCTCCCAAAAAGCCCCGCTGCTGCACAGGAGCCAGGGGCCACACTCCACGTCAAACTAAGCTTCCTCTCCAAGACACAGACATGTTGTAACTCAGGACTGAGAAATGAGAGCAGAGAGGGCAGCAAACAAGTGGTGGAAGTTTTATTTCTGCATCAAACACAGCGTCACTGTCCAGTCATGTTCACCTCAGCTCAAACACTCTGAAGACAGACTTTGTTTAATAATTAGCTTTTTTTGTATTTTTACAGCTGGACATTTTATGCAACGAGGAAATCTTGGGAAAGGACCACACTTTGAAATTTGTTGTTGTGACAAGATGGAGATTTAAGGTAAGACGAATGTTGGGGTTTAATGTGGTGATAGTTTTGTACCGCCTGTGTAGAACCATGGAATTTAAGTTATAAAGCCCTATAAAGGCAGCAGCTCTCAGCTGTGTTGATTTGCTTGTTAAGATTTTAATAATTCTACACAGGCATGACAAATTAAGATGCTGTAGGAGTGTATGAAACTCTGAAATTGATTGGATTTATCTATCTAAATCGATCGATCTAGAGCTCTGTGTGTTTTTATAATGTTATATTTTGTATTTTCCATTACTATTTTATGGAGTTAATTTGAAATGATTTAACTGAACTGTGTTATTGGTCAACATCCTCACCAGCTGACTGTTAGCTAAGTCCCGCCCCCTTTAGTAACTGTCGCTACGCCTGTCGAGCTTTACATTCTGGCAATGACGACTGTGGCCGATTGAAATTGGTGGCAGTTTTTGAGAAAGTATTTGTCAAAAACTAAGTCGACAGCTTCTTATTTTTAGTTGGCAACCGTCTGTTTACATCTCTCTTGAGACCTGTCCATGTTCTGTCAACATGAGCAACAGTGCAAAGCTTGACAGGCATGGCGTTCTTTGGTACCGTTATTAAGTTAACTGATGTTTGGAGGAGGGGTTTAGCTAACAGTCAGTGAAGTGTTCTCACAGAAGCAGCTCATACTGAGGTTGTGTTTTTGTTTCCCCTCCAGAAATCCCCCCTCCTGCTCCATTACAGACCCAAGATGGATCTGCTGTAGCTAAAACGGACACAACGGTTGTTTTTCTTTTTTTGGGGGCCCAGTGGCCGCGGACTGTGCCGAAACCTTTTTATTTATGCAAAGACGATCAACCAACACCAAGCAAACACCCGACGGTAACAGTCAACACAAGCCAGCAAATCGGGGTCTAAAGACGGGGGAGGGGGGGCAACTACAACAAAAACTGGCAACCTCCAGCACAGATACTGCGACACTGGTGTGTTTTTAGGAACTAAAACAACCATTTTTTTGTCCGCTACATCCTAGATATGTGAACAAAACAAAAAAGAAAAAAAAAAAAAAACTAATGGAGAGAAAGCATATATTTATACTTTTGTACAGAAGAGACACATGGAACCAAGACACTACTGGTGCTCTGTTTACAAACAAGATGTCGGGAATCACGTCTTTTTGAGCTTCATGCAGATTTCATCCTCCCGAGACAATGACTGAGGAAGAGGAGGACCTTTTTCCTTTTGTTTTTTTTTTTATATTAAAGGTGTTTTTTTCTTCAACAATACACTCGACACGTCTTGGGAGCACAGAAAGTATATGGAAAAAGTTATATAACAACAGGCATCAATTTTAAGCTGTTTATCAAGTAAATTGTCTCTGAATCTTTTTTTTATTTTCATTTTGTTGGCTTTGTCTAATTTGCTATTGGGTTCTTGATGATTGTCAATTGTGAATAGGCTAAAAAAATTTGTGTAGTAATTTATGTTCTATATACCAATATTGTACATAAAATGTCATTACAGAGAGAGAGAGACTGAAGAGAGTAAGAGAGACTTTAGACTGTTAAAAAAAGAGTGGATTCCAGAAGTGCTATCTATATGTTGGGCGATAAGTGTCCGGAGGCGATAAATTAGGATTTTTAAAGACAGACTCACTATCAGTATCAAAATATATAGATGCATCTTTATGTTGTCTGAGCAAGACACAAAACAGATATATCAAATCCTCTGCCATTTGTGTGTACATGGGGTCTGAGTATGTTACATTGCATTACATGACTAAGCTTCCCCTGCCTCCCCATGCTCCTCATGCTCCTCATGCTCCTCATGCTCCTCATCTCACCTGCCTTCCATGGAATACAGTCATATTTGTCTTTCTTTGGTTGTTTTGTTTTTTGGACATCATTATGAACCAATTCTGTCTTAACAATAATGCTACACAAAACACTCACGTTCAAAAAATGCCTGCGAGACATAAAAATGCAATATTTGGGCAGAGAGCTTCATGTTTATAGATTTTAATCTCACACCATGCAGTCCTTAATATCCATCCTCGTGTGTCTGCAGTCACTCAGCAGCACCAGGCAGGCAAGTACTGATACACCCACATGTTTACAGCTTTGAGTTGAGCTGCGAGCAGCAGATGTTGTTTGCACCCTGCACCCTGTATACCATGCATTTTATTGTGCTACATTTTCACCACAGAGCCAAAACCCAAACACCAGGAAAAATGTTGGCATTGTACATGTATGCAAACTGAGGATACTTTGCATTTGCATGTTACTGTGTAAAGTTTCATTTAATCAACACTGTGATTAATGTGTGGTTAGGTTTAGGCACCAAAATCACCTGGTTATGGTTAGGAAAAGATAATGTTCAGCTTATAATACCGGAAACAACTGCTTTTCAGGGCACTAACCCCTGCTGGAAAAACAGTGATGGGTTGCTCAATAATACCGGTGTGAAACGGGCCAGGAGTTGTTAGAAAACACCCTGGTTTGGGGGCTGAAATGCTGCTGGAAACACAGTGACTGGTCCCCTCAAAAATAGCCATGATTGGGGGCTTAAGAGCCGCAGGAAACACAGAAACGGGTCCCTAAAAACACCTAAGTTTAGGGGCTAAAAAGCTGCTAGGAACACAGCAGTGACTCGCTAAAAAACACCCCCCACCTTCCGATGACAAAGTCAACTCATATATTTCATTAACACGGTGATAGGTTAGGTTTAGGCACTAAAACCACTTGGTTATGGTAATGAAAAGATCATGTTTTGGCTTAAAATATCTGGTTTTGGGGGCACAAACCCACTGGAAACACAGTGATGTCTTTGTAAAAACAATAGTTTTTTCATGGCACCGTTCCCACTAGAAAAATAGTGACAGGTCAGTAAAAAAAACACCTTAAATAGGGGCTATAAAGCAGCTGGAAAAAGTGCCAAGAGTTGTTTAAAAACAATCGCATTTGGGGGCTAAAAAGCTGCAGGAAACACAGGGACTGGTCCCCAGAAAAAAAAAACATGTTTAGAGGCCAAGAAGCTGCAGGAAGCACAGCAGTGGTTCCCAAAAAAGCCCCCATGTTTGAGGGCTAAAAAGCCGTTGGAAAAACAGCCTTGTGTCGCTGAAAACACCCAGGTTTGGGGGTTGAAGACCTGCAGGAAACACAGCAATGGGTCCTTAAAAAACACCTAAATCTGGAGGCTAAAAATCTGCAGGATAGACAGCAATTGTTCCCTAAAACACTCACGTTTGGGGGCTGACAACAAATACACATCAACACATCAAAGTGTTGTTTGTTGATCTCAAAAAGTAGTCTGCAGCTCAGCAGGCATGGCGCCTAGGTGACGCGCTCCACTTTCCGATGACAAAGTCAGCTCATATATCACGTCACTTAAGAAACAATGATGATTTGTATAAAACGTGCAAATGCAAGGTATTCATGGTTTGCGGACACATACAATGCCAACATTTTCTTCTGGTCACTGAGCTGGCAAAACTCTCTCAAAGCTGCAACACAAAGGATTTTTGTAACTTGTAAAATACGCACCAGTCTCACTTGTCTTAGCCTCGATGACAAAGTGGGGCTGTAACAGAGCGGAGCATCTTACGCTCTTTGCTTAAATTAAACTCTGACGTAAAGTATGGACATTTTCTCGCCCACTAGATTTGACTTTGCAAGTTAAGAGGAAACTATGGTAAACTGCAAGCTTTCTCTTCAGAGCTGGACTTCCTCGGTGTGAAGCGTCACAGCTGGGCCGGTGTGATAGACATGAGTGCAGATTACTGACGTCACATTGTTGTGTTTATGGGGTATTTTTCAGTTACTTCTCACTGCCAGTTGGAGTTGCAAATGTGCACAGTTGCACTGCGTTTAAGGTGATTTCTGAAAGTCAAACGGAAACTGTTTTTGTCACAAAATCAGTACAAAACTAGGATTTTTTTTTTTTTTTGCAGCCAGTGTTCAATATTGTCGACTTCACAAAATGACACAAATTTACGAGTATTTTTGAGAAATGACTCGCAAATTCAGGTTTCGCACAGGGAGGGTTTTTGAGCATTTTGATAATGAAATTCTGAATAAAAATGACTACTGTTTGGTCATTTGGTGCTTCTAAATGTATGTTTCTAATCCTGAGGAGGGTTGTTCCTCGGGAACGTGCTGTTCTTTAACCGTGTGACACAGCAAACCAATGTTCTGTTCAACCACAAAATGTCTTTACTCACAACATTCAAACTGCTAAACTGTCTTTAACGTTACAACGACTGGATCCCTGAACGCCATGTCAGACCTCAAGTAGTATTACCTCACTGACCTGTCTGTAACTAAACAACAATTATTCACCCTTTGCATTGTATCTGCCCACTACAAGCTGTTTTACCACACGCAGGGTTCCTATGCATCAGTCGGCTTCAGACGGAAAAATATATATTAATTTGACAGCTTCTTTGAGATTGGATAAAAAGTCTGATGTGTAAAACGCAGACATGTATTGGAAATCCTCTCATCAATCCCAGTATTCTGGTATTTTATCTAATTGTATGTGTAACAATATCTTTGGATCCAAGATTTGGAGAATTGTGTAGGAGCCCTGCCTCATAAGGACCTATATGACGTGTGTATTAAATAGACGTTTTTATAGCCTACAGGTCTGTACCTAACCAGCTCAACCAAAACTCCTCCTGCAGTCTGTGAATCATCTCTGCGTGTTTGAGTTCTCCTCTTATGGTAACCTTTGTGTGTACTCCAGCCACCTGTGTAAAGTGTTCATTGTTTTTGGTTCACAGTCATGGCGAGTGTGTTTTAAATGCACCAGGTGCTTCGACCCTGGTCGAGGTAATTACAGAAATGTAACTTGCAGCACAAACATCCAGCATTTGCAGTTACTCTTGTAATTTCTCCTCATTTTTCTCTGCCCTTTTTATTTCAGGAAACATCCTGTGATCATTGTGATTGAACAGCTAACAACTTTTTAATGAACTGAGGCAGACAAAAAAACTAAATCAGAATTTGGTGTTAAAATAACTCTTAAAAATGATTGAAAACCAAAAACAGTGAGCACTACCAGCTTGTCAGCTCCTGGAAGAGTATTGTGTTAGAACCTGTTGAAATCCCCACAACAATAATGTAATGATGTGCTATGATGTCTTTGTAAGTGCAGACTCGGTGTTTAAAGGCTTATGCGCAGATTATTCATAGAAATAAGGTCAGTAAATTTAAAGACACTCTGAGGTTGACGTCACAGTGACCTGGTTAAACGTTGGTGAGGATACGGTTTGACTCTGATATCAGTCACCCCAAATGTGTGTACCTTCAGTTTCTGCTCTTCGCCTCGTCATGTTCACGTGTTGTCACCTCGTGGTTCTGCAAACTGTTAATGATGAAATCTCTTCAATGTACATAAGCTTTTTCCTCAGGTGATTAAGCTGTAAACACCCGACACAAGGTGCTACGATAATGGTGACTACAAACACAAACAAATGTTATCAACACATATTTCTGTATAATGCAGAGCACTGCATACACTGTGTTGTGCTGATTAGAAGGACTGGCATTGAAGCAAAGGTTACATCTCTGCGTGTGTTGATTTTATTTGATTTTTACACTGAGGTGGTTGCGTTCACACTGCTGCACTTTGGTGTTTTCCGCTCACATCAGATTTTTCCTCATTGCTGTGAAGAGGAAAAAGTTTTGTAATCCTTTTACTTTACTCTGAAATCCACAAAAATATGTAATAAAAGGCAAACTGATGACAGAAGTATAAATACTTTACCTTCATGATGATCGTGGCAAAACAGTTGCACAAGAGAAAAGAATGCGTTCCCATCAGAACTCCTCAAATGTCTCCTCTTTGTCAGTGGACCTAAACGGCAAAACATTTTGAGTGTTTTTTACGTTCTTGGATGGCGTGTCAATTTACACTCGTTACATGTATTGTGTCATTTCAAAATGCTCCTCGGTTTTCACAGGAAATGTTTGGTTTCTGCTCCTTACATGCATAGTCTTTAAAAATAAAGTTAAAACTTACATAAAACACCTCGTTTTTATGTATATCTCCAAGTGTAGGCAACAAAGCACGTAGTTAGGGTCAGAAAAAAAACATCATGATTTGGCCTAAGATGAGTATGGTTGTTACTCGTGATGTCACCTCTGTAGCATGCTACACATACTAGCACACAACATTCTTATTAAAATAACTCAACTGATTTTTGGTTTCACGAAACGAGCAGCAGGCTACTGGGTGAAAGTCAGGTGTTTGTTGGACACACCCGCCTCTGCCACCGCCCAACCTATAGGGGCTTTCTCACTCTTAATACTACAGTAGTTGCTGGTGGCGTTACAAACTGCTGCCGGCTGGTGTTTCATAATGCTACAAAAGGTGCTTTTGTGCGTTGGTAAGATCACTGACGAAGCGGCAGTACGAGTTCGAAATGAGAATGGGCTGAAGAAAATGTGCACATAAAGATTTTAATTGAGGGCCTTTTCACATCTGAGAAGTTTGTTCACATTTGATCTGGTTAGTTTTGATTTCATGTTGTAATTAGGCGAGCTCACTGAGAACACCACATGACATACATCTTGTCGTCAACACCTATGTGAGCTTCTCTCCCGTCCTCTCGTATCCGCACTCTCATCCTCTCAGAAAAAAACTGAAAATAGTTTCTGAGAGTTTGTTTGTGTCGTCCCGCCCTCTCCCCATGCTGCTGTGGCTCATTTTGTTATCGTTTTTCATGGACAAAGTGGAACCTATGCTTGACAATTTAACTGCTAATTTCTCCTCAGCTTCAGTCACACAAGGCGCTACACTACTCTCATCACTTGACGATAGCCTGCCAAAACTTCCTGTAAATGGTCCAAAAGTCTGAACCATCCACAAAATGTTTTCACACTAGAAGTGAACCAAACCATGGTTCCGCTGATCTGGACTGAGACCATTTGTTTCCGTCGGACCACAGCTTGACTGTTCGCTTTGGCCCAAGGTGATTAAAAAGAGAAGAAGTCACTGTGTGCAATGGTGTACAACACTGTCGGCACTTCCCAAAAGACTCAATTGGTGACGCACTTTCATAGAACATCAGGGATGATTGATTCATTTCAATGAGGCATACACAGCCGGCCTTAGGTTGGAATATTTTTGTACGAAAGATAAAATATGGGGGAAGATAACAATTCTGTAATTATTGAAAAAGTCCCTGCTTACTTTTGGCTAACGCTCTAATGACTATTGGCCGCTGTCCAGTTGAGTGAACCTAAAAGTTCGGTCAGGCCTGAGGGGCCAATAAGAACCCAAAGAGCACCTGAGCGGAAACTGTCCCTTTATTTCTAGTGCCGTCTGCTGTAACCCTTCAGCATCGCAGCAGTGACACCACATAGCTCTCATTGGGTCAAAAAGCTTGTCCCAGCCTTCTTTAAACAGCCGTGGTCTGGACTGTGTTTTCACACCTGTAATTTTGGTTTGAATCAAACTGAAAAGTCACAAAGTCCAAAAGACCAAACAACAAAGGTATGAAAAGGCCCTGAGAAACCAGGAGTTAGGCAGAATTGATTGTAACCTGCAACTTTTCTGTCACCACTAGAGTGAAACCAGAATGTCTTTACACATCTGTTTTACAACATTTTATTCTTGTATTATCACAGTGGACACAAACACATTAAAAGCTGATGTGATTTCAGATTTCAACCCAAAAAGCAGCAGTGTGAACGAAGCCTTTCACTTTGTCCTTGTTGATTTTGAGAGTATTGTTCCAAGAACCCTGTGATCTGTGTGACGGATGAGGAACCTGATGGAAAGGGTGATGCCACAGTGACGGTCAGATCTCTGGTGCTTCCTTTGGTGCTAACAACTCCTCGTTCAAACTTCAGACTTAGACAGCAAAGCACTGTGCTGCTCCCGTCGCCTTCTTTCACTGAACTCGTTCGTGCTGGAGTCCTTGGGTGTCTTTTCTTGTCAGAGCTGTGCAGATTCAGAAGGTGCCCCCCCTTCCTTTGTCATTGATTTGTCGGGTTTGGCTTCCCCTCTTGTCGAGGCTTGCTCTGGAAAACAAACAGAGGGGATTTCAACAAGTCAGAGACTGTGACGGGGCTGATGCTGTGAAAAATAAGAAAACTGGTGAGAAATCGGGTGTGCTAGCTGCAATTTCCTGCCTCTAAGAGAAACTCACGCTTATTATGGGCTGCTCTGGTGAGGTGTTTGCACCTCCTCAAAGTCAGATTGAGACTTGCTTAAACAATAAAGAATCACATAAAGTTGATTTTGTTCTTGTGAGCCTCTCATCACCAGAGTGTATGCATACTGCATCTTCAGCCTCCTGTGCAGCAGAGAGAATAGATGCTGGCGCTTTTTTATCTGCACCAACATTAAGACATCAGTGCAGCTACGCTTGGCTGCCAAGCTGAGAGGCTTACAGGCGTCATGACTCCGCCTCGCTGCAGTTAGGGGTCGGTATCGGCTGGTGAAGCCGTGATCTGTCAGCTCTCGGCCTCATCTTCTCCGCTTTGACCTTGAACACCTGTCAGCCCGTTCGTTATCTCCTGCAAAGATCTGTGTGAGGTTCAGGGGTGAGCTGCGTGAAATTTCGATTCGAGGCGCCGCTTCACGCGGTCTGTCAGTACCAGTACACGGTAGTGTACACCAGCAAGTAAACAATTTATTCTTCTTTGTGCACAGTCCCTGAACACGTCGATGTCTCAGAAGCTTGTGCTCTAAAGGCAGCAACATTCATTTCAAGCTTGTTGGCAGCAGAATCATTCCTGGCAACTTAAAATGGCTCTTCTATGCTCACTCCGCTGTAATAAGTATCCACTCTGGGGGTGTGATAGCTTTCTTTGTTGCCCAGCTCACACTCTCCCTTATTTCTGAGTCCTCTGTAAAGCTCAGTAATCTCACAGGCAGGCTTTGTGCGTGGCAGAGAAGGAGACCTCGAGGGTCACTCAGATGGCTACATGGACTAACACACACTCCCAAAAACACATATTGTGTGGCCGGGGCGGCACTGCACCGCGGCGCTGCAGCTGATGCCGCCTCTAAAAGGCTGCTCGGCTCTGAAAAGCAGCTTGCTCAAGTGCACTGAATCACGTCGCCACGGGTGGTGCAGTTTGAGAGCAAATGACTGGTTAAATTATGGATTGTTACGCCACTTCAGGATCGTGACTGTTGCTTTTAGAGAACGTTCACTGGTGGCAGGATCAGCAGAGTCCTTTTTCAGAGACACACTGGCTGATAACGACTCCTCCTGTGTGTGTGTGTTCAACTGCTAGGTTGAGATTGTTGGTTTCAGTAATCGGTTACCAAACCTCACAGCGGCATGCCCCCATGAGCCATAGCAGATGTCATCAATAAATCTGTCCAGTTGTTTTTTTTTTTTTAATTAATGTTATTTATTTATGCTGAAAGTGACTTCTGCAGTAGTTTTGAATTCCTGAAGTGAGATTTGCTCATTTTTTGCTCATGAAATGGCTTCAATTATGAATTTCCAATTGAATTCCCTTTTTTGTATTATTCAGAGTGTGTTAATGTCTACGCAATGCTCCGTCTGTGTATAACAAACACATAGGTGTCTTCTTTTTTAGGTCAAGCGTAAAAAAAAAAGGAAAAAAATAGAAAAAAAGGAAATGATGTGAATCTGGCAATGTGGTTATTGTTATTGCAAGGAAGATGTGCAATATACGGTTCTCAGATGGTTCCAGGTTTCAGCGTAGAACTCCAATAGTTTACTTTGTTTTTTCATTTTTCCAGTCAGTTCCTCAGGTCACTAAATGCCTTCTGGTCCTGAGGGTGACCAGGAAATCTCAGAACATACACTAATGCACCCGAAATACAAAACGACTGGATTTTATTTTAGTCTTGTCTCTCTCTCTTTTCTTTCCTCCCCGTTTGGTTTTTGTTTTCAGGTTAACACAGGCACTTATTCAGGTGTCCTTCTCCTTGCCTCCTTTTGTATTATTGTTATTTATTGCACATGTAATGAACTGGTTTCCATTGCCACATTGAATTCAAGGAGTTTTGGGTCTAGAATGGGGCTGGAATTTCTTACGTACAAAACTACAGAAGCTTTTGTCAAAACCTAAGTGTGTATTTCATCAATAAATGCCTTTAAAAGTGTTCCTGATGCTGCGGTCACTCCTTTGTTTGCATGTGTGTGCAGGCTCTCTGTGGGTCTTTAGAAAAACTTTCGGCATTAATTCATTTTTTAAAAAGGCCTTAATTGGTATTAAAATGTCTTCAATATTTTTTTAAGTCTTAAAAATGCTAAGACATGAGAAGTAGGATTTTCTGAATTTTTATTTCCTTTGTTGCATGTAAAACTTCAAAATAATTGGTAACATCTATTTTTTTTGAAAATATACCAAATGCTTTTCACATTTTTTAAATATTCAATTGCAATGTTTCTCTGAACATCTTACAAATAATAATTCATACCTGTCCAAAAAAAAATCTCGTTTTGTGTATTCTGCTGTTGGGATATAATTTGTTTCATTTCTGAAGTTGGTCTCTCACTGCAAAAGTTAATTTCTCCATTTCGAGAATCTGTTCTTTTGTTGTTATTCATGAATTTAGTTTGGGTGCAATTGGATTTTTCCATGTCCTTGACACCTGCTTCATGTCTGCTGCACACAGTATATGTTAAAAAGGAACACTTCATTCTGTCATATCTGTCCACATAATTTAATTCCAAGTATGTTTTCTATCTGTAAGGGTTCTTTTAAATCAGATATGAATTGTTTTCTTAACCTCGTCCCAAAAGGGCTTTAACACTGGGCAGAGGACAAAAGGTGCAAGTACAGTTTGCTGTTAGCTCTCTACATCCTCTCCAGCAGTTAGCTCTCCCTGAGGGGTAACATTTCCCATATTTAAATAACAAATAACATAAATGCCTCTCACATTAACGTCACTTAGATCATCATAGTGGAACCAACAACACTCAGATTTTGTTTACAGCCGGGATGCTCAGAGAGGAGGACCCACTGTCTGCTAGCGAGCTGGACCGTGGATGACATGGGGAAGTGCAAATTCAATAAAAATTTGCTATTCAATCAAGATTTCACGGCATGGCTCAAACCTGTACAAGACCACAAAGCTTGATGTACTTAATGGAAAAAGTTTTTTAGCATAATGGTGATCAAGGAAGTGGAATCCAACATACAGAGCAAGAAACACAACATTGACAAGAAAACCCACCAACAAACACCAAGAGTTAAATAACTATTTCAGAAAAATTGTCCCTGACTCTACATAAGTGACAGTGGTTGTTGAAAAACGACGCGATGACTCGAGGTCGGTCCTGCAGCCTTTGCAGGTTACAACTTAACATACAACAATGAGACAGACCAGTTCAAACATTCTTATACTCCTCCTCAGATAGAAATCATACTGTACCTAACTTCCCATGTGTGTGTCTGTGGGTGTGATTTGTGAATTGTTCTGGAACATTTTGCTCTTGTCATCTTGTCACCCTGCCCCGTTGAAGGTTGTTCAATCTCAGTAAACATGTTTTGCTTCTAACTTGACCTTAACTGTCTCACATTTTTAGGCCTTTTCGCCACCATATGCTTCATGTTTTTTATTCCTTCAATTCAGTTTAATTCAGTTTATTTATGACATGAAATCACATATGATTCCAGCTCTATGTAAAGCCTGCACACGTGGCCTACGCCGTTGTGAGCATTTATACTTGTGCTGTGTCACTGTTGTAATGTAACTCCAAAATGGAGACCTTCCTGCCTTTCTCAGTTCCCTTTAACAGCCTGAGGACTGACGTCTGTGTAAAGGACTCTGGCTGAATGTTACAGGAATATCCAAAGGATGTGACGTTAGGCGTGTTCCAGAGCGTTGCCTTTCTTCAGCTCCACTGCAGCACTAACAGTGTGCAACAGTAGCTAATGTTAGTTAAGAAACTGAGTCAGGTAAAGTCAACAAACAACCAGCACACGTGTTTCTGTTAAATACATTTTACAGCGGCGGTCGGGCGGAGACGGACCTTTACTTAGCGTCCTGTAGCAACTCAGATTCACCAGACTAACACTGAACACATTCATTCACTTCATTCATTTCCAGGTTTCAGGACTCATTCCTCTGGAACTCTATAGAAGCTGCAGTTATTCCTTGTCTTTGTTAAACTGGTTTGCCACAGTATTTGAAACTTTCTGTGGTTGGTTTTTCTTTGACGTCTGATGCATTTGTGGTGACTCCTGTTCATCTCTTACTCTGAGCAGATTAAAATAATGGATTATTTTCAGACACAATTTCACACATTACTGGTTTCAAGCGTGAAATTGTGTTGTTATTAGGTTCTGATGTTTGCAGCGCAGGGGAATCTATCAGCTCCAGCTCCAATTAGTCAGAGGAAACTAAATGAGGTTTTGAGTGTACAGGGGATATTCATTACTGATATCTGCGATGTCATTTTGCCTCACCAATACTCTAATTCAACTTATCAGTAATTATATTTTGATCAGTTAAAACTCCAATTTCAGCAATCTGAAATCACAGTTTGACCAGTACAAGTCAAACTACTGTTGCCATTCATGTGTATGCAGGTTGTTATCTACAATTCAGCTGCAGAAATCCAAGATTGTGAAATGTGGACACTTACCACTTAGCAGTTGTTCCTCACCAAAATTTAGCCTAACTTTGGACTGTTATTTTTCCCCCTTCTTGACAAGCTATGCTGACATGGTTGGTACAGATTGATGCCTTAGGTTGTATAGTTTCACAAGATACAACTGCCTTTGCACAGTCTCAAAATCTGTGCACCACAGCCTCTTAAAGACAGGACTACTGGCCTCCAATTATTTTTGCCAGGGGTGGCAATGGAGGGAGGAGGCATGTCCCCCCCTGACCCCCCCAGCCCGCCTCAAGAGGAGCCACTGATCGTCAAATCAATTAATTTTATTTATAAAGCCCAGTATCACAAATCACAATTTGCCTCAGAGGGCTTTACAGCATACAACATCCCTCTGTCCTTAGCACCCTCACAGCGGATAATGAAAAACTCCCCAAAAAAACCCTTTAACAGAGAAAAACGAATGGTAGAACCCTCAGGAAAAGCAACTGAGGAGGGATCCCTCTTCCAGGACGGACAGACGAGAAATAGATGTCGTACAGAACAGATCAATATAATGAATTAACAGTAATCCATATGACACAATGAGACATAAAGAGAAACAGAGACAGAGAGAGATGCAGGACAGACAGCAATGATAATAGCTTACATCAGGCATCAGGCAGGACCACGGCAGCAGCACAACCACGACACACCATCCAGGCACAGCTGCAATACGAGTTAACCTGCGAGACAGTGGAGCACAAAGGCTCCGGAGAACAAGCCGAGTTAGTGACATGCAGTAGAGCCAGGTTAGAGAGATGCATTAACAGGACATGAATACTAGCAAGGGAGAGAGAGAGAGAGAGAGAAGGAGAGAAAGGGCCCGGTGTATTATAGGAGGTCCCCCGGCAGACTAGGCCTATGTCAGTCTAACTAGGGGCTGGTCCAAGATAAGCCTGAGCCAGCCCTAACTATAAGCTTTATCAAATAGGAAAGTCTTAAGCCTAGTCTTAAAAGTGGAGACGGTGTCTGCCTCCTGGACCAAAACAGGAAGGTGATTCCACAAAAGAGGAGCCTGATAGCTGAAGGCTCTGGCTCCTGTTCTACTTTTGGAGACTTTAGGAACCACGAGTAACCCTGCATTCTCAGAGCGCAGTGTTCTGGTGGGATAATAGGGCACTATGAGCTCTCTGAGATATGATGGAGCCTGATCATTTAGAGCTTTGTAAGTTAAGAGAAGGATTTTAAATTCAATTCTGGATTTTATAGGGAGCCAGTGCAGAGAAGCTAAAACAGGAGAAATATGATCTCGTTTCTTAGTTCCTGTCAGTACACGTGCCGCCGCATTCTGGATTAGCTGGAGAGTTTTCAGGCACTTATTAGAGCTACCTGATAATAGAGAATTACAGTAATCCAGCCTCGAGGTAACAAACGCATGGACCAATTTTTCTGCATCTTTTAGTGACAGGATAGGCCTAATTTTAGCAATATTACGCAGATGAAAAATTGCAGTCCGTGAAGTTTGTTTTAAATGGGAGTTAAAAGACAAATCTTGATCAAATAATACTCCGAGGTTTCTTACGGTAGTGCTAGAGGGTAGAGCAATGCCATCCAGAGAAACTATATCATCAGATAAAGAGTTTCTGAGCTGTTTGGGGCCTAGAACAATAACTTCAGTTTTGTCTGAATTTAACATCAGGAAATTGGATATCATCCAGGTTTTTATATCTTTAAGGCATTTTTGAAGTTTAGCTAATTGATCTGTTTCTTCTGGTTTTATTGATAAATACAACTGTGTATCATCCGCATAGCAATGGAAATTTATAGAGTGATTTCTAATGATGTTACCTAAGGGAAGCATATATAGCGTGAATAGAATTGGTCCGAGCACTGAACCTTGAGGTACTCCACAACAAACTTTAGTACGTGAAGATGATTCATTATGAACGTGAACTAACTGAAAAAGATCGGATAAATAAGATGTAAACCAGCTTAGTGCAGAACCTTTAAGGCCAATTGAATGTTCCAGTCTCTGTAGCAGAATTTGATGGTCAGCTGTGTCAAATGCGGCACTAAGATCTAGTAAAACAAGTACAGAGACGAGTCCTTTGTCTGAAGCAATCAGGAGATCATTTGTAATTTTAACTCTAAATCCTGACTGAAATTCCTCAAATAAATTATTATCATGGAGAAAGTCACACAGCTGGTCTGCGACTACTTTCTCAAGGATCTTTGAAAGAAAGGGAAGATTTGATATTGGTCTATAGTTGGCTAACACCTCTGGATCCAGGGTGGGCTTTTTTAAAAGGGGTTTAATTACAGCTGCCTTAAAAGACTGTGGTACATAGCCTGTTAATAAAGATATATTGATCATGTCCAGTATGTAAGTGTTAACTAAAGGTAAGACTTCCTTAAGGAGACCAGGTTTTCCCCCCAAAATTTTCCAATTATTAACAAAGCCCACATCGTTTGCTGGACACCACCTGGACAGCCAGCGATTGAATGATGGCATGCGGCTAAACATATCATCAGTGGTCAGATTTGGCAGGGGTCCAGAGAAAACTACGGAGTCCGACATAGTTTTGGCATACTGACACACCGAAGCAACATTAATTTTTGTGACCTCCGATTGGTGTAACCGGGTGTCATTAACGCCGATGTGAATAACAATCTTACTGAATCTACGTTTAGCCTTAGCCAGCAGTTTTGATTTGAATTTGATTCAATGTCGCCCGCTCTGGCCCCAGGGATACATTTGACTATGGTCGCTGGTGTCGCTAACTTCACGTTTCTCAAAATAGAGCTGCCAATTATCAGAGTTTTCTCCTCAGCGAGTGTGTCGCTGAGTGGGGAAAAACGGTTAGAAACGTGAACGGGCTGGTGGTGAGCTGAGGGCTTCGGCTTGGTACTACGCTTCTCTCGGACAGCCACCCAGTCTCCTGGCTGCACAGGGGTTACCGGAAGACCGCTAGCAGAGGCTATGCTACATGGCTCCGCAAGGCTGCAGGGGGCTGGCTAACTACCGCAGCTACAGTTTGACTCTCCATGGGGCGGAGCCGAGCTTCCAACTCACTAAGCCTCACCTCCAACGCAGCAAATAAACTACATTTAACACACGTACTACTGTCACTAAAGGAGGCAGAGGAATAGCTAAAGATCTGGCACACCGAGCAAGAGAGAGAGCAGGGAGAAGAAGCCATCGCTAATGTAGCTAACAAGGTTAATAGTGTGTAAACAAGCAAAGATTAACAAGAAAGTCGTTGAAAGAAGTGGAGTGAGTGATTAACAGAACTAGTGTGGGTTAAGATGTGAGGTAGCTGTTTAACAGCTGAAGTGAGGAGAATAAGAAAACTAGCTGGTGAGAGTTCGCTAGAGCAGCACAGAGACGCTAACACAGAAACACCGGAAATGACACAACACGCTTACCACAGTCCGTCAGCACGTTCAGCAAGATACATGTTTAAATGTCTTGCCATGTGGACACAGTATCAAGAAAACCTGTGCACACAAACTTCGACAGTGACTTCTGGTGTCAGACACTGACGAAAAAGCCGTCCTTTAACGTCGGCATGATACGTAGCTGGTCACAGTTATTCTTGAACAGGGCCCGGCAGCGTCAGGAGGAAACACACAGGGCCAAGAGCTGAAGTTAAGGCGGCAAAAGTCCGGGTAGGTTGGGTGGAGGGTGTGGTGGATGGATCCAACAACCACCAAGCTTCACTGAGGCCAGTGGTTGCTTCCTGTGAGACTGTAAAGCCAAACCCTGTTCTTTTTACCAAAACGTAACCAAGTGCTTTTGTTGTTAAAGGGAACCAAAAAAGTCACTTGGTGGTGTTTTACTGACAACATGCTTTTATTTTGAAAGAGACTGTATGCAAACTGTACATTTCCTGTGAAAACAGAAGAGTATTTTAAAATAACACAATACATGTAATACGCAGAACTTGACACGGCGTCCCAGAACGTCAACAACCAACACACCCAGGGTACCTCGTATGTCGTATCTGGACGTGGAAAGCCCATATTTGTCGAGGTTGGAGTGAGAACGTGTTGGTGCATGAGCTTGTAATAAATATTTCATTTCCTGTTGAGACTCATACGATCAGTCAACACGTCCTGGATCACCACAGCTAACAGTATCTGCAGCAGCAGCATGAACAGACGTCATGTGATTACATGTATGATCATTAAAGATAAATGGACATCTTTAATCTTCTCCACAGATCCACTGATACTTGATACTTCATTTGAAATGATAAATATATGACTTCATTTTGTATTGATGGCCCCTCCTGCGGTGCACGGACGGAGGTTTTCTTTGCCGCTCGCAGTTTGAGGAGAAACGACTCTCAGAAGACAACAGGATGCAATGTGCTGTTTGTTTTCACAGGACCATTAGATGGCAGCTATTTCAGTCAGTATCTGTGGGCGGAGTGCTCAGATGTGTGAAATGAGAAGAGGAAAACCGTATTATTGACTCATTAACCAAGTCCGTGGTGTGGAGACTGTGGAGCTGTCTTTTATTTTCCAACACTGGTGTTTTACCACATGGTGTTCTCACACCAGCAGGGGCACCGAGAGTCAAACTCAGGGCAGATTCATCAGGATGTGAGAATAAAAAGGGTGTTATGATGACGTGATGCTGTGGCTTCCAATCTTTTCAGGTCATGACTTCATCAACACAAAGCAAAATCTCCTCCTGATGCTTCATGATGGGTTGTTCATATTGTTTCAGATGAATCTTAGAAGCTTAATGATGCACACCGCCCAGAATTTTACAAGAGAAACAAAGATTACCACTCCTGGGTAACTCTATAGAGGCTGCAGTTATTCCTTGTCTTTGTTAAACTGGTTTGCCACACAGTATTTGAAACTTTGTGTAGTTGGTTTTTCTTTGACGTCTGATGCATTTGTGGTGACACCTGTTCATCTCTTACTCCGAGCAGATTAAAATAATGGATTATTTTCAAACACAATTTCACACATTACTGGTTTCAAGCGTGACAGTTGTGGCTGCTTCACAGCTGTTATTAGGGTCTGATGTTTGCAGTGCAGGGGAATCAATCAGCTCCAGCTCCAATTAGTCAGAGAAAACTAAATGAGGTTTTGAGTGTGCAGGGGATACCCAGGAAAGCAACTTAGTTACTTATCACTTTTTGATTAGTTTTACTGTTTGATCAGATTTCAGTCTGGATTTGAGAGACAGAGAGAGGGGTGGGTCTGTCTCCAGATCTGCTTCTGTACTCTGGTCACATTGGCGGCATGGGTGGCGGGCGATATGAAAATACGGAAGTACAGTCTGTTGTTCTCGCCAGGGGAAGAGAAGAGATATCTAGGCACTGGTTAGATAGAGGGAAGTTTACCACAGTTTATTTACACATACTACCCACATTGTTTTGATATAAAGCTGGTGGAAAATTAGCCAACTATCCTTTTAAAATGTCCATTGTGTAGGATTTAGCTAAATATATTGGTAGAAATGGAATTCAAATTCATTTTTTCTTAGTGTATAATCACCTGAAACAGAATCATAATGTTTTCCTCGTTACCCTACAATGAGCTTTATATCTACATATGAAGCGGGTCCTCGTTCAGAGTTCGCCATGTTGTTTCTACAGTAGCCCAGAGCAGACAAATCAAACACTCACTGTAGATAGGGCCTTTGTATTTTTGCGTCAGCCACTGTAACCCCGCGTTCAGACCAAACGCGATGGAGGCGATGAAATCGCCTGTAACGCGAGTATCGCGTCGCTTGATCACTTGATGCCGCGTTCAGACCAAACGCGATGGAGGCGATGAAATCGCGGCGTTCATCGCCTCCATCGTGTTTGGTCTGAACGCGGCATAACTCTCTTAAACACTTTGCACACAGAAGTGTCAGTTGGCTGCAATCTGCAACCTCACCACTAGATGCCACTAAATCCAACACACTAGACTTTTAAGACCATCTGATGCATTGCTGTAAATTAAACCCAACACTGATAAAAAAAAAAAAAGTACTTTAGCTTTAGCACCACAAGGACCTCATGACCTTAAAATATTACCTGCATATCAACACATCAGTAATTTAACACTCTGAAAAAGGACAAGTCTCTAAAATAGTTACTTTAATTGTTTATACCCAAGTTTGTTTTTGCTGAAAATACCCACTTTTACCAAAATATGATTTTAAAATGCAGGACTTCTACTTGGAATCCAGCACTTCTGCACTGTGCTCCTGCTTTTTAACTAGAGGATGGGAATACTTCTTCCTCCACTGCACCAGTTTTAGTTTTCTCTCGGGACCAACAGTGCTCAATTTCCTTTCACAGCTTTAAAACTAAACACAGCAGACATGCAGCCAGTGCTGTGCAAGTTCATATTTTTAGGGTGATCCTAATTGGTACAACTGTCCTTAAACGGCCCCCTAAACATCATGTGAGCGAGCTGACAGCTGTGGGGTTACAGCAGATCAGGGGAAGTCTGAGCCAGCACCGTGGAGGAACAAGATTTCCCTTGTACTGGGCGACCCATTGGATGTGGTTCGATGCCGGCAGGAGGTAAGTGGAAGGCTCAGCAAGTGTCACGTCTTTTTTTTTTTTTTTTTTCCAGAACTCCAGTGCCCAATTCTCTTGATGTGCCTAGACAGCCATGGGTGGAATGACAGCGAGAGCAGCTCTGTGCTGCATGATATGCTCAGTGCTGCTGGTTTTGACAGCAGCCTCCCCGTCCGTCTCCCCTCTCGCCTCGACTGAAAAATCAAAGCCTGCCATCTACGCTTAGCATGGCTACTGTGAGTCAGTTAGTGTTGGACTTTGTCAGTGCGTCAGCTCCACGAAACACAGGATCTCAAACTTTGGTCATTACCATTAAATCATAATTAGTTTGAGCGTTACACTGAGCGTAATATGACAGCAGCCGCTGAAATGTAACCTTTACTTTGAGAGGATTGCACCTCAGAGATGAAACCTTACAGAAGTTTCATCCTCCTGACTTTTATAAATTCAATTTCTCTTATTTATTTCTTTTCATTTACTTTCAATTCTTTCCCTTTATGGATCTGGCATTATTGTTGCTGCAGGTTATTACTGCTCTGTGTGACGCAGGGCTGAGAGAACGGCGGAGAGAGGAAAGGTCAATAATTCATCAACCAAGACACAGAGGTGGCAACACAGAAAAAAAAACATCTTTCAGCTCCAGGAGGAGACACTCTGGTGCCACAATACTAAACTTTTTATTTCATATCACATGTTTATGAAAGTGTCCAAAGATTTATTGGGCCCAAATCTGTTTTTTTGGCATATCCAGATTGTATCCAGATTAATTTGAGTCTGGACAGCAAAAAACCCAAACAAAAACACATGAGGTTTGCAAATCTGATCTGAACCACATTCAGATTCCAGTAGGATTTCTACAGATTTCTAAAGCTCTTCATAAATTACATGTTTGTTCATTCGGCACATTTGATCACTCTTCACATGTTAATTTAGCTGATAGTCACATTTTGATTACATGTTGTTCTGAGACCTTATTTTTCCTGTTTTAGCCTGACAACATTATGTCCCACAGTGGATCCAAGTCAAACCACAGTACACCCAGACTCAGAAAAAGGTCTCAAATACAATTCAAGTGTGAACTGACAAAGTTAAACCTGTAATTTGCTGCAATATAAACACTCTGCCAGTGTGTTTAATCAGTGTTGGGTTAGCTTCTTGGAAAATGTAGTGAGCTATGCTAGCAGCTACCAGTTACTCTACATCAAAATGAAATGTCACTACACTGAAGCTATCAACAGAGACATGTAGCACATTCTCATGGGGGAATTTATTTTATTATTTATGTTTAAATCTGCAGAATGTAACTTTTCTGAATTATGATTTGATTTAAATGTAATAAAAATGCATCATCTACTGCAAGCGGGTGTGTTCCCTTGGTTTTACTCAGACATCTAATATGGTGAAGTTTTATGTGGAAGCATGGCAGCTACAATAGCTCCTTCTCCACCGCAGGAACTTTTATCATTTACCTGGGATTTTGAAAAACCACGGAGTGTTTCCACTGAAATTACCCGGGGAAAAAAACTTTCCCTCAACCCCAAACTTCCCCTGAAAAAAGTACCTAGTAGGGGGGTAGGACTTTTCAGATTCCCCAGAATTCTTGAGGGGCGGGGCTGTGTCCTGAAGAACGCTGATTGGTGGAACACAAACACTTGCAGCGTTTCGCACTTCCGTGCCAGTGTGGCTGCAAACTTTATTTCATTTCTACAAGCTTCACTTGGTTTGTGTTTTGATCATTTGGAAAATGGAGCAAAAGAAGAGAAGCTACGAGAAGTGGACGGACGATGAGGTCCAGGCTCTTTGGAGCATATTTGCCCAGGAAGAAAGTCAGCGGGACTTTGAGTCAGTGACTCGAAACAACAGAGTCTATGGAAGAATAGCCAACAAGCTGGTGGCTACGAAACAAACTCTGCCTGGAGCACCATGGACATTCACGCAGAGTTGTCACAATGCACCACATTCACAATAATGAGGAGAGGTACGTAAAAATGAAGTTTTCTGGGATAATATGAATACAACATAAGTGGCCGTACACATGCGGTGCTTTTTTCACCATTGAATTAATTGTGTCAGTGTAGACGCACGGCAGACGTGCTCAAATGCCAGAGCAATGCCATCAAGGTGCACATGCATTCCTGACTGCCTACTTTTCTGGGCCCAGTGGCTGCACCCTGAGATTAACTGAGTTCAGCAGAGCGCACCGCATGTCATTTGATGAGGAACAACCAATCACAACCAACACATATCTTTCTCTTCCTCTGTAGATATCAGTCTGTGATAAATATGGAGAAGTTGATCATGTTAGTGCAGAGCTGCCAGAGCTTTACATCTGTCCCACTGACAATAGGCCTACACACAAACAGCACATGGAAGAAGATCAGCTCTGCACTCAGGGTTTCAGGTAAATAGGCTATGATATTGCTTAGCAACCTAAACAAGCAACCTTGGGCGCAACCTCAAGCTGGCACAGAGAGGGCAAAGAAGCAGCTTTGAGAGGTTGGATGCATGTCATTTGTCATTTGTGTTGCTTTGAACTTGTTTGAGTGGAATAAATTCATGTCTCCTCAGATCAAACTTGCCCCCAGGAACTTGAGGAAAATGTGCAGCTAGTTTCATTTCTGAAAACAAATGTAGTTATCAAACGACCATACGCTACAAAAAATAAAAAACCTGCATGAGAGAAGACAGTTCAATGAACAGAGACATTCGGCCTATGCCTCAGAAAATCAGCTATTCATACTTTAGCAAAGTGTAAAGAAACATCTGTGTCTGTTTGATGATGATTTAAGAACTTCAGAGCCCAAATGTGCACACTGTGATCCGTGTCGACTGGATTTGAGACTACAGATGGTGTCAGCAGTCATGAACTGGGAGTAACGACACTCAGAGGAGCATCTCCCAAAGCCCCAGTATTACCGGTCCCCATAGCAACGGCTGTCAACCTCCGCCCTACACACACACACACACACACAGAATAAATCCTATAGACACACACAAAGCATGGAGGGTGCATTCACCACTGCGCCAATTAGCAGCCTCACAGAAGGAGGTAAACTGTGGTGTGACTCTGTGTAAACATTACAGTCTCCCCTGGGACTCATGCAGACTGCACTTATTGTATATATGGGTGCTATATGAGCGGTGGAGCAAAGCTAACCTCAACCCACTGCAGCTGGCTGTAAACAAACTACAGCACTTTTTTGGGTTAAGAAAGTTTGAAAGTTCCTGTTTCACACTCCTGTGAAATACAAACACCTGCAGCTAGTTCAGAACTCAACAAAACTCTAGTTCCTTTAGCGAGACCTCCTCCAACGTTGCTGATATTTCAAACCTAATGTGCACACAGACACAAATAAAATCATACTAGCATTGAGCATGAGAGTTCATGACCTTGAGAACAGTTTGCCTGCAAAAAAAAAATCTTGACTCAAATCCTATTCACCAACTTTTGCAAGAGCTTTCAACCACATACAGAGTCTTCATCAGTGGGTGATGTTTGCTCAGTTGTCAAAGAGCCGTCATTGGAAACAGGGATTTGACTCCTCCCACAAACACGACCCCCTGTCATCACGTGACCTTAGTTCGATTGTTTTAGGTCACGTGATAGCTCCAGAGAAATGTGATCCTGTGATCATTTACACATACACACCTCCTGACAACCACGACCTACTGCACAATACTGTGGCCGACATCTTACATTACCTGTTAGTGTAATCCTAATTGACATTGAGGAATTAATGTCTCTAACAGTTGAGTCTGCTCTAAAGGAACCCTGAATCTTCCAGCAGGAGGTAAGAGCTGGAACTCAGAGGAGAATACGAGTTGGATCAGACACTGTTTTCTGAGCCTGTCTGATAATAGACTGCTCACAGATTGTTGGAGGGACGAGTATTATTTCAACTCCATAATTTTCATGGCAGTCTGTACCAGACGAGCAATCTGTGATTTCAACTGTACCAAACCAAATCTTGATCCATCTATCCAACTATGACAATACAAACATTATACCATGAAACACTGTGGGAAAAAGCCAAATAAATGAAATGTATAGAGGGTGTGTAGCTGAAGCTAATCCCTTGTTAGGCAGGAACAGACGCTGCAGATTAGCTTCTGTGAATTAGCTTATGGATCCACTGACTGTCAGAAATGTCAGGAGCATGAACTCAAAACATCCCCTCAGAAACCTGATTGTGACGTTCAGAGAAGCAGCTGAAAATGAATGCTTTGACCTTGCCTGAAGAGAGACAATGATTCCAGTATGTTCAATGAACAAGATGCACATTCAGTGATCTGACTCTGTGGCTGCTGGGGACTCTGGGAGGATGGGGGCTTGTTTCATGTGTCCTGGTCACATTGAGGCAGGGCATGAGTCATAAATACAGTTTTTTAAAAAAGAGCCCTTTTTGAGATTCAGATTTGTCATTGCCATGTGACACTTTAGCAGCACCTGGAATTGAATCCAACCAGTGAAATGATTTCTGGCTGCAGATGTAATGAAACCTCCTCCACTGTGAACAGGGGCCATTTCTCATTTCAGGAGTTCTGGGATTTCTCTCTTTAACCTCTCTGTTACTGGACTCTGTCTCGCAGTCACCTCTACTCTATCACTGCCCCTGGAGGCAGATAGGAAACTATAGTTTTTCATAAGTGACACACACACAGTCACACTCACACACACACTCTCACACACACACCTGGCCTCCCACTGACTCCTCTTAATTCAACACTCTGCAGGTTTCTCTGCTGTCAGACCTCCTGAGATTTAAACAAACTCATTTTTTGTTAGCGAATGGGCTCGTTAGCTCTGCTCAGCTGTCAGTCTCAGTGTGTTACACCTGTGCAGGCCGCAGTGGCAACATGACATTATTGTATACATCACAACAAGACAGCCAGAGTTTTGTTAACTCAGTCAACATGTCATGTACCCAGCAATCTTAAAACCTTTGGCAGGTTAAAATAGGACCAGATCACTGATTTTTGGCCAAAAGTTTTACACTTTTCTGCCAAATTGTTCATTTAAAGCTCTCTGTAGCTTGTATAAGGCTCTTCCTCCTTAGACTAAACCTACCCTGGTCTTAAAGTCTTAATTTTATCTGGTGCAGCCATGTTTTCTCAGCTCAGAGATTTGTACCAGAAACCTTCTCTCAAATATGAAGGATATTCTTTTTCTTGTTGCCAGGAGTCTTGGTCGTCCCCTCTCCTTTCCATTTGTCCTGCACTGCTGAAGATATCCGGGCTCATTTTTCTCCCTCAGAGGAAACCATTTTCTGAAGTTCATCCTTGTGAAGTATGAAAAAAAGTACAAGGACATAATCCTATGACTTAAACTTTTTGAACTATGTGTTGTAAATTATCAGGGTTGGACTGGGAACAAAATTCGTCCCTGGCAATTTTCGGCTAGCTCTGTTAACACTGTCACTGCGTGTGTCACCTGCTGGCAGGTCCTCAGCTCCTTCCTCTCCTCTTCGTTCGATGCTGGCGAACTGTTGTCGTCATCACTGCTGCAGCTACTTTGATTTTTTGTGGCTTTGGTATTAGTGATGGTGACGACATTTTTGAATAATTGCAGCATTTGCCTCAAGATTTTTTCTTTCTCAAGTTTTTCTTCAACCTTTTCACTTTCTCGGTCCTCTGTATCCTCCGCTCTCTGTTCTGATTTCATTTGATTATTTGCCGATGGACCTCTAACATTACATGGATGGATCCACTTGAAGAGGTGGCCTCCTCTGGGTGGTGTTCTTGGCTGCTGCCCAGACCCAGGGTTGTAACACTGCAACATGAACAGAGTCAAATTGCAGAGATGCAGAGATGTATTTCACAGTAACTAAATATCTACATGTTCTAGACTCTGTAGTCATCACAGTTGCATCATGAAAACATGTGTGCACGCATCATGGGTGTGCTTCAGTGCTTCAACAAATGGCACTACACTCCTAGAGGGGACGATGGTCGGTACCAGTGCACCTGTCGTACAGTATAGGTAGCTTGTTGACAATTTTGGGACCGTCTAACCCCAAATTAGATGCCAGTTAGATGGTTCAACATGAAGTGGGCTGCAGTCAACAAGCCAATCTTTTTTAGCCCTTCAATTTTTTCCCCACATTGCAAGTGGCGGCCTGGTGGCCCACGAGGTGGGCCGGCCCATCTGGCATTTCCACGAAGTGCCAGATTGCAAGTCCGAGCCTCGACATAATTGTCCTGATGGTGCTGTTGTTGTTTTTGTATACATTACGTTTGTGAATTTTTTTTCCTCCTGGAAAGAATAAAGACAAGAAAATAAAATCCATTTCTATTTAAATTATTTTCTTGTGTTAAAAATTTGTTCATGAAGCTCCAACTAAGGATTATTAATCTTGTTTTTGATTTGTTTCATCATAATGATAGAAAAAAAGTGAAATATTGCCATTTTATCTTCAAATTGATTTGTCATTTCTCATCAATAATTTTAAATTTAAAAATATAGATATATAAATATTAAAAAAAAAAAACAGACAAAAGCAGCAAATTACTACATTTAATCAGCTACTGGAGAATGTTGTCAGATATAAATTAAATGATTCATCGGGAGTAAAAATTTTTGTTGATTAACTGATTAATTGCCTAATATTTATAACAGCATTTACAGGCAATATTAGTTAACACAGGATTAACTCAGGCCTGTTTTTATTTCATCATTATGTCAAATGTTGTGGGAAAAAAAAATACAGATGAAAAAAATACAATAACTTTATGTATCCTCCAGCCCATACAAGATGACTGGAGGATATATGTAAACAGAAAACACCAGATAAATCCTGATAAACACAGACATCGTCACATTCTACCAGCAGTTTCTTGGGAGGAGAGAGACGTTCTGTTTCCCACCAAAGAACAGTCACTCTTTCACCTCTGTAATCCTCCCTCAGGCGGAGTCTTCCTCAGGTTGTTCATATGAAGTGGAAGACATCAATGCAAAGAATCAGCTCCTTTACTTCCTGTATCGACTGCGATCCTAACAACTCCTCATCGATCTGTTCCTCACTGACCTCATCTGATCTGCTCTTCCACACCTCTGGGTTAAACCAATCAGGCTCCAAGTCTTCTCTCCGCTCGGCTGGCGAGGAAACAACAGGAGTAGGATTATTTATTCGGCAGCCCGGGACTGATTGACCACCTGCTGGGATAATTTGCTCAAACACAGTAAGAGTTTGGAAAGTAAGTTCTTCCTCCAGATTTTTGAGGAGCGGTGATTTAGAAGTGAAATTACATCAAAATTTCAGAAAATGACTGCTTCCATCAAAGTTACGTCCTGATAGCTGTGACTTCAGCAGCTTTCAATCATTTCCTCCTCCAGACTGTTGTGAAGTCAGTCTGAGGAGGGAGCTCTGACTGAGACATGTAAATTACCCACATACAGACATTTAAAATAGCAGGCTACATCTAAAAGGATGTTCCACCGGCTACATTCAAACCCTGAACTTTACATTATCCTCATGTTACCTTTAAAGTTCCCCCTCTGGAACATTGACATGAAAGAAGAATATAATATAGGCTGCATGGTGGTGCAGTTGTCAGCACTGTCACCTCACAGCAAAAAGGTTCCTGGTTCAAACCCTTTGAGTCCAGGGTGGGGGAGCCCTTCTTTGTGGGGTTATTAACCAATTAACTTGCAGGTTAATTGCTGACTCTAAATTGTCCGTAGGTGTGAATGTGAGTGTAAATGGTTGTCTGTCTCTGAGATCATCCCAATATCCCTCCTCGACTATCCTTGATTACTTGACCTGGAAATTGATTGACACCGGCCATCTTGAAGGATGTGTCAATTAGGTAAATGTGCTCGGAGGAGTCGAGGAGGCTTTCCGAGGAGAGGGGAGCGAGGACACATGAGTGCAGTCTTCAAGGAAGTCTTTTACTGATCAACACTTCACCTGATTGGACATATGTATGAGCAGATTGGCTTGTTTTTCAAAAACATGGGAGACGGCAAACTTAAGAAAATGGCCTAAAAATCAGCAAGTTTAAAACACGAGTAGCACCTTCAGTAACTTAGAAATTAACTACAAATATGCCCCCAAAAAAGTTAAAAAATTAAAAAACAAGAAAATTATCTGGAAAAAAAAAGCTGAAAATTAAAATAATAAGTTTATTTAATTGATTTCTTTTTTTGTAACAAAATCTCAAATATATGATTAGAACTCAACATTTCCCTGCTTTTGATCATTTTCTAATAAGTCTTTTTTAATAATACTAATTGCCTTTGTTTACATATTTTCTACAGAAATCAAACCAGTTTTTTTTTTCCAGGTGTGGTTGTTTAAAATGCATGTGAAAGACATCTGGACGCAGCACAAGAAAACTGATTTCAATGCAGGTTTAAAAGGGTTAACTGGCCCCTGGGCTCCTGTCTTTTTGCAAAAGTGGCCCTGGGGCAAAAAAAGTTGAGTATCCCTGCTGTAGACCAGTGGTTTTTAAACCTTTGTGCCCAAGACACACCAAAAGGCGAGCCAAGAGCTCAAGCCACACCTCTATTTATATCTGTGCACGAAAGCTTCTTTAAAATGGTGTGTTATCACTCTTATCACGACATAAGACTATATGAATAAGAAAAAAATCAGACCGGTAGTTTACTGTGTGACAGTTGATGCTGGTGCTTTGTTGTAATTTGCTGTCCATTGTCCCACTCACTGCTTTCTCCTTTTAAATGTTATCATCCCTCATACTGGCTTCCAATCAGGGCTTCTGATGTGTCACACTCTTATAATTCCCACATGTGGATGGTGACAAATAGGTTCCCCATAAAAGGTTTTTAAATTAAATTAAATCACATTTTTTAGCTAGAGTTTGCTTCTTTATTAGGAAATTGTATCAGTATGTTGTGTGCACTGTCAGTTAAAAGTTGAATATTGCCGTAATAATGTGTGGTTATGACTAAATCCCACGGCACACCTGGACTGGCATTGCGGCACACCGTTTAAGAATCCCTGCTGTAGACTCTCTGAAAGTTTGGGATCTGAACTGGAATTTAAACTGTCTTTCAGTGGCGTTAAAGAATACTTGGCTGAATAATTCGCTTGAGTGTCCATCAGGCAGTTCAGACTGACTTGATTCTTTACAGGCTTTTGGCAAATCTTACATTTAAAATCTCAAACCTGGCTCTGACTTTACAATTTAACCCTTAATCCAAGTTCTACTTCCTCAATCTCCAGTGAAAATCTTACAAAATGAGCTCACTTCACAGAAAACGAGCGCACACTATAAAAAAGGTCTTAAATTCAAATGGTCTGTCTCTATAAATGCTGCAGCTCCTCTGGCCGCTCTGCTCCCCTCAGGTAGAGCTGAGCGTTTCTGCTACAGGGGGAAGTGAGGATTTATTTTCTCATTCAGTTCATTTCTTTACTGCTTTTATTGGATTATGAATCCCTCATATTTCTGCTGAATTTCCTTCATCGACTGTAACCAACCAGATATCAATTAAAATCTGTTTTTGTTGTAAAGTACAATTTCTTTCTCTTGAAGCTATCACATCAAACACTGTTGCTGATATCAGAGACATGTGGCTGGTTTGTATGAGGAGATCAGTGTTATATTAATGTTCTCTGCTCCCTCAGGAGCCAGCAGGAAGAGGCTGGGTGTCCAGCGTGAAGTAAACAGTATGCTCAACATATTAAATGCTGACATTTTAAATGAAGAATGAATTGATACATATAAAAAAGGTAATCACTGGAATCTTGTGGGTTAATTCCATGTAGCTGCTTCAGGTCTGTTACGTTCTCTGCTCCGGTCGTTGTGGCACATTGAGTCAGATCTTGATCAAATGGTTTCCTTGGAAAGCAGCTGAAGCAATTTTCTCCACACTGCAATTTAGAGAGCGGGATTCACAAACAATCGAAGTTGAAGTGGAGGAGAAAACAAGGGAAATCTCGCCCTCGCTGCGATTTCGAGCACATGCACTGAATGCAGGGAAATATTCCCTCCTCTTCAGCGCCGAGCAGAACAAGAGCCCGTAACAGGCAGAAGCATTTATCTAGCTTCTCAAGGGACCGCGCTCGACTCGACATCGAAATCACGCGAGGCTCCATTAAGCTGCTTTTTAATCACCCAGGTGCAAAGAAAAGTGAAGCAGCTCCCTGTGGGGATTTCCAAAAAACACAAATAAGACAGCACCGCAGAGAGCTGAGTGTGTGGTCCTGCTTAGTCTAATATGTAGAGCAAGGCACAGTTAAAGGGTTAAAAGCTTCATGTCAATACTGCTGTCTTTGTTTGGCTTATGGGGAGGACAGTGATTGGGTAATTAGATTAGAAACAAAGTTGTATGACCCAAAAGTTGTTGGTTCAGTCCTCCCATTGCTTTTTGCCTTCTTCCTTCACCTGTTCATCTTCCATTCTTCCCCTCTCTCACATCATCCATCTCACTAGCAAGGACCACACCTTCAACAAGATGCATGACTCATGTCTGAGGCTTGGACTGCACGTAGGCTCTCTGCTTGGCCAAATGCACTGTAAGGAAGCTTCGACAGGAAATCAGCTGTAGCACATGGGCATGATGAAACCCCATCAGGACCCTACGCAGAGGAGAGGAAAGCACCTTTGGGAATCTCACGCCGTTATGCTGCCTTGTCGTTCTGTATAAAAAGGTAGTTGAGTTGTCTTGCATTTAAGCCAGCAGGCAGTAACAGTGCTGAAACAATGTCTGTATAATGAAACAGCAGGCAGGACGGACTCATGGGCGGTCCAGGTGTGATGTCATGACAACTTGTTAATGAGACTAATGTGACACATCACGGGAGATTTATAAAGTATAGTGGATGTTACCGTGGCATAAACTTATCCTGACGTGACTTCAGCTAAATGATCTGGCGCTGATTCAGGTCAAGAAGCAAATTGTTCTCAAAGCGGGTTGACTGAAAAACAGGAAATCAGTGCTTGAGGGACAGGAAACACCTTCTAATGTGTATTGGAAAGCTGTAAGTGTGTCAGCTGATACTGCTTGTTTGTCAGACACTATGAATTGTCATGATGTACTAATTCTTTGGCTTCCTCGCGAGTAAACTCTCAAATGTGCAACTCCATGTCTGAGCCTCTTATTTTAAATCTTGCTTAGGCTAACTAACTCAAACAGGAAGAACAGCAGCTGAAAATGTCCTCAAAGTGGGAATAAAATGATGCCTGGGAGCTCCTTACCCTCTGAGCAGAGGATGAAATCCCCCGCCATGTAACAGAGACAGTAAATGGCTGTCATTTGCATGTTAGCACCATTATTTATTGTTTATAAAGCCCTGCTGATGCATATGTAATGTCACAATAGAGGCTGACGCTATTACGTCATGCCCTTCACACCTCTTTTGATTCTGTGGTGCCAGCATGCTGTCTAAAAATCACACATTGAGCATCATGATGCTGCCGTTGTTGGGTTCTGTGTAAAATGCAAAGGTGGCACGAAGAAGGGACTTTGTAACGACCCTATAGTGCTATATCTGCGTGAAAAGGCCTAATGGGAGGAAGAGAAGGATGAGATGGGAGGGAGGGGCGAAAAATACTGTTCCCTTTGTTTTTTTATTTTTAGATTTTTTTTTTGGGTATTTTGCCTTTAATGGACAGGACAGTGAAGCGTGACAACAACAACAACAACAACAACATATTAGCCACCCATGAAGTTGCGTTATTGTATGGACACTTTTGTCAGACCAAATGGAGAGCAGACACTTTGTCTCACCGTTGACTCCATCCTTGGCTAGCATACATGTTTTCTTTTTCTTGGTAGTCGCTATGTCGTCATCGTCGTCGTCGTCGTCGTCGTCGTCGTCGTCGTCGTCTCTTTCCTTCTACCTGTGTCCAGCTGGCGCACCTCACTTACATGTTTTCGTCCACGGAGTTGTTGCATGTGGATTGGAGACGCATTTGCATTTACACTTGTGTTGGATGGGGTCACGATGCGTCCCTGACCACCTTCAGAAGTGGTTTGGCTGATCGGATAGCAATAAGTCCTCAATGCGTTTCGAGTGTATTTACACCTGTACTTTCATGTGGTCACGAGCAATCTGATTGCTATCCGATCGCAAAAAACGCATGTTAATGCAAGGTGTGAAGGGGGTATATAGGAGAATATATATAAGAGCGGAACAGGAGTAGAAGATTAGGCAGGTGCTTATGCAGGAAGTGACACGGTTGAAGAGTGGCCCTGCTCCCAAAATTCTGCCAGATAGCCTCAGTTATCTTTCTCATTTCTCCTGTCTCGTCATCTGTCTGTCAATCTTGTCTTTCCCCCCTCTTTTCTGTCTCTTTTTTCAAGTTCTTTCCCTCAATACACCTTTCCTTTTATTCTGCCCACCACATCCATTCCTCCCCTTTCTCACCTTTCCTTTTTTCCCAGCTCCCTAAAACTAGCCTCTTTAAATTCTCTCTCCCACTTATGAGACATTGCCATGTCTCATATTCCTTTTCCACACCCCTCCATCCCTCCATCCATTAGACGAGGTGAATCCTGCAGTGAAAAGGCTCCAACCCTCCATTAAAGCAGAGTAAGAAACCGTCATGTTATTCTGTCCCTGGTGGACACAGCATTGATTTTCTTGTATGTTTCTCTCCCCCTTGCTCTCACTTTTCTCCTCTGTCTCTCTTGATACAACATCTATGGAATATCACGTCTTGTGTGACCCACTTGAAGACACTTCTGTTCTCGCCTTTTATAGCAGATGATGCGTGGTGACGTATGAGGCCCTGCCTGCACATGTATAGTACAACAGCCACAGTCATCACTCACTTCTTTTGCTATTCCCTGATGAAGAACACCGCTTTGGGCTAATTAGCTACAGACAGTTAGCTCTGTTAGCCAGTAGGCTGCTACACAAAGTTAGTTCAATGGCCCTCATTGGTGTTGGTCACTGGTGGCTTCCTATAGTGCTGATTTTAACTGTTGTTCTCCACAAACTTTGTGTCTGGATAAGCACCAGGGATAAACAGGTGAGGAAGACCTCTCTGCTCCTGTCCTCTGGGATGCTGCTTCGATTCTTCACACGAGGAGAGCTTTGATGGAGTCCGATGGAGAGCTGGACCCTGGAGTGGGGTGCGGTGTCAGGATTGTGGAGTTTTAACATTTTCTTAACACTGCTTGGTCTAATGACTACTGTACTCTGAAGATTGTTATTGCTGCACCACTTCAGATAAACAGAGATGCACCCAGTGCTTTTGCTCCACCTGCATCTGTGGTTAAAAGTCCACCAAAAATGACGGTCTTGGATCAGACATTTTCCAAAGTGGGATTGTTGTCAATGAGTATTGGAGGGAAAACTTTAGCATGTCCAGGTCATCACTCATATGTTTGAGTTAGCTCCTTCGTGCTTGTATCCAACGGGCATCAACAGTTGAGATCTCCAGTAGATGATTTAAAAGATGATTTAAAAGATGATGATGATGATGATGATTTAAAAGATGATGATGATGATGATGATGATGATGATGATGATGATGATGATGATGATGATTTAAAAGATGATGATGATGATGATGATGATGATGATGATTTAAAAGATGATGATGATGATGATTTAAAAGATGAAGATGATGATGATGATGATGATGATGATTTAAAAGATGAAGATGATGATGATGATGATGATTTAAAAGATGAAGATGATGATGATGATGATGATGATGATGATGATGATTTAAAAGATGATGATGATGATGATTTAAAAGATGATGATGATGATGATTTAAAAGATGATGATGATGATGATTTAAAAGATGATGATGATGATGATGATGATGATGATGATGATGATGATGATGATGATTTAAAAGATGATGATGATGATGATTTAAAAGATGATGATGATGATGATTTAAAAGATGATGATGATGATTTAAAAGATGATGATGATGATGATTTAAAAGATGATGATGATGATGATGATGATGATGATGATGATGATGATGATGATGAGCTTGGTGTATTATAGGAGGTCCCCCTGCAGACTAGGCCTATGTCAGCCTAACTAGGGGCTGGTCCAAGACAAGCCTGAGCCAGCCCTAACTATAAGCTTTATCAAAAAGGAAAGTCTTAAGTCTAGTCTTAAAAGTGGAGACGGTGTCTGTCTCCTGGACCAAAACAGGAAGCTGATTCCACAAAAGAGGAGCCTGATAGCTGAAGGCTCTGGCTCCTGTTCTACTTTTGGAGACTTTAGGGACCACGAGTAACCCTGCATTCTCAGAGCGCAGTGTTCTGGTGGGATAATAGGGCACTATGAGCTCTCTGAGATATGATGGAGCCTGATCATTTAGAGCTTTGTAAGGTAGGAGAAGGATTTTAAATTAAATTCTGGATTTTACAGGGAGCCAGTGCAGAGAAGCTAAAACAGGAGAAATATGATCTTGTTTTTTAGTTCCTGTCAGTACACGTGCCGCCGTGTTCTGGATTAGCTGGAGAGTTTGTAGGCACTTATTAGAGCTACCTGATAATAGAGAATTACAGTAATCCAGCCTCGAGGTAACAAAAGTGTAGACCAATTTTTCTGCATCTTTTAGTGACAGGATAGGCCTAATTTTTGCAATATTATGCAGATTAAAAAACACAGTCCGAGAGGTTTGTTTTAAACGGGAATTAAGACAAATCTTGATCAAATATTACGCCGAGGTTTCTTACAGTGGTGCTAGAGGCCAGAGCAATGCCATCCAGAGAAACTAAATCAACAGATAAAGAGTTTCTGAGCTGTTTGGGGCCAAGAACCATAACTTCAGTTTTGTCTGAATTTAAAAATCAGGTAATTGGAGCTCATCCAGGTTTATGTCTTCATAAACAGGACAGTAAAACAAGAAGTAAACCTCATTCTCAACCTTAGTTTAAATTACACAACAAGCACATTCTGTCCTCCTCTGGAGTGGCGTTAAACCGTCTAATATCTAAGGCTAATGGTAACGTTCCTGCACACAGGGATCTAAACTTCACAAAAGGTTCCACAGTGCAGCTATTCTTTGAGACAATAAGTTTGCAGTTTTGGTTTATACCAAACAACTGATCATTTTTCTCTAAACATGACAAACATTTCACTCCTAATCTCCTGTGAATTACAGATTAACCTGTTCTGGCAGATAAACGACAAGTTGTTGATAAAAATATGGATTTAAAACGTATGTGTTTACAGGAGCATAAGATGCTCTATGGAAGTAAGGTTCATTTGGGTGATAATTTTCCATTGGTCTGTCACCACTACCACCTTTTGAAAACAACTGCTGACATCACCTGTTTGTTCAGGCTGTTCTCGTTCACTGTTGGTCCATTTTCCTATGAAAAGTAATGCATCAAAATTTATACATATCTCATGTAATCATGAGCCAGTAATTTGTGCATAACCCTAGTATTTGGAAGGCTGTGATCATGTGACCAACGCACTGACGAGGGTAATGAAGGAAGCAGTCCCAAGTGGACCCCTAAGGAGGCAGGTCGTTGCGACCTTCACCTAGGACTTTCCCCAGAGCAGTGTGAACTTTGATGCTATTTTAAGATACGTCATAATCATGTTTTACCTAAACCTAACCTAAATAACTTTGTTAACTGTAACTTTATGTTCAGTAAACGTCTTTACGTTGTGAAACACTGTGCAGTATTTCTCTCCCAGTTTGAGAGGAAACACACACCCAAATGTCACACTCCAATAGAACAAACACAAAACCTCATGTCATGTCAGACTTTATGAAAAAAAAAAAGCTAATTTCATGTCAAACCAAGTTTCTAGAGATAACTACATGATCCAGAGTTCTGAGCAAGTCATTATTTTAGGTGTAATTTGATCAGAGTTATGTTGTAAATGAGGCCCCAGGTGTGAGTGTCTAAAAACAGAAATGTAAAAACGGAGAAAAAACCCCTCTGTTCTGTGTGAAACGGGAGCTTCTGACTGTTCTTGTGTAACAGTTTCATCAGAGTGAGAACCAGATGCAGAGACGCACACTGCACACACACACAGGCAGATGGATGTTCCACAGCTTTATTCTCACATGGAGGCGTTTTAACACAACCAGGCTCTGGAGACAAACTTTAAAACCTCAGTGTGACAGGCTGAAGGAGAAAATAAAGGAGAGGAGAGAAACAAGTTCCTCCTCTCCTCTCGAGTGTGGGACTGACAAAAGGTGAAAGTCTCAGACTGAGGAACTTTTATAGGCAGAGCACAGGTGATGCCGCCTACACTGATTAACACACAGAGACAAACCACAGGAAACAATGTTAATCTCCTATTTTAAAAGGACACAATGTTCAGATACAATTCAAAGCTAAATTTTAGGCTTCCTGAAATAACAGTGCAGATGTTTACTGTATCAGCATGCACTCGCTCTGTGTGTGGAGTGTGTCTGTGTTAAACAGGCTGATTTCTTAACATATAGAGATTCAGTGTTTTTTTTTATTTAAAAAAAATAAATGGAACATAATTGTTTTTGCTTCTATTTTTCACGAGTTGAAATCAAAGATTTAAGACTCCATCTGTGCACATAAAAGGCTTATTCCTCTCAAATTTTGTTCACAACTTTAACTTTAACTTTTAGTGAGCACACCTGACAGGTGTGACATATCAAGGTGCTGATTACACAGCATGATTACACCACAGGTGTGCCTCGAGCTGGTCACAATAGAGGGTCACTCTAAAGTGTGCAGTTTTATGTTGGAAAAAAAGACATTTATTAGGATTTCACATGAGTAGTGCAACAGAAATTCTTTTTTTTTTTGGTAATAGATAGTCCAAAAAGTCCCTCAGTGTCTGGTGTGTCCACCATTTGTCCTCAGCCTGGCCCACAGTTAAAACATTTTTCAATTCTTAGCTAATATTAAAAATGTGAGAGACCCCACACAGAATGACATGTTATAAAAATTCAGCAGCTCTTTTCCTGTTGTGTGTGGAGATTAAATGAGGGTTAATAAAACTTGCAAAGTGAAATAATGTGGTTCCTCGACGAAAAGGTTTTCTTTTCCCTCAAAAATGTGTGACTTCAATCTCAGAGAAATTCAGATTTTTTTCTTGCAAATTTATGACTTAATGATCTCGCAGATTATTAAAGTTTTTTTTCTCGTAAATTTGTTAGTTGTTTCTCTCATATATTACCATATTTTTTTTCTGGTAAACTTGTGATTTTTAAATTTTTTTTTTCTCGTAAATTTACCACTTTATTCTCAGAGAGTATGAAGGCCTTTTTTGGATGGTAAACTTTAATTTTTGAGAATTTTTTTCTAATAAACTTTAGTTTTTTTCTTGTAAATTTACAGCTTTCATCTCAGAGAATGTACACTGTCTTCCCCTTAAATGTTCCTCTCATTTTAGAACTTAAATCTTCATTTTTTTCCTTGTAAACCTCTAAGTTGTTTGCTGCTTTAAATTTACCCAAAAGCATTCACACAGTAACAAAGTCCGATCAAAAACAACTAGAGTCCGGACTCACAAAACTGGAAACTTGCACAAATGTGACTTTAGAGCATACAAAATGGCGGATGACAGGCAGGAGATGTTAATTTTTGCACCATTTTTGACAGAAAATTTACAAAGAAAAAATTAAAAAGTATGGATGAACTCAAGGAGATGGTGTGAACATGAACAGTAAACATTACAGCGCATCCCACCTCAACATAAAGCCATTTTTTTCAGTAGACTTTCACGTCTACAGATGACGTGCTAGGTGTCCCTCTGCGTCTGCTGTTACACTTTTGGGATGCCGTGTCAAATCACGCTTGTTACATGCATCGTGTCTTATCAAAATACGCTTTAATTATCACAGTAAACTTGCAGTTTCTGCTCATCAGATCCAAACAGTCTTTCAAAATAAACTTACAATGTTAGTGAACACCTCATATTTCCATTTATTTCCTTATGGAACAAAAACACGTGTTTAGGTTTTTGAAAAATCATAATTTGGCTCAACATTCACACAGGAAGTGAAGATGAAAGTCAAGGATTTGCTGGACCCATCCCCTCCTGCCTGCCGTATAGGGTCTTTCTGGCTTCTTATATTGCATTGTTACTGGCAGTGTTATAAAGTGATGCACCTCTCACTACGGTATGATACACTGCTGGGCAGCATTATAAACTGACCGACAGGCATATCATATCGCCATGAAGTTGCCTTTTTGTGTCTGTGTCTGACACCAAAATCAATGACAAAACAACATCATTTGATGAGTTATGAATAAGAATGGGCTGCTAAATCCTGAGTTGAATCCTACTGGATACTGCATTAAGACCCTCTGGGACCTGTGGGACTGCTGGTAATCCTCGGCATTCCCCCACACAACAGGTTATTGCATCATAAATACTGTTCATGTTTACATTTTTTTTTTTTTAAATGGTGCAGTCAGGATGGACTTTGGGTGAAATGGATGGAATTTGATCTGAAGAATTTAATCTTAAAAACCATCAAATAAAACTGGGCTTTGCGGATGATTCTACGGAGAGGGAAATCGGGCCCCAAATCCACCTGATTCTAGTGTAGTGTGCACCCAACATGACGCAATGCGACACATTACCTTCACATACAGCTGATCGCATTGTTGATTCTCTTCAAAGCTGTGCTAATTTGCTGGATGCTGGCAGGAACTGGACATGCTCAGTAAGTGAGCATGCAGGCCATGCAAGAATGGGGATGTTTTCACCTTCCTGTGTACAGATCCTTGCAACATGGGGCCGTGCATTACCATGCTGCAACATGAGGTGATGGTGGTGGATGAATGTCATGTCTCTCAGGATCTCATCATGTCTCATCATCTTTGTGCCTTCAAACTCCCATCAATAAAATGCACCTGTGTTAGTTGTCCATAGCTTATGCCAGCCCATTACTCTCTGTTTACATTGTTAGCAAACCGCTTGCTGCCATGACGCCATACATACAACAAAAGTGTTTTTGCATTTATATTTGCGTTCAGTGTATTTTCCCCTTCTTATTGTTGCTATATTGTCTCTGTATAGATAAAATGTACTCATAAACACAACTCATAACTGTAATGTTTTTCTCATGTTGGAACATTTCACACATCTTAGCTCCATTTTGCATTATGCTTCCAATCAGTGTCTGTTTGCCTCCATTTATGCGTCCATTAACTTTGTTTCTTGCCACTTTTAATTTTCACTTTGTGTCACTTAATGCAGCAAAAATAAAAAATACACAATTTAAAACCAAGACACTCCATCATGATAAATATTTTATGGCAATTATACAAATACATCCTGTGGCATAACTGTGTGTTTCAGCTGAGGTCTTGGTAACAAATGATTTGAATAATTCTGCTTAATTATTCATAATTTCCTAAAAAAGTGGCCTGGAAAAAACAAATTAATTTAGTAGCACTAATTATAAGCCTTTCAAACACTGAGCTTCTTTTTGTTTGTGTCTTTTTGTTAGTGCACAAAAAATGAAGAAGAAAATGTGATGTTTTCAAACAGGCGAGCAAATTTTTGATAATAAATTTATGATGAATAAATATTTATTTGGGCTTAAATAGAGCAGCTTTTCCAAGGACATTTCTGTCACAGTCACAGAAACTTGGCTCTTCTTTCCTTTTAAATAATTACAAAAATTACATGATTCTTTCACAAGACGTTTAAGAAATTATAGGAAATACCAAACCTTGAAAATATTGCAGAGGTTTTTAGGTTGTTAATATGAGTGATTTGGATGTTTACTACTTATGTGTTTGATTTTAACATGTTTGATAATGTGATAGATGAAAATACTTCCTGGTGTTTTTTAATATGTGATGAAAGTCTATGAAACAGCCCTGTCTTCTTCTAATCTGTCCATGTCTCTTGCTGGTTGCCTGATGTCGACACCTGCTGCTGCCACTGTATGCAAAGAGCTTAAGGTGTTCAATAACTTGTCTTCTTTATGGATTAAGTATCAGCTGTCCTTTAAAGAGGAATGACCTTAAACCAATTAGCTCCAATGTCACTTAAGTCCCTCGGAAATGCACCAGATTACACAGATTGTTTCCTCGGGCCCTGATGGGCTTCAGCAGATCGAGCTCAGTGTATACGTTATCACAATCTTCACAAACAGAGTTCACCCCAGAGTGCTTTGCTGCTTCCCCACACTGAGTGCTATTTTCATCGCCCTGCAGCGTCTCCAGCCTCTGGGGAGCTTTAAATATTCTTTCCATGCAGGAATGCAGCTTCTCTCTTTTCATAAACAGACTGGAGATAAATGCAGGAAGCTGGAGTGCCAACACAAGGGAAGGAAATGGATTGTAATTGGCAGATCCTCTCACTCTGAGGCAGCACAGAGAACGGCTGCCTTGTTGTCGCCAATTGAGAGCCATTCATTTGCACCTGTGGCCATTCAGAGCCAGTAAAATGGGACATTAATTTTGTTGGTTTTATTCAGGGGAATGCACAATGAAATCACACACACTGAGTGCATGATGAGATTGTGAGACTCTTTCTGATAAAACAAGATGTTGCAGATCACAAAGTCAGGCCAGGTACGTGCCTCGTCATTGTCATGTCACATCAGCTCGTGACGCCAGGTGGAAATAATGACACTAACGATGGTTCAGCTCCTACTGCTGCGCCAGGCTCTCCTACTGGGGTCATGAATATGGAAAAAAGGAACAGGAATTCAGTCATCTTTAATGTCATTAGTTGCACCTGTGCTTTTCCTGCTTTGACATGCCAAAATGTCTGCTGTGATTGAAGTCTACTGCAGCGCCTGGCATTGGCTGTTGTTACCTCCATTTAAGGAGAAAAGGATATGAAGAAGAAAGCTCCAGTGGGTTGCTTCTTCTACAGCAGAGTGGGATAGTAGAAAAATGGAACATAAGCCCCGTCACTCCAGTAAGCATTTTTTTTTTCGTTTCCACTGTCAAAGGTTGTGGATGGTACCAGTGGAGCCGTTCCTTACCGTCCCCATTTTTGGTCACCCCTCCGTTGGGGTACCTACAGTAGGACACAGATCAGTGCTTCACTGGCTGACTGCCAGCAACTGTTAAGGTGGAACGTTAACTTGTAATGTTACTCGATGCATAACTTCATGACGTGGATTCATCAGCACACCTTAAATATCAATACGACAACTTTGACCATCACTTTAGTTTTTATATGACATACACTTTAAGGAATGAGTGGATCTTCAGCGTTTCGTGTGATCATGTGAACGTCATATATTCTAATCCTCACTTGGAGAAAAAAAAAGCATCATGGAGCGTTGTTCCTGTGGGCTACAGCAACACTAAACCCCTGAGCTTGCCTGAGAAGGACTAAATGCACAAAGCTGCTATTTTTAAATTTCCCATGGAGAGAGACTCTCACTGCAGCCTGTTGGATTTTGTTCTGAAAATGTGGGCGTGCAGCCTCGTTCTGTGGGCGATAAACCAGGTGCAGACTTCCATCTGTGTCACCGCTGATGAGGAAATACAGCGAGTGATAACAACCCCGCCCACATTTTAGGGATTCTGTTTGTGGTGGAAATGCCAAGCGGATGTAGGGTCTTGTTTCTTATCTGTGAAATAAAAGTAAATAAAGGCTTAATTTTCAGCTTACAAAACTAGACGGGAGGTCTGTGTCCGCGTGACATGTAGTTACAATTTTGGGGAGATGCAAGTCAGGCTATGGCGTTAGTTACAGCATAGGCTCTATGTCGACACAGAGCCTATGCTGTAGGTGTGGCGTTGATTCGACACAGGATTATAAATTCTGCTTTAGGGCTCATTCCTGGACCACTTTATTGAGTACTGTCTCATAACTGTCTACCAACTGTGAATCTTTTGTGGAGCAATTTATACTGATGAGTTTAGATAACAGTGGATTATGCTACACAGCTAATAAGCTACGTTAGCTTACTCCATTTGATGTCGCTGTTGATGGTAATCTTGATGGTTGATGGTCATCTGCATCTAACATGTTTGCTTTCCTTCAGCTGTTTACTATCTAGAGCAGAAATTCAGTTCATTTATTTAGTTTATTTGTGGTCCAGTTCAATGCCAATCATTTTTCTGTGGCAGACAGCAACAAAAAGATTTCACGATGAATGTACTCCATTTCAGTTTTAACAATTTTCACAAATATAAATACATATTCATGGCCTCAAAGGACACGCGGGGGCTCGTTTGACCTCTCTGCCTTTGCATCAAAACAAACCAGACAGGGAATAGCCTGTGAATAATACTGTTGTGCTGGATGCTTCAAAGGAATCAGCAATCCAGCTGCTATCAATGGAATGCATTTGTTGGCACCTGTGGGTATTCATAGCCCCTTCAAAACACACTCATCACTGCATTTCATTTATTTTACATGTTGTAGTGCATATTGGCAGATCAGTAATGAACGACACCGCCTCTAAAGCTTCAGTCAGTGCTTCAGATCAGATTGATTATGTGTCTTTACTCTGATCATGGATGAATAAATATAAAGGCACATCTTGAGCTGTCATATCCCTCCACACACTATAGTTTTGTGGATTAAGATTTTTAAAGTGTTGCTTTGAGGCAGGCAGGTGGTGGTTTATGTTTCAATTTGTCACTTGGATTAAAAGAAAAAGACGGATGAAAGTTAAAGGGAAATTCTATTAAAACGTCCACTTTGATTTATTTGAATGATTGAAAGACGCCTCCACCCAGACTCTTAATGTAATTGTATGCAGATACCTTTTCAGATTCATGGCGCACTAATATGAATGTCATCTTTTATTGTATGAATATCACTCTAAAGCTGAGCCACTTGACATTAAAGTTTCGAACTTTGAGAGTTCTGTGAAGCGTTTTTTTTTCTGGTTTGAATTTCACTCTGAAAGCATCATCAAATAAAGCCAGACTTGGAGCTTTTAGCTGAGAACTAATTCTCTCGACATCCTGAGATGTTTACCGCACACCCTCCAGCAAATAAACAGGAGATGACACAGCATCTGAAGCTCCCGGTGTATTGAATGAAGCTTTCAGAGTTGCCATTGCAAAGACAGAATAAAGCTTGTTTACTTTGGGTCCTCAGGCGCCTCATCGTGTAGTTGCATAGCAACCGCTTGGAATGGAATAAAAATGAGTTGACCTGTGCATCGTGAGCCTGCAACCAGCCAGCACCGACTCCCACAATTCCATGGGTGGTGTACGTTGTTGTTCGGAAAACACTGAAAGCCATTTGGTGGGATGTTGCACGTTATGTAATGAGGTAATGTAAAAGAAGATTAAACTTTATTGATCCAATACGTCTGTGAAACAGCAAACTGTGTTGTTGAACCATAGCAAATAACAGAAATAAATCCATGCGTCCAATAACAGGTAAGGTTGTATAAACACTGATGATACTTACAACTGATACAACTGATGATAATTGTAAAATTTATTAAGTAGACTATAAACACTGAAATTAGGAAAAGAATAAAGATGAACTGAATGAGCACAGATGTGTGTGTCGCTGTTACACTCTATACGAGATCCTTAAGGTTGTGATCTGGGTAAGGCTGAAGTGCTAAAAGCTAAAAACGGACACTTTTTAAAATTAGCTTAAAACCTCTCTCTCATCTCTTTAAACTGACATTTTTATGCAGATTTAAACCACATTTTTAAGCTACATTTTAAAATCTAGGTCGTGTTGCCTTTTTGATTTTAACTAGTGTTAATTTCGTTGACGAAAACCGACAAAATTTTTCGTCAATGACCTTTTTATCCATGACAAAAACAAGGCCATGATGAGCTTACAATAGATCTTGATAATTAAAACTAAGACAAATTCTGTGTTTCATTTTCGTTGACAAAAATGTTTGTGGTAGACTATCGGACATTGACAGCTGAGAGTGGCCGTGCTTGCAATTATCTTCAAATGCTGCATGAGCGACAGGCTTACACTGGGAGAGAGACATCTATAAATCAGTGGATACATTTTCCTGAGCATCATAACTCCCGCAGAATGACTTATTTCACTATCTGACACACTCACTCTGACCTCGTCACATATCGACATTTGTTCATGGACGTTCCATGTCGACGTATGACGTCCAAGGTACCCTGGGTGTGTTGGTTGTTGATGTTCTGGGACGCCATGTCAACTGCAGCCTGTTACATGCATTGTCTTCAAAATATACTTCTGTTTTCACAGGAAATGTAGTTTGCATACAGTCTCTTTCAAAATAAAAGCACTATGTTGGTACAACACCACAAATGTACGTGTTTTGCTTCAAAAACAAAGCAAACGGTTACCTTGAGCCAACACATGTACGTGGTTGTATTTTGAGGAAAGAGCAGGGTTTGGCATTACAATCCTTCAGGAATTGAACCTGCCCTTCTGTGTCAATGCTGTTGGACCCATCTACCATCCATCCCACCCTCCCAGTGGGATTTTTGCCTAGATTTTTTACGTTGTAGTCCTGCTGCGTTTGCCCCTGACATTGCTAGGTGCTGTTCCACAGTAACGGCAACCAGCTGCGTATCACACCGTTGTGAAAGGCTTTTTTTTGTCTGTGTCTGATGCCGGAAGTCACTATTAGCACTGGTATTTGATGACTTTGGAGTGAGACCTGGTTGCACTATCAGGATTTGATCCATTTGGTCTGATAACATTTGAAAAATCTAGAAGGGCTGCAAGAGTAAATAATTTTATCCCCATTCAAGTTAGCAGAGTGCTAAACCCAAAGTAGCTGGCTTGGCCCGCGGAAGTCTCTGGTGTGCTTGCTTTATGGGCCCATTGATGTGGAAGCAGTGCCTATCATCCAAGTAATTTTATACCGTGGAAATAGATCTTTTTGGGCTTCATGTGTCACTGAGCAACTTTCATAGAAATGAACAAGGTCGTGCCTTCAGTGCTGTGTCCAGGTCTCTTTCTACATCCATGGTTAAACTGCTATAGAACTGTGCCAGCAGGGGTTTCTATAGCAACACAATGTTCAGCTGTGACTAACTGCTGGTGACAGAAAACATAGTGAAGATATTTCAGATGGGAACCTAAAGACAGATGTTTTTGTGTGAGAATGTGGGATTTTCCCCCCTGACTTGAGCCTCCCGGGCAAATCTTACTGTGAGGCAGCTGAAAAACCTGCCTCACTGTCTTCAACCATAATTCTGAATGTTTACAAGCATCTAGAAACTAAAGCATCTGATTGGTTCATGTGGTATCGTGGTTAGTGCGCTGCTGGGGAGGAAACACTCCTGGGACGCCAGATTCAGGGTAATGAAGTCCCAACATTTCTTCACAATGAACTGTTTGTGGCTACACTGCTGGAGGGAGTGATGACAGCAACCAAATAACAATGAAGAAGTGCAGCAAAGAAATTCAACTAAAGATACAGTGAAGCAAATATGAAATGAAGATGTAATAAGAAACCTTCTCAAAACTTGCCCTCAGTAATAACAGCATGACGAGAGCTTTGGTTTGTTCATGTGAACTCTTTCGTTCCAACTGAATGAGTCTGACCTGCTGAGGCAGTGAGGTAGGTAAAAACACAACTTGACTGATTTGATGTAATGTATTACTGTAATTATCTCGTCCATGTCTCCTCTCAGAACGGATCACTGCTCAGCTTCATCTAATGCGACACTTAGAGCCGACTGGCACCGAAATATACTGTAACAAAAACATATAATTAAACTGTTCTCAGGACCTGAGAGAGATTTCTCCCTGCAACTTATTTGACTTGATACTTTTAAATCCAGAGTTTTCTGGAACCTGTGTTTTAAATCCTGATGTACTTAATGCATCTTATTGATTCTGGAGTTGAGATTTATCAAACAACTGTAATTGGCTGTGATTTTCCCCGAGGCACAATATGTAGAATTAAAAAACGTCCAAAACTGGTGCACTTCAGTAGTAGTATAAGGGGCTGTACACATGTTGCGTCTTTAACTGTCAGGAAAATGCAAGGTCGGGTGCTGGGCACTACCCTTATGCCTTTTTTGGTGCCAGCTTTCAAGAGTGCTGGGCAGCTGTTTAGAGGAGCCCATGGCTGCTGATTGTTGGTACAAGTTACATGAGTAGAAGATGAACTGATTTCCAAAAGGCATGAAGGTAACGATGACAAATTTCTTCGAAGGTGTCTCTACACAGTAGAACAGTGCACCAGCACTCCAGAGTCTAACAAATCTTCCTGCAGGTCTTTTGCAGTCAAATAGGTGTTCTGATTTGCCTTTTTAACAATCCTACGAGCAGCTATCTCGGAAAGTTTTCTTGGTCTTCCAGACCTCAGCTTGACCTCGACAGTTCTTGTTAACTGCCATTTCTTAATTGCACCACACACTGAGGAAACAGCTACCTGAAAACTCTTTGCTATCTTTTCATAGTCTTCTCCTGCTTTGTAGGCAGCTGTTTAGAGGAGCCCATGGCTGCTGATTGTTGGGACAAGGTTTCAGGAGCCAGAGTATTTATAAAGCTTGGAAATTCTCATCACCTGGCCTTTCCTAACGATGACTGAACAAGCCAGAGCCCCAAAATGGTAATGAAGGTCTGAGACCCTGGTGAAAGTTGTCTGAGAGCTCAAATGTCTTTGAGTGCCAAAACTTTTGCATGATGCATTTCATTTTTTCACTCTTAATGCAAAAAGTTAGGCAATATCTTTGAAGCATGAGCCCCAAACATACATTGGAAATAAGAATTAGCTCTGTAAATCTGAATTATCATCAGCAGGATGACACTGTACACAATGCAAACTGACATGATTTCCTGGTTATTAGCCAGCAGCAGTTCCATTTAATTACTTTGGATTGTGTCTCATGAGATTTTCCCACATGCAATGAACCAATGCGATGCATAGAGAGCAGGAGATGAATACAGAGTGCCAGAAAGGTGGAAGGTAAGCGCCATTCAGCTGTGTTTATCCATCATTTCACCACATTCTTCTCTCTCTCTTGTGTTATTCTTTCTTTCCGTTGTATTTTTATTAAACAGGGACTTTAACATTTTTGGAAAACAAGCAAACAATAGGTATTCAGTGAGTGCTTTCACGATTGCAGGAGAGAAAACTAACAGAGAAGAATACAGGAGGGAATGTCATTGTATGGCTTTCAAAAGATAATAACATCCCTTTATGACTCGCATGGCACATCTGAATTGCCAGCCAGAATAGAGCATGTATTATAAAACACTTTCAAATCCTTCCTGTTTACCCACACTGGATCATGCAATATCTCACGATGAGTAGCAAATGACAGAAGCCTTGGGGAGCAATTATTTCATGGGAGGTTCTTCAGAAGTCGATGTGGCATGGCTTCAATAAGTTAATATCTTTGCATCACCTCCCTCAAGTGCCTGATGTGGCCTGAAAACCGTCAAGTGTCAATTTTTGATCAAAGCAGCTACCTAGATTTTAAAGAAACCAGGTCACAAGTCATCCCTCATGTTCATCTGCTTTTTGTTTTTTCACATTGGGAGGTTGTTTTTTTTGTGTACCTCCCAGGAACATGGCTTCATGATCCAAACAGTTGCATCATCCTGCTCACATCTTCTCCTGTGCATCCTCTGATTTTCTCTGTGTGTGTCTTGTGTTGGGAGTGTAAAACCCTGCATGATGATTTGCATAAGATGTAGGATCGGAGCTGTGCATGCATGTTAAGCCTTTGATGTTGTGGTCGTTCCCTCCCACAGTAAATCTCTGCCTCCATGATGGTTATGTGCGCTCACATGACATGTGATCGCAGCAAAGCTTCAAAAGAAACCGTATTTTTGAAAACAGATGTTGCTGAATATTTTAAAATATTTACATTTATGCATGTGGGCCGCAGATGGTTCAAATTTATGTTTTTTCACTGCTTTTGCTGCTCATGTCCACATCAGTGAACAATAACTCTGATCCCCTGGAGACAGTTAAGATACAGGTTGTTGCAAAATGGGTGTTTTTTGTCTTGTACTAAACACTGAGTGTATATATAGAGTTTAGTGCCTTACTTCACAGTCTTGAAGTTAAGTTGCAGCTGTGCCAGTGTAGGTGGGAATTAGGCCTTGACACATAAATTGGAAGGTTTTATCACTTTGTGCAAAAGTGGCTGCGCCTACAGGTACCTGATTGTACGCCCCCGCTTAAAGCAGCAAAGTTTTTTGTACTGGGGCCACACTGGATAATGTGAAAATATCTACAGGCCAGCTGCACCACATATGGATTATTAAAAAATCACATACAAATGAGACAAATACAACAGTTCCATCTTCCTTCCCACCACTCATGAGAGCAGCGGTCCTCTCTGTCGACTTTACGCTTCTTTCTACATTTGTTTGCTTGTTTACCGTCCGTTTATGAAGACATGCTAGTTCCTCCTGTGTAGTTTCTATTGGTGCACGTCTACAAACTGTAAGACAGTCCTGCCATTTTAAAGTGAACAAGAAAATGCAAATTGACATTATTTGATTAAAGGAGAAGTCCAGTATTTTGCACTTTGAGCCCCATTCCTGGTTGTTTATGATGAAATAGAGTGGTTAAGACCAAAATCTTGACGATTGCTCCTTCTCTGACAATTTGAGAGAATTTGTCTTTCCCCTGCCTGGCTTAACAATGCTGTCTATGGCCATGTGTAAATCTGTCCTAAAACCACCTTAAACGTTGGTTTTCAAAGCCATGAAACTCACCCAGTGGTCAGTGGTGTTCCTTGATGTTCCCACATAAAAATCGTAGCAAACTGTGGTTTCCGTGATGATTTATTTGACATTTTGTCCATGCATTGATTTCCTATAGGAAGCCTCATTGTCCGTTGGTAGTAATCCGCCACTGGAAACAGAAAGGGGGTTGTTTACGACAAGGTTGTAGTCACTGTAGTCTTTTAGCTCGACAGTGCTGTGTGCGCTCCTCCTCTTTGGAGGAATTCTCCTGCAGTCGCTGACCACACAAAACTTGCCCATTATTACTGGCTTGTAAACAACCTTCGCAGTACGATGCCTTTGAACGCAACGCCAGCCTTCTTCTTCTGCTTCTTTCTGTGTCCCATTACATTGCAATGGTTTCCTGCCGGTTGGCGACACTCACGTAAAGGAGCATTATCGCCATCAAGTGGGCTGGAGTGTATAACGCTTCAGGGTCAAATGAACGATCAAGCGGAAGTTTACACACGGGTGTGAGGCAGCTGAAAAAATAGTTCCACAATCCAGATGAATAGAAAACACGGATGGAAACCACAGTTTGCTACGATTTTTATGTGGGAACATCAAGGAACACCACTGACCACTGGGTGAGTTTCATGGCTTTGAAAACCAACGTTTAAGGTGGTTTTAGGACAGATTTACACATGGCCATAGACAGCATTGTTAAGCCAGGCAGGGGAAAGACAAATTCTCTCAAATTCTCAGAGAAGGAGAAATCGTCAAGATTTTGGTCTTAACCACTCTATTTCATCATAAACAACCAGGAATGGAGCTCAAAGTGCAAAATACTGGACTGGTCAGGCTATCTATTTTGAAAGACAAGTCCCAGGCCACCTAAAATCTGTTCTGACTTTGGACGGGCCGGACTTGGGATACGAAATAAACAATTGCGTCGTGTCATGCAGATAGTTTTTATTAAAAAAATTTCATAGATGTATTTGAGATTTCTGGCAGCTCCCCAGCACACTTGTGATGGCGTTTTTTTTAAGTTGTTGTATTCGGAGCATACTGCAAGTGGGACCAATTTGACAAGTCACAAGTTGCTGCACTCCAGTCAAAGTGAGAAGTTGGAAATTACCAGCTGAAATATTCAACTTCCGACATCCGAGAGTTCCAGGTTCAGGACGCCAAAGGCAAGCAAAACAAACAAACAAAAAAAAAAAAACCTGATGTTCTCTCAGCAAGTGTACACAGGACTGAACTCTCAGCAGTGCAGCCTGCTTGCATATACAAACTTAAAATTGCTGTGCATGCACTCTTTGCAGGTCTACAGCACTGAAAGCACCTTTCAAATTTGTGCTCATGTAGTAGTCTTCTGCCACAGGAGCTTGTGCACTTGGTGTTAATTAAAAAGAGAGCCATTTTTTAAAATAATGACTAACAGAAATATCTGCATTACTCAAACTGTTTCCGTGGGTAGATATTTAGCAAATGTTGTATATTTTTGGCTTTTTCAACATTTCCCTGAATTTATTTTGAGCAGTGAAAATAACTTTCAGAGATTGTTTAACATAACCAGCTTCCTGATAACATTTATATGCAGAGCTGGTTTCACTTAAAAATAGAATGTATTCTTTTAATTAACTACAGGCAACAATATTTTACGTTGCCTTTTAGTTGATGGTTTATCATTTACAATGTGGGCTTTCAGGGCTGTCATTGTTGTGACATCAGACAACTGCTTCTTCAGGAAGTTGCATCCCAGTCGCCAGAAGAAAATGTTGGCATCACGCATGTCATTTCTAAACTGATGTAGTATATGAACTGACTTGTCAGGAGGTGGTGGGAATGATGGATTGTGTGACACCCAGGCAGGACACCTGCCAATCTGCAGACCACTTCTCAAGATCAACAAATAGCAAAACTGTTTTTTTTTTTTTTTTTGTGTGACTTGTCGCTGTGTTTTTTAGTGGCTCTTTAGCAGTCAAACATGGGCATTTTTTTTAGCTACCCAGCACTGTTTCCACTGGGGATAGTGCCACAAAAAGCAGTTGTTTTTTATCGAGAATCCAGTAAGGGCTCTTCAACCACATGCAGGTATTTTCAGGTACTTTTCCTAACCATAACTAAATGGTTTTTATGCCTAAACCTAATGACACCACACTGTTGTTGAAATGTGTCAATGTGTCCCCTACATAATAACGTACAAATGTAACATTTCCATGGTTTACAGAAACATACAATGCCAACATTTACTCTGGTGAATGGGTTGGAAGTCAGACTATGAACTCCAACTTGAGTGGCATTCCATTGCACTTTTTCTAGTATGTCGGAAATGTTCAAGTTTCAAGCTGACTGGATGCAGCACAAGTCTCTGGTCTTGACGATGAAGTCCCAAGTCAAGACCAAAGACTCCCAAATCATGTTCAAGCCTGAGACTTTGCTCTCCACTAAATAAAATACACAGTATTTTTTTTTTAATTGTGTCTGTGCACGTTAATGCTTTGGCACCATTATAATCTTTTGCTTCACAAATTTTGGCAAAGCTGGATTTTTTCTAAATAGAGAGGCACAATAGACTTTGGTATCTTTATGTTGTCTGATATGAAGTTGTATAATCACGATGCTACAACATTAAGTCCAAATCACATTTTCCCTTCATAAACGTAACGTCAGTATAATAAAACAAATTGCACAGAATGTATATCTGATGATAGAATTGTGGATTCATGGTTCAGCGGGAGCTAAAGTAGGATGTTGCTGGTAGAACACATGCACAGCAGCCCTCTCAGGGCCTCTCAGGATGGAAGAATTTGCCATGCATCAAGATGATTTGTCATAAGCTGAGCAGAGTGTAGGCGGATTATGTCTTTGAGGATCCGTATGCAGGAGATGTGAGAGCAGAATATAGAGTGGGTTTGTTCTGGAGAGAAAAACTTGAGATTCCACTTGTTGTGAAATGAATTTCTGCAAAATCCTTGTCTTTTTGTGTGTTTATGGAAACGTCTGGTTCACCCTTTAATTGGTTTTCATTTCCATGTGCATCTACTGAGGAATATATTTCAGTAGCTTAAATAATGACATACATATTTAATGGAACACTCCCATTGTGTGGAATAAAAGAAGGGTGTCTCTGTGGACGTCACTTTGATTGAGTGGCAGAGAATATGCCTTCATCACCTGTCAGACCGAAACTTGGGGCAGAGACTGGGAACTATATTTAGCTAAAAGGTGACAGCCCAGAATGAATGAGTTGTGGAAATGGACTGTCACTGTCAGAGCCGTGCACCTTGACCAGTCTGACAGGTTTTACATTTAAAGTGGTAATTTCACACCAAGCAATACGAGACGAGAAGGTCACATACGCAACCATGATCATCTGAGTGAAGCTACCATCTCTCTGTCCTGTTATTATTTTATATGTATGGTGTCTGATGTAAACAATCACTTAAAGTGGGCTCTTATTGGCCTCAATCTGAGAAATCGTATCTTCATTCAGACAGCTAATGCAAACATTCCTTTATCAATCTAATCCATCAGATGTGTTTGAACACATGACTTTATGAGGCACAACAGGAAATAAAGATGATAACTAGAAAATATTGCAAGACATTTTGCCTGTGTGTCTGCTACCTCCCAGGAAAGAGAAAGTATTAGGCCGATGGGAGCGGACACACGGTCATTGTTCACAAGGACGTCCCATGTCAACATACCTGGATGTCCTAAAGAAAGATGCAAGGGGAGAAAGCACTGGCGAGCCAGCCAGACGCATGGAGGATCGAGTTGACTGGAGACGCCAACAGAGGGCTCGTCTGAGAACGCCTAAATGATGATTAATAGCAGTGGCTGTATCATTGAGGTACAAAGGCAACATACTGTGTGTGTCTACGACATCTACAGCACACACTAGACGTACTGCATACTGCACAGGAAAGGTGTGGTGTGGGGAAAATAATTGATTTTTAGATCCACTGTGATGCAGATGTGAATGATGCGGCACCGATTCACAAATGTCAACAATCAATGATCCAAATATTTATCAGTAATGTGATGCTGACAGAACAAAAGACACAGAATTCAACCAAGAGGTCTGTGCAGTATCCAGACAGTCTACAGTGCAGACGTGCTAAAGTTGACTTGTAATTCATCTTCACAAAAGTCAGCAGTCGTCAGCATTTTGGCTGTAAAGTTAAATGGAAAAGGGACCTGAACAAGAGCCACACTGTGTTCAAGCAGATTCATCTGTTCATTTAATTATGAATCTCTACATATACAGTATGCTATGTTTTTAAAGCAGCAAGTAGTCACAAAGTGAGAACAATAGATTTTGTACAGAAATTAAGAATTTTTTTATGTATCGATTATCATTTTATAATTGAGTTGTAGCCCTCGAAATCATAATCAAATCAAACTGTGAAGTGCCAGGGGATTCCCGCCCCTAGTACAGCTATTGCATACTACGTGTGCTACTTACTACATGTACGACAAATACTGCCTACCACATGTATGAAATGACATGGCGTGCAGTACTGTGTCACTCCTCTCATGTCTGTATTTGACATGTATAGGCCAAACAGCAGCAACAGTAGTAGTGGTGGTAAAAACTGTAGTGGATAAAACACTGAAGATGTTGATATAAAGAATTTAAATGATCTTTAAAATTGCTCCTCTCGTCTCTGTATTTAGGATTCATAGGCCAACAGAAACAGGCAGGAATTAGTAGAGGTCTAATCAGCTAATCAGAATGACCTGATTTGTTTCTGTTATTTTGTGACTTTGGTGTTTAAAAGGGTTATTTCTGATTTGGAAGATGATTTGGAAGTACTGAGCATATGACTGGATAAACGAGACTTGGATTATACTACATGAGCTGTGTGAGAGTTTGTAATGGAATGTTTTGATTTGGTTTTAAACGTGGACCCCTATGACGTTAATTCATCAAGAATTTTCTCCGTTTTTGGATTCTTTATTCATCGTGGAGACATATGAGAAAAACAAAGTTTTAATCATAGATTCAACCAAACACGAGGTAAGTAATTGATATACGAATGATCACTTGGGGGGTGAAGTGTTCCTTTAATTGTGCAGTGACAATAAAGTTTAATCTAATCTGATCACTATTAAAGATATTTCAATTGGTGCAATGAAACAGCATGCCTTACCCCACTATAGTTTAACTTAGTTGTGAGCCTCATAATCAGGACATTGATTCCATCATTTCAAATATTCAGATATTGTTGTTTCTAATTATGTAGGTTATTATTCTGTTAACTTTCTGATGTAAAAAAAGTTCATATGATCCTCTTATCCTTATTTGTATTTAATGGACAGACATTATGAACATAACTGAATATGTTCACTTTCAGATGTTACACCTAAAATGGCAAAATAAAAAAACAGTCCTTGAAATAGGATATAAGCATTAAAAACAATTATGAAACCGTTAATTATGTTATCAATAAAGACAGTGTATCTGACAAAGTATCTGAGTAAATCACGTTTATGCTGAAGTCACTGAGTCATATTTTGTGCTGATATCTTTCAAGTTTTTGCCAAAATTTGATTTGTGGAGTGTTTCCGCTTCACCTGTTCGATGATACAGAGAAACTCTGAGACCAAGTATGTCAGAGTGATATTAATCTGTCCCTGTTATGTGCACCTACTTCTACACCTGTGACTTCTCTCTCTGTGTCCCAGAAACAAAGAAAAAGCCCACACGGTCCCTTGCAGACAGAGGAGACATCTAAGTCAGGATGGAGAGAAACAACTCTACTTTTATTGATGCTGGCGTCCAATTGATCTGGAATAAGGCTGGGTAATTGCACTTTCCTTTCATGTTGGGTCTGTTTGGATTCAGAGACCGGGGAGGATTACTCCGCCTCTAGCAGACGCCCACGCTTGGAAAGCTCACTCGCTGTGATAGAAAAAAAAAAAGTCCTCCAATATCAAACAAACACTGCTGTGCCTTGGACCATACTCACTTCAGGGAAAAAAAAAGGGAAGGTGGGAGGATTTAGGACTGTGGATTAATACTAATATCAGTACTAAGAGCCTTGAACCTTCAGCAAAAGTTCACAATTAAACTATATCTGTATCTCATCCAACAGAGGGTCAGCACCTGGACATCTGGTCGTGACACAGTTTGGTCATGTGTGTGGGTGTACGAGAAAAGGTGATTTATTTATTTCGAGCCAGGACGTTTTTCAGGAATCAAAATGTGGAATCTGCCTGCTACCTCTCTGAAAGTCTGCAGACATTTAAAATGTTTGTTGTGCAAAAGTCTTGCGACAACTATATTTGGGAGCATACAAATGAAAACAAGACAAGTTTAGTGTGAAGATGTTTTCTGGGACTTCTCTTTGAGGTCCAAAACAGGCTCGAAATAAGTGCAACACCATCAATATTTTTATGCACATCAGTTGTGCCAGAAAAAAATGGAAAGCTAATGATTGAAAAAAATCTAAATATGTCAAGAAAACAAACAAACAAACAAACAAAAACAAGCTTGAGAACCAGTGCTCTAGAAGTACCAGGGCTGTCCTGAATACCATTTTTGGGGATTCCCTCTTCACACAGCCTAACCTACAAATATTCAACGCTTTGATGTGATATGACTGGACATGCTGAGGAGCTCCTCTCCACAGCGACGCTTTCCAGCTCCTCCTGGGGGATCCCAAAGCGTTCTCAGGCCAGCTGAGATACATAATCCCTCCAGTGGGTTCTGGGTCTGCCCCCAGGCCTGCTATTAGTGGGATGTGCCCAGGACACCTCTAACAGGAGGCGTCCAGGAGGATCCTGATCAGATGCCCGAGCCACCTCAACTGACCCCTTTCAACACTGTAAGCTCTCTCTGGATGCTCCTCACCCTATCTCTAAGGCTGAGCTCAGACACCCCGTGGAGGAAACTCTTTCAGCTGCTTGTATCTTGGATCTCATTCTGTTGGTCACTACCCAGAGCTCATGCCCATAGGTGAGGGTTGGGATGACCTAATAAATCATAAATCAGTGCCCAGACGCTGCACTGAACTTAGCGCTGCTCCAGGTGTTTGTGGAACTAGATGGCACTCGGCTTGTGGTGCTCAAAGTGCTACCTTCCAGAAACCGTGACCTTGTTGTGAGCAGTTTTATTCAGGAACTATTTTCTGCACATTGATACTGCTGGCAGATGTAGTTCGGCAAGTTCCACTATACTGCAGAGAAGGCAGACATCTCTACAGCCGAAATCTCCAACACTCAGTAACTCACACCAAAACCATCTAGACTGATAAACAGAACTACAGGTAAGAGGGAAAATATGTATTTTTGATTTTGGGGTGAACTGTCCCTTTAAAGGACTATGGTTAGACTTAACTAATCTAAGATGGTTAATGAAGGGAAGGGACCACCTGTGCTCGAGACACAGTAAAGGCAAAATAAAAAGACTGCGTGCAGGTGAGAAGTGAGGAGAACACTGCTGCCTCTGTCAGCTGCTTCAGGCACTAGAAGATAAAAAGGGAGAGTTTGAGAGCTGTTTTGCTTTTAGAGAGTGCAACACGGTCATTGTTAAATAACACAAGCAGTAATTGGTCGAGGTGAATCACAATAATCTAAACAAAACTGTCGGAGAAAAGATCTAAGAGGGCAAAACAGCAGCAGGCGTCCTGGAGCTTCAGTATATAAATCAATCCCCAGCAAACTGCAGGAGCCTCGGCCACAGCCTGAGCGCCTGCACAATAAAATCTGTAGTTTGTGCTCCTCTCGAAATGAGTTTGACCCGCTGAAAGTCTGCACTCTCATGCTGTTGCAGGGGAAAATCCATAGCAAAATAATACTGCTGCTGCTCAAGCAGGAAATTGGCTGAAAAAGTAGTTCAAACAAAAAAAAAAATCATAGCTTTTGTGTCAATAGTCAGAGCCTTTAGCCTGCACTTACAACTCTTCAAAGAGCTTCATGGTAGCTTTTTGAGAATATTTAAGTATCTTATCAAGGACTACAAATTAGTTTAATACCAGGAATTTGTGTCCCAGTATTTTCTGGGAAATCTGGCTCCACTTCACAGAAAAAACACCTGCTGGATCTTTGGATTTTTACCATGTGGTGCATTCATATACCACGTACTGAAACAAAGACGCTTTCAGGCAGCTGTCATAGAAACTATATGGACCACCTTAAAGGGATAGGTTGGATCTTGGAGGTATGATCATATGAGGTGCTTATCTATAGTCAGCAGATTACCTACAGTAGATGGTGGTCAACACGCCCTCAGTTAGGAGAAGCAGGTAGGAGCAGTAACACGGGAGCTAAGTAATGAACTGCTGTAGATGGGATTCAGCAGCAAAATGTATTTTAGCCACCAGTCAGCGATTTCAGACAGGGAACTAAAGCGGTTTCACCGCTCTCTTCAAGGCAGCCAGACTACATTGAGAAAAACAGTAATTTCATATTGCTGAAAACATGACCTGCTGGTCTACCGCTGCCTCGAAATGATTTTGTTGGTGTTACTGTGCGGCTTTGGGGTTTGAATTTACCAAAGTCACATGATAACAAACACAAACTAACCGATGAAGGCAGCAGTCGACCAGGAGCTCCTTTTTTTAGTCAGCTAAAATGTCTGTTTTTGTCAGTGCAGTCTGGCAGCTTTGACGAGAGCACAGAGGGGTAACTAAAGCCCTGTTTACACGTACATGGTTATTTTTAGAAACGGAGACATATCCCTTCGTTTGTGCCCTCTGTTTACATGCAAACGGAGAATTCACCTCTGAAAACGATTCCTTCTAAAAACTCCAGCCAGAGTGGAGATCTTGGAAAACTCCGGTTGCACGTTTGCATGTAAACTGAGCAAGACGGAGAAAACTCAGGCAGCAGACGTCACATTATGTGAAAGAACTTGGACCCGCGTCAAAAGTTCGACCTATGTTTACATGTCGCCATGGTGATCATGGATGCCTTCAGAGTAGCAGAAACAAGAAAGAGGAAGTGATTCGTTGCTGTTGTTGCTGTTTTTGGGATTCTGATTCGCTAACGTGGGCTTCAGCTTCTCGTTACACTGCCACCTACAGTTTTGGAATGTCCTGACGGCATACGTACATGGGTTGGTGTAAACGCAAAGTTTTCTGCACGAAATTATTTTTGAAAACGGAGAAGGTGAAATGTCTGTTTATGAAAATAGCCGGCTACATGTAAATGTAACATAAAGCTGGTAACAACTTCCCCGTTGGAGAGGGCAGTCTGCAGCAAGGTACAGCAGTGAAAATATCAATATCAATACATTAACATAGCATACATTTTGCTGCTGCCTCACATCCACAGCAGCAGGGTAATATAGGGAAGACACCCCTCAGGGACAGTCAAGTAACTGTGATATTAAAAAATATATTTGGATATGAGTGTAGCTGTTGAGAGGAATACATTTGAAGAGTAGCCAAAAAGATGCCCCTTGAGCTCAAAACAAACTGTCTAACTAACTAAAATAACTAAAATCATAACCCTGACCCATCATAGCTAGAAGCCTTGTACCCTTTCCTTTAGGGTCATTGTTTTTATTTTAGGATATCTTAGTTCAGCAGGCTTTCTGAAAATGTTGGATAACAGGCTGAACACGTGCTGCATCTTTAACCACCAGGAAAACACAAAGTCAGGTGCTGTAGGAGAAAAACTAATCATTACCATATATAGACATGTAATATTCTGCCTCCTTCTCTGTGTAAGGCTTCGTTGTACCTGAAGTAAACTGTGTCCTTGGACAGTTTTTTTGTGTATGAGAAGCTTGCTTTGTAGCTGTTCTCATAACAGTTATCAGGCTGGAGGCTTCCCTTTGCCGTCCTGTGTTTTAATGATACTGTGTGACTGCATCTGTGACTCTTTGTCAGACCTACAGAGGACTCTCCAGGTGTCAGAGCTCTGACCTTTTAGTTGAAACAGATTGACTCTGTTGTCACTCTAATTATTCAGTTTTATGACTTTATTAAATAACACAAAAGACAACTTGATCTGTCACCCTTTATTTGTTTACTTCTACTTTCACAAGCACTGTGTCGTAGACTACTGACCTGAAATCTTGAGTGCGGAGCTGATCTTCTCCCAGGTGCTGTTTGTGTGTCGGCCTGTTGTTCGTGGGACAGATGTAAAGCTCAGGCAGCTCTGCACTGAAATGATCAACTTCTTCACAAACTGATATTTATGACAGAAGGGAAATATATCTGTCAGCTGTAACTGTGTGGTGTTGGGAGTACGTGTGCTGTGAAGGCATCAAAACAATTCATTTGAGGGTGCAAAAAAATGCGGCATGTGTAAGGCCCCTAAGCTAGCAATGGTAATAATTGCTAGAAAGCCAGGTAATAATGCAATACTGCTGCTATATGTAGATTTGTGCTGCATGCAGCCCACCAGATTTCTCCCTTGTCATTAGCTCAAGATCCACACAGTTTAATACATTTAGCGTTATACTTGTTTTCGGCCATGTTGTCGGAGTTTGCTGTGTCTGTCAGGTAGCTGTCTGCTACTCACTCTACAGCAGGAAATGGCACTTTGAAATAAAAGCTCTGCACTTGAAATTCATTGTACTTAAAATAAAGTGTGTCTTTTACAAACTTGACACATTTGTATATAAAACCTAGCATACTAAAATGTCTTATCAAATAAAATTTTGAGGAAGGATGCCCCTGTGAGTTTTGCCCCCTTTCTGAGCAGGCTTCTTGCCCTAAAGTGGTATTTTTCCTCCTCCGCATCTGAGCAGGTCACGTGACAAAGACGCTTCCTTGAGTCCTTGCTGATCAGTCAAGTGTCTCTTCAAGGAGCACAAGCCCGCTTGGGAAGGCCAGATGGCACGATCAGCTGGCATCCTCAGAGCTCGCCATGCACGTGGCTTGTCCTCACTCAGATCCCTTTGTCGTCTAATGCCTGCCTGGATCTCAGTCAACCTGCGCCAGGCCGGCCGGATCAAAGGGAATATTTACAAGGAGCCTCTGTGTTGGTCCGTCTTGGAAAAGGATCAGGAGGTTTCTCTTCCTCTTGCACTTACCGATTCAGCAGTTGAAGAGCTGCAGGCTAACCATCGCTGCACGGTTAACATTCAAAATGGAGGAGGATGTGACAGAGCTGCTGATGTATGGAGCCTTGATCTTGGCGTTGTTCCTTACCATGTTCTGACAAGGCTGATAAGCAGCTTGCGGATCGTCGCGTTGCGTTGAGGCCCCTGGTGAGAGCTGAGTTGTTCACACAGCCCCCTCGCATTATAAATAGGTTACTGAGCTTCTCGGTGACGTTTCTTGATATATGGGCCCCTGTGGCTTTCCTTAGGTTGTTGATATTCAGTATGTGAGTATGTTTGAGAGGAGGAGCCACTCTGTAATTTCTCTAGCCACATACATTTGATCAGTGGTGAAGTGGTAGTTGATGAGGTGGGTGTACCACTAGGTAGAAAGAAAGGAAGGTAGGAGGGAAGTGGGTACATGTACATATACATATACTGTACATGCAGCAGTCTCTGTAAATGGACTGTATTAACAGTTGTTACTGTGGAACCAGTGCTCAAACCACCAACCTCACAGTTAACAGACAATCTTGTATCTTGAGCAACCTCTATCAGTTGATAATAACTAAAAACACAGGCCAATATAAGCACAATTTGTAGGCACTGAAGTCTTGACTGAACACATGCAGGTACTGTCTCTAGTTTGGAGCCAGTGGCAACAGTACGAGTTTTTCTAATACCTCATAGGAGTTCCTAATACATACCCAACCTTATGAGTTAAAAGATTATTACTTTTCCATTTCATTGGTTCCAAAACATCTTCAAGGCATCTCCGAACATTTAATGAACTCCATTCACCTATAATGGAGGAAGGCTGAAGAGGAATAATTGGTTATTTCCTGTGAGCCTGCATTGGGTGAGGGAGATGTATTGGAGTGGCTGCCAGGCTATCGAGGGCTGACACACCACGAGTTCACATATAAGGACAGTTTTGAATTGCCCTCTTAACAGTGGAATTTATTTCCCAGAACTGTCCCATTAATGTTTGAAACCAGGACCTTTTGGTGCGTTGCATTTACCTCGGAAGTCGGAAGTCAGACCTGGGAATGACGTCACAGCCGAGTTATCAGCGTCCCAGTTACAAAGTCGGAAAAAAGTTGGCAAATGGGAAGAAGAAGTTGGAAAACAAGATGGCAACGTCTACGAAAGCTATTCTCGCGCTTGCCTTGTCCGAATATAAGTGCTAATAAACGCAATATTACAGGAGCTTCTACTTACTGTTTACACCTGGGGCAGCCATCTTCAATTGTCATCTTGGGTGTGGTGAGGATTCTCTGACTTTCAGACTCGGAATTCCGACTTCAGGGGGCGTTCCAGTTGAAATTTCCCACACAGAACTCAGAAATCCCGACTTCCCAGTACAACTGGAACGCACCATATATCATAAGGTTATGTTGTGGAATGCTTAACTGCCACATGCACACTGCACCACAAGCACTGTTTCGTAAAAGATATTTCTTTGGTTCTATGACACATAAAAGCTGTGAGAAATAAGTTGGCATTTAGGGGCAAACACTGGTTGCTCAGCTCCTCCTCTTTAAGGTCCATTTGTAGGATTTAGTGGCATCTAGTGGTGAGGTTGGAGATTGCAACCAACTGAAACTTCTCCTGTATGCCAAGCATGTAGGAAAACTACGGTGGAAAACACAATTCTTATTTTCAAGTGATTAGAAATTAACAGAAACATAGTTATGATTATCATATTCTATTTCTGCCAATAGTTCCCCCTAAATCCTACACACTTCAAGGGGATACTTTCCGATTTTCAACCAGGCCTGCATCACTGTGGTGTGTGGAGTGTGTGCAGATGAACACTGTTTGGCTTCCCGTTGTTCTGGCAATGCCAGAAACTCCCTGCCTGTGTGGTTAGCAAATATCAGCAGGATGTTTTGTGGCATCTGGCGGACTTTGGCTGATACACAGGCGGGGAGCTCTGGCAGCTGGCGGTGCAGGGGGCATCTTCACTCTGTTTTACTGCACACACTCCCCACACTTCTTCTTTTTCAAAATTTCCTTGCGTTTCACTTACCCCACCCAGTCTGGGGTTTGAACCAGTGAGATTAGCATCACAAGCCCACTTCTTTTACCACTGCTGCAGTCAGTCAGCTTACTGCATTAAACATGGTCTGTGCCGATATCTCATAATGAATTAAAACCAGTAAAAGGTGTTTAATAACTTATTATTGATAACAATTAAGACTGCTCATTAAAGGAATGTTGCCTGACGGAATGATTCAAGGAATTATTAATAAAGTGTGTAATGTATGTGCATATCTGTCGATGTGTCCACAGTAACCCACTTCCTGTTTTCCAAGAAACGCATCTTCCCCTGTCGCTCTCGGCGGCCTCCCAGGAACACGAGTGGAGCTGCTCCACGAATATCACGGTATCAACATCAAGGACATGAAAATATTCAGTGATTAGAATATTATTCAGGCTTAAATATGCAAAGATATGCATAGGCATGATTCTCACCTGCAGGTTGAGCTGCGAGTAATCACTGGAACGGCGTCTAATCGTATGACTAAAGAGAGAAATGCCCCTCTGAGAGAGACAGTACAGTACAGTGCAGTGATGTTTAATACAGTAACAATACTGCAGCTGTTAATGGAGGACATGAGTCTGAGCAGTGATCACAAAGTCAATAAGAACATCTCGTATATGCTTTAATCTGTTGTTATTTTTAATTAATTTAAACAATCAAAACACAAAATACTTTTACTTTATTGTATTAAATAGTGTAATGTATATGTAAAAGTGTTTTCTGCGGCTGAAACTCATTAAAGTTTAATTACATTCAATAATAAAATCAACTTAATGTGCAGAACACGGTTACAACAGCCAGTTTTTACACGAGCTATAAAAGAAAGTGCAAGGACGCAAGTTTCATTTCACTTTCGGGAGGAGTCATGTGTTAGTATTGTGCTATAAACCATAGGAAAACATTAATGTATGATCAGTAAAATCATCTATAAGTGATGGAAGCAATGGAGTACCTCTCTGTTTTCAACCCAGAATAAATGTTGACATTATCATCGCGTGTTTCTGCAAACCACAGATATTTTACATTTGTAAGTTTGTTATGTAGTGGATTGAAATTAGAGCTGTCAGACATTTTTTAATGGCAATGAATTGCTGAATTCATTAGTTAATCATGATCAATCACTTTTTTAATCACACATTTGAACTCCATTGTTTTTGCATTTAAAAACAGTTCAAAGTCCATGACCCAGAGGCATGAGACCATTTCAAAGTGCTTATTTTCTCAAATTTTGTTTATGTTTTTTTTTGAGAAGATTACACTGGTTCACGTTGAGAAACATGCAGGAGCGCACGTACTAAGTGTGCAGCACATTTCATTTTCCTTTATGTGTGGAACAATCCTTCTATGCAGTGGTAAGGCATATAACTGGTCACAACATGCCAACCTGAGGACGTCCCTCAGACCCGAGTCTTCCACAATGTTGACTGCTCTCTCTCTGATCAGTTGCTGACCATTTACCAAGCGCTGTAGTTAACTAACTGAGTTTCATTCACAGGTCTGCGGCGACTCGATCACTCCAAAATAGTGTTTTGCTGGCTTCAGCGATGTGATTGCCCACTGACAAAGGTCTGAATAGCTGCACCTGTGTGCTCAGCTTGTAGGTGTAGCTCAAACCTGAAGTACTTTGGTGATGTTTAATTCCATTTAACACAAGGTGCTATTACCCTTGACTTGTCAACTGAGCTGCCTGTTTTTATTTTTTTTTAAAGTGAAATGAGCCATTTAAAAGCGCAGTGGTGTTTTCTTCTCCATCACTGTGACAGCAGGTAGCTGCTGCAGCAGCTTGACTACAGGGTGTTGAAGGGACAAAATAGCTGCGCCTGATTAATGCGATATTTAAAAAAAAATGCCTTAATTCAAATGTTGCAACACAAGATCATGTGTTGGCTAAAATTCGAGCTTTAGTGTCATATTTATGGCTTAAAATGCGGCCACAAAAACAACACATCTCGTTTTTTGTTGGTCTCAAATGGTGTAATGCCGTCCACCATCCCTCCACCTCCTGTTGACAAAGTCAGCTCATATGTAATCAGAATCATGTCACTTAAGAAGAGTTGTGATACGTATATAATGTACAAATGTAATACACTCATGGTTTTCAGAAACATACAGAGTCAACATTTTTGCGGTGGCAGTAGCTCAACCCATAGGGACTTGGCTCGGGGACCGGAGGGTCGCCCGTTCAAGTCCCAGCCCGGACCAAAAATATGGAGCGTGGACTGGTAGCTGGAGAGGTGCCAGTTCACCTCCTGGGCACTGCCGAGGTTGCCCTTGAGCAAGGCACCGAACCCCCCCAGCTGCTTGGTCGCCTGTCCATGGGCAGCCCCCTCACTCTGACATCTCTCCATTTAATGCATGTGTAGGTCCTGTTTGTGCATGTGTGTGTATTTGGACCTGTGTGTATATGTACAACAGAGTGTAAACCTTGAATTTCCCCTTGCGGGATTAATAGAGTATATAAAATTTAAAAAAAAACTAAAAAATTTTCCTCTGGCGACCAGGCTGCTGTTTTGAGAGGAAATGTTACAGTTTTTACTGTCTCCAAAGGTTTCTTGACGCTCACTCTGAACACATTTGAAGCAGTGCAGAAATGTTAAAACAGAATACTGGATGGACCGCATTAAAGTACATGAAGAGTTCACACAGATTACAACTTCAAACGTACAGTTAAATTTTGACCTTAGCTAAGTGGTTATTATGTCTTTTTATACTATTTTATATTAAGTGAAAAAGTTTGTTAAAAGTTTTCATTTTTAGGTTAATTATTTTTCTCAGCTCAACTTCTGGAATCAATTTGAACCTGTCGCTGCGTATGTTATCAAATCCTTTTCCACAGAGAAATAAAATATCAAAAGGCAGATGTTTTATTATTCGGGAATGAACTCTTCACACCCTCTGTGAATAATCTTTTATTTCAGCTCCCCGCTTCCATCAGGAACATGTCCTCTGCAGTCTCCCGGACTTCAGACTGGAAGTGTCTGCGGACAGCTATGTAGGCCGGGATAATGACTTTTGTGATATGAATAAATGACGGCAGGCTCTTTTTTCTTCCTCACCTCTGGAGAATGTGAGTCCTGTCAGAGCTCTTGTCCTGAAGCGCAGCCAAGACTGTAATGAGTGCCGGCCACTGGTGACGATGTTATCACCCAGCTCCAGGGGAGGTGATGGAGACGTAAAAACATCCAGGTCTGCGCTCCTCCTGCAGCCCTTCATCCTCACTGATGACTAATTAGGCCCCACAGGTAAAGGAATTACTGCGTATCTTAGGAGAAGTCAGGCAGCGGTGGAAAACCTGAGGATATCCATCGAGCTGCGTCTCCTTTCTGACCTTTACCGGTTGTTGTTTTGAGTTACTCACCATCCAGGCAGCTAATTTGTTGGTAAATGGGAGAGTCATGTATTTTTCACATGTGGCGTGCTTCCCTCTCATTATCTCTGCTCTTGCAAACCCTAATTAGCTCACAGAAGGTCAGCTCACCTCTGTGCTGTGAAACAATGCAGGGACACACTTCACTGGCTCTGCCTTAAAACACCCACGCAAACTCTTACATAAGCATTTATAAATATATACATGTACACATAAACACACACAGCTGCTGAATGACACCAGATGCAAAATTCATATTCCTGATTGTGTTCTGAGGAGGTACAAAAAGAAGACAAGAAAAACAAGACATGTGAACGTTGATTCGATGATACTGAAAACAATGAAGTAGTTTTTCAGGTAGGTTTGGATAATGGACTCTGCTCTTTGAGGGAGCTCTTACAGATCTCCAGCAGCAACGAAGATTCTGCATGAACACTAAATCTAAAGCCTCCTACAGACTGTGAGATTATAGCAGTCTTATAAGTTAGGGCAGCTACACTGTGCAACATGGATCTAATAAACTTGGATATGACATCATGTTTGATGAATGCAGACTGTACGATGACAGCGCCTACTGAATCACAGGCTACCATGTACAATAGCTTCCCATACTGAGAGCACAAGGACGCTGCACAGGTTATCACTTCTCCAACTGTGAAGCTCAACATAGAGGGTCACATTATTAAATAACCTAAAGTTCTGTGGGCACTATATACTGGGGTGTATCTGTGTGTGTGTTTGCAAGCAGCTGCAACTCCGCCTCTATTTCCTTCCATGCTTTGTCCGTCTTTTACACGATCATGATAAGAGCTGAAGGACACATCATACAGGCAAGGCTTCTGCTGCCACAACTCCACAAGGTTTTCCTCTTTGCTGGAATCACACACATTTCTCATAGCGTGTTTTTCAGTTGTTTGGGTTGAGCACCAGTGCGTCAGTTCATGCTGCATTTTATTGGTGATTTATTCTGACACTGTCAGAATTTTATCCCAGACTGTCTTTGATCGCAAGACTGTGACAACAGCCATCCTTGAACCTCTCACTGCGCAAAGTAGGACTACCATTTCAGAGTAATGACCAAAGATATCACCATGTTTCTTTCACGATGGTCATCTTTCCCCTGGGACAGCCCAAAATTGCAGTGTGTACTGGGTTTTAGTCAAATTAATAAGAACTCAAGCTCAGCAAATGCTGCAGGAGAAGGGTTGGGTGGTGGAGGGGCATCAAACAGCTAGCTGCACTGCCATGAAGGCATCAGCCACTTGTACAGAAAAAAATTGTGTCTTGTGCCAAACGATGAAATCAGTTGAATGAGACAGCGCTAAATATTTTGAGTTTGCAAAGTAAACCTGGAGTTAAAAGCACAGAGGCAGCAGTAATGTTATCACCTGCTGGGATGTATTCATGTTGCTCATCCTCCACAGCGGCCACCTCATTTTACTCCTGTTCTCCCAACCCAGTCGTCAGAATAAATGTTGGCATTGTCAGATGTGAATGTGAGTGTGAATGGTTGTCTGTCTCTATGTGTCAGCCCTGCGATAGTCTGGCGACCTCTCCAGGGTGCCCAATGTCAGGTTAGATAGGCTCCAGCCCCCCGCAACCCCTAACAGGATAAGAGGTTATGGAAAATGGGAAAAAGAATGAATGAATTGTTAGTTCTGTAAACCACGTTCCATTTGCAATATTATGTAGCAGATATGCTGAAACTTTACATTTCAACAAAGCTATGGTTAATATGTGGTTAAGTTCAGGCACAAAAACGACTGTGTTATGGTTAAGAAGAGATCATTTTTTGGCTTAAAATACCTGGTTTTGGGAGCACAATCCCAGCTGAAAATGCGGTGACATCTCTGAAAAAATTTTTTTTGTGAAAAACATCAGCTGTTTGTGGCGCTATCCCCTGCTGGAAACTCAGCGACAGGTTGTTAAGAAAACACCCACATTTGATGGCTTAAAAGTTCCTGGAAACACAACCAAAACTGACTAGAACACCATTCGCTATTTGTTGCTCTGAAACAGTGGTCTGCAGCTTGGCAGCCGTCTCACCTAGGTGACACATCACACACCATCCCCTCCACCTAACGATGACAAAGTCAGCTCATATTGGCCACTACATCACTTTGGAAATGCGGATATGAAGCTCAGCATATGTCTAGTCAGCAAGGCTCTCTATATGCCACATTCATTCACAATTCTGTCTCCTGTCCCACTCCCACTGCTTCCTCCAATCAGCTGCCTATTGGCGTTCCCTTTCCTGGTTAGCCAGTCAAACTTTGCTGCAATCTCCTTCAGCCATTTATGTTGCTGCTGCCAAACTTTAAATCTGTTCTCCTCTCTGCTCCTGTCAGCTGTCCTTTTTGGCAGAATCGTCACGCCCTCCTCCACCCAGTCACCTCCAATCATGACATCCAGAGGCCAGGACGAGCTCATCAAAAGCTTACTCCTCTTCATCCATCATTACGACTGCCAGCTTCAAGACTTCATAGGGGGGGTCTCCAGTCTGTCTTTACCACCCTCCTGGACTATATGACATCAAGATGGGGTCTAATTGCTAAAGACTATTCACATTTCTCATACTAATGTGTACATGTAAATAAGTGTTCTTACTCTCTCCTGATTGAACTAGCTTCAGCAGTAACTTGTGATTTTTACCTGTGTGCAGTTACATCACTTCTCATTCTCCCATCATCTGTCCTCGTGTCTCCATTTGGTTGAATTTCTGATCTAATAACCCACCAGAGAGACAGAAAGAAATGTTTTATTAATATCTGTTAAAAAATGCTGTGACAAATCAGCAGGGCACAGTGCGGCAGTGTCCTGAGGAAAATCATTAATACCAGACCAGAGCAACATCCCTGCTGCTGTCTGTCCCACAGGTGTATTCCTGTCAAAACCTAAAGTGGTTCACTGGAGTGGATAAGACACACTTCCTCATCCCTCTGGGCCTTCATCTCAACTCAGAACCTCTTAATTGCAGAAGGAGTTTTTGCATAGCAGAGAGACATTTTGGACAGAAACACTGAAACACTTTGGTTAAACCACCTCTTCAGCCTCTTCTTTCTAATGATGTTTTAATGAAGTTATGGGATGATGGGACAGTTGGGAGCTTTAACATGACATTTACATATCTGGAAGTTTTAATGAAAAAGAATGTGGAGTGGTTTTCATTTATTCTTGCAGGAGTGTGACACCTCATGGGACACAGTCTTATAGATGCTGTACTGCATGTTCTGGTCATATGGGACTGCTGTATTTATGGCAGCAGTTGAACCACAGAGGACCACCGATCTTGTTAAACCTTTGTGTTTCACTTCTTCCCCCTGACAAGCGGGAGGAAAGGCAAATTAAACTGAAGTGCTTATTCTCCTCTGCAGAGCGTTTATAGAGACAAGAAATATATGTGGTTTCTTTTACTTTAATGAGTAACACTTGGATGGAGCGCAGAGAGCAGGATGATGAATGGTGCTATATATCAGAATCATCATCTCACTGTGTGCGTGGGTTTGTGTAGAAAACATGATGCGCCTTTATATGGCTTTGGTCTGTAAGTGCATTACTGTATGAGGGCGAAGAGATGCAATATACCATGTTAGATGTGAATGAAGGAATAATCACCACACGCAGGAGTGAAGATTTACTTGTATTTATTCTAAAGGTGTGTATATGTACATACATAATATGTTGTAGCTGACATTTATATCCATGCACAGTGTAAACATCAAACTGTCATGTAATCAAGGAACTGTGTGTGACATTCAGAGTTTATGATTCAGAATCTGCTTGAGATACGGTTTTCAACATGGAGGTGGCTGAGCCAGCGGCTAGCAGCTGAGCATACAGCATTCTCATTCCCAGGTTGTCAAATACAGACACTTTGTCATCCGCCTCGGCATCTCGTAGTGACACACATGACAACCTTTAGCATCGCTATGTAATGTTGTAACACGAGGGGAATGTTGTGAACTAGTTGCAGTTTGGCCTGGCAACAAAACTACTTGGTTATGATTAGAAAAGAATGAGTATGTTTGTTACGCAACGTGACTGACATCAGTGCATGACCTCCTTATGTTAAACAACACTGGCTTTTGGTTTCACACGGGACGTGAACTAGGGTCGACTGGATGAATGTCTGGTTTTGTTTGACCCATCCACCTCCCCTCCCTCCTGCCCTGTGCAGATTTTTTGCTCTTTATTCTTTGTCAGTTGCTCTCAGTGTCAAGTGTTGCCACAGATGGGATTACATCAGCCCGTTCTCATTTCAAGTTGCCAAGTACCGCAGCTTTATCAGTGACTTAGACTCCGATGCATAAAGGCACCTTTTGTGGTGGTATGATACGCTGCCAGATGGCGTCAGTTTGAAATGGAGTCTGTAACTGTCACATACTAGAGAGGACCTGCATGCAGGATCACAGGGTAGAGGCAGGAGTAAAACAAAAACTGAAGCTTTACTGAAGTTTTCAGGCAGGGCAAAGTACAGACCGTGCCAGGAGTTAAAACTAAAAATCAAGATTATCAGGCGGAGGTACAGAGGCAGAATCCAAAATGGCAATACAAAACAACAGCCAGGATCTGAAGAAGGCAGAAGCACAAAGTGCAATCAGGTAACAACAAAGGCAAACTGACTGGTATATGTACTGAGGGGTGAACGAGCAGACAAGCAGCAGGTGGTGCTGACTGGAGAATGAGCAGAGGGGTGTGTGCAGGAGGAGCAGCAGTAGGGTGGGGTTAAGAGGAGCAGGAAGCTTCAGCTGAGTCCACGACAGGTAACAATGTAATATAAGGAGCTGGAAGGTCCCTATAGGACGGGTGGTAGGGGAGGTGGATGGACCCTACAAACCCTGGACTTTCACCCAGGAGCCCACTGTACACTTGCTGTGTGAATGTTGAGCCAAACCATGATGCTTTTTCCAAACCTAACACATGCGTTTGTTGAACAAGGAAACAAATGTAAATATGAGGTGCTTTACTAACATTGTGAGTTTATTTTGAAAAAGACTGCATTTGTTAAACAGAAACCGCACATTTCCTGTGAATACAGAAGTGTATTTAAAAGAAAAACAACACACACACAATGCATGTAACAAGCATGAATTTACACAGCATCACAGAGCATCAACAACAGATGCATGAGGATACCTGGGTCATCACGTAGACGTGAAAGTCCACTGACAAAATGGTTATATTTGACAAGTTGGGATGAGAATGTGTTGTTTACTTTGGAGTTACTGGAAAGCCTGTTGTGTCTCATAAAGATGCAAAAGGGTGTCTTTTGTGCTGATATCACACACCGAGGGGTGTGACTAGGAATGAAAACAGACTGGGGCGTTACATATTGTAACAATAGCGTTGGCGTTATCCATGGTAACCACTGCATGGGCACAGTGCAGAGTGGTGGTGTTTGCTAGCCACTGACACACACACACACGGACTCATATAACCTAACACGAATGCACAGCCAGCTAACGGTGCTAACAGTGTGAACAGAGCTAACGGTGTTAACAGGGGGGAAACCAGAGGGTTGGTGCAATCATTCTGCAACAATGCCATCCCACTCTCAATGATAACCACTGTATGGTAGTGGTACAAAGCGGCTGCAACTGGCTAAGCACTGGGATATACACGAGACTCACATCCACAAACATGTACAAACGACTGCACTGTCTACCACAATAACGCACAGAGACGCTCGCATTACAACACACACAGAAGGAGCGTGACTTCATCCACTGTTTAGGACACCGTTACTCCACTGTATCTTTACATAGCTGTCTGCTGCTGCATTATAATGCTCTGAATGTTGTATAAAGCTCTTTTGAAAACCTGTTTCCCTAGACACAGTGATTATATAGGCTACTACTAATTTGCAACATTTTTTTGTTGTTGTTGCTTTTGCTTGTCTCTTTTCTAATATTTGTTTCTATACTAATATTTCTGTTATTGTTATCTTTCTTTCTGTGAACACCAACCTGCCAATGAGACTAGAGACGGAAATTAGCCCTGGCTATAATCTCAAACATATTTACATGGAAATGTTCATTAATATGTGTGTCCCATTTTTAAAAAATAAATAAATCTCAAATCTCAAATACATCACAAAGACATATAATGGTGCCAGATTACACTTTTTAATCAACATAATGAGGAAACAATAATAAAAACTTATGTGCAAATTTACAAAATGTTAAACTGTATTGGTTAGTAATGACAACATATTTGAGATGCAATGCAAACTAATGTGTCCCTATTATTTTTTTATATTGGTGAGCTGGCAATGGCCAATTTAACAAATTTTAAAGGTTTTTTTATATTATAGTTTTTTAATCTGCCTTGGTAAAATAATTCCAGTCTGTCCTTTTTCATTGAATATGTATTCCTTGTATGACATGATGATCTTATAATTAGCATTTTTTGTGTGTGCCATGATGCCCTACATGTTGTTTCAAGAACCTACCCATCAATGATAAAAGTCTGGCAGTCTAGTCAAAAACCTTCATCAGTTGAATCTTACAATAGACAATGTGGGATGTTGAATAATGAACAGCTGTTTGTGAAGCCTTTTGAGCTGCACCAAGGCCAAGAGCAGCAGAACAGATTCAAATTTGAATATGTGGGGCTGAGGGAAATGTAGAGTAAAACATAATGAAGGAAAATGAACCTGCGTCTCACATAAAGACATTAAAGTACCATGTATGAGAAAGAACATATACGGGACCATGCTGCTTCAGCAAAGTCTGATCAGCGTCTCATTTGTTGGCAGCCAGCTTCCCATAAAGAAATCCTCAGGGAGTGAGCAGAGCACATTAACGGTGTTTTCCTAAGATAGAGACTCGCATGTGGCGCATCCACTTTCTCGGCAATTATGACAAAATGTGATGTATTTTCCCCAACTTTAATAATATGTAAAGGACTGGTGTCACCGCATGTACAGAATATAATCCTTAAATCCTCTTAATGTTTTCTCTTTGACAGGAAACACAACAAGAAGCCTACACTGGGAGTGTTTCCCTGCAATGGAAATTTCACATGAAACCATTAGGTACTGCGGGTGACTGGAAGACACAGGGTTTTTTGTTTGCTATTTACTAATGATGTCCAGGCTTGTTATAAATGATAAACTGGTACCAGAAACTCATCTTTTATTCAGCCTGGATTTTAAGTCAGGTACTGACAATAACTGCATAACGAATCACATTTTGAACTAGAGGGGCACTTGGAGAGTGCAGACCTCCACCAAGGCCAAATGCATAATTTAATGCTGGCTAATCGGCAATTAGCTAGCCAGCAGGGACACGACTAGCAGCAGTGATTACTTATCACCGCCACTGAGCACTACACATTACTTGTGATGTGTGTGCACAGGAAAGTGGTGCTGCACTTTTAGCTTTGTCAACACTGCTGCTGTTGGCACCACTGACAACTGTGGAAGCATAACACCCACTCTCTGGTTACCCTCCAAGGTCGCCCCAGTGACTGTGAGCTAACCCCTATTTATACACTGTTAGCAGTGTTAGCACTGTTGCCATTGTTAGTGCTACATCCGTCTCCAAACTATCCAAAATGCTGCTGCACGGCTGTTAACCCGAAGCAATAGGAGGGCGCATATCACTCCAATCCTGTCCTCCTTGCACTGGCTTCCAGTAGAATTCCGAGTCTGTTTTAAAGTATTGTTGCTGACATTTAAGGCCCTACATGGTCTAGCCCCGGCATACATCACAGATCTCATTCAAGTGTACACACCTAGTCGCACTCGAAAGTCCTCTGATCAGCTGCTACTGTCAGTTCCCCGGACTTGATTCGTTACTCGAGAAGACTGAGCATTTCAAGCGATTGCTCCTAAACTATGGAATGCCCTCCCCTTTTCATTGCGATCCGCACCGTCATGTGACGTTTTTAAAAAACAACTGAAAACACTGCTCTTCAGTCAGGCCTTTGGTTAATCAACTCCATGTACCCCTATCAACTCTTATGTTTCCTGCCTTCTCATGGTTCTGTGTTTTATCTACATTTTGCACTTTGCAAGACACCTTGTCTTTTGCTTTGTTTTTAATGATGTGTTATATTGTTGTATTTGTTTTTGTTTACTGGAGAGCACTTTGTGATCTAGTATCTGTGAAAAGTGCTATATAAATAAACTTTACTTACTTACTTACTTACATTGTTAGCACCCACCATTTTGGCTCAGGCACCTCACGTTTGCTTGTGACGTCCGATTTGTGAGCTGTGAGCTTTACCCACCCCTTGATTTGGATCTAGTCGAAAATGTGATAGGTTCTTCCTTCACCCATGCTACACCCTTCCAAAAAAGTTTCATGAAAATCGGACGAACGCACAGACAAACACATTGAACCGAATACTTCTCAGCAGAGGTAATAACAACAGTTAGAACCGCAGACTTTCCCCCGGGACTTTCACATTCAGAACAATGTGAAGTTCAAGTAAACTCTGTCAGCTTTCACAGCAAGAGGGTTCCTGGTTCAATCCCAGATGTGGGAGCCCTTCTGTGTGGAGTTTGCTTGTTCTCCCTGTGTCTATATGGGTTTCCTCCAGGTGCTCCAGCTTCCTCCCACAGTCCAAAGACATGCAGGTTAATTGGTGACTCTAAATTGTCCGTAGGTGTGAATGTGAGTGTGAATGGTTGTCTGTCTCTATGTGTCAGCCCTGTGATAGTCTGGTGACCTGTCCAGGGTGTTAAACTGAGATGGTAAACATGATAAACATTACACCTGCTAAACATCTGCATTTTAACTTTGTCTGTGTTAGCATGTTAGATGTTTGATGCTAAAAAGGTTCTGCTAGAGGACCCTCCAGATCCCTTGTTTTATATGTGCTCCTCCATATATTGAAACAAACTCTGACCCTTGCATGTTAGCGTGCTGTCATTAACATTTAACTTGAAGCCTAATTACTGCCTCATTGAGCCGTCGGCATGGCCGATTCTTAGACTTATTCATGCTTCCACTGGTTGATATCACTTCTGTCTTGTGACTCATATTCCAGTTTTTCACCAGTGTCATGAGCTGCATTAGATTTCAATTAAACATGTTGGATTAACAAGCCAGAGGAAAAATTCCAGAATGCTCAACAGCTCAGACTTTCACTTTCTAACCATAAGCTTCTTAGAAACTTGGTGTGAGGAGAAAAGATTGTTTTTTATCCGTACTCCTGCTGTTTGTTGAAGTTTGTTTTGCATTTTAAAAACCAAAGATGACATTTGCCTTGTGTGAATATTACATGCTGTACATGCTTTCTGACGAGTCCTGCAGAGTTACAGACAACAATTACAGTACTCCTGCAACCTATCTTTATGCCAAGGCAGCAATTACGACACAGCATGATGAAGAGCACAAAAGGTGGACAAGGTGCATGAGCAATTACGCTTTTATGCTGCTTCGCACAACACGCACTGATGCGTGAGGTCACCGAGCTTAGCAATCACACATGACACAGATTCTCACATTCACGGGCGCTGAAGCAGAACAACGCTGGTGTTATGTTGCCATGAGGAGCAGTGAGATGATAATGTGACAAGAAAAATACAGGCTTCTGGAGTTCGTGTGAAGCAGCTGTGACCTTTAGCTCCGTCATGTAATGCACCTGAAGGAGCTGAATCTGTAATTAACAACTCGCCTGTTCAGATCTGTGTGTGGAGATGATAAACAAGAGACACTGATGGAGGCTTTTATGCCACTGCTTTGAGTTGTTGGACTTATCAGAACATCCTCTGAAACAATCACAGCTCCAAACACCAGAAGAAGAAACAAGAACTTTTTGATTATCCAGTCAGCAGAGGACAAAAGTGCTGATCCAGACACTGAAATCTTCAACCTCTCTAGTATCTATTGATTCAGTTAAAAATAAACCACCACTAAATGTGAAGATACTGGTTCACCTTCTGTCTGGCCACATTTTCTTTCAGCCCTCATTGCAGATCACAATCACAGATATTGTGCTTTCTTCATGGCAAAAATCCAAACTGCACATTGAACAGGTGACGTTTGGGAAATCTGAGGGACAGGTTGACAGCTTTCTTCACACACTTGCACTGATTTAAGTACAATCTTTGGCTAAAAATAGGAGCACAGTCACAAGAACAAAAAGCAGCAGCAGTGTCAGAGAGCTAAACTGTGAGTTTCTATGTGCCACTTAAAAAGACAAGGTTAATACCGTGTGTATGGCTGGACCATATATGAAACCCTAGAGGACTTTAATTTGAAATGAGGACTTAATTCAAGACAGGAAGCTGCTGGCATATACCCAGTCATGGTCGGACTTTTGTTTGGGATTTATTTCCCTTTATAATTATTTAAGATTTTTGTAGGACGGCACAGTGGTGCAGTGGTCAGCATTGTTGCCTCACAGCAAGAGGGATCTGGTTTGAACCCTGGATGTGGGAGCCCTTCTGTGTGGAGTTTTCATGTTCTCTTCGAGTCACCATGGGTTTGCTGTGGGTGCTCCAGCTTCCTTCGCCAGTCCAAAGACATGCAGGTTAACTGGTGACTCTAAATTGTCCGTAGGTGTGAGTGTGAGTGTGAATGGTTGTCTGTCTCTATGTGTCAGCCCTGTGATAGTCTGGTGACCTGTCCAGGGTGTACCCCGCCTCTTGGATAGGTTCCAGCCCCTCCCCTTCGACACCTATCAGGATAAGCGGTTACAGAAAATGAATGAATAGAAATATTAGCACGACATGCTCATCTTTAACAAGCATCAACTGTAGTCATAAACAACACAGTAATTTAAGATTTGTAATGTTTTACGTTCAGTATCACAACCCATTCACCATAAAACATTTCATAACTATCATAGTAACGTTTTTAAAGTGAGTTCTAATTACTTGTATATGAGCTGCCTTTGTCATTGGGAGGCACATGGCGTGACGACGCAACGGCTGCCAAGCTGCAAACCACTGTTTGAGAGTGATTTAAGTGCCGACACAACCACACTTAACCACAGTGTTTCTGAAACGTAAAAGTTCAAGGTATTCACTACATAATAATGTACAAAAGTCGCAGAAACATACAATGCTAACGTTTGTTCTGGGAACTGGGATGATTGTCAAATGATCGAACTTGCAAATAGGTCTGTTTAAATGAGTGTATCATTATAAGTTATCATATTTAGCTATGGCAACAGTGCATACACAGAAATGTCAGCTTCATAAAGTAGGGTCATCTCATTTTATCAGCATATACTCTTTTACATAATTGTAGAAAAAATAGGGCGTCAAACAATACAATCCAGTTTGAATTATTATTTAAAGTTATTTATTTGACAAAAAATGTAGTTTGACCCACTTATGGAAATATTGGGGATAAAACACAAACCTGACTTTCTGAAAATAATAAAATAAATAAAATAACAATAATGAGGGGTAATCGAAGATTTTTGAGAATTAGCTACCCGAAATATGAAATGCTGATATATTTTTGTCATAACTGTTCTAAAAAACTGACCATCTGCACCACTTCTGACCTACTTCTGCATCCAAGGGGTAGATTTATTTTATTTTTTTCAAAAGTTTAACACTGTGCAGCTGTAGCTGCTGCCACCCACACTCTGACTAAAAAGTGATCTCTGGAAAGTGAAAAACAACCACAGTGAGACATTCAGTGGCACAAAACATATGTCAAAATCCCAAACTGGTGCATCATCACCAACTGATATTTAACTCATCAAGCAGCTGCATGTGAAGATCTTAACCGAGAAAGCGTTCTTTGTTTCAAACAGCAGCAGCAGACAATATGGTTTGATGAGTGAGTCAGCAGCTTGCAGCAGAGAAAGTACCCTGCAATAAAAGCCCAAGTCAAGTTCGGAGGAACTTTGCAGTGGATTTGGCAGGCTGGCCTGACGCCGGGGAGGGAACAAGGGCGCCTGGTCTGATCCATCTGTCTCTGGATCGGGTCATCCAAAAAATCTGAGGGAAAGATGGTGGATGAGCTGACAGGAAAGAAGGCATGGGGGCCTTCACTGGCTGCCAACTTGGCTACACACAGCAGCAGTGGAGTGAAACACATCTGTGTGTCCATGTGGTCATTTTCACTGACACGGCAAAGAGGAGGATGATCAACAGTATTCAGGGTTTATTTCTCCAGTCTGGTTCTTAGAAGGGCAAAAACCCCAGTGTTGCTGCGCCACATCAGAAATTAGCAAAGCATTTTGAATATTGAATATATATGCGATGATTAATGCATATGCTTGCTATTTCTGAGCAAGGGCTCCATTAATTAACCCCCACCCCCGTTAGCGAGTGTATCGGCTGCTGGTGGGTGTTGAGTTGCAGATGGCAGGGGAGCTTCGGGAATCCGATGCGAGCTATTTGGAGCTGCTGCGTCGGCGAGGTTGCGCTTCCTCTGCGTTCCCAGGTCTTCATGAGAGCTGTAAGGTTTCACAGGAAACCAATAAAGTGGTGAAGATTAGAGGCTTGAAAAGTTTCTATAGAAACTGTAGTTTGGTGTAGAGTAAGGATTCATGTCGCTGTCGAAGAGGACCTTTTCTTTCTCTAATGAAGCTGACACTGTCCAAGGTCCAGATGGCTTTGAACCGCAGGGTTCTCCAGGGAATCTATCTGTTGAACAGAGACACCGCTGTGATATTTCGAGGGCCAGTTTTGGAGTTAGTGTGGGATGGTTCCCAATGACGAGAAAATGCTTGAATAGAGCCGCCCTCGAAAAGAAGCATTTTATACCAACTAAAACGAAGACATTATGAAGACAAAACATGTTTTATTTTTTAAGAAACTATAATTGACCATCAATAAGGTGTTTGTCCGCACAGTAATTGGGCTTACTGTAAAGCTGAGACTACTGTGGATTCAATGAGTCCAGTGTCTGCAGTTCCAAGACTATTGAGGGACCCCAGTGTGCAGAAATATTCAAATACAATAGGCAAAAAGAACACATCTGTATTGCATGCAAAATGCTGTATGCTTTTTCCCCAAACTGCATAGGACCATTATAAAGAGAAATGCCTGTACAGGGAAGACTTGTGTTTACTCATAGAACCCATTTTCAATCTGATATCTTGAGGTGATGTCCTGGGGTCTCATTTATAAAACAAAGCGTAGGATCCATACTAAAAATGTACTTGTGGACAAAAGCCAAAAATGGCATGCCCCATAAAATATTTGACAGTTTCTACAAATAGGCTTCCACTTCACCCTCTGTGTCACTGATTTCCTGTCTCTAAAATGCTGGTGAGCATGATTCAGAGTTTCTCCAGGTTGCTCAAGGTCTTCTCAAGTCTGTTTTGATAGATCACAACTTTTGGGAAGTGCCGTGAGTCTCTTTCAGGCCTCGTTAGTACTTATTTTCCTTGTCAGTGTTTTGGGTGTGTATCTTCTCTGCCATTGTCACGTGGCAGGTACACTGCTCACACAAAAATCTGTTTATGATAAATGCGTTCGTGATATGAATTTTACATTGTGTCCTGACAGCAAGCATCTCTGTCCACCCTGAGTCTGGGGGGGCAGCAGTTGTATTAGGGTGGCCATGGCCCCCAATCGTCACCTCTTGGGGGCGCTACTGCAAGACACAATAGGCTCTGTATTCTTTGTTGTTTTGAGACCTTAAAGTAAAGTAAAACATTTTGGAAAGAAGAGTGCAGTACTTTCAATGAGAGCAACTGAATTCATGGTCAGCAATTTCCCACCCTGGCTGTGGAGTGCTTCGAGCTCAGACTGTGGTTTCCATTAGCTTTGAGGCTGATTGTACCATCAGTGGTTCTGTCACTCCGGCAGAGGCCTACAGGTAATGTGTGTTTCCACTTCTGAAACTACCACAGAGACTCCAGCTTTATCTCTGAAGCAATAAGATCCAATATTACTGATTCTGCTTCATTATTTTCCTCAACAGCCTCAAAAATATATAGTAACTCTCTTCAAAGGTTATATAAAAGCGGCTAAATTGATTTTTTCCTTTGGGATATCCCTCAACCTGTTTATTTGCATGAAAAACACATTAAAATAATCCTGACTGCGATGAGAGCAGTTAGTATTACCTGCAATCATCCTGTGAATAATTTCATAGATTTCTCCAAAGATCTGATCATGTGCGATGCTACAGTGTGTGTAACATGTTAATTTATTTCTGTCCTTAACAGAGCTTGCAGTTGAATGTCTAGTGGAAGAGTTTACATGTTAAGCACTGATAGATCGGAGGTGAAGCTTTCTGTGTGGCCGCTGATGTTCGTGCCTCTGGGAGCTGGTCAGTGCAGGTCAAAAGCAGGTCTTGACCTTGAGTTTGATGACTCAACAGTCTATCAGCTCAAAGCTCCACGAGGGCCGATCTGTGATGAACTTTAACCTCCTTCAGTTTGACCCAGCTATATTAACTGTGAGATGGCGGGGCTGTAGTGTGATTTGTACCGACTGCTTTATCGTCTCTGTGAGTGTGACCTGGTTAGAAGGTGCAGTTGTGTGATGACTTTTGTTCTATGTTGCATCGTCGCTGTCTTGAAATTAATGTTTTGATCTGTGTCAGATTTTTCACATAATAGCTGTTCCACCAGTGAAACACAAAGTTACTGTATGTTTGCTCATTCAACCAAAGTACAAATTAGAGTCGCAGCATGACTCTGAGGAAACCCTTTCTCTTGCCAAGACGAGGGCTCCATTAAAAGGCTTGCTGCTACATTAACCTTCATCTGAACCCCGCCTCCTAGAAAATGCATTTTGATGGGAAACATAATTGCTGCCTTCTTTCTTACACTGGTGGAAGTGCTATGTTTTTGTACAGCATAGGGAAGTGTCATGATGGATGGTGGGTAGGAAGGGAGAGGTCAGGTGGTAGTGGAGGGAGAACATATTGAACACAGAAGTAGGACATTACAATTTTTTTTTCTAGTGCTGTTTCTTTTATGAACTGTTTATATTGTTTTACTATTTGTATTTGTTTTCACTACTGTATGAATCTCTGACCAAATCAGTTTCCTTTAGGGATGAACCGATCTATCAGCTGAACATCGGTATTGGCGGAGATTGTCCTAATTGACTGCCATCAGTCTACTGGCAAACAAGATGACATTCATCAATGGCAGTGACCGATATTTTTCTGTTGAGTCACCTTCATTTTTCACTGGCTAAAAAGTGGGGCTCTAGACTAACAGCGTCCTGTCATCCTAGAGACAATAGAAAACATGTCTGGGATCAAACAGACATCTTCTCTGGGATGTTTTCAGGACAAAAGGACACAGTTAGCTTAGTATGGACACATCAGGAGACACCCTCTGCTGTTTCCTTGATAATGCCACATTGTGAACAACAAACCTGTGTTAAAATCAGCAGGAGGAGAGCTAGTTTACTTTGGCTGTTAGCAGCTGGAAGCTCGGGCTAACAGCTGACAGAGGTTGCATCGAGTTACATTGTGATGCGTTGGTGAGCTCTCTTCAGTAAAAATGACTGATTTGTTTTTGGGGAGAAATGTGAAGACTGCGCTGATGGTAGGACCTGTGGACTGTGATGACTCTGAGCAGCATACGTGGGAATGAATTACAATATAATATATTTCTGTTTTTTCCGTGATGGTAGGAATAAGTTGCTTAATTTGTTGCCAGCCTCATTTTTAGAAGTTAAGTTGCTGAGAGGGTCTGAAAAGTTGCTAAATCTAGCAAGAAAGAGACGCAAAGTACAACTGAAGTTGATGCTGGTGAAGATTCTCAGTCATCCAGGTCATGCTAATCTTAAGTGCTATATCGAAGGCAACTGGACTTTCCATGAGTTTTTTGAAGACGTTTCACCTCTCATCCAAGAGGCTTCTTCAGTTCAAACTGAATGGTGCAGAGTTGCAGGCTTTAAACCCTGTGTGGGTGAGAACTCTTACAGGGTCGTTAAGGTCACAATGCGAGTCGTTGACCCATTGTGTGCATCGTTAGCGTTAGACGGCTCCAGGTGTGCATGGATGTTCAGCTGTCTGGGGAGGGATCCCAAGACTGCATTGTAGGTGGAGGATAAGTGGTGTCATAGGCCGCCTCCTCTGTTTAATGATGGTCGTTTCAGTTTGACGTAGCTTAAGGTGATGAGAAAGAAATTACTTTTGCAGGCATGTGGTCATAAACCAGATTCAATCACAGACAGAAGAATGAAGTCAAGATAATATTTAATGCGGAATATGAGTGTACAGATTAACAGATGAAGATTAAACAGAAGTCTTTGGCTCTTGGACACCAAACGGAGATATTTTATGATGCAGGGACATCTGAGCAACAGCAAGATAAACACCCCCATGGAGTCCAGACACTGGTGGAAGTGGTGGCTGATGATTTTGAGGCTGCTGACTGCTCAGGCTGATGAGGATGATGAAGCCGTAAAGACTAGGTGGTAACTGGGAGGTGGAGGGTGTACACAACTGCAGCAAGAAAGAACGATGTTTAAAATGAGGAGCAGTATGATGACAAGCTGACAGAGAAGGTGTGTCACTGTGCTGTTGGTTGATTGTTAATCTGCTGTAAACACTTGACGACTGAATTGACAGACGGAGACAATGACACCCAGAGATAGTGAGTGAGTGTGCGTGCAAGGAGTGAATGGCAGGGTGAGAGAAAAATTACAGCCTGAGCATGAAAAGTATTGTCTTCCTGACTGAACTTTAGTCAGAGCTTCATGTGTTGGACAAACTTAAATGATGTCCAAATGATGGTGGTGGGTGAAAAGTTAGTGCATCACAAAAGTTGCTATTAAATCTCTGAGGACCATAAATGTCTGAACAAAATATCGTTGCCATCAAACCAAAAGTTTTTCAGCGGTTAACTGACAGAGAGAAAACGCCACTCATAAACCCCCAATAAACCTTTCACACAAAGTGTCCTTGCTGTTACAAATCAGTATAATATAAACGTAAATTATAGTTGACAGGATTGTAGTTAACATGTCAGACATGCTTTAGTTTAGTATTTAACACGCTGCAGAAACCAGTCACCAACACAAATTGCTCTCTCAAACAGTATCTTTCAGTGAGCCTCCACACTGAGCCCCACAGCGCACAGATCAGGCTCTATTGTTCTCTTCCTGCTCTTTTGTCAGAAGCCAAATCTTTAGTGCAACTGTGCAAACCAACTGCAACTCACAAGCTGGGTGGTCTAAATAAATGAAGGGAAACATCTCCCATCATTGTGTTGCCGGGCAGAATGCAATTAGAGACAAGGATGCTGAACATAATTGGGTGTGACACATGTTAATAGCCTTTCATTTAGACAAATTTGGATCTTCAGTCTAAAGCTGGACGACGGAGCAGACATCGAAGTGGATGCTCTTGGAACACAACAAGTCATTATGTTGCAGCGTGAGCTCCTGCTGCCAAAACGTGTGTGAAGTCACCGCCAAAGGAACGCGCAGCCTGATTGCTTCCTCACAAAAATATGAACCAGACGTTTATCAGTGCGCTCGCATCTCTGTCAGAGCTTGGAAATTGCATTTGTTTAAAATTTGAAGGGAGCACTCACTGTGAATTACGGCTATTCTTTGTCGCAATAAAACCAGCAGAGGTTTGATGAATGAGGCATGGCTTTTATAGGATAAACTGCAGAGGCATTTAGAGAGTCGACCCTAAGAGAAAATGATCTCAGAGCAGAGAAAGCTTTTCAAAAGAGCGGTGCAGCTAACCGAAAGGAGAGCACAGACTGTTTCAGAGGGCAGGTGAGCTTTCACACGGGAAAAGAAAGAGCTGAGCAAGCAACACAAAGCCCAATCTGTAATGCATTCATAGAAAAATATACAGGAAAAAAACATTTAAAGAAGATTCCCATATCCCATCCCTCTTTGACAACAGGTTTAAGAAAGGAAAAACCACTGATACCAACAGAAAAAAACTCCTGGAGAGAACGTGAAGCTGAAAGAGTGCCGCCTGCTTTAAGATTCATGCTGCAGCACTGATTCATCTCCATTCACGCTGTGCTGGAAAATTATGTGTCTGACCCAGTGAAGCTACAATAAAGGCAGCCAGCTCTCTCCGCTGACTTAATCCATGCAGGGAGCATTGATCTTTATACAGAGATTTCCCCATGCTCTTATCTCCTGGATTTCATAGATATTACACTTGTTGTTCCAACAGAGACGATGCCATTGAAGCTGCATGTGTGGTTTGGATTCCACCTGAGGAAAGCCGATTTCGATGAGATAAAGTAAGACTTCATTCGTCACCATATGGACAAGAAGCAAGATGGAACCTGGGGAGAAGGAGCTATAAAATTTAGAAGACGAAGATTAAAATAAATTGAATAATTGTGTCCCGCAATAAAAAGTTTGATACACATGCTATAACAATTTGAAATTATTTGTTGCTCATCCTTGAGATTGATTTAAGTATGACTTATTCTGCACAAATACACATTTTAAATGTTCAAGGACAAAACCACTACAGTAACGCTTTATTTTAAAACCCTTAGTTAGCACTTCCAAATATATAATCCACCTCCAAAAAGTTAACAGCCCAGTTTCCAAAAGAAAATGATGGCATTGTACATTTCTGCAAACCAAGTTACGTTACGTTACATTTCTGCGTTTCACATGTATCATATCAGTGTTTCTAATGTGAAGTATAAGAGCTGACTTTGTCATCAGGAGCTGGAGGGGATGGTGGATGGCACTTCACCTAGGTGAGATACCTGTCAAGCTGCAGACCACTGTTAGAGACCAACAACAGAACAGATTTTTTAGCGAATCATTGCTGTGTTTTGAGCTTCTGAGGTACCAAATGTGGGTGTTTTTTAGCGATTTGTTGCTGTTTTTCCACCGGGGAATACTGCGGTTATAGTGGTTATATTTGGCAAGACATCCTCGGCTTTTCCAGCCGTGTTTTTTTTGTTATCAAAACTGTATTTTTTAAGCTGTTAGCTTCTAAACATAACCACACATTAACCACAGCAGTGTTGAAATGTAAAGAAATGCTGTATTTCCTGCCAGGATAATGCCACAAATTTATAATCAATATCAACAGCTTCTCCAGCCGTGACTGTGCCCCCACACACTGGGCATTTCCAGCCCAGACCTAATCTTTTAATAACCGTAACCAAGTAAGTTTTGTTCCTAAACATAAGCCACACGTTGAAATATAAAGAAGCTCTGTGTTTCCTGCCAGGGTAGTGCTAAGGGAAGTAGTTCATTTTAAACCAGAGATGGCTTTGTTTTTTGTTAAGATAATGCCACAAGGGCGGTTGTTTTTTTTTTTTTAAGTTTTACATAGACAGCAACTTCTCCAGCCATGATTGTGCGCCCAAACACCAGGTATTTTAAGCCCAGATCTATAATCTTTTCCTAACCATAACTAAGCGGGCTTTGGGCCTTAACATAAATCATGTTAACCACAGTGTTGTTGAAACGTAAAGAAACTCTGCTGTCATAGTGCCACAAAAAGCCACTGTTTTTTTTTCCTTTAGCTGTGACCGTGCCCCCAGACACCAAGTATTAAGTCTACACATAATCTTTTCCTAACCATAGCAAGTTGTTATTCTGCCTAAATCTAACCACATGTTAACCAGTGTTGGGAAAATGTTTCAGTGCATCCACTTCTTAATAATGCACAAATGTTTCATATCCCTGGTTTGCAGTAATGTGCCATGCTAACACTTCTTCTGGTGATTGGATTACCAAAATATGTGAACAAAATTATATGGTGGAATTTCTGAGTTACTTTCTCATGAATTTCAGGTGAGGTAAAACAGATATAATATGGCTCCCTCCATGAAGTCATTAAATGTAAAATGGAACAAGATAAAACGACCATACTTGTTGCATTCTGCATTCTTTGCTGAGACCAAAATAGTTGAATAAGTAAACAGAAACTGCATTATTTATGTCAGTGAGTCGTGACCAATTATGTCTGTTTACTTACACATTAAAGTTGGAAGGTATTTTTGGAGGATAATTAGTGGACGTCAAGGCACATTTTTAAAAAAAATATGAGTATTAATCAGCTTTACCTGGAGAAATGTATGAACTTAGCAGATCTACATAATTTACATATCTGTGTGTAACCCTCCGCAGTGTGAACATGTCTCCATACATTTGTTAATCAGTTCTAAGACACATCACTAAATGAATGTTATGGGATGTGGCACTACCCCCATATACTGCTAATGTGCTATCATAATTAAGTTCTCACCACTAGTCCCCTGTTTGTGATTCAGGGACGGTGGCCAAATTGTTTTATCTGCACATGAAAAACTGAGCCAAACTTGTATTGCTGCGTGTTTCAGTGTGTCTTCGATAAAACAACACGACTGCTGCTGTTTTTCACCTGTGAGAAAGTTGTGCTCAGAGTTTTGTACCATAGATCTCCGAGCTCTGTGAAATGGAGGTATAAAATATTCATATAAACCTGAGATTCAAGTCACTTTATAGCCACTTTCTGCCTTAGGTTTATCTCCCATTATCTGGACTAATAAGACTCCCAGCCTGGATTCATTTTAGCAGACTTTACAGACCATTCAAAACAGGGTTGCAAAAGCCAAATAAACAACCCAGTTGCCAGAATTAATGTCGGCACTATATGTTTCTGCAGACCATAGATATAGAACATTTGTATGTTACATTTAGTGAGTATGTTAAAAATTTTAGGTGTCTTTATGTCTCAACAATGCTGTGGTTAACATGTAGTGATATTTAAGCACAACAAACATTTGGTTATGATTAGAAGAAGATCATGTTTTGGCTTAAAATACCCAGTTTTGGTGAGAAAAATCACAGCTGGAAATGCTTCCACTTTGGTTTCTTAGAGCCCCTTTCCAACTTTACAAATCTCCCACTAACATCTGGCTTTTACCTTTAGGTTGCAATTGGCACTTACTCCCAGGACAAATAACTCTACAGCTGTGTGGTGGTTCAACTTAGGACCCAAATGCAAACACAACCAGGAAACTGGGAACAGTTAAAAGCAGTTAATTGTAGTTTGAAGATGGGGGTGAAATGATAGCTGAGGTGGGCTGGGTATGCTGAAGCAGAACAAGCTGAGGGGCTGAAGACAGAGCAGTCCAAATCTGGAGACAGAAGATGAGAATGAGGACGGACATGGCTGGTTATTGCTGAAGCTGGCATGGTGAACCTGACAAAGTTTGAATGAAGGTTCTAAAAGACAAAGTGTCCAAAAAAAACTTAGACGTTGGCCTTGACATCTGTACTGCAGAGGAGACTGAGTGATCTGACAATCTGGATGTCTGAGCCGGTTTTTATACTGCAGTGGCTTGATTGTTGATGAGGTTCAGGTGTGCAGGTTCAGCAGCTGCTGGCACTCAGGAGGATTGACAGGAGGGGGGAACCAGGAGGCCACGCCCAGCAAACACACAGAGACAGCCTGAAAACAAACACGAGGAAGGGGAAGTAGGTAACACAAGGGAGGGTCAAAGCCAAAACCTTGACAGCAGTAGACACAAGTACTTATTGGCTCCAGCTCCAATCAACAGTGATGCAACGTCACAGCTGGTAGGATGCTCTAATTTCTGCCCCTTTTCTGGTGTGATGCAGCGTTGTACTGCTACAAATTACCATCCATCTCTATCTAAGCAGCGCTAAAACTTTGCTAAAAATTGCTCTGCACCAAATTTGAGAGACAGACTGAATAAGTAAGAGATATAATAATGCAGTAACCACTGTAATATTTACGCTGGCCTCCATGCTGCTTTCTACTGTTTACTAACCTAATTTCAAGTGCATCTGTGACATCAAACATGACACACCAGAAAAAAAAAACAACAACCAAAAAACAGGAAGGCATACTTGTCTACTGAGTGAAGTGCTGTGTACAGGGCCATCGTTTACTGGTAATGGGAAAGAAGTCTCCTACCTTTTTTAAGTGGTTTTTCCTGCATTTCAAATATATCTACATATACACGCTAATTTTAGTGAAAGAAAAAAAAAAAAAACGGCAGAAGTGTCATGCCAAGTGGCAACATCTAAATCTGAAAAATGAAGCCAGAGCTGAACTGCAGTTTATCAAATGGCCACTTGAGGCTGGCTCCAGCCTGGTAACAACACAACAACACATTGTCACTCTGACCTCGTCACATATCGATGTTTGGTCACGGACTTCCATGTCAACATACGATGTGCAAGCTACCCTGGGTGCGTTGGTTGTTGACGTTCTGGGACGCTATGTGACGTTCTGCGTTCTACATTCACTGCCTGTTTTCAAAATCTTTTTTTACAGGAAATATACAGCTTGCATACAGTCTCACACTAAGTAGGTACAACACCGTGAATTGACGTTTTTTTCCTTCAACACCACACACATGTGGTTGGGTTTGGGAAAAACAAACAGGGTTTGCCTTTACAATCTTACAGGAAGTGAGCACTGACCTCTCGGGTAACAGTTGGCAGTTGTTGGACCCCTCCTGCCCGCCCTAGTTACGCTTCCACTGCCTTAACTTTTGTTGTTTTTTCTGCCACGTTTCCCCCTGCCTGCATATCATACCCACATGAAAGGATGGTTTTATTCGTGGTGTGTGACACTGGAAGTCACTGACCAAGCGCTGGACTTCAAAGTGAGACTAGTTTGTACAAATTTAATTTCAACATCACTGTGCAGGGTTGAATTTTTATATAACTCACCCATCTGAATTTTATTAAGGCTTGAAGTTATGCATAAATAAGGACGGGACCACTTGAGGGACAGGCTGTCTGCGAGGTGTTGCTACAGTCTTGTGAGTCAGATCCACCCCTCTCTCCTCCATCCCCATAGACACACTAAATATGGTGGAAAAAAAAGGTGTAGGCATCACACCATCCACCATCCCCTCTACCTCCCAATGACAAAGTCAGCTCACATGCCCGTACGTTAGCATTTTAGAAACATTAAAATTAATACATACAAATATCAGTTGCAGAAATGTACAATGCCAACATTTTCCTTTGGTGACTGTGCTGAATCAAATCAATGTTATACGGCAAAACAGCAGATTTGAATCATGGAGCTGAGAATTACAGAGCAAAGATAGAAAAAGGTGCCTGTTATTGAAGATACGATAATCCTTTATTAGTCCCACAGCAGGGAAATATGCATCATCACAGCAGCAAAGGTGGTAGTGTAAACAAGAAGCATCAGTCAAAACAAACATAGAATTATAGAAAGTATGCATCTGTAAGAAACACAGAGCAATATAATATGTAAACAGTAAAAAAGCAGGAGCAGATAAGGAAAACATGACACATGGTTAATGATTTTAAATGAGTTAACTGAATGTGAACAGCCTGGGTTTCTCAAACACTACTTTCCAGAGCTGAAGAGCAGTGAGAACAAAAGCTTATAGAGAAACTCCCCAAGTACTCAGCAGTACACCCACTGTACAGCCAGACCACAGAGTGCTTTTGAAATCTGCTTAACAACAAAAGGACAGAAGCAACAAAACAATTCAGACTAAAAAGCCTCGTTCAGTAGCCAAAACCAATAACTAAACTCTCCATACTCCAGTGTTAAACATGGAGAAGTGTTTCCTCTTTGCTTAATGTTTCTGCTGCATCTCTGCTCCAATTAACTGCCTCGCTTGTGTAGAAACTATTTGTGTTGTTCCTGACGGTCTAACAGAGGTCACAGATCACTTAAAGCCTATTTAAGATGGGATTCAGACTGTATTTACAGCAGCAGCCGGGGGGAGAGCAATACAAACACACCGTCCTGTCAACAGTTTTGCCTCTAAGCAGCTCCCCCCGCACCGATGGGGAATAAATGGACGGGGCGCACATTAAACACATTTGTTTCTTTCATGCTGGCTGCTCTGCATTTAAAATGATTACAAACTGTGATTATTTTTTTTCTGGCCTTTGTTCAACAGCAAGGTTTGCTGAGCAGGCACACTGCTCGGCTCCATGCACATAAATTAAACTCACTCACAGGGAGCTGCCCTGTGTAACACCACTCCTGTATCGATTTAAAGTCAGCTGCTCTGACAACTTATCTGACAACATTTAGTGCGGAGCCATAATTTACATGTGACATTGAACTGTGCAGTTATGCCTCCTTCACTTCCTTATTGAAAAAAGATACCCATACTTCATCACTAAAACACACATCTATTCCCCGCTGAGCGCTCTGTATTGAACGTGGCAGCTCTGGATTGTTGTCTGTTAGTTTTAGGACTCATGTTAAAAGCATCTATAATCAATAGTTTTACATTAATAATGGATCAAGTGACACTCAGTGATGAACCCACAGAGAATTATCAGCTCTACAGAGCTTTAAATCATCTTCCAGCTCACTGTTTTTGTTTGTCAGGATGCTCTCATTAGTGTTGTTCATTATTGGAAGATCAAGAATTTACCAATAGCTTTAAAGGAAGTAGATGTGCCTTTTTAATTTATTTTACTTTGCTGCATGTCTGTAATAATGTCGATGAGCCACCTCAGATGCCATTTAAAAAAAAAAAAAGATCTAAACCATGGAGACTGAAAAAAACAAAAAAAGGTGCCTGACATTCTTGGCGGACTGTGTGACATGGTCCAGTGTCAAACTCGACATGACAACAATTTCAATTTGGTGGAAACATTTACTGCAAGCAGTAATATGATATTCAAAAAGCACAAGAAAAGTTCAGCTGTGGACTCAATGCAATGGTTTTGAACACAGATGTGTGGAGTGAACAGCGATACTCAAACACAAAGCAGATGAAGTTAAAAAGGTGTTTACTTTGGTCAAAAACTGAAGCAGTAACCTGCAGTCACACAGCAAAGTGCTGCAACATAGATCGCAACAGACAATCTGGTAAAAGGGTGGAGAGAACGATGGTTAATGGTTATAAACTGAATGACTAATGAGGGAATGAGGGACAGGTGTGCAGGTGGTTGTGAGGATCAAGTGACCAGAGATTGTGGGAACCTGTTGAGGGCAGGTACAGGACACATAGGGTTCGTCCTAATCTGCCTCTGTGACTCCTCTGTCCTCAGTCATTTGACCCGGAGATCAATTCATTTATTAATTCATTAAATATTCTTGGAAGTGTGAGGAGAGAGGAGGCTTCAGAGGAGAGGGAAGCGAGAATACACAAGGTCAGTCTTGACGGAAGTTTTTTAACCAACTAAAGTCTTTTTGTAATTTTAACCTATTTGACAAACCAAAATGGAAAAGCTTATGATAGAACTCTAAAGCCAAAGGGTATGAACGAGGCTTCATTTGAAAGTTAACAGCATCTAGTTTCTGCTGAAACATAATCTGTTAGTTCAAACATGGCTCAGGAGTTTTTCTGTCCTCATATTTGGATGACAATAACTACGACATGCTTTATGCCAGAATATGCAGACCATCTTCTACATCTACTTCTACTTGCCAGTCGAACCTGTTTAAAATTTCAGACCTCTAGGTCTAATCTTATGGGAGCTATGGGTATTTTTTAGATTGGGGTGTCACCGGCATCCCTGAACCTCTCCAAGAGTCTGCCTTCAACATATTCACTGTTGTATGTCAGTGCAGATAAAACAGGCTACAATCCTACATTGCTATTTTTTGTTGGCTGAAAATCCATCATGTTGCCAGAATGTGTAGAATAATCCCACACGGTTCATCCTCAGAATGTACTTTGATGGAGAAAGTGACCTCACAGGATTACAGCCTCACCCGTGCCTCCATGGAGGCTGTTATGAGGCACAGCCACCTGAGGGGAGCTGTGGGTGGGGACACTACGTAACCATCCTGATAGCTGTGTACTGGCTGGCACATGGGTTGTCATGCAGTGTGGTGTCCCAGCTCTTTGAGGTATCCCTGTCTATTGTTACAGGCATGTCTTTTGGAACAGCATGCGTATGAATGCTGCGGCAGTATCTATCGTCTTTGTGCAGGCTGGTCCACAAAGGGGTGATGAGGATTGCTGCTCTGTGCCAGAACATAATTCACTTCCCCGCTGCCCAAGAACTGGACGATGTTGGTGTCCACTTTCAACTACTTGCCAACAGTTCTGTGTTTGGCACATGTGTCGTACTATTGACAGATGCCACATGAGGATAAAAACCAAACAGGACCTAATGACCAGCACTACATAAACAGAAAGCTCTTCCCATCCATCCAGCTACAGGCTGTGTGTGATGGGAGGGCGAAGTTCTAGAATATGTATGTGGGGTTTCCACGGTCCATCCATGACACCAGGGTACTGAAGAAGAGTGGTATGATCAGGGATGCTCTGTACGTTACCCAAAGGTACTTCACAGTGGGTGATGGTGGCTACCTCTGCATTCGCCATCCCTTTGTCATCATCACCTTGTATTGTAAGCTGCTGCAAGGGAGGGTACAAACCAGGTTAAACCAGCACCATGCCATGGCTTGCTCAATTATTGAGTGTGCATCTGGCATGTTAAAGACCTGCTGGAGGTACCTGCTGTTTTGGGCCCTGGAGGTGAACCACACCTTCACACCAGCAGTCATCCCTGCTTGTGTCGTCCTCCACAACACTTGCCTGATAGCAGGGGACATCTTTGAGCCAGTGCAGGCCACCACTAGCGCCCCTGTGCCTCCATCATGTCCAGCAAGGAGGGAAAGGAGCACATCTGCTTGGGCGGACAGGCTTGGAAGGACAACTCTCCACTCCACTTGTGTGCATTGCTGCCTTGCAGGAGACAATTATCAATCATTACTCTGCCATATTGTTCATATGAAGCCTCTCTCATCTCTGCCCTGCCTTTGTTTTGTAGACATTGTATGGATGTGCAGATGTATTTTTTTTTTTTTTAAATGCGTTTATCAAAGTTGTTTAACTTTTATTTAACTGGGTGTCGAAAATCTCCTTTTCATGAGTGTCGTGGCCAGGAGACAGGCAGCAGCACAAATAACACAGAAGACAATAAAACAAACAAAATGAAAACAAAGAACAACTTAGATATATAAAAAAAAACACTCTTAATTAATTCAAAACATCTACAGGCAGATGTATTTCCCTCCAAGTCATTTAATGTGTCCAGTGAGACCAAGACATCGTTAAGTTTGCCGAGCCAAGGGAGCAGGATACCTAACACCCTTTTCACCAGCTCAGTGCTGACTTTAGGAACAGTTAGACAATAATTTCCTAGACTTTGCAGCATCTTTGAATTTTTATTCCACAGCACCCTGGTGTTTTTTACTTCTTTTTGTTGCTGTATATTGAATTATTTCTGTGGTTATTTGTATATCATTGTAATGCGAGTACCACAAGCTGCTCCAAACAAATTGCCCATAGTGGGATTAATAAAAATATATGGTACACTGCAAACTTGAAATGTGTACCTGACAGATTTTCAGACTGCAAACTGAGACCGGAATTTAAGCATTTTATTTGTTCAGCTTTGAGCTGTACTGGCAGCAACAATAGAAGGATTGTCAGAAATATAAGAAATCCCAGCCCTAGCCCTGGTGTTTTAAATTGTATTAAAGTTGGATTTGGGCTCTACTGTATTGAAACAAAAAAAAAAAAAAAAGAAAAATCTAACTTAAAGTTAACTCTTGCAAACAAGTTCTTTGAAAAGATCCATAAAACATTCTGTCTCCGATTGGCCTGAAAACCTCTTTCTCTCTCTCAGCCTCCTCCTCCAGCAGCTGCTTTTATTCTGTTAGGACAGATATTTGTTCTTATCCAAAAAAAGACCAACTATTGATGAGACCACTGCACGCTCCTTGTCGATTTCACACTAAACCTGTGGAATATGACACACCCACTGATGTCATCATGGTTCGCTCTTCAGGTCAAGGAAAACCTGCTGTTTTTTAGTTCCAGCTGAGAACCAACTTTTTGGGATCTGAACTCATCTATTTTTGGTCTAAATGCTCCAAATAGTTTAAAATTAGGTGCAGGAAGGAGAATGGAACCAGTTCCATGTTGGTGGAAAAGGGTTTTGTGTGGCCCATTGAGCAAGTGCACCACAGACTTCTGTGGACTGAGCCGGTGACTTCAGGTTCAGCACTCCAGACTTGAGTGGGGATTAAATGATTTAATCGTGATGCTCCTCTAGACTTTTCAAACGTTGTCGGACCAAATTCTGATAAATGAATCATATTGCGGGGGTTATGTTGCTAAAAAACAAATGTATCCACTGATTTACAAACATCTCTTTCCCCACATTGTCACAAACCAGGCAGCACAGCCGTGACATTAGAGGTAGACGGAGACAACTTAGCTAATTAACAAATTATTTATTGATTTAAAGAGCAACCTGAGAGGAAAGCTTTCACTCGGGGACCCACTTACACTGCTGAGCTTACTGATTACACATGCTCCTATTAGTTTTTAGAGTGTGTAAATGCAATGTTGTATGGTGCAGCAACACAAGCCAAACAAAACAACAACTCCAACAGAGTCCCGAGGGAGGACAGAGCCCACAACTGAGCTCCAGGAGGGTTTTTAAAGGTGCACTGGCACACAGGGCCCAGGTGTTGCCAGTGTTGCTGATGAAACACAGGTGATGCCATTTTGCTAATGACTCTGCCACGCCTGCCTCAAGTATCTGCGGAGAAAGCAGCCACACAATCCAAGCAGTAGGTGACAGGTTAGTATTGTGAAACCCTTAAAATACAAATATGTATGACATAGAAGAGAGAATGTAGTATCGAGAGTATTGATACGTTAAGATCGATCTGCCTACCCCGACACCACAGCATGCTTCTTTAAAGAAAAAATAAAAACAAAACTTGTTTTAATTTTTCTCAGTGTTCATGTCTGTCTCCCTTTGTTTTTGAAATCTTTTCCACCCTCTTCTACTGGATTGATCACCTTTGTTTTTTAAGCTCTTTGTGACAGCGCTGTATGAATGTGAGGCTCCAATTGAGCATTTGCAGGTTGTGACTTGAGCTGTACTTTAAAGAGAAACTCCCCATGTCTTCAATATCAAAATACTATTGTGCCTTTTCTTTTTGTGCTCTTGTATCACTCATCCAGTTCTGTCTTCCTCAGACACCTGATCAAGGTGTTAAGTTGAATTCAAGACCCAGAAACTGAAACTTCATCAACAGGAAATGTCACAGTATCGCCCACACAGTTTGACTGACAAGTGATCTTTTGCAGAAACAATTGCACAAATATCAAAATATGGCAGCAGCAAAGCCTTTCTAACAGAGTGAATGGAAGCGATACTGTGAGATTATATGAAGGTCTGATGGAGGAAAGGAAGCACAGAGTGAAAACCGAGCTGCAACTTTCCGGCTCGGCCAATCCTTTTTGATTCCAGAGAACTAGCTTTCTGTGAAACAGGAAAATGGATCCTCTCATTATCAGCGAGCACAGCGGGGCCGCTTTCTTCCTGCTGGTTGACATTTTGATTTGAGAGGGAATAATGAAAGCAATCAGAAGCTCACCCCGGCTCTCCCACTGGGCTCACAACCCATTTGTGACATGTTTACCCTCGGCTTTGAAGACCTCCACGTTTCTGTTTGGCTTTTTGTCCGCTCTCAGGCGCTGTCACCATCATTACGACACAAAAGCCTGAAAACTACGTGTGAAAGGTCGTATTAGCCTTAACGCAGCGTGTGCCTGTTGTTGGTGTTGTTGACATTGTTAAACCGTGTCTCAGTAGGACACAGATTGAGTCAAAACCAGCCTTGTTAACCTTCATCCAGTTATTAACCTGGGGTCAGTTGATGCCCTATTGTAGATGTAAAAACTATTATTTATTTGATTCCAGTATTTTTGCTTGTTATTTCCTTTGTTTTTTAACAGGCAGCATTCTGAACACGTCAATTTTCAGCCCTGTCGCCAGAAGGAAATGTTGGTATTGTCCGTCTCTGCAAGTCATGAATTCTTTCCATTTGTACATTTCTGTATCGGATAAACGTTTTTAAAATTCCATAACATATGAGCAAATTTTTGTCATTAGGAGGGGGAATGGCACGGCACCTAGGTGAGACACCTGCCATGCCACAGACCACTATTCAAGACTGATAAACAACACTTTGTTTTAAGACTTTGCTGTGGTTCCAGCAGCTTTTCATCCGTGTTTCCTAGTGAGCCATAGCAGGGATTATGCTACGCAAACCAAATGTAATGCTGAGCTTCCCTGATGGGACTTCTGCCTGCTATTCCAAACTGGGGGCACGCCGCCCCCAGCTCCTGTAAATAATGCACTTACTATAGACAAGTACCTCATACAGCGCCACTTCAAAAATCCTAATCTATCCCTTTAATGTTAAAACATACTGACTGATTTCACATGAGACACAAACCAAGGTTTCCTGGGTTAAAGTCCTGTGTTTGTTTACTTGTTACTTGTAAACAAAGTTGCACATTATGTCTCCTTGAGGCCTAAGAAACATTTTGAATGCCTTGTCTTCCACATAAACATTTACAAATTGAAAAACCTGTATTGGTTACATCTGTGTTAACATTGGCTAGCTTTCGTTTCCCACTTTCTGCAACATTTCTGGGCACATTGCTGCCACCATCTGTCAATCGCAGGAAACAAAGGGACCCCTTAACCCCGAAATAAATGGATCTTCGTTACAGCAAAAGTCTTTTAGGATCCTTGATCTTCTACATTTGGTCCAAATTTGTATGGAAAAGTTTGTCCCATATACAATGGTTACCTGCAGGATTGTGAAACAAAGCTTTTGCTGTGTAGCTCCTCACTGCAAACGTGTGCAACTGTGTGACTGACTGAGCTGTGTTAGTAATAGGGGCACTTCCTTTTCTGACCTTTTGCTTCTAATTCCAAATCCTTGATAACCCTGCAGAGTGCTGACCACACAGCTGTCCTGGCAGCTGGTCGCAAACTGCTGATGATACATGCTTGCTTCAATAGCAGCACAGGGGCCGATCAATCACGTGCACACACGGCTAAAAGGCATTTACTGCACTGGCATGTACATGCAGAGGCAAAACAGGAAAAAAAAACTAATGGGAATTTCCTCATGTGTTCAAAGCGACACAGAGATAGCTGCGCAGGGCTGTCCAGATGAAAAAGAAACCAATCACTCTGAACCAGATGACATGTCAGATAGGACAGTCGTGGCTGTGATTATTTTCACTGGAGACGCCGCTGGAAAGCTGTCTGTTGAGGGATGCATCAGCTGATAAGGAATATTGTTTGAGGAGAGCTTGATGGTGGCAATAGATGGAAGCTCTCGCGTTTGGCATTCAATGTGGTAATATAAAATATGGAGGATGCATTGTGATACCTGTCATGATGCAGATTAAAGTAGGTTGCAGTGAATATCTGCCTGTAACAACAGGCAGCTGAGGTTTGACATCCGAGATTGTTTATTTTATGGACAGGTAGGATACTAGATTCTGATTCGTTCAGGGTAATCTTTATCCCATTATAAAAACATACTCGTGGCAGAACCGTCTCACCACTATCACTCCCTGAAATCCTTATCAAGTGGAGGATAATTTGCAATTCCTCTGATGCTATCACCAAATAGATACAGGATTAAATGTTCAAATTAATGCGTGCTGGGTTAGTCGCTGCTGTAATTACACCATATTTTTGTGAGTGTTCAGACACAGAAATACTTGGAGTGCAGCCCACACATCAGACAATGTGGTTCTTCACCGAATCCATGATTCCAAACAAGGCCAGCAGGGAAGACTTAAAAGGGCTCTCAAGAGCTGAATGAGGGGGAAACGAGAGAGAATGAACCTGTCAAGTGGAACTAAGCTTGCGAAACATGATACATTGCCACGTCAGGAATCTTGTGAATTCAAGCCAATTCAATTATGATTAAGAAGCCAACGTCATTAGTTTACATCAGAGTAGGAGCAGATGATTAATGTGCAGCCATGTTCGGTTTGTTTGTTTTTGTTTATCCTGGGCCGCACATTCAGTGGGAGCGCCTACAGTCACAGCACTCTCATTAATATGAGGATATTATTGGCATAATCGACTTAAAGACTAATTTTATAATAGAGTCTTGGCATTTAATGTGGTTTCTAGTGGGACATGCAGCCATGTTGGAGGAACAAATACAGAAGTCTGGCAAAATACAATGTCCAGAAACACTGAAATAACCATAGACAGTATGTAAAGATGGATGACATAACAGCTGCTGCACCCTCCATGTTAGCAGATGGGATGTAAGCCCTGTTTCCAACAAACACTTTTGGTATGGTACCTTTGGAACTAACAGTAACCCTTCAGACATGGCACCAAGACCCGAGGTCTGTTTGTTGTTTCCACCACAAACAGTACTCTTAAATGTGGGCGGGGTTGTTGTCACTCACTGCTCTGATCAGCACTCGCTGTATTTCCTCATCAGCAGTGATACAGATGAAAGTCTACACGCCAACACTTTCAGAACAAAATAGAACAGGTTGGAGAAAAAGTCTCTCTCGATGAGATATTAACCCATGATATCATGAAGGCTCTGATCACGACCAATGCGCTGATGGGAGTAAAGAAGGAAGTAGTCCCCATAAGGAGGCGGGTTGGGGGTGGTGGTTAGGTCCCCAGGAGACTGATGTTCAGAACCATGTGAAACCAAGTGAACTATTTAAGGTATGTCATCACCATGTTTTTTTTTTTCCAAACCTAACCTACGTAACTTTACGTTATGTATGTACCTTTATGTTAGGTACATAACATCATTGGTGGAGCGCAAATTTGGTAGATGTCAAACAAACTGCTGTATGTGCATTTTTGTAGGATATATACATTTTAGGGCCGATGTCACAATGATGTCATTGTATTAGCAGAAGGAAAAACATGACTCAAAAGCCAGAACAGACGGAGTCAAGGCTCAAAACCGCCACTGCTTGTCAACACAAAGAAAGACAATCATGGTTAAATGTGATAAGACCGAAGGACTGGACGGAGGCCATCATCAAAAATGCTCACATGTGCAGCGCACACTTCATATCAGGTTAGGGACAAAGTATTTCCTGTTGTAGGGATGAAGAACGTTATGTGTATTAAGGGTTATCATGTCCACCTCATCAGAAACTGGGGAGCTATTAAGAGGAAGATTGGATTTCTCTGGAACGCTAACTTTTTAGCACATTAGCTAACGTTAGCTTCCATAGCAAAACAAACAAGATTGGCTTCCTGTGACATCATCCATCCACTGAGTGAGAGCATACGGGTCGGCCAGTCTGGTCCCGTTGGTCAGTGTTTACTAATATATATATTAAAAGCAGTGTTGAATAATTTTGGGAGTGTTAATTGTGTCACACATCTGGGAGCCCTGAAGGAGCAGCTGGCACTACAGGATAAGTCTGTAGGTCTGAGAGATCAGAGATGAAAAAAGCTCCTCCACAGGACACAGGCGGAAATATGATACTAAGATAATCAAGCAACTTTTGTTTTGTTGTTTCAGCTACAGAACAACAGCTGTTCAGGTGCAGCTGCACAGCGGCAAACAGCAGGAGGCTGCTGTTGTGTAGTGGGCAGCTTCTTTGTGAATGAGTTTAATTATACGGCTGTACAGAGGGGCTGTAAAAGAGCCGTAAAGAGCACGCTCAGCAAACCTCCCCTCGTAAAAAATAACGGCTGGAAAAAGAATAACGGTTTGTAATTATGTTTAATACAGAGCAGGCAGCGTGAAAGAAACAAATGTGTTTAAATGTGCTCTTCTTCTATTTATTCCCTGCTGTTTTAAAGGAGATGCTCCGTACAACACTGATGGAAATAAGAGCTCTGTTTTAACGTGATCTGTGAGTTTTATCAAAGCAGCAGTAGTTACAATAGCATCAATGTTAAGTCCTCCTGCTTGAGTTGGCTGTTTGTCCTGATTTTATTTATTTTTTTACTGTCTTTTAAAATATTTTATTTCAATTTTGCAGTGTACTTAGCAAAGGCATTTTAAATTTGGCATTTTACTATTTGGGTTTTGCTCATCCGTGCACAAATTGCATCACTTCCTGTGCGTACAAAATGGTAAAATCCATTTTTCTTTCTTTTTTGTTCTTGTACGTATCATCGTGTAATTTATTCTATCACAGTACACAGATAACTGGTCATGGAATTAAATACGTGGAAGCAAGAGTACTGACGAACACACACACATATGAACACACAAGTGATCACCACTGTGCACCGTCTCCACCCAAGCACTTGGATAAATTGAGGCCATTTGTTAGCATTCCCACCACGTGGAGGAGCTGGATAATTAGTAGCTATAATTCAGAATCAACGACCTGGGCTCCAGCTGCCCCGTGACGTCCCCCAGGCACCGGGCAGGACGAGATGAACGGCTCTGCACGCTCAACAGCACCCATGGGTGAAGTCCAAAACCCTCTTGTGACAAATTCCGTTTGTGATGAAGTGGCAGTGAGTTACAGGCTCCCAGTCCCATGAACAGATTCCTGGCACCTCGTTACTCATCAGGTAAGGGGTGGTAACTAATTAATATGCCGGGACATTAATCACTGTGTAATGAAGTGCAGTTTCTGTGTTAAGTGAACGGAGGAACCGTTGGTCACAGAGGTGGCGTAAACCACACGTAACGCAATAATGCCAATGACATGGAGCTCAGCATTACAGTAAGCTTTTCTACTGTACTACATCACACACAGACTGACTAATAATGTTGAATTAATCCAATTTGACTTCTCTCCACTACTGTAATTAGTTTCCTTTTGCTATGGCAGTCGTCCCTGCTGACGCTAGACATCAAAATGAGAAAGAGAAAAGACTTTGGACTCTTGCGTTGGACAGATGTGAAATTTTGGTTGGAAGGAAAATCGGGTTGACGATATTTTCAATGTATAAAAACATTAGAGTTTCACGTTGTGTGGACGTTATCATCATGATGTTCTACATCAAGGTGAGGTTGGCATGAGATGTTTGGAAGACATTGGATTTTAGTTACTGAACAACATAACCTGAAACCAACAAAATATTAATGTCATTGACAACAGATTTTTCTAATTGTGTTGGACTCCAGCGAAGAAGAAAACCTTGTGGAGCTGTGGCAGCAGAAGCCCTGCCTGTATGATGTGTCCTTCAGCTCTTAACATGATTGCATAAAGAAGGAACATGGAAGGAAATAGAGGCGGAGTTGCAGCTGCCAGGTGAGCAACCAAGCAACTAGCAAACACACACACACAGACACACCGCTGTATATAGTGCCCACAACACAACACAAGAAGTAATAACCCCTGCAGTATCCTTGTGCACTCAGAATGGGAAGCTATTGCCTCGTACGTCTTAGCCTGTGATTCAGTAGGCGTCATCATACAGTCTGCATACATCAAACTTGATGTTGTACCCAAGTTTATTAGATCCATGTTGCACAGTATAGCTGCACTAAACTTATAAGACTGCTAAAATCTCACAGTCTGTAGGAGGCTTTAGCCACAAGAGCAGGAAAGGGACGGTTTTATGAGGAGTGGAAGTAAAAAAAATCTAAAAATGGAGGTGGTATGTAAACTAAAGAGTTAAATTATCAAGTGATTTGACTAATTTGAAACGGATTTGATTAAAACACTTGATATGATGAAAACTGAGCCATGTTTCATCATTTTCCCATCTTAAATTTATTATCCACCATTCACAACAGAACATTACCATTCATCATTTAGAGAAAGTGGCCTCAAGGGTGGAAGTACCAAAAAATAATTGAACAAAATGGAAGTGATGAAAATGCTTACGAATTATTGATGAAAGTGGTTAACATGATCCGTGCCCATGTTGCCACATCCACTGGTTTCTATTGGAAAGATGTGGGAGGTGAAAGGATCTGAAATTTGTCTTAAATGATCATAAATGGTCAGAAACTCTGAAGGACACGGTACAGATTTGAGATATAAATAAAAATACCAGAATATTTTTAATGAACAGTGTTTTGCAAGGTTTTCACATCTCCTAGCAACAATAGTTTGGATAAAACTCTATAGCATAGTGCTCAGCTTTATTTCTCCTCCCACACCCACCCACTCACACACACACATACACACACATACACACACACACTGATTGGAGCAGCCTGCAGTGGCTTGCTCAAACAGACTGAAGTGTCTTCTCGGTGATGTGCTGAAGTTGAAGCGGTGTCACACTGTCACATGTCAGCACTTTTCTGTGACAAATAAATAAAAATCCTGCAGCATATTCCTCCTCCAGATAAACAAAAGGACTTGAAGCGGCTGCCTGAGTGATGGACGACACCTGAGAGTGAACAAGAGCCAAACAGGGGTGGTCACACAGATCACTGCAATCTGCTACAGCACAGAATTAAAGGTTAAATCATTACTTCTGTGCAGCAATCTATCTTTGCACCCAGCACCAGGACTGTAGGCTTCAAATAGTACCGTGTTCATGAGTTGAATACACAAACAGATAAATAATAAATGCCGGCAGTTCACAACTTCACACACAAACACATGCACACATATATGAATTCAATAATTTTTTCTCAATCTATAGCTGCTAACTGTTCACTAGTGAAGACAAGAAGGCAGCAAAACATCTTTTTATCATTTTGGTAACAGCTAAAAGATAAATGTTTGCGATGATGCAATGTTAATTGAAAAACAATAACAGCAGACCGATGCTAGCCACAGACGAGCTACTAATAGACAACGAGCTCGGTTCTAGAACAAAATCCATTTTAAATTAGTGAGGGTGCACTGCTAGCTGCAGTGTGTGTTGGCAAAGACTGGCACTAATAGGAACTATGTTGACATAAGCTTCAAAACGAGCCTCAACTTCATGTCATAGGTTTGCTCACGTAGTTCAACACATTGCACACTCTCCATGAATGAGTACCAGTATCTGTATCTGTATCTGTATCTGTACTCAGGCTGTTCTCTCTAATTTTTTGTATGTTTCCCTACAAAAAGCAAGGCACTGAAATTTGTCCATATCCTAAGTACTTTGAAATTCTGCGATCACTTAATCAATGCGCTGAAGACAGTAAACATGGAGGCAGGTTGGGGTGGTAGATGGGTCTCAAAACATGGGCTTTGGCTCAGGACTTGCCCCTGGAGTTACTTGTTCGGACCCGTGCAAACTTTGAGTCATATTAAGGCATGTATTGTCCAACCTTAACCTCTGTAACTTAATGTTAATAACGTAACTGTATGTTAAGGACATAATGTCCATCGTGGGGAGCAAATTCATAGGATACCATAGAAACCGTTCTATTAAAATACATTTGCTAAGAATGAATACAGCTGCCCAAATGAGGATATTCCTTCATCTTGTGTATTGACACATTCTTCTTGGATGACACTTGTACTCATTGAAAGTACATTATTTGGCGGCTGTGGCTCAGAGGTAGAGCAGGTCATCCACCAATCGGAAGATCAGCGGTTTGATCCCCCAGCTCCTCCAGTCTGCACCATGGTGCTTGAGCAAGATACTGAACCCCAAATTGCTCCCAGTGGCTGCTCCATCGGTGTGTGAGTGTGTTAAAAACTGAGTAGCAGGTGACACCTTGTATGGTAGCCTCGGCCACCAGAGTGTGAATGTTTGTGTGAATGGGTTAATGTGATTTGTTGTGTCAAAAGCGCTTTGAGTGGTCTGATAACTAGAAAGGCGCTATACAAATGCAGGTGCATTTACCATTATTGGTACTTGTTTTATCCAAGTATTTTACTCAACTCTAAGCACTACACCCCTGAAGTTGACTGTATAAATGAAACAATGATAAAAAGCCCAATCATCATCATTATCTTCATCACGGAATAAATCATTTTCTGACACAGTGACTTGTTTGAAAACACAGAGTTAGGATATATCTGACATTAACTCCATTTATCTTGTTGACTGCAGAAGTGTTTGAACAGCAGCGTCAGTGTTGAGCCGCCTAATTCAATTAAGATGTTATCACTTATTCATAGTCAATTAAAGCGACACAGAGCTGTCACCAGGCGGCGGGCTGCTGCACTGGCTGCCTGCCAGCTAACCCTTAAAGCCACCTTCACCACAAAACAACCAGCGTGGGTCAATGTAACACAACAGCAGAGGGTGGAGGTGACTGACGAGCTCGGGGCGGTTTGACAGAGACTGACCTGTGCAGCAGGGTTCAGTCTGGGTCACACCACATGAGCTGTCCACTAATTCTCATCCTGGTTCCCATTCTTGTTTTATAATGGAGCCACACAACAAATCGAAGTGTACTGAAGGCAAAAACCATATGGTATTGTTTTTATTAAATATTGAACAGATTCAGGCTGCTGTAAACATCCATTTGTCACAGAGGACAGGTCATTTTGAGAGGTTATTTTTTATTCTTGGCAAAAGGTAAAACTCTTTTTGCTTGAGGGGAGACACCACAGGTGAATAGAGTCAAACTTTCATTAGATATCACCATGACATTTCCCCAGTTTATTGCTTACAGAAAGCAATTATTTTTTTAATTTAAGTTTTCTGAAATTTTATGCTTAGATATGCAAACAACTCACTCATTTGCAAAGTTTCAGATCAGAAATCTGAACATAAGATAAACCCAGGCTCAAAATATTTGTTTCATTTTGTCAACACATCACTATTTCTCTTTTTTTCCACACCATAAATCAGAAAATACTGTCAACAGCCATTAAAAAAACATTTTTTCGTCATGTTTTTATGAATAAAATGTTCCATAAATCAAGCTATGAATGATAGATGAACCAAACTTCAGCAAATGCCTTCAGAATACAGACAGGAATGAAATTGGAAAGTCTGGTGTGTGTAAGTGCTGCTGAAGTGGAGATTTGTGGCTCTGCGTGAAAAAACTTATTTTGAGAAAACAGCCTTTAAAGCTATGTGTTGTAAAATCCTGTACATTTTCAGACCAAAATTAAGACACTACAGCAGGTTGTATTGCAGGTTTTCTGAAAAGATTAATTTTAAATATGTAAGAACAGAACAGAAATCTGAACTGAAATAAACACCTAAATGTGTGTTTTGGACGTTTTCATTTTTCAGAGTTGAGCTGGCGTAAGCTTTTTTTCAGAGCTTCAATGATGCAGTAAAACATGAACCAATCAAATGGTTTGTAACAGTTTTATTTAGCTTAATTAGCTGACGCTATGCTAGCTTTATTGTGGTGCATACGGGGATGCAATGGGGCGAATACATTTTTTGACTAAATACAAACTTCAGATAACGTTTAGTCACGGTGCTTTGTGATGACACCTGTGATGATGTAACTACATTAACAAGTGCTTGAGCAACACTTCAATGGTGACTTGAAATTCCCCGTAGTGTGGAGACAGCACCATGAACACCTGCTGGAAATTATTTGTTATGTTAGAAAACCTTCCTGCTATAAAATTATTCTTACATAGTTATAATTCACTGTCTTTTGAGAGGCTGCTCAGTCCATTTAGAATATTTATGATGTGTGTGTTGATGCATACATAAAGGTCAGTGTAGATGGAATCTCAGAAGGTACAAACTTCTTTGAGGAATCACTGAGCCGAATCAAATTTGGGACCAGTTCTTATTCACAACCTGTATTTCCAGATTTCTAGGAAACATAATAACGTCTTACAAAATAAATAAAGTGGGGGGACCACATGCCGCAGACTGCCAGCCATTCTTCAAACTCCAATATTAATTTTTTTTTTTTTTTACATCATTCAAAATGTTATCCATCTGTTACTGCGGTTTTGCCAACCAAACAATTGAATACACAAAAAAGAAAGGTCAGGAAAAACCTTTCACTGGATTCAAGGTTTGCCTTTGACTCTGAACTCTCTTTCATTATGCAAATAACCAAGATTGTGCTATCGTGCTTTCTTTATATTAGAAACAAAAGTGAAACATCCATGCTTTCATCTCGTCATGTCTGGATCACTGTAAGTCCCTGTATTCATTCCTCAGCTAAAAAGGCCATTTCCTGTTTCCAGCTCGCTCAAACTCGGCTGCTAGACTCTCCAAGAGACAAGAGCATATAACTCCCACCCTTGCAGCGCTACACTGGCCACCTGTTAGTTACAGAACTGATCTTAAACTTTTACTAATTACTTTTAAAGCCCTACATGGCCTTGTACAAAACTTCTACATTTACTTACGCCCTATGAGCCGAGCTGCTGCCTGCACTCCTCAGGTGCGACCCTCCTGACTGTTCCCACAGTCTGCCTCGTTACAAAAGGAAACCAGGCATTTTGTGTTAAAGCTCTGCAGCTGTGGAACTCCTCACCTGAGGAACTTAAGTTAGCAAAGTCAGTGTCTTCATTTAAAACACTCCTCAACACATACTTTTACAGGAAGGCTTTTTTCAGTAAATCTGTTATTTGTCCAATTTCTATCCATCTTTTAGCAATTATTTATTTATTTGTGTTCCACACTCTGTTTTATCTGGTCTATGTTGAATGTGTTCTTATGTTGCTGTTTTTATCTTGATGGTGTATACTGTGTTTCTGTCCCATAAAGCACTTTGTAATTGTGTTGTGAAAAGTGCTATGCAAATAAAGTTTATAATTAAGTTTATTACAGTTGAAGTGTGTGATGATATAATTAAGCAATAAGCCACAAGAGGCCTGCGTTGTGTGTAACAATGCCCCTTAGCTCTTCTGAAATCACTGTAAACCACGGCCTCAAATGTCTGATTGCTTTTATAAGTGCACAAACCTGGTAATGTTTCATCTCATAAACACAAAGCAACAAAAATGCAATAATTTATTAATAACAAAAAATAAGTCTTCTGCAGCAGAATGGTTGCCAAGCAACACACAGACACAGGCAGGAAAATGCTTTACAAATCTGTGGAAACATGGAGTGAAAGAAGTTCATCTCCATGGGCTCTGCAGTGGTTCCCTACCTTTTTCCTCAAGCGACCCATTTGCTATCATTGAGTAAACTGGTGACCAGTTCAGACCAAAGATTCGCAACTAGACAAGTTGAAACAGGGAACTACTTGCGATCAGCTGTTCTGCAACGTTCTACAAACCTCTTGCTTCACACCACTGCAGCTAGATGACATGGTGTATCATCTCTGGTCAACAACTCTGTACTTCTGTTCTGATTTGCAGATTTTCAGACTTATTTTGTGGCTGAATATAATTTGTAGCTTCTTAAAATCTGGATAGGATAGTGATAGTGAGATACTGGCCACAGCTGCATTTGTAGTGATGAAACGGTGAAAAACAAACAAAACCAGCATGCATTCATAATAAATACGCCACAATAATATAAATTAATATAAAAACCTGTACCAATTAATCGGTCAGTGGGACTCTGTGTGTGTGGGTGTGGCATAAGCACATACAGCCAGCAGCAGCAGCAGCGTCCCACCATCCGAAACTGTCATGCCATAAGGGACGGAAACAAAGGGCTCGGCGGGGATGGAACACCTGCTGCAGCAAAATAACACACTATCTGCAGTCATTTTGACTTGACCAGTGGACTTCACTACAAGCTGATTGGCTGTTGAAACAGGTGATGTGCTTTAAAACCAGCTGCCGGTGATTTGAGCAGCTGAGTTGCAGGTGACACCATCAGCCGGCTTCAGTACTGCTCAAACCGGCCAGTTCACACTGCTACAACTTGTCTCTGCAACGTTCTGAAATGGTTTCGGTTGTTGTGAATCTTTGGTCTGAACTGAGCTTAAGTGACATATTATGTGGATATTTATATTTTGATATTTTCATGCATAACAAAAACGGTATAGAACAACTGAAACTGAAATGATTGAATGCAATAACTGGAGCGACCAGGTTGGCAACCAGAGCTCTAGTTTACCTAAAGTTACATTGTTAACTCACCATAGATCACTGGTGTAGTTTGTCAGTGTTGGATGAACATTCGGGTGGATTAGGTGACAGGACACAGTGGGTTCCTCCACTGTTCAAACATAAATCCCTGTAGGCTCTGTTTGTTTCTTTTGCCAGAATCGTTGTGGGTTTTTTGTGCATTTATTTATTTTTTTGTGCACACTGACCGTTCTTGTCCAAGTGGATGATTGATTCAGGCTTCAGTTGGCAGTTTGCCTCTGTAGCCCTCTATCGCATCCTTCTTTGGAAAGTTTTTACACAACTCTGGCAGCAAACAAACTTTATAGTCTGTTTAACGATCCCAGCTTTGTTTCTTGACTTTTCCAGCTCCTCAGTTTCTCTTGTTAGTTTCAGCATGTCTCCTTTCTTTTGTTTTTCATCCTCTATCCTGTCCATCTTGTCCATCCACGCTTAGCCTGCCTAGAAAATCGAAATTCACAACAAAATCTGACATTTTGAAACATTTAATTGGCACAGTAATACTGTTGTTATGTAGTCACAGCTGTGTGTGTATTGAGTGTTTTACAATGACTTCCATTGTGGCTCAACTGGGCCGGAACCATCCATTTTATGAAGGGCTCTGTGATCTGCAATAAAAAGTTATCTTTGCTGATTCTATATATAGCAGAGCTGGAAGAGAGACACTGTGGTTTGGTTTCATTTTTTTAACACTTTTCCTGTCACACAGTTGCTCCTTCAACTCGCTACGTAGCTGTCAAGTGACCTGATTCAAGCGATCCTCCCAAATATTTGCATTCGCTCAGAAGCTGTTCAGCGTGGCAGGCGTTCCCAGTGCCGAAGGCTCAGACAGCACGTCCTCCGCTGTAAGTTCTCCTCCAAAGTTAACCACTTGACACCGAAATACTGAGCAGTTTTCTTACATTCTTTGGAAGCCAGCGTACACCCAGAAAAACTTAAAACAAAGAGGTTGTACGCTGCAGAGCCGTGGAGATATAAGTGCTTGGTTTTTACACGGTTGCTTTGAAATGGCACGCAGCCTCGCTGTGCAGAGAAAAAGGATAAACAGCGACATTTGGAGCAGAGGCTTCTCCTCACCTCGCAGAATGAGTTCCCTGGCAGTCTACTTTCTCTGACAAACACAGACGTCTGCCCTCCTGGAGGCCTCGGTTTCACCATCGAAAGCCCAGATTTGAATTATGCTAATGTGATCATGCACTTCCTCTGGCTCTCAAAAAGTAGTGCAGTGCAGCGCCCTCAAGACTTTTCACAACTATTCAAACTTCTCATTTGTATAAATCCCCCCAAACCACTGATAACTCCAAACAATACTCTCTCATTTCTGATTCTCTTTGGAATTTTAAGCCACTATGAATGTACTGATTACATTTGTCAACATTTTAAGTGTTACAAAGCTGTTTTGTGAGCAGCAGTGATGTGGAACACACAGGAGGTCCCACTGGTGCAGCACCCACAACAGCTATGAATCATTAAAGGGAGGTTTGGCTTTGATGTTTATCTGTAACAGTCTGATGACTCCCCCTGCACATCTCCCAAAGGGACATAGGACCTCTACTCATCCAGATGTGACTGTAACCCCGCGTGACCCGCTGCTTTCATGTGCTTGTAGCCACCGGATCAGGACATCACCACAGGTTGGGTCTTAGTCTCTACAGCTGTGTCAGTGTCTGGCTGGCTCTGAGAGGATGCAAATGAAGAGATGAAGCATGCTGTCCTTGTGCAAAATAAGGTTCTTTAGATTTTTTTAACTTTCATATGAAAGAGATGAATCCCAAGTCGTTAATACTTTATCACAATCTATGAAAGACTGGATACTTCTAACGAAAGAACCCTTTTGAGACAGATACAAGATGTTTTTACATGAATTAATATCTCAAAAGAAACTGATTAAACTAACTTTAGAGAAATTTAGCCAATGAACATCCGACATTGAAGATGGAAATATCCCTGGAACCTGCACAGTGAAGCTGGAGAAATTTAGCTTTAAGCTATTTTATTCAACACATTCTCACTCCCAACTCAAATAACAACGCTTGGTCAGTGGCCCAATGTGTCAAACTATAGCCCCATTTCCACCGAGCAGTTCAGTTCAGTTCAGTTCGGTACGGTTTTTGTTCGTTTCCACAGTGAAAAGTTGTGGATGGTACCAACAGAAGCGTTCCTTAGCGTCCCCATGTTTGGTCCCCCCTCTGTTGGGGTACCTAGCACACAGATCTGGTACTAAAAGGTGGAGCTGTGAACACTGCAGTCTGATTGGTCCGTAGAGGACGGTCACTCTGCTCAGGGCTGAGTTGTGTCTGGTTTTGAGGCTCATGTAACCACTGTTCATACTGTGGAGAGTTTTATTAGTAAACTGGAACAGAATCGAGTGAATCGAGTGCTCTGGAGCCACATGTGGCTCTAGAGCCTCTCTCCATTGGCTCCCTGTGGCTTAGATAAAAAAAAATATATGGAAATTAGAAGAAGAAGAAGAAGAAGAAGAAGAAGAAGAAGAAGAAGAAGAAGAAGAAGAAGAAGAAGATTTATTGTCACTGTAATAATACAGTGAAATTTCGTATGGTGCTCTCTTATAGCAGCTACAATGTCCTTGTCATAAAATAAACTGGGGGGTGGGGGTGGGGGGGTCATGGTTCCTGTAGTAGTCTCTTCACAGCCATGGGGAAGAAGCTGTGTTTCAGTCTGTTGGTGCGGGCTCTCATGACTCTGAGTCTGCCAGAGGGAAGGCTGGTGAATAGAGAGTGTCCTGAGTGGGCGGGGTCATCCCGAATCTTTGTGGCCCGTCAGAGGAGACGGCTGGAATAGACCTCCTCTAGGCGTGGAAGTGGGGAGCCCATGATCCACTCAGCCGTCTTGATGACCCGCTGCAGTTGTTTCTTTTCAGATGCAGTGCAGCTGGCGTACCACACCGTACAGCCATAGGTGAGGACACTCTCTATTGTGCAGTGGTAGAAGTTTTTCAGCAGAGGTGGAGGGAGTTTGTTCCTCCTCAGTGTTCTCAGAAAGAAGAGACGCTGCTGGGCCTTTTTGATGATGTGGGTGGTGTTCACAGTCCAGCCCAGGTCCTCCGAGATGTGCAGGCCAAGAAACTTAAAGCTGGTGACCCGTTCCACTTCCTCCCCATTGATGCTCAGGCCTGAGTGCAGTGTGGTCCTCGACTTCCGGAAGTCAATAATGACTTCTTTTGTCTTCTTGGTGTTGAGGTTGAGGTGGTTGTCACTGCACCAGGCCGCCAGTGCTTGGACCTCCTCCCTGTATGGTGTCTCATAACCATTGTTGATGAGCCCCACAACGCTTGTATCATCCGCAAATTGGAAATTAATCACAGTTGTATTTTTTTTTACATTTTAATTTTCAAATTTTACAGCCTGGCACATTTTCCTATAAATTTTGCTGTACCTAAACAACAGTAGCTTGTCTGAGGTTTTCCCAGGAAGACTAGCTATGGATTCCAAAAGTCTTCGAGGGAAACAGAGACTTTAACAGTGTGTGGACAGATTTAATTGCTTTCACCCCTAATGCTGCAAAGTTAAAGTACCAAATTATTATAAATAGGCTGCTGCAGAGTAGCCACCTTGTTGTAAATCATACTAATGAATGCTCATTTAGACCAATTAGTAATGTTTATAGGCTAATTAAGACTTAAAAAGGTGGTGTTACTTACATTATAAGGCTCAAATATGTATTGAAGCTCCAGACAGATTTTGTTTTTGGCCAAAGATGGCTCTTTTGATTGTAAAGGTTGCAGACCCTGACCCAGACCATGGTATAATATAAACTTAAACCAACTTCCTTTTAAGGAAAAGGCAACACAAGTACTTGGTAAGTTCAGAAAAAAGGTCATGGTTTGGCTTAAAATGAGTGTGTTACTAACGCAACGTGACGTACTATGTTGCTAAGATAAATTAAAGTTGACTTTTTGTCTCACAGGACACAAACAGCGGTCTCCTGGGTGACAGTCCTGTGTGTGTTTGACTCATCCACCACCTCTCCCTCTGTCCCTATGCACATTTTCTTACTCTTTATAGTACACCAGTTGCTCTGAGCGTGTAATAATGATGTAGCGCAGTGTGTCTTGTACAAATGCTGAAGCGTGCCTTGGTATCCGTGGGCCACAGAACAAGTGTTGGTATTTAACGAGTTGAGCTTTACAATGCCCTGACTTTATTTGATGTGGCTTTATTCAAAATTAAAACCAATTTAGTATTGATGGATTCTCCAGTTCTTCCCCGTTGGCTGACTTTTGCCAGTAAGTGTTTTCAAGGTTCTTAAAAATGATTTAGTGCGGCTGCAAAATGACCTCAAAGCCATTTTCCTCAGCTGCACTTTCCCGTCTCTTCCCACTGAAAGTGACTGCCAAATAAAGACAGTTAAATGCCATTTTGGAGGACCATTCATTCAGTGCCACTAGGCAGACAATGCGACAATAGGATTGGCAGACACATGCCCACACACACACACACACACACACACACACACACACACACACACACACACACACACACACGGCCACACATTAGTCAATGCTGATGAAATGTCACATGGGATGGAGTTTCAAGTGGAAATTATCTGCTGTTATCTGCAATGCTAAAACGGAGGCACTGACCTTTTTTTTTTTTAGATTTCTGCTTGCATTGCATTTTTCATTCCATCCCTCAGAATCGATGCACACGATGACCTGACAGCCAGAGTTCAAATTCAGGAAACCACAGCGGTGGACTTCCCCAGCATACGGTGCTGTGTTTTGAATCGATGGTATTGACCCAGAGAAGCAAATCAATATTGTCAAGGGCACTAATAAGGGTAAATAAAATGCCTCTGAGCAAAGCTGGTAGTTTCCATTTACTGTTTACATCCAACTCTCTAAATAACTGCGCAGCTCAAACATCTATTGTTTAAATATAAAAATAAAAAAATAAAGGATTAAAGGAATAATTGATAAAGGTCAGAGATTACTTAATGCTCCTTTAAAGCTTTAATTTTTTTTCCACACAGCACTATGCAAATGTAATCATGTTTCTCCGTCAGACCTCACCGCGTGCAGCAACTACAGCTGTTTGAATGGAGGATGGAAATGTGATGGAAGATTTGCTCAGTGGCTGCCAGGAGTATAATCAAGTGGTTCATGCTGGTGTAAAGGCTGAAATATCTTTTGTGTTTTCATTAAAATAGTAATACAAATATTTGCTGCATACATATGTCTGCGGTGACAACTAGAGGTAATGAAGCTGCAATCTGCTGTACATAAATGGGCCTGTGTGCAGAGCAAGTTGACGCACACGATGAGAATGTTTACGAGATATCACATTTATAGCTTCCTCCTCTTTGATTAATATGTTTTTTTTCTGTCGAGGCAAAATGTTAAAGATGTCAGAGTGATTGGTTAGAGTGCTTTAATTCCATGCCAGGGGAAGATATCAGTTTTTTTGCTGTTTACAATGAATGAATCACATAAGCTGATGACACATCTGGGTCTTCATCCTGAAATTCATCCAGTGATGAGAGACACAGGTGCATTATGGCTGCTGTCTCCCCCTCCACCCCCCAGTCTCATTCATTGGCCTTGCATCTCCCTGGCCAGCCAGAAAACACGGCAGCAGAGCGAGACGGCAGAAATTAAACAGGACGAAATAAAATGGGGTTTAACGTGGCACCGTGCCCCGCTGTGACAGTTCAATCGGAAAGCGTTTTTGGAACGAGCCTCTGATGGGTTACACAGCCTCTGTGTTTATCTGTCTCTTTGTAAATGTCATAGACAAAGCAGAAATGCCAGGCTTTTGTGTTTCTCTGGCTGTCTCGTGTCCTGCAGCAGAACAAAAGGTAAGATTTCCATAAACACGGTGCCGATGTCCGTCACGCATGTGACTTGGCAGCGTGGGGCCTCATGCAGGACGGACCACATGCGTCGCATTATGGACACATTATTGTTGTTATGGTTTTAAAAGCAGATCTGTGCCACTTAATACATGGGAAATCTATCTGTCATCACGTGGTACCCAGCACGTGTTGTCCAGGTGTCTCTTTCAATATTCTGTTTGTTTCTCCACTCGACTACACTGTATGTTCTCAGAGGTGCAGTTAAGATACAGCTTTGTATTCTCTCTATGAAATATATTTGAATGGGTCTAAAGGGTTGTTCACACCGAAACTGAAAGTGACTAAGTTTTTTTCCTCTTTGGATGTGACGTTCATGTGTAAACAAAATCCTATATTGGGCTTTTTTTGTTTTGTTCCTAAGTCATCACACACCACCTCTTTTTCTACATATTAGCACTGGGTATCCTCCTGTGTTTCCTGTTGATGTTCCTGAACACAGCAACCAATGCCAGGCTCTACATTCATACAAGAAGCAAACAGCGGACTCCCAGGTGAAAGTCCAGGGTTTGTTGGACCCATCCACCACTCCTCCCACTCGCCGGCTAGATCCTTACATTACGTTGTTACCAGCAGCGTTTCAACCTGACGCTAATTACGATTGAGAAAGTTATCCAACTTTTGAACCCAATCTTCTTGGCTTGTAGGGTGATGTGAATCCTTCATCTCATACCACATGACATGACATGGCTTTACTCCACCACATAGCTCTTAAGTAACAGTTCTCAGCAAAGAGACAAAGTACAGATGATCTAACAAAACACCTCTGGATTAGAAAAACACAACATCAAAGCCAAAACTAATCCCTCTCCTTGCTTCAACATATCTGTTATGTAAGAATCCTCCTGAGGACTGAACCACTCAGTTTCAAACTGGCTAATGAAAGGTGAAGACCTGGAGCTCACAGGTAGAAATAATCAGCTGATGTCACCTGGGGAGAGCAGGCGAGACCGAGCTAAAAAAAGCAAAAACAAATGCCACAGAAATACCAGTGCTCTTCCTCGAAATTCGAGGAAGTAGTGAGGAGGTGGGTGCTGGGTCGAGGTACTAAAGAGTTTGATTAAGAACTGGCAGCAGACTGTGGCGGACAAATGAGTATAAAACATCAGATTTCAGGTGTTTACAGCCCAGAGGCCTGTGGTGTAAACGTGATCTTAGAGTTCCTTCATCCCCCTGAGACCCTGTGTCCTCATGTAAGGATGTCACATTTTGGGTTTACTTGCCCTTATACTTTATTCTACTTAACTTACACCTGTTGTCCTCATTCGTGGACACTTCTTTGTATCATCTAGTGGTAGTCAGAGCACAATACACTAATTCATGTAAAAACAAGATGGCTGCCATCTCTGCCAAGTCAGTCTGCAGCTAATCCTGACACAAAAGTGGACAAGGTCCAAAACCTGATCACATGTAATGATTGAAAGTTGTTTATTTATGATTAATAATGTTTGTAGTTACAAAGAAATTCAGACTTTATTTTTGTCCCATTTGAGGATACTGGGACTCTATTATCGTTGACAGTATTTAGTATTTTATACTTAACGGGCACTGATCCCAAATACCTAGAAGAAATTAAAAATGCATACCAAACAAAAGTTTGGGTCTCAGGAGGATATGAATCCCTCTGGGTGGTTAGGTGTTTTTACGTTTTCTACCACAGGGCTACTTAGGGTTGCCCCCTAACAGGCGACCAAAGGTTAGTCGACCAGAAAGGTCGGTAGTTGGCAAGATTTCATTGGTTGCTCAGTCGCCTTGTGAAAATAAGCCTAAACCTATATGACTGGACCATGTGGGACATTAATGTGAAAGGACAACCACAGGAAGTGTCCACACAGGAGTCAGGTTAATTTCCAGGGCTGGTACCTGCGGTTATTCCACAGGCTAGTTAATAACATGTGGGGCAGGAAATCCAAAGTGTGGGATCATTTTGAGAAGGTGAAGGACCAACCCAAGGTGATATGTAAACTCATCTTCATTGGTCCACTACAAACATGACGTATCATGTGAAACATGGAAGTAGCTACATGCCCATTAGCCCACAGCGTCATTAACAGGCGGCTCGCTCAGTGTGTGACGTGCACTTGGAGATAAAATATAGGCCTATATTAATGAAGGTTCATTAGTACGGTTTGTATTTCTCTGTAATGTAGCACAGTGTTAACAATGTTACTGAGACTATTCTTTCTCACACCTTCAACTCAAACCACCAAAATATATCATTTCAACATTACATTAATATTATAAACATGCTGGTGACTAGTTGACCAATAGTCTTCATTTAGGGCCATTGGTCAACTAGTCACCAGCATGTTTAGAATATTAAATATTAAAAGATTCTTAGTCTGGGGCAGCCCCAGGGCTTCTTATCCTCCCCAGCTTGATGAACCCATGAATAAGTTCATGTCCCTGGGAAGCCACATGAAGAGCTTGTTATGCCTTGGCTAACAGAGATGATACAGTCCTTTACAGCGCCGAGAGAATCGATTATCCACAGCCGATGTGGCCACCTTGGAGTAAACTGCACTCCCCTACATCATTTAATTTTCCTAGAGGAAACAAATTAATACTTCAGATGAAGGAACCATGCAGAGTTTTAACATTCCAGGTTAGTGAGGTGGACAAATCACTAAAATGCTGCACAGTTTTTTCTAATATTGAACGTTCTGGGTGCACTGAACAAATTGAAATAATAATTGGCACAGGTTTCAATGAAAAGCACTCGTCTAAATGTTTCAGAGACCCTCATACAGTTTTGGAAAAGCTCTCAAATTAATTTGTCTCGGACGGCTGACATCTACAAATTATAGAAATCATTTTGTTTCTGGGAGGTTTTCAGTCTGAAACTTTGTACAGGCTGTAGAAATCCAGGAATGGAAATGCTTTGTCCTTCCGCTTTACACAAACACACATAACGAGGGAGTCGGTAATGAAAGCATTAATGGTGAAGCAGCAGATATACACTTCCTGGTAATAACATTTGCACTGCATGTTGATTTGAACCGTACACTTGGGTTTGTTTTCAGCGTTTCTGAACCAACACTTCAGACTGTTTGATACGAAATGATTTATCTCCAAACTGTATCGGTCTTGAAAAACTACACTGAATAACATTTCTTGTCTGAAGACACTTTTTAATGACTTCCACAGTGAGAGGAGATGAGGTGGAACGATGGGGATTTAAATAATGGTTTATCTCTCTTTGGACGAGGATTAAAAGTGGGTAAATGCCAAATGTGTAGCTGTGAAACTGATGTGTACTCACGTGTGAGTGCTTGTGTTGGCTCTTAGAATTACAAAGAGACCGTCCATGTGTTATTTTTCCAGCTGTTACTGTGTAATGGATGTGCACTCATGTGTAACGGCACATGTTAAACCTTACTGGCGATTTGCTTTCATCGTCCCTCAGTGGGTGAACATGCCAAATTATAGATATTGGCCACCATACCACTCCCCATCAAGCCACTCACGTGTGTAATTGTACTGTACTTGGGAGGACCCTTATTGATGCTGTGCATTCTGAAATGCCTTGAAGTGCTCGTTGGATTAGATTGGGTTCTCCAGAGGTGGGTTTTCAGATGTTGTTTCACACATGCCCTCTGCAGTGACGAGCCAGGTGTACAAAGCTGAGGACGTGATGTCGGTTTTAACTTACATCGCTATTTCTGTCATTCTGTTTGTATATGTGAGCGCAACACCCTGACTGACAATGTGCAGGATGGTCCCCATTTGTATAATTCTTTGTATTTCACCCCTTCTTATGACGAAAGGCTTTCTGCTAGCACTGCCATTTTAATGCGCAGGGTCACCAGCCATCAGGGGAGAAGAAAACATGAAATAAAACTTACAGGGATTAAAAAAAGAAAATAAAATCCTGCTACTGTTGTGTTTTCTCTCTTCAAGTATGATGTCAGCAAATAACTGTAATGTTAGCTTACAGTGCATCTCTTTGTATGGCACACTTGCCAGTCACTAACAGGGCTGTGTTCTCTAATTATGTAATTGACAGAAGTCAGAGTGAAATACAACTATTTATTACGTTTGATAAACACCAGCTGTGTTTATTAATTGCAGCTCTGAGAAGATATCTGCATCGCGTGCAAACATATATTCATATCTGCATGCACAAAATGAAACAGCTGCAGCAGCAACCTGTGGGAACCAGTGCAGACAATAGATTGGGATGATGGCACTCCTCACAGGTTGCATTATTTCACAAGATGAAAATGATATACCTAGTCCCTTAGTCAAGATTTTATTACAACTCTGGATTAATGCATTGATGAAATATTGAGCTTTAAATGTTTATAGCAGTTTTAAAATGAGGGAGGATGGTAGTGGGAGCACTGGGGTGTCATTTGTTACTGTGTTGCAAATTGTTTTCATGGCTTTTGTCATGGGTAGGGTAAAAGGGCCCCGTAGAAGAAGGCTAGGTTTGGGGCCACAGGGAGGTCAGAACTGGCTCTCCGTATATGTACACTTCACTATAGGCTTGTAATGATTGTATGATTGTCAGCCGACTTGGTGCTGACAATAGTCATGAAATTAAACTGCAGTCAGGAGTTATTCTTGGTGTATTATTGAATGCAAATTGAGAGCAGCAGATGTTTGTGCAGGTTGGATGAGGGTAGAGTTGAGTCATGATAGTCCTTGAAAAAGTCGGCGGTGCTTTAATGTGGTCTTACATTTGAGTGTGGCAGAGAAGGTATAAACACAATGTCTGGCCTGAACGCTAAAACCAAATCTTAACCTGCAAACAAACCCAATAAAGAAGTTAGGATCAGACAAAAATATCCCCACCTTCTACAAAAGTTGTCACTCTCAGTGTTGAATAATTGTTCCTAGCAAGGATGGATGTACAAGAACACACAAATACAGAGAGAAATCTGACTGAGGTGCAGCAAACACAGCAACTTGTTCCACGAGTTTCAGTCACCAGAGCCTCATGGTAGCTGTAGATGTTGGATGCTTAAAAAAAAAAAGTTCTTAAATTCTACGACAAAGTGTCCAGCACTAAAGAAGATACCAGGCAGCTACAGAAAGTATGGATAGGAAAACCCCATGAAAATGTTTCATCTTTTCAGGAAGCCTGCAATGTGTTGTGGAACAGAGGCTGGCAGCACAAAGCAGGTTTAGCTCAAACAAAATACATGGAACACGCAGGTATGAATGGCTGGAAGGCTTCAGCATCGCAGATAATCAAAGGGAAAATGGGAGCAGGAGAGCGGATGGTGTATATGTAGACTGGGGCCTAACGAGCAGATGAAGAACAGCTGTGCAGGGAGGAGGAGTAGGAGGAGAGCCAGGTGACAGACGATGGACAGGTGAAGATTTCAGTACCTTATCTCGCATCCATGTTTCCCTCACTTGTGCTTCTTCTTACGTCCAGGCCAGCCATTAAATATGGACGGGGGGACATCATTTTCTAAGTGGGATTTCCTAATTTATTCGTTTGTTTTATGATTATTGTAAATATAATCAAATTAGTCATATCTCCTCATGTATTTTGTATCTACTCTATGTTAAGGTCTTATTTTGAAGGCAGAGGTGGTCACATGTTTGTCCTTAGCCGAAAAAATGCCCTCTAATTAATGAGTAGAGAAAAGCAAAATCTTCATCATTACATTCAATCTTTAGGGCTACATTAATCAAATATTGGTCAAATTGTGTGCAAAACTGAAAGAGTATATGGTTTTCAACTCAGTAATCCAGTCATTCCCAACTATGCAATTTCAAGACTATCCAGGGACCCCAGTATGCAGAAATATTTAAATACACCATTTTGAGAAGTGGCAAAGTTGCTTTTTCCCCTCGCTAAAATTTTATTTAACTTTGGAGCATTATTTTGCTTCCTTTCTGACAACATATTTCCACAAGAAATACAAAGCCATTTGTCAAAAGTTTATTGAACAGGCTCAGAATTATTCAGTGTGATGATAAAAACTGGATCCAGTTGTTGTTCTTTGTCCTCCTTTGTCAGTGAGGGTTGATGGAGGGCTGAGGAAAGTGTGGGTGGGTTTCTCATGGAAAACTTACCTGAATTCAATCTGCAAAAATTAACTTTACCAAAATAAATCAATCAAGTACACAGATAAATAAAATGAGATCAGATGATTATACACAGTGAAGGGATGTTCAGTGTCTGTAGTGTGCTCAGCATAATTCAACAGTATACATTTGTGTGACAGCAGCTGCACAGAGAAGTAAAGTGACTGACAGTGATGTATAAAGTCTCCACAGCTACCACTCAATGACATGCAGCTCCAGTAAATATTTACATGTAGAGCCTGAGGGGTCAACATATAAGACAAACACGTGTGTGTTGGTGTTGAGTGCAGGGCTGATTCATTTAATGTAGGCTTTCTGTTGTTGGACTGACAGCAGGAAATTGATTACTACTGCGTAATAGTAAGGAGATGTGTACAGCTGCATTATGCTGAATGAAAAACAACCACTTAAGCACAGACTGCCAGAGGGTTTCTACATGTTAACACATACAGTGGCAGGTATTTTTTCAGAAGGCCACTGCCTTAGACGCAATATCTACATGCAATGCTAATAACTATTGAAACTCTAGGGAGGTTATATTGGCATTAAAATATATATATATATATATGTCTTTATTTAATTATTTGGTCAAAAGCAATGTGCTGCCTCCGGAGCTGAGAATCAACCTGGTCTCATTACGAAGTTGTCGAAATCCGGTGTGTGGGCAGTGACTCCCGGCGTCAGACACAGATGAAAAAAAAAACATCCTTTCAATGTCAGCATAATATGTGGCCAGTTGCCATTATAGTTTAACAGTGCCCAGCGGCATCAGAACGACAGTAATGGCAGCAAAATCCGAGTAATGTGGGTGGTGATGGATCGGCCCAACAATCTACTACTACCACCGACTTGCACCTGGGAGGCCGGTGTTCACTTCCTGTGAGGTTGTAAAGCCAAACCCTGTTCTTTTTTCCTAAATCCAACCATGTGCTTTTGCTACTGAAAGAAAAATGATGTAAATGTGCGGTGTTGCACCGACAAAGTGCTTTTATTTTGAAAGAAAGTGAATGCAAACGGTACATTTCCTGTGAAAATGGAAGTGTGTTTTGAAAACAGACAATGCATGTAACAGGCTGAACTTGACATGGCATCCCAGAACGTCCAACCCAACACACCCAGGGTACCTTGCACATCATATCTGGACATGGAAAGTCCAGGACCAAATGTTGATATGTGACGGGGTCGAAGTGAGAATGTGTTGGAAGAATGAAGTCAACACACAAGTGCCCAAAACTGCAGTTCCTCCAATGGCCACTTGAGGCTGGCTCCAAGAGCAATCCAATCCCCATGTTAAAATGTCCAACTTAACAGCAGAAGTAAACATGTTAACAGCCTGGTACAAAAAACAGTTTTGGTCTGTTTGGTTGATTTCCTTGTTAATGACAACTAAATGGCTGTGAATTGGTATATGATTCACCCATTCAATTTTTATTGAGGCTTTACCTTACACATTATTAAGGGCATGGCCACTTTGAGTGACAGGCTGTCTGCGAGGCGTCACCACAGCCCGTGAGCCGGATCCACTACTCAATCCTCTTGGATTTTTGGCTCCAAAAAACCAAGATAGCATTGGCCAAAATGCCAAGCTTGGCTTTAAAATAAATCCACAAACCAGTGGGTGATTTGTTTATGGTCAAGGCTCCTTCAAGCAAAATGCCACTTTAATGGTTAATGCATTAATATAGCGCCTTTGTGGTCCTCCGACCGCACTACATGCCACATTGACATTCATAAACTGGTGGCTGAGGCTACCATACAAGGTGCCACCTGCTCCTCAGTTTGAACATTCACACACACTCACTGACCGATCAGGAGCAATTCGGGGTTCAGCATCTTGCCCAAGAATACTTTGACATACTGACTTGAAGAGAAGGATTGAACCAGTGATCTTAAATCAGTGGATGACCCGCACTACCTCCTGAGCCACATCTGCCCCTTCCCCCACAGCTTCAAGAGATGATAGTGTTCCTCTGAGTGCTTAGTTGAATCATGAATGAATTTTATTGAACCATGCAGTACATCAATGCTGGAGGGAAATTTCCAATAGCTCCTGAGAATGTGAGAAATTTATCAGTACGGGCAAATTAGAATTTTTCAACTCAGATATTAATTTAGACAATCGTGATTCACCCTTCTCCCCAGTTTCATTACAGTTAGGCACGTCATTTGAGATATAACTAGTCTTGGTCTGTGAAAGATTTTGCCCATATTCTTGTCTTGTATTGTTCTGTAGACAATGAGGCAGTAAAATATAAAGTATGATGCCCCCACTGACATTGTGAGATCTGATTTGGGAGCTCATGATTGGATGACAATTATTGGATTGGATGTTCAAAAATGCTTTAAACATCCTGTGTTTACTGTTTCGTGAATAGCAAGCTCTTGTGGCCATGCAACTGATGTAAGCTTTTTTTAGAAGCAGAAGTATGACACTGACTTCATCTTTATTTTCTTTTACGATCTGGATCATATGGATCTTCAATCTTCATATGGATTGTCTCGAAGGCATTACGGAATGGGAGTTACTGCTTGGAGCAAAGGAGTTCAGGTGTCAGGGTAAAATGGAGCGTGAGATGGATCAGCAGTTTGGTGCAGCATCTGCAGTGATTAATGCGAGCGATGTCCAGGACTGTTGTGCTGAAGAAGAAGCTGAACCAGAAGGCAAAGCTTTTGATTTACTGGTACGGTCATGAGCTTTGGGTGGTGACCGAAAGAGCGTCTAAAATTGAGTTTTTTCAGAAGGGTGGCTGGGCTCAGCCTTAGAGATAAGGTGAGAGGCTCAGACATCTGGAAAGAGCTCATAGTAAAGCTGCTGCTCCTTCACATTGAAAGGGGTCAGTTGAGATGGCTTGGGAATCTGATCAGGATCCTCCTGGGTGCCTCCCGATAATGGTGTTCTAGGCATGTCCAACTGGTAGGAGGCCTCGGGGCAGACCCAGAACACACTGGAGGGATTATATATCTCATCTGGCCTGGGAACAGCTTGGGGTCCCCCAGGAGGAGCTGGAAAGCGTTGCTGGGGAGAGGGATGTTTGGAGTACCTTGCCCAGCCTGCTGCCTCCACGACCTGGATAAGTGGATGATAATGGAAACAAAAGAAGCATCCATTTTTATCATTTAGATATGACAACTTGTTGGATGATTCGAATCACCAGCTTTCATGGTGCAACACAACTAAACTGAAATGGGTTCCTCAAATCAGCTCAATTAAGAAAAGTACTCACTAAAACATGTTTAAACACTGACAAGTATAATCATGGTAATTTTTTCCATCACTACCTGCAGTCTCACATGACATGAATATTTCATAATCAGTTCCTTTGTTTCCTGTTGATGAACATCACATTTCACATCAGGCTCTGCTTACTTTTGGAGAACACAGAGTGAGTCAATATTGAAACAGAGAAATCACTCACTTTCTCGTAGACACTTGATGAGACTGCTTGATAGCTGATGCTGCTTTACAAAGTTTGCGCTGTGTAGCAATGAGAATGATTTCAGTGTTTCTTACAGCTTTGTGTTTAACAGGTGAAGAAACCTCCAGTCAGAGGGGTATTCTCTCTCTCTCTCTGGTGGTTACCTGCACAGATGTGTGCTTTATCAACTAAACTAAAAATCTAAATGTGACAGCAGTTTCTCCCTTCAGCCAATATCCCGCATGGGTAGAAAGTCAAAAGTTCAAATGCTTGGTAAACCCCGGCATCTCTTTCATCTCCCTCCTCTTGCTCAGTCCTTGATGTGAAGATGGTGGGCTTTTTCTTTTGGAAGGCCCAGGAGGCAGCCAGGCCTGTGTCTTTGATGTTATTCTCTCTGTCTCACATCTGAGAGACCTCAAGCTCAGAGAAAAGGGCTGGAGAGTTGACAGACGAGGTACATGAAAAGACAAGTCAAGAGTCCTGTCAATAGGAGAAGACAGCATTGAAGAAATTGAATTTTAATTGGAGTATAACACCACAAGTGAATGCCTCTGCTGGAGAATTAGTGATCCAAATTTAATCCAGAGGATTCATGAGGATCACTTTCGAATAGCTTCAAATACAATCCTCATTCCAAAATGAGGTATATTTTTACTTAAGCTGAGCCTGATCTGTGACCTCAGCACTCCATATGTTACTCTGTACAACCCAGTCGCACCCTAAAGTTGTCGAAATCCAGCACTTGGTCAGTGACTTCAACATCAGACACGGACGTAAAAAGCCGTCCTTTCACGTCTGCATGATGCACTGCTGATACATTACTGATTTTAATGGCACCCGGCAGCATCAGGGGGAAACGTGGTGGGACAACAACTTAAGTTAAGGTAGTAAATGTTCGAGTTTGGCGGGTGGAAGGGATGGTGGATGGGTCCAACAACCACAGACTTTCACCCAGGAGGCCGGTGTTTGCTTCCTGTAAGATTGTAAAGCCATACTCTTTCTTTTTTCCTAAACTCAACCAAGTGCTTTTGTTGCCTAAACCTAACCACAAGCAAGTGTTGACTAAATTAACCATGTGCATCAATTTGCAGTTTTGTGTCAACATAGTATGTTTACTTTTAAAGAGACTGTATGCACAGTACATTTCCTGTAAAAGCTGAAGTGTATTTTCAAAGCTGACAATGTATGTAATAAGCTCAAGTTGACACGGCATCCCAGAACGTCAACAACAAATGCAGGGTACTATGCGCGTAGTATCTTGATATGGAAAGTCCACAATCCTCCGTCTGACACTGGCACACCATGAGGATCTCGTTGTGAATCTTTGGTCTGAACTGGGTTTAAGTGAAATATTATATGGATATTTCATGTTATATTCAACAGCATTTTGACTTTCCTTCAGTGTACAGGGAACACTCTGTGCAGGTAACACACCGCGTGTTTAGGCCACAAATGGGCTAACATTTGTCCTGCTATTTACAATATGCATTCATTCATGCATTCTTTTTGTTATTGCTACGGTCCACACTCCATTGACTTGTGAAGACATTGATTCCCTGGGGGCTAACAGGTTCATGATGACTGAAACAAATTGTAAATGTCATATAAAGCTGCCCAACTGCGTCTGAAGGTTAAAATGTTTTTTTTTTTTTTACCCGTTTAAATGGCAGCAAAATGCCTGCTCTCATGGCCTCGCTCTGACTGTGTAACGCTGCTGACCTAATTTCACTTCACAAGCTGACCAGACCCCAACAAACCACATGTGGACAACGAGAATGTTTGAGTGGGACAATGAAGGACACGTTACCACTGCTGAGAGGTAGTCTCAGCTTTTGATACATCTAACTTAATGAAAAAACATTTCTATTCTGCTCCTCATGCTGCACAGTGTATTAATGTTGCTGCTGTTCCCTCATCTGTCTGGCAGTCATCTGTACGTTTCAGTGGGATTGCATCCGAAGATTGGCACATCTCTTTTTGAGCCACATAATTTCTTTGTCGCTTCACGTCACATTGCCTTCTGTGTGAAATTGAAAAATAACTTTGACTTCTACCAGCTTCATGCACTTAAAAGTTTCCAAGTCTTTGTTGTGGCTGCATTTTGTTGTCTTTATGGTAACTTCCATATTCCACCCAAATCTGTATAGCTTGTGACTTTGTAGTGACTGGTAATTTTCCTTGTTAGGTGTAGCCAGTAGACGTGTAGACGGTGAGAGGTAGAAGTGCACTCGATCCAGGTATGTGCAGTTTGACATCAAGCACAGCCTCAGCCCTCCCTGCTTTCCTTAGAGTCATTAGATACAAGTCAGGGGTCTGTTGTACACTGTAAATTAAGATTTTCCTTGAAGTCCTAATTAAGGTTCCCTCAAAATATAAGTGGTTGCACAAAACACCCTTAAGTCCTCTCCTTAAGGTTTCCTTAAAATGTTCACTTAAGTATTTATGGTTTTCTCCTGTATGGTACTTAAGGAATCTGCAGACAGTTGTACAAAAGACCTTAGCAGCCAAAGCACGGTTAACAAAAACCAAAATACTTAAGGTACCTCTGACTCTATCTTACTGCATTACGACCAAGTTTATGGTGATAAATGAAAAAAAACTAACACACCCCGAGAAGAGTGTTCTGCAACCAGGAGAACCCAGTGGATACACTTTGATTTAAACTATAAATTTGACTGAATTAATTTTTTTTGCAGTTTTTTTTCTTCAGTTGTTTTCTGTTGTCTGGAATTTGGGGATCAAATTTACTTTGTAGTTTGTGCTTTCTATGATTGTATTCCTTCAGAAGTATAATTTTTTTTCCTCCTCTTGTTTTCTTGTCTTGTGCCATTTTTCACTATCTAACTACAAGCCAACTTTGGGAGACACTAAGTCCGAGCAAACAAACAATCTCCATGGAAACTTTTCCTGCTGTAAAATCTCTTTCAATGCAGTACATGAGTTAACATTTTTGTTTAACAATGAAACCTTTTTAGGAATTCTGTGCAACTGTGTACGTCCCTCAGTTAAGGAGAAATTAAGCTTTAAGTGTCATACTTACGGAGAAAACTTAAGGTGTTTTGTGCAGCCAGTCCCAGATTTTAAAAAAGTGTCTGTGCTGCAGTGGTCTGACTTGTGGGACAATGTGTCAATATGTGGACACCTGGTGACACCTTCAAGGTCTGTGTTTCAGTCTCAGCTAAATGAATTGGACTAAAAGCAGGTTGGCTGTTAGGCCCAAGTTTATCCTGGTAAACAGAGAAGTAGCTTCATAGTACTGAAAACCCAAGGTTTACCCTTGAAGTTACCTGGCTAACTCTTCATCCTACTTCATAGTACAGGCCTCTGAGGCACTGACTGGAACAACAACAACACAAGTAAAACAGACCTACTCTGAAACCTGGAATGATCTGAGAACCATGTTGCACATCTTCCTTCTAAATACAATAACCACATAGCCAGATTCACATAATACCTTTTCTTTCCCATCTAATGGTCCTGTGAAAACAAACAGCACAGCTGAGAGTCATTTCTCCTCAAACTGCAAGCAGAAAAGAATCCCTCCATCCCTTCACCGCAGGAGGGGCGATCAATACTAAATGAAGTCATATATTTATCATTCAAATGAATAATCAAGCATCAGCGGCTCTGTGGAGAAGATTAAAGATGTCTGTTTATTTTTAATGATCATACATGTAATCACATCAAGTCTGTTCATAATGCTGCTGCAGATACTGTTAGCTGTGGTGATCCAGGACTTTTTGACTGATCGTATGATTTTGGCAAGTCTCAACAGAAAATGATCATCAGAAGCTTTATAAATGAAATATTTATCACAGGTTTTCTTGATAGCGTGTCCACATGGCAAGGTGTTTTAACATTTATTATCTAAGTCTGATGATCAGTGGTGCCGGCCCTACAAAATGTCTGTGCACAGCACTGTAGTGGACGTTCATTGACGGTGCATAAATGCCCTGAGTGGTTACACTGCAGCCTGTTTCGCAGCTGCTGGCTGGAGCAGTCTTGCTCAATACCTGACCAGTTTCAAAAACTGTTGTCTCCATTAGTCACGTTGACACAAAATCATGAGCAAACAGGGTCCATGTTCATAAAATAAAATACATAAGTTATACTTACCTAAGATAATCAGAAACCTAATACCAAATCTGAACCGCAAAATCAGTGGTTATCCTTGCAGTGACGTCAAGTTTGAAACAGAACACACACACAGACTTAAGGATACATAAAAGAACCTTTAATGCATGAAACACTGGACATCAAGTGACAGCATCATCATCCAACTCATCAGTGGTTCAAATGACATCATCATTTCCACCCTCCATTGGAGGTGAGTTCCCACAACGTTAGGGAACAGATTCAGGTCCCCACAATGCAATAAAAAAACAGCACACGAACAAATACACTCTTCCTATTCATCACCATTGTTTTTGATTCCTCACTGAATTCATAACAACAAACAGCCAATCCATCATGTCTTCTATTCAGCTGAAGTCTCCTGAGAAACCTGCAGCCTTGCAGCCGATCCCTCATCCTCATCTCAGCACTGACATCTCCTCTGAGCGTGTGTGTACCTAAGAGGTGCAGCAACATGTACAAAATAGATGTGTTCCACTGCAGCACTAAGTGAATACGTATCCATTCAAGCGGTGTGTGAGTGTGTGTGTGTAAAGTCTCATTGTCCGCAGTCTTTTGTTTGTGATAATGAGCCGTTTTGTTCTCAGTGTTTTTGTCATCACTCATCCATCAGCCCTGTCTGTGTTCATCTCCCAGCAATTCATCATTATGAAGAAATCCTACCTAATAATTCATATTTGCTGTCGTTTCCATCAAAAAAAACAGACAGCAGTGTGTATTGATTTGTCAGTGTTTACACTACATGCTTCACACTCTTTGAAGTGGTTTCTTGAGACCTGATCCCAAAATGTCTTTCACAGTTACATTTGAAAATGCGTTATTTATATTATTTTTTAAATTTTATTTACTATGGAAAGAGTTGTTGTTTTTACTAGATTAATGGCAGCAACTCATCTTTAACCTCATCCAGTTCAGCAATAAAGGACATTTTTTCCACACACTTTTTCCTAACATTACTAATTGACTGATGTTTGATGATTTATTTTCATAAATGATACTGTAGCAGAAACAAACGCTTGAAATTGGACAGTTTTTACTTCATAAAGCCACATTCTTGTTCTGCGTCTAAATCACACCAGCGTTCCAGAAGAAATTTAAAAGCACAACCTTGAAGAAATCTCAGCAGCACCTCCTTGGAGCTCAGTTGTCGTGCAGAAAAATCAGGCATATCTACATGTTGGGGGCAGAAGCAGGCAGCTCTGTGGTGGAGAACACTCTCAGCACGGAGGTGGCAGAAAGGCAGGGCAATATTTGGCAAGAACATAGCGTCTCTGGGAACGCTTCGTGTTCCTTTGCTACCAGTGGAGCGGCTTTTGGTTGAGTGGGACAGATGAGAAGATCTCTAGATCTGTTTTTCCCTGCAGCTATTAGCACATTAGGCAAGTTTATTTTTAATGCAGCCCTCTTCAACAAGGGAATAAAAGTGCTTTATGTAAGGCATAAAAACACATAAAGACCCATTATAAAAGAAACAGAGGGTAACATATGAGAACACATATGTACACATATCCTGGAAACCTTTTCAGCGCTATGAATCACTAGATTGCTTTTGTAAAAGATATAAATCATGTCAAAGGCTGAGTAGCATCACTGGAATTAATGAGTGTTATTACTGCATGTACTGCAGGATGTTGGAGCTTGGGTAAGACCTCTATGAGTGGTTGGCAAATGATTGCTGGTGTATCAAATGACTGAAACTCAATTGTGCTACAAAAAATGAGCATAGTGTTAGTTCAGTCAGGACACAATGTCAAGCACAGCTCACATCCCAGCTACATCAGCTGATCTCAAACAGTTGAATCAACTGATGGAGCAGCTGATTGATGGAAGGGAGTCAGCTAATAGATCACATGATTCCTCTCTAAACAACCAGTTGGCTAATCTCATTCAGGGCGCCCTATTTAAACTGCTCTGGCCTGCCTTACTGTTGCTGCTTCCTCTACAAGCTGCTTGGCAACCTGCCTCCACCCAACCTTTTCATGTTGTGTCTGACTTATCAATGTCATTTCTGTATGTCATTGATGCTGCTCTGTTCTGTTCCCGGGGGTCTTTGCTGCTGCTTTCCCTGCCTCAGGCTTTCTATGTAGGGGCGTGGAGGGGCAGAGAGGTTTGCTGTCTCTGCCTCAGTCTTTCTTTGTATGCGCGTGAAAGGGCAGAGAGGTGTGCGCTCTCTGCCTGAAGGCTTTCTGTGCAGAGGGGCCCCAGAACAGAGCCATACATCCAAATATAATACTGCAAAGGAAATAAAGTTTTCTTTAACAAAAGTGGTCCTGACTGAACTGAACTTTTCTTAAACTTTGTTTTTTTTTCTTGTAAGTATTTAATTGTCTTACGTCTTTGGGCCACTAATATTCGGATGGCATTGTCTTAAAAGGAAAAATAACTCATTACAACACTAAGAAGTCATGAACATGCCAGTTTTGATTTGTGTTGGTAAGCAGTAGATTGGTCAAGAATCATAGACCCCCACATTGCATTAGAGTGCAATACAAACAAGACATAAATTCAAAACAGAACAGGCAGACCTGTGGGTATGTTTTAAGTTGATTCACGATATAATTGTCCTTGTGATGAATGTGGTCTGCATGTGTAGAGTCATGGCACCACACTGTGTGCTCCTCTGAAGCTCCCTCTCTGCACTGTTATCTCCTTGTGGGGGTAGACTGTTTTTCATTCAGGGTTTCTTCAATGTATAATAAATGTATTTCCCCCCGAACAATCACTTTTATCTGTATACACACGATCAGTACAGATGGCATAGCCCGCTCACTATTCCTCTTCTTCTGCTGCTTTTTGTTGCTCCTACATTTACTCTCTCTCCTCCCACTCTGCATCGTTCTCTCTCTGCAGAGGGGAGGCTGTAAAAGCAGACGCGGCTTCAAACGCTGTATTCAGTCTCAGAGAAAAAAGGGGTGGAAGGCTGGAAGGAAAAAAAAGAAAAGAATATAGCACTCTTAAGTCAGGGGAAAAAAAATGAGAATATACATGACTACACATCGACCAAAGCTGATTTAGCCAATCAACATTCAACTGCAATTCAGACAGTGTTTCATCACCACATTTAAATAGGGTTCAAACAGAGGGCCTTAAAAGTAAAACCTTGTTTTTAAAAAGCTGCATCAAACAATAAAACCGAAAAGGGCCTTTGAAACAATCTTCCAGGTGTGCCGTTAGATCTCAGTGTCAGCTCTTTGGGGCCCGAAAACTGCAACAAACAGGTCAAATGCTAAAAATAGAGACGTACAGCAGCTCTGTCAAGGTTTGGCACGACACAACAAACATGCCCCAACACCAAACACCACACGGCAAGTGGTGCTAAATGGCTAGAGCGATGTGCAATAACAGCGTTTGACATGCTGCGGGGCTCTGGAGTTCCACCGAGGGTAATGGCTTTAGAGGCGTACAGGATGTGGAGGTGCTGTTGCTGGTAATCCCGCTGGGAATTGGTGCCATTATGGAGATGTAGTCGGCAGCGCCCTTGCCCAGCTCTGCAACGTGGCGAGTGACCTCTAAGCGCAGGCAAGGCAATTAAAAGCAAATGAAAAACCACAGAGGAGAGCTGATTGGATTATTTTTGGTCATCTCCGCACTGAGGTTTTTTTTTGGCAGGATGAAATGAGGAGGGGAGCTGTATGGCACATAGCGGAAAACCTATTTTCGCCCCAATTACTGCCGCTTTTTCTGCCTGTGTCTTTTGCTACACATATGGGAGGGAGTGCACTGCGATATAGCTCTCAGAGTAAGCACAGACTCGTCCTCCTCGTCCTGGCTCAGTAAGCTTTGGACGACTGCAACATCAAACCGTCGACAGACTTCAAAGCTCTGCGTCGTCATCAGAGAGAGTTCCCTACCAGGTGTGCTGCCTCTGAAAGGCCCAGACAGAGTAAACAGTCTCTGTCTCATCTGTGCACTCTCTCATGGCTTCACCCAAACATCCCCTTTAACACACATTCTGCCTCGGCTGTTGCAAAGAAAATGAGGGCTTAAATTGATCCTGTTCCACAGTTTGGGCTGAAACAAAAGGCATGCCTCCATGCGAACACAACCCTATACTAGCAGTTCCTGTGACATTGGCAGAACAATCAGGGTCAACACTTACAGCCTCCCTCCTGTTCTCCATCTGTAGCTTTTGGCACCTTTTTTCCCTTATGTAGTTTTAAGAGTTCATCTATTGAATATGCATATGGTTTCTTTAGTTAGAGGTATGTCTTCAGGGCATTTATTCAAAGCTCCTCTGTACTTCAAAAGCATGCATATATATATATATATATATATGTGTTCTTTCCTTGGACAAACCTATTTGCATAGATTTCTATCTATGTATAAAGCATTGAATTCCTTTATAGCAGCATTTGTTGCGTTTCATTGGACTGGTAGTAGTATTACAATAAGCAGGAAGGTTGAGCGTGCAGGCTGTGAATAATTCATCATTTGAATGCTGATGAAAATTGGTGTGTTTGTCTGTTTTACTATAGAATTATGCTGCGGTTCAAACCCACGCACATCTGTTTTAAGACTATTGCTGCACAAATGTGTACCTCTAGTATCACAAGAGGTATGTTCTAAATGATGACTACCATATTTAACATGGGCGGTGACATCTTTCAATCGCTCTGTTGTTTGCATAATGCATGTCTTGAATGTCATTTCTGCTGAGGGAGAATGAGATCCTGATGAAGTGGCGACTGCATGAAGCAACATTTGGAATTCTCAAAGGAAGTCATAAATTATAAATTCTCTCAACCATCCAAGTGACATGTTTCTAAATTAAAAAAAGGTTTGGTTGGCTGGTTGGTGCATCTAAACACCCTTACACACTGGCCCAGAGGTACAAACTGGTGTCATTCCAGTAACAAATCATTTTCTGTTACCTTGAGGCTGCAGATGACCTTTGAGTCAGTCAGGAACAGAGCGACTCTTCCTGTAGAGCTGAAAGTGTAGCTTTCCTCAGGGACGATGGCCGTAAAGATTGCAGAAAATAGAATTAGAGAAGGAGCCCATTCAGCAGGAGAGAGTCATTTGGAGAATGTAAAAATCCATGTGGTGTCTGCCTGGTTAGTGGTACAGACATACGCCATAAAAGCAAAGCATTTGTTTCCTCTTTGCTAAAGAGCTTATAGCACTGTCATGGAAAAATGTTAAGTGGCTCAAGAAGATGTATTCTTGCCTCTCACTGTAGAAATGACCGACATAATTAAAGGTGAAAGGGAGGGCTTTATTCTACAACACATTCTCACCTGACCTTGTCATATATCGATGTTTGGTCATGGACTTTCCATGTCCAGATACAACATGCAAGGTACCAGGGGTGCATTGGTTGTTGACATTCTGGGACACCATGTTAAGTTCTGCCTGTTACATGCACTGTCTGATTTTTGAAATACACTTCCATTATCACAAGAAATGTACAACCCCCCCCCCCCCAGCTTGGCTTCCACTGCCTTAACTTTCGTTGTTGTCCTCCAGAAGTCATTGACCAAGTGCCAGATTATGAAAAATTCAGAATGAGGGACTGTTGTTGAATGTTTGACTAATGAATGGCTGGTAATGCACATGGAGGAAAAGTAACCTTTAAAAGTCCAGTGTGGGTGAGAGTGGGGAGATGTATTGGCAGAAATGTAATATAACATTCATAACTATGTTTTTACTCATAATCACCTGAAAATCACTGTATTTTTGTTACCTGAACTTTTTATTTACATCAGGAGTGGGTCCTCCACAGATACTGCTGTGTTTCTACAGCAGCCCAGAATGGACAAACCAAACACTGGCTCTACATAGGGCTATTTGGGTTTTTCCATTTTTTAAAAACTTATCTGGGGTTTCTTATGTAACTGGTTTGCTATGAACATTACAATTATTAAAGTTATTTTTTTTCTAGTAATGTGAGATATATTTATTTATGTTGTTAATCTTGTTTTCTAATGTTGAAAAAAATCAATAAAGGCAGTGTTTAATAAAGAAAATGCAAATTAAAATGTTACTTTTTTAAAAGTATTGTTTTAAAGTAGCATCAATCGTTGTTTCTGAAGGTACTAAAGCATAGTGTACTCTCCAGATGGTTAATTTAAAGTCTCACTCTCACTCTCAACATTCACCTGTATTTATTCATCAACAGATATTTGCAATATGTGAACATACAGGCAAAACTCAAAAAAAGACTGGCCTAAATATGCTGAAAATAATACATGGTGTGGTTAGCTGAGACACGAAGCTGCTACACAAATACGCCTGTTTGCAGAGGCGAGTGTTTGCAGATGGGAAGCCAGTGGGGGATCATGTCCTGGCACCTGCCCAGAGGGGGGGGGGGGGGGGGGGGGGGGGGGGGGGGGTTACCCTGAGGGGGGCTGGAATAAACATCTGCACCCTCCTGGTGAAGCTCCTCACTGGTTATCTACATCCCCAGACCAACAGCAGGAGCTGGCAGTGACCATAACCTATTGCATAACAGAATTAGGCATTGTTGGTCGGGTTGACACAGGGCACAAATGCATGAAAAAAAAAAAAACACTCAAGGGGTGGGAGAATAAAAGCTCAGATCAAAGATTCATAACACAGAAAAACTGTTTATAATTTGCACAGAAAAGTTGCGGTGTGTAAATCAGCCCTTCAGAATGAACTTGTTAAGTTGAAGGAGGAGAGTTTAAGCGTATGCATCAGGGCTGTAATTATACTTCTACAGCCCATCAGTGCTGTGCATATTATCCAGGGAAGTAGATGTGAGAAACTGATGAAGGACCGTCCCTCCCCAGTCACTTGTTCACTGCATAAATTTGAATATGGAGCCTCTCTTAGTCATTGTGACACCCAAATATTAAGCCTCAGAATTTGTTTTCATCTTTGAAATGTATTATAATGACCACAAACATCCATACATTTCTATCTTTGATCTACAAGTAGTAAAATAACACTATGTGGATTTCCTCTGGGTGGAATTTTAATAAAATTAGAGTTGCACGCAGCAATGGATTGGGCTCCCGCACCTTCCTGTACATCAAGGGTGCTGGTGGGATGCCGGTAGCCTGGTAAGACCATCATGATGACATGAGCTCAACATTTTGTTTTGCTCTCTGTATTAGTCTTTACTTGGTGCCACCCCAAACACTTTCAGTGGGCAGGAGCACTCATCTTGTCAGACAAACCCCTTTAGCCAGTTAGCGTAACAAAACACAGAGAACAGCTTCATCACCAACAGAGCCAGTTGATAAATAAAGCTTTTGCCAAATCCAGTCAGAAGAACTGTGAAGACGTCTTTTCTTCTGCGAAACTGTGAGTGCATACTTTTGTTCTTGTTTACATGTTGCTCAACCTGTTCTTATAGATCGGTTTGTATGATATCCTTTAAAAAAAAAAAAGTATGCACAATGCCTCCTGTGCTGGAAATGATGTATTACAAATTGTTTACAACTTCCTGTGTCCAGTATGTGACATTAGAGAACACTACTAATGCATCATGTTGCTCAGAGACATACAAGGCAGACTTCCTGTTGTCAGTAGGTGGCGCTATCACTTTGAATCAGTATGGGCCAGTAGATGTCGTCAGGCCTGGACTCTTATCCAGCATAATGGAATTTGGGGCTGACTGGACTATGTCAAGTTAAGTTACACCAGTTTTGTGTGTCATGTTGAAACCTAAAATTCACCCTGCCACAGCAACGCCATTCAACGGAATCAAAATATAAAACATGTAATTTCCTGTTGCCAGTATGTAGCGCTATAACTATAACTCAGTATTGGCATGTAGATACCTTTGGTGTGGGACTGTTATCAGATGTGACGGTTGCAGCAGATAGGACCATGTAAAGTGGAGTTACAAACAACTTTCTGTTCTGTAGAAAAACCTTGAAATTTGACACCTTGCCATGGCCACACCATTGGACGAAAACTCAAGTTTTTAATAACTTGTCATCTCAAAGATGTTTAGATAATACTACTTAAATTTGAAGTTGATGGGATTAAATCTGTAGGACAAGTTTGTTACAGAATGACCCCTGTAATTGGTAAAAAAAAACAAAAAAAAAAAAAAACATAAAAATTGCCATTGCAGTCAATTCAAAATGGCTGACTACTTGTTGGGTTTTGGGTATGGCTCCAAGGTACTTTTCTTAATATGTCTCCACATGTTACATATTAGGGCTGCACGATAATATCGTCATCGATATTGGCCGATATTGGCTTTGAAGGCCAACATGCTTTTTCTTATGTTGCACAATTAATACATATGACATGCTTTGAGAAGTACTGTATGTCATATCTCCAGCTGCTGGAGGGCCATCACAATAAGAGTATACATGTATATTATGATGTTAATTCCACAACACAAGTGGCTTGATGATCATTAAAACTAGGCGGGGGAAAAAGTGGATATATTGATATTGGTTATCAGCTAAATAAGTTGTTATATATGGGTTTATCAAATATTTGAAAACAATCCAATACTGTGTATCCCTATTAAAATTGTGTTTGTCCACATCAAATTTCAAAGTCAAAGCCCCCAATTTTAAAACTGTTGGGGGTGTTTTCCACACTCAAGCATGAGACCTATAAAATATCAAAAATGTTCACAAGTTCTAGTAAGTGTTCCAGGTCTGGTGAGTTTTACCCTTAAAAATGTGATTCATTTGAGAGAATAATTATAGGCCCTAAAAACAAACCACTAATGACAACAACAACAACAGCAACAGCAACAACAACAACAACAACAACAACAACAACAACAACAACAGCAACAGCAACAACAACAACAACAAAGAAAAGGAGACACTGGAAGGAGGCAATATAATGGGAACTGTAATTGGCATCTGGGCTTTGTTTGGATGTGAATTAATCAGTTGAAGGAGGCATGTTTTTTGGTATTTTTCAGGGTAGACACTCATCTCTGTCTCACTGTAATTTGAACCATATATGAACTATGTGTAAACTGGATATATTACACAGCCCGGATGTGAACAGATCTGCCTTGTATTTCTTGAAAAAAAAAAAAAAAAAAATCAATACCCTGAACAACAAGCGTCTTGTGTGAGGCGGCAGTGCATGAAGGAACATCCTCTCCTATTTGAAGAAAACCTTCTGGATAAACACACATCTGCTTTGGCTTTATTTATTTTAATCCTGGAAATGCACATTTTATGGTCACAGTTGAAGTGATTTTGGGACAAGGCAGAAATTCCAAAAGTGTCATTTAGGAGCTTATTCATGGATGGTATTAAAGGGTAACACATTTCTGGCAGGTGTCTAGTCACAGTGTGTCTCATGCTGCCTGCAAACTTTGACATAAAGTGATTGTTGCTCTGCAGGAATTTGAGTCAGAGGTTTTTGACCATGACAGGCTTCTGATGTTGTTGTTATCAATGTAAATGGACCTTGCCATGCTGTTCATACAAATACAAAAAAAAAAAAACTTCCTTTGACTGTTTTGGTCTTTGTGATGAACTGAAACATTTCCCACACATGGGGAAGGAGTCTAAAAGCAATCTTTACAATTTGGTCTCTGCCTAAACATGGACATCAGTTCTGCAATGTCCAATCCATTTCTTATTTAAAGGACAGTGTCTAAAATTGACTGGGATTTAGTGGCATCTAGTGGTGAGGACTGCAGATTACAACCAGCTGAAACTTTTCCTGATTAGGATTCCTTCAGTTTTCACTGTTCAGGTTATTGCCAAGAGTTTAATTATCCACAGAGGTCTCTTTGTCCCCTAAACAAACGGACCAATTGATTTTAACAAAATCAGTGTTTTTCTGAGGCTGTTTGACATGTGAGAGACAGGCCGCTAGCCTAGCACCTGCTACTGTGTGCTCACCTTTTATCTCTAAGAACGTAGGATTCAGTCATCCAGGGGGATTTTCCTGGGAGCTGAATTATCCGCAAAGGTCTCTTCCTGGTCTCTTCCTCTCCAAAACAAATGGACCACATGGTTAAGACCAGTAAAAACACTGAATAAAGCAGTTTCACGTTGAAGAAATCTATGTCTTTTTGATGCTCTTGTCATTGAAGAGTGGCTAACTATGGTAGCCAACGTGAAAGCGCCAAAGCCCCTATCTAGAACAAGTGTTTGGTGGTTCTTCTGGACTACTGTAGAAACATGGCAGTGCAACATGGCGATATCTGTGGACAAGGACCTGCTCCCCATGTAGATATAAACAGTTCATTCTACGGTAATGAAAACACAACAATTCTTATTTTCAGGTGATTACACACTAAAGAAAATACTTAGGGAGGGGTCCAGTTTGGTGACCTCAGAATTGCGTTTCTGCTTTTTGCAGATGATGTGGTGTTGTTGGCTTCAACGCATGACCTCCAGCAGGCACTGGGGTGGTATGCAGCCGAGTGTGAAGCGGTCGAGCTGAGAGTCAGCACCTCGAAATCTGAGGCCATGGTTCTCTGCTGGAAACCAGTGGATTGCCCCCTCTAGGGTGGGTGAGGGTTATTGCTTCAAGCGAAGGAAGCCTGAGAGTAAAATGGAGTGTGAGATGGATCAGTGGTTTAGCGCTGCGTCTGCAGTGATGACTGTGCTTTGTACCGTGGTGAAGAGGGAGCTGAGCATGAGGGAGCTTACTGGTCATTAACTGATCCATCTACACCCCAATTGTCACCTATTTGCATGAGCTTTCTGTCAATAGTGACCCATAGAAGGAGATCAGAGAAACAAGCGGCCAAAATTAGTTTCCTCAGAAGGGTGTCTGGGCTCAGCCTTAGAGATAGGGTGAGGAGTCAGACAACTGAAGGGAGCTCGGAGTAAAGTTGCTGCTCCCTTGCTTTGAAAGGGGCCAGGTGAGGTGGTTCGGGCATCTGATCAGGATCCCCCTGGGTGCCTCCAGTTAGAGATGTTCCGGGCACGTCCCACTGGTAGGAGGCCCCGGGGCAGACCCAGAACAAGCTGAGGGATTACATATCTCATCTGGCCTGGGAATGCTTCGGGGTCCCCCAGGAGGAGCTAGAAACATCACTAGGGAGAGGCACCTCTGGGGTGCTCTGCTGAGCCTGCTGCCCCCGCTACTCAGCCCCGGATAAGTGGATGGAAATAGATGGAAACTGAACTCTTATTATGTTATGTTACATTTCTGCCGATATTTTTCTCTTAAATCCTAAACACTGAACCTTTATGCTAAAAACATCAGCAAGTTTTGCTTAACTTCCTCATTACAAATATTATAAATAACCAAAACAAACATCTGACTTTGACTAATTTTAGAGCCCATTCCTGTCCAATGAAAATCATGTTTCTCTAAATTTGGGGATTTGCACTCATCTATGGAACTGAAGGATTGAATGTTTTCTTATGGGCTGTTTCTACTTGTTCAGATAAACAAGCCATTAAAAATTTGGTCATTTAGAAAACACAATGTCACAAAACTGTCTTTTTTTGTCCGTCTTTCAAGAAATTTAAATTTTCAGCCATACAGTCGAGGGTAATCCGATATTATTAAGTGTTTTAAAGTTTGACAAGCTAGTCACTGTTCAAAAACCAGTTCAGTTGCCAGAAGAAAACGCTGGCATGTACATTTCTGCAAACCATGAATATGTTGGGTATGAGACTAGGTGAGATGGCTGCTGAGCGGTAGACGTCTGTTGGAGACCAGTGATATATCCAACTGTGTTTGCGGCATCAAACACAATGTTTCACTAACCCTAACCAAGTAGTTTTTAATCATCATAACATTAATCAGTGTCACAACATAAACTCGTAACTTAAAGGAAAATAAAGTTTCAACAAATCTGCTACATATTAAACATTCAAATTTAACATCCATGGTTAAAAGAAATGTGCAATGCCAACATTTACTCTGGCGATAGGGTAGCAAGTTGTGACAGAGGTCAGGGCTAAAACCTTCAAAGTAAACAGATGCAAAAGCTGAAACGTGAAAATAGAGCACACACTGCTGTATTCTACTGGGATTCATTCTCTCCTAAATAGAGTGTAATAACACTGTGTTCTACTGTCAGGCTGGGACTCTGGGGACAATAAACATTTGCACAAATATAAGAACACAGAAACACATTGTATTTTAGGCCTAATCAGTGGAGGTCTTATTAGGACATGCTTGCAATATTGGTTGCAATCAAATATAATATGAAATACGGTGTGAGTTAAAATGAAGATATTACTGCAGTATATTAGATTTTCCATTTCTCCATCGAATAAATTGAGTTTTTTTTTTTATGAACACAAAATTGCAAACAACAATTTCTAATGTAAGGCAGAGAGAGAAAAGGAGAGAGAGATAACAACAGGAAAAAATGAAACTTTTAATCACTCCATTTCCAGTTGTACTCCATAATCCAGTTGACTTTATTGGTAAATGTTAATGATGCAAAATTAAGCTTTGTGCTGACACTGGCTGCTCTCCATGAAATTAATTGATTAAAGTGTTCCTGGCCAAGTGCCATTCTGGTTTACTGATAACAGAAATTAAAATTAGGTGATTAAATCACCAGACTAATACACAGAAGTCATCTGGAAAATCCCAACAGGTAGTTAGTTTCAGACTAGTCTATCATGATGGAGGTGAACTGTTTTAGCCACTCGGGATTCCATTGCTTTTATACATTGTTCTATTTTTATTTATTTTGTACATTATTCTATTGTAGTTCTGTCAGAAGTTCATTACTGAAACTCTTATCAACCCCATGATGGTCATTTTGTGCAACACATTTTCACTCCCACTTTCAGATACGATGTGAAAGGTACCCTGGTTGCGTTGTTGGTTCAGGGACACTGTGTCAAATTCAGCCTGTTACATGCATTGTCTGTTTTTAAAATACAGCATAGAGTCTCTATGAAAATTAATGCACTGTATCGGTACAACACCACCAATTGACTTTTTTTTTGCTTCAACAAAAAATACACGTGGTTACATTTAGCCAAAACACACGCATTGTTGGGTTTATAGAACAAAAGCACGCGGCTGGGTTTAGGAATGAAGAAATAGGTTTGGCTTAACAATCTTACAGGAAGTGAACACCGGCCTCCTGGGTAAAAGTCAGTGGTTGTTGAATCCATCCACCACCCCTCCAGTCCTCCCTACTCGAGTTCCGCTGCCTTAACTTTTGTTGTTGTTATGCCGCATTTGTCCCTGACGCCACAGGGTACCATTAAACAATAACGGTGGCCGACAGCTGAGGACAGCGTCTGACGTCTGAAGTCACTCACCAAGTGCTGGATTTCTTCGACTCCAGAGTGAGACCAGGTTGTTTTGTGCCATGAGTTTGGTAAAACAGCGTTCATGGCCCCTGGACCTTCTCCCTTGTTACAGTCTGTGAGATGTTTCCTTTGTTGTGTTATAAAATTGACCCTAATTCGACCTGCTGGCTCCTGCAGGTTAAAAATAACGACTGGGAGACACTGAGTGAGATAAAGAAAAGCTAATTTCCATCATTGATGGTGATTTCTGTTTCACTCTCTTGACAGCTGGATGAGAATTGAGAGGCAGAGGCCCATAAATCAATCCACTGGGGAGTGTGCCTCAAGACAATACTTTCATGGCACACTGCGGTCGCAATGCTAAATTGGTTGGATAAGGACAAAGGCACAAGGAAGATTCAATACTTTCATGTAGCCTGGAGTCGAGCACAATGCCAACGACACAAGCCCGTGCAGAGCAAAATCACTCGCAGTGAATGGAAGTCAATATTCAGGACTTTCACTGGCACGCAGGGTGCAAGATAACAGGCCCTCAGCTTCAGATGAAGCCGTTTATGAATCACAACCACAAATCAAGAGAAACAGCTGTTACCAGGGGGAAAAAAAATCTAAGTAAAACAGCCATCAGTAATTACACTGATCTAACAGGTGAGTATGTACCTGCAAATGGAGACATTTTCTTGAAGAGCGTCCAAATCTGTTGACTGTGAGAGTTTATGTATCATCTTTGTGCAAAGTTAGAAATAAAGTCAAAAATGCAAAGTAAAGATCTCAGCCATGAGACTCATAATCCATAATTACAAGATATTAAGTCATCATTATGAGGCATGGAGTTCATAATTACAAGAAACTGTCCGTTTTTCTTCCTCCCCTGAAACGAACGCACTTTTGTTTATGAGAGCTGCTACCACATGACCACGTCCAAGATCTTTGCACAACTGGATATTAAATACTTGGTCCAAATGATTCTGACTGTACAGAGGCCAATGGGAAACATAAAAGTTTTTACTACAAAAACAAAATGTTTTTAGATCAACAAGGTTGGGTGTCCACAACAAATGTGTTGCCTTAAATGCATCATGGTGGCAATTTGAAAAAAAAAATACAAGGGAAAAAAGACTTATTTTTACAGTCATTGCTTAAAATGTATGTTTCGGGGTCTCTTTCTCTGTTAGCAGATTTTTTTGGCATATCCCCCTCAGCAGTGGTTGTTTGCGCTTGTTCCACCCAGGCTCCATTGTGTTAAATAAAGATCATGGTGAGCCGTAACCAAACCCAAAAGCTCTAAAACATCCTTTCAGAAATAGGTTGGTGATCACACTGTCTATTGCATCCATGTTTTTCTTCAGGCTGTGATCATGATATTTAAGGTTTAGGCGTGGTATAAAAGCAGAACAGATGTAGGATACAAACGTGCAAGACTTGTAGAGAAACAGCAATACTTTTCTTGTCTTTGTATCCGAAGCTTTGGGCAAAACACTACAATTCCCATTTGAGTCCCAGGTTGGAAGGGTTAAAGAGCCTTTGCCTCAGGGGCCGAGCCAGCGCAGTGATGCAGCCTGAAGGTTAGAGGAGCTGCTGGTGGACTGTGAAGTCACAGGTATTTTAGTACAGCTGCTCAGAAGGCAGGTTTGTATACAGCTCAGTCACCAGAAAGAAAATAGGCATTGTATATTTCTTAAAACAATGAAAATGTTAAATTTGTACATTTCATATGTAGCATATCACCGTCTCTAAAATGATGCAGTGTAAAACTGAATTTGTCATCGGGGGGTGGAGTGGATAGAGGATAGTGGATGGCATGACACCGAGGCAAGGAGCCTGCCAAGCTGCAGACCCCTGTTTGAGACCAACAAACAAGTGAGTCATTGTGGTTTCCAGCAGCTCTGCAATCACCAAATGTGGGTGTTTTTTAGGGACCTTCTACTGTTTTTCCAGCAGGGATGGTGCCACAAAAAGTGGTTGTTTTCACCTAGACATAGACGACTTCTCCAGCTGTGATTGTGGCACCAAAACCAAGTACTTTTTAAGTCCAAACCTGATCTTTCTCTAACCATAACCTATTGGTTTTCGTGCTGCAGAGTTTCAAGTTTTAATGTATCAGCTAATAAACAATTGAAGCTCTGTGTAAGTTCAATCAGGAAGACTTTCTTTATACTTCATCCATTCACAGTTCTCTCCATCCCACTCCCACTGCTTCCTCCAATCAGCTGACTACTGGTGTTCACTCCTCTAGTTATCCAATCCAAATTTAAAAGTCAATAGAACTTTAAAGGGTGAATGCAGCTTTAATGTGCTTTTATTTATCTCACTTTCCCAAGATTCAAGCTCAGGCACTGCTACACTCACACATGAAATGCTCCAATAAATATATCTTCCACAGCCATTGCAAAGAGGCAGTCTATTTCAGGTGTCAGGCCTTTCATTTGCTCAGCTGTGCTGCTGCTGCCAATACTCTGGTTATGTCCCTTCAGGATGGCCTGTGGAGGAATAAGTGTTTCGTCTCAACATGGTAATTTGCTTCTTGTGCTCTTGTGACAGGCATATAGTGAGCTGATGCCTCGGCTCTATTCAGTTCCATCCTATCTGTGGCTGTGGTTGCTTTGCTTGTGGTCGATGACCTGGTGCTGGCTGCTAATTTATTTGACAGTTTTTTATTGTCACCTCCCATCGCTGCAGAATATGATGTGTACTCAACAAGAGGAAATAAATGAATCCCTCTCACAAGCGTTGGCTTTTTGTGTGTTTGATACATGACAACTCTATCACCAGAAAGAGTGTTGGCATTTTACATTTCACCAAACCACGAATATGTTAAATGTCATTCAGGAGAGACTTGTTCTTAGTGAGAAGAATAATTATTAACTTGTGCATATTAGTTTATAAGAAGTCTTTGGCGATTAGACCGCATCGAGATGTTATATATTTAAAGAGGGTGATGAAGTCTTAGTAGAAGAAGGAACCCCCTCTCAGGGTCTAGATGCTGGTGATGGTAGAAGTGGTGAAGACGAGATGAGATAAATAGAGTGTTGGTGACCTGGATGAGAATAGGAATGGGCTTTTGTTGTGCTTGTCCTGTCTAAAATAACAGCTGACAGCAGCAGAGGAGAGAGCAGATTTAAAATTTGACAGTAGCATCCTAATTGGCTGAATTCTTCCTTTTTCACAGGAAGTGTACCGTTGCTGCTTGTAACATGCATCGTCTATTTCAAAATTATCTTACAACGTAGATAAAACAAAGTTTTTCTTCAAAAATTAATTTCCTTAAGTTTAGAAGAAACATCATAGTCTGGCTTAAAATAAGTATGGTCATGTCATAGTAATGTCACGCAACATATGTCACTACTGTAGCATGCTACACGTACTAGCCCGCTACTTTGCTTTTTAAATAACCGACTTTTGGTTTTACATGCGAAACTAACAGTAGGCTCCTGTGTGAAAATCTGGAGTTTGTTTGATCCGTTTATGACCTTTCCAGCTCACCCTATAGGGGCTTCCTTGCATTTTATACTAAGTAGTTGCAGGTAGCGGCCAGTGTTTTTCATAATGCGGCGAAAGGTGGCTTTGTGCTTCAGCGTCTCAAGCAGATGTCCAATCACAAAGTTGTGGTATTTGACGAGTTCAGATATTGCCTGCTGCGTTAATAACTGCTGCCACCCAGTGTGTACCCTACCACTGCAAAGGATGCCTCTGTGCATTGGTATCTTCCACGAGATCGCTGACAAAACAGCCGTATAGTTGAGAATGAAATTATGTACTTAAGGTAAAGTTACGTTGGTCAGGGTTAGGCAAGTTAAGTTACATAGCTCAATGTTTACTTGGCTTCACACAGAATACAAAGACCAGTCTCATGGGGGAAAGTCCTGTGTTGTGTGACCCATCCACCACCTCAACCTACCTCTGTATGCAGACTGTCGGTCTTCATACTACTTCCTTCTGTACTCCCCTTGGCGCACTGGTCTTGTGATCGCACTCTTCCTGATTACCAGTGTTTTATATAAATTACTGGCTCATGATATTATGATTTATTTAAGAATTCTTAAACATAACTTTCCGTAGATAAACATACAAACAGTGCACGAGAGCAGCCTGACAGGCACAGAGCTGAAGAGGTTAAAATAGATGGGGGGGCTGTCTGATGCAGCTACTCTTTGTGATTGAAGCTAATGAGCCAGCTAGTGTACTTTTACATCCAGAACTTGCCAGGTGCATCTTTAAAAAATAAGTCCAAACATCAACATCGAAGCCTCTGGTTCCATCCCCTCTCCCACCCCTCAGTTCGGCTCCTTGTTACTCCTCAGTTGTTGCCCTCGCCAGGCTTTTCTGCCTTCAGGCCTTGTGATGACAGTCGACAGGCAGCGTGACCGCTGATGTGGAGTAGCTGGCTGCCTTTTTTTTTAAGTGTCATGTGGAGGAGAGTGGGGTTTGAGTATCCTTCCAGAACAACTGAGGCTGTTATTGCTGCCCTCTGAAAGCCCATGAGTCCATGCGGTACTTTGTGAAAGTTTGTGGCAGGCGGCTCAACAGATCCCTGCGTTCTTAGCTGAAACCCATGAGAGCTAATTCTGATTTATCTGTTTTCACACCTCATTACTTTTTTATACTTCTATGCTCTGAGGGAGAAACACTCACTCTTTCTTCCCTCTCTATTCTATTTTGACGGAAAGACAAAGAAAAGGCAAAAATAGTCCATCTTATCCTGGAGGCTATGCCAATTAGGAATTCAGGAAACTATGGAGGCAAAAATAAGAGTTCTAAGACGTCTTTGGGTGTGAGGACCATCCACCTCAGCACTTTCTCAACCCAGATGTCTCCTGGAGGCATGAGCTCACATTCCCCGTGAGGCTTGGAGTTCACCTTGACAGTAACACATATCTCACAGGCGCAGTTACACAGGTTAGGATGAATTTAAGATGGATTACTTGGAGAATCACCAAGCCTGCTTTTGTTTTTGATGAGTGAAACTGAAAGCTTATTGCGATTGATTTTTAATTTAGAATTGAAATCACGACACCCCTATGACTCACAGTGTTTTAGAACCAACATGATTTAAAAAGAGATGACAAATTAACTCAAAACATTTGATGGCTTTGCGTATATGTGTGACGTCAACAAGACAATCTCTGAGATGAAGTGAGGGATGCTGGCCTTGCTTTAGTCCCAGTGGACCAAAGACTTATAGGAGACTCAGGATATTGATCCAAACTCATAATATCAGAAGGCCTTTCTTGTATCCTCGTATAATCTAGCATGCTATAAAACTTCTGAAGCATTAAATTGAAACAGGGATGAACCATCTGGTGGCCCGAATAAATCAATGGGGTCTTTTGCATTTTGTAAAGTGATGCAGTGAATTTAAAATCAAAGATTTGATTTATATTAGCCCTGTGACAGTCTGGTGACCTCTCGCCCGATGTCAGCTGGGATAGGCTCCAGTTTCCCTGCGACCCCGACCAGGATAAGCGGTCACAGAAAATGAATTAATTAATGAAGATGTTATTTGTACAGGTTAGGTGTTGCTTTAGAGTTGCACACTTACCAATGACCTGACCAGTGCACAGAAACAGATTTGTGTTGCCACTGAGCAGCACCACTGCAGCATAACCATACTGTTATTTGTTAATGAAGGCAGGAACATTTCTCATTGTGTATTTCTCAAAGTGTTCCATTGTGCACTCAGAAGACAATAAAAGCCTAGAGGAGAAGAGAGCATTGATATATGTTCTGTGACCAAAGATCTTCTATACTATAAGATACTTCCAATGTGCCGTTCTGCAACGTCCCAAAAACCTGCCAGCTAACACCAAAGCAACTGCGACAGAGTATCATCTCTAGTCAACAACTCTCTGTACTTCTGTTCTGATTTACAGCTTTTTAGGTTTACTTTGTGGCTGAATATAATTTGTAGCTTCTTAGAATATGAATAAGGATAGTGATAGTGAGATACTGGCTACAGCTGCATTTGTCTTAGTGATAAAATGGTGAGAAACAAAACTAGCATCAGTTGGACTGTATTCATAATAAATACGACACAATAATCAAATAACCAGCGACAATTAATCAGTCAACACATAGCAAGCAGCAGCAGTGACCCACCATCTGACACTCACTACAAGCTGATTGGCTGTTGAAACAGGTGACATGCTTTATGTTCTAAAACCAGCCGCCAGCGATTTGACCACTTAGGTTGCAGGTGACACCATCAGCTGGCTTGAGTACAGCTCAGACCGGCCAGTTCACACCATTGCAAGTTTTCTTTGCAACGTTCTGAAATGGTTTTGTCATGTGGCGAATCTTTAGTCTGAACTGGGCTTTATGGGCAGAATTTTCTAATATCAATTATTTTAGAAAATTCTACAAAATCACTGTTTAGATATAGTGGCAAAATTATACATGGCGATGACGCATCGTAAAATAACTTGAAGTTCTTTTGGTTTTTACACGGTACTAAAATAATGTTCTCCTGTAGGAAAGTGTTGTGTTCAACTAATTCACCACCCCAACCAGCCAGGATTCAAACTATGGTCTAGTCCACATCTACGCAGGTATATTTTAAAACTAAGCCTTTTTTAAATACATTTTGACCTTTTTTTCACATGCAAACTGCCTTTTAATTCACAGAGCTCTGATTTTTTGTGAAACTCGCCACAGGGTGAAGATTTTCAGAAACTCTTTTTTCAGTGTTGATGTGTAGACAGGGAAAGTCGAGATTTTGGCTTTTGATGTCAGACTGTGTGCTGTTATCTCTTTTGTGAGGTGTCACAGATGAAGTAACATTTTGAGTTGTAGCTAACATGGCCAAAATAGTGCTTGCTTTCACTGTATTGAGGAACAGAGGCATCAGACTGAGTTACAGAGGCCTTGCTGCGGACATCACCAGTTTTGGATGAGACATGCTTTTGACAGCTCTTCAACGTACGTTTGATTTTTTTTTTTCTGAAAAGCTTGTGTGGGCAGAATTTTTTCCTTTTATTTGATAACAAAAGGAGGAAAAACTTTCTAGAAATATCAGTGTATGTGTGGACTAGACCTGGCATTTGCACACACCCATCCACAACCACAACCTCCTCTTACTTTCATATTCCCTACATTAAATGCACACAACATTCTGTATTGGTATCAGACGTTGGCAATGGACATAAATCATGCCCTGCAGAATCATCCAACATGGAGAGAAATCCTATGGAAACAAGGCCATGGATCACTGGACAGTTAATTGGATTTTATCTAATTTAATACCCGTACAATTCAAGATGTCTCTCTGCTTCCATGACTAATTACAGATGGGAGGTAATGATGGTTGATGATGGTCTGGCAGATGCAAAAGCCATGAAGGAGAACACACAGGAGCTATATGTGACATTCAGAGCATGATTTAGAGTCTAAACCAGGGTTGTCTGTACACGGCTCTCAACATGAAGGCGGCTGAGCCAGTAGCTAACAGTGCTAACAATGGAACTGGTGTTGACAGAGCTAATGGTGTTAACCCAGGGGGAAACAAGGTGTTGGTTTTACGGATCCATGACAACACCATCCCACCACCATGAGTTGGGATGGCGCTATCAGTGGTAACTGCCATATAAGCACAATGCAGAGTGGTGGCGATTATCAAGCTAATGGGATACACAAAGAATAAAGAGCAGAAAAGCTCAAACAACAACACACACAGAGGAGGTGTGACTTCATTCTCTGTCTAGGACACCATTACACCACTATAGCTTTACATAGCAGTTATTTGCTGATATATCAATGTACTGACTGTCACATACAGCTGCTTTGATAATATGTGACATCTGTCTCCAAGCAGAGCCATGCAACCAGGGCTATACTGACTGAAGCCAAGCAGAAGTTTTGGAAGTTGCTAAAATGCCTGACATTGCTCACTTATACTGCTGGTATGATCACATTTGAGCTCCCTGTGTCACTGACAGAAACCCAGGCAGCTATAAACTCTACCTAGCAGTCTACATTACACCAGTGTGTCAGTTTATCCTCTTGTTTTTGTTGACTGCTCCATTAAAACAGTCAGAGACTTGATATCCACAAGGGCAACAATGAAAAAATAGCCAGAAAGTTAACAATAGCTAACAGGGAAAGGTCGCCAAGGTCCAGACCTCAGAGACCTCACTGTGCCCAAGATCCTTCTCCAGACATACAATGTCGCCTCTTTCCGAGCAGCCTCTGCCTCATCCAAATATGCAATTAACAGGGGTCATCATCCATGGCCAGGAGTGTCAGTCAACAGTGCAGGGCTGTTACAAATAAATTAGTCCTCTAGGTACCTCCACCTTCCCCACATCAAACATCACACAACTAATTGTGCATTTGAAAGACAATGAAAAGACAATGCAAGCTGAATGTTGTCTTTCAGAAAGTAAAAGAGCGTAATTGGAATGCAAAACAGAAGCCCCGGGAGAGCCATCTCCACCTGAGTGCCGTCCTGGTGGTATATTTATTAACCTTTATCACATCAACAGATGATGAACATGAACTTCTCTGATGACCTTTCAGCACTATCTGTTAGCTAGCTATGCAGGAGGAAGTTGAGGGGCAACAGAGTTCACCAGCAGCTTTGAGAACGGCAGTGAGAAGGTCACGAGTTGACTGTCAGAAAGTCTGAAAGTTTTCAGCGGCTCGGGTGTCAGGTGTGGATAACGGCATGTCAGATGTCCCCTCGCACATCGTCACAGCTTTTTTGCTTCCCATCTGAAATTAATGAGCCTCTGAGAGAATAAAAGGCGGGAAGAGATTGATGCGCCGCTGTCCTTCATGTATCACTGCCTCCCATGCCCGAGTGATAATCCTGCCCATCAAAAGCAGAGCCGGACAACAGAGCAGCTTCACACGACTTTTAAATGAGAGCTCTTCCTCTCTTGCTGTGTCTTTGATGCCTGAACAACTCCTCAGTCAGTCTGTTGAAACGAATCAGACATCCCTTGGTGAACTGGGCTTCTGCTGTATTACTAATAACTGGGCATGACTGATTTTAGGTCAGACATATGCTCTTTCACATGGTCTCTGTAACATGTTCAAAATACCCGTGCAATACTTTACTACAGACAGTGAGGCATCAGTGAGGCTGGAGACGTGAGAGCTTTATTCCAGAAACACGCTTGTGACTGAATCCTACCTGCTGAACTCTCCCTCAATGCGTACGTGAACAAGCATCTCTTTAATTCTTCATTTAGGGCTGCTCTTGTCAATTTAATTGTATTACTTTTAGGATTATGACATGGGATCAGCCGTTGTTCCTATGGTGAGAGTGATGACACTGAACCTCGTGTCAGAGCTACTTTGGGTGTTGCATGCTGCTCAGATTCTAAGCCAAACATCAATCACTTTAAACTGCAGCTAATTTCTTGATTGAATGTGCAACCAATGAGATGACAGCATGCAACCCTGTCACCAGAATTATTGTTGGCTCGTTGTTTTTGCATACCATGGAAACGTTACATTTAAGCATCACATAGCGGATACTTTGAAACCTCATGTTTCAACAACACTGTGGTTAAAGTGTGCTTAGGTTTAGGCACAGAAGCCACTTGGTTATGGTTAGTAAAGGTCATGATTTGGCTTAAAATAACTGGTTTTGCTGGCACAATCCCAGCTGAAAATGCACCAACGTTTCAGTAAAAAACAACCACTTTTCATAGCACTACTCTGGCAGAAAACAGTGCCGTCTTTGATGTCACCATCCCAAATGGAAAATGAGCAATTTCTTGGTAAAGAACAACCGATTTTGGGAGCCCTATCATGACTAGAAATGCGGCAATGTCTCAGTAAAAAAAATTGCTGCTTTTAGTGGCACTAAAAAACAGGGTCCAGCTCATTCTCATTCCAGACTTGTTAAATACTGATTTCAGTGTCAGACACCAACATCAAAAGCCACCTTTCATAGCAGTATGATACGCCACCTGTTGGCCAGGTGGCTGGATGGCCAGGAGGCCGAAAGGCACCTGTCTCAGAAGTATGACACACCAACAGGTGGTGTCAGTGATATGATTTGCTGCTTGATGGCGTTCCTTTAAACCACTGCCAGTAACCCCTGACCAGTGTTTGCTTTCTGTATGAATTGAGAGCCAAACCATGGTATTTTTTTTTTAAACCTAACCATGTGTTGCACAAGGAAATAAACTTAAATATGACATGTTTTAATAACATACGTTTATTTTGAAAAAGACTGTATGCATAAAAGATCAGAAACAGTAAGTTTCCTGTATAAAAGGGAGGTGTATTTAGAAAGAGACACAATGCATGTAACAGACGTGAATTGACACGCTGTCCCAGAATGTCAACGACAAAAAGCAGGAGGACACCCTGTGTGTCATATGTAGATGTGAATGGTGAGGACACATTGTCAAGTCACGAAATCACCCACATTTGGTGACTAAAAAGCCGCTGGAAACTAAGTGATGATTAGAAAAACACAACTGTTTCTGTTTTTTTTGCTGGTCTCAAAACGTGGCCTGCAGCTTGGCAGACTTCTTGCCTAGATGCCACATCATCCACCATCTTCTCCTCCTCCTGATGATGATGTCAGCTCAAATACTGTGTTACTTTATAAACGCTGATATCATATGTATAAAAAAGGTACAGATGTCAAGTGGATATACGTGAGATGAGTTTTCATTACAGTAGCTATTGTATAAATGAGATTATTGATACAACTGCTACTGAGAACTAAGATTTGGGTTGATTTGATTTGGGACATCAGCAATGACTTCACCTCATCTCTGGCATTCATTTTAGGTTGGGTCACTTTTCTTAAAAGGAAAAGAGGAGGACCAAGAATTATACACCCGCCTCAGGAAGCTGTCCATAATGAGACAACATATATTTTAAGAGTCTTGCTACATTAATTTCCCATTCTCCCCTCAATCATCTCTCCCTGCCTGTGTTTGCAGTGAGCATGCTCCATAGGGAATCAATTAAATTATGCATGGGGACAAATTGATACTCTGAGCTAAAGGTGGTCCTTATCATTAATTTCCCTCTTCTTCATTATCCTGTTATGATTCAAATGAATTATTGAAAATTCAATATCGTCACTGCGCACCGAAATGTCTCAGAGCACAGTGTCAGCCCTTCATTTTTAGGCATTATGGTTATGGGATGTCACGGGTGAAGCAGGCTGAGAAGAATGAGGCTTTAAAAGATGGATCCAGAGTTCTGCTTTTATCTGTCTCATTACTAATTCTTTCAAATCTTGTCTTTTAATTGCTGCTGCCGTCGCCACTGTAGTGGGGGACGCTGATCAAATGATAGACTCTTGATTAAAAGATTTCACACACTGATGTTTTCAAGGCTTTTTCTTGGCATGTTTGCCAGCCCGATAAAAAAAGCACTTTCATTTGGTGCTTTTGTGATCCGTTATTTCACGTCACTTTATTTCAAATACTCATCCACTTGTTGAACTACATGACGTTGATTCAGATTGTTGGGAATACACTGTGAAACCTATTGGGAAGATATATTCCAACAACACAGGTCTTTTACTGCAGAAAATGTTTTCAATTTACATTTGCATACAGTGTGAAATGTTTTCCTCCAAAATAAGAGTTCCGTCATGCCAGATTGATAAGAAAATCATTTCGGTGATTAAATATGCAATTTCTCTTAACTGTGCCCGTCACAAAAATGGACTATTTTGCTTAAAAAGGGCCTATTATACTAATTTTCAGGTTCATACTTGTCATTTGGGTTTCTACCAGAACATGTGTACATGCTTAAGTGGCCAATAAATTCTTTATTTTCCTCATACTGACTGCTTTCAAACACCTGTATTTACCCTCTGTCTGAAACACTTCAACTGTCTTTTTAAGCCCTGCTCCACAAAAAGCTGTCTGCTCTGATTGGTCAGCGTTTCCAGGTCACCATCTTGGATTCCCCATGTTGGTGTTACTACCAGGCCTCAATGAGGTTTGCTGGACTTTGGAGCCAATTTGACATACTGGCCAAAACATACATCTACAACTTCGCAGTGTGTCACGTGATGCCATGGGTCTCAAGAGGATTTTTTTTCCCATAGACTTGCATTGGGAAATAAGTGAATACAATTAATCAGTGACTACATTTTTTTGAGCATCACAACCCTGGCAAAAGATTTGTTTTACCATCAGGATCTAATCAGTTTGGTCCAATAATATTTGGAAAGTCTAGAGGAGCTGCGAAATTAAATAATTTTATTCCCATTCAGGTCAGTGGAGCACTACACTGGAAGCAGTTGACTCAGCTGGCGGAGGTGTCTTGCTTTCTTTGTGGACCCAGTGATGCAGAAGCAGCGCCTCTTACCCAGGTAATTTCATATGTGGCAGATGAATGTTTTTGGCTTCATGCGCCACTGAACAGCTTTCATCGGGAAAAATGGGGTCTGGCCTCCAACCCTATATCCACTTCTCTTTACACATCCATGGTCTCTGCAATGTTACTGCAGCAGGGAGGTGACTGTAATGGATTAGAAGCGGCAATGTCTACCTTGAAAAAAAATCACCAATAAAAGCTTCTAAATACAACCAGACATTCCAGCTGGAATATGAGCTGAAATCAGAATAAATTAACAACATTGGCAGCCAAGATTACATGTTCTCCTGATGTTAGCATGTAGCTACATGGAGCAGTGCACTTACAGCCGGGGATGACTGAGCATAGCGGCACTTCCTCCTCTTTAAAATCAACAGTGAAAGCTTCTAAACACAACTGGACATGTTCCAGCAGAAATATGATATGAAATCAGGGAGAACAACATCTGCAGCTAAGATAATATGTAGCACTGTAAACTATATAATGTACACACTTGGAATAGCGTGCCTGGAGCAGATGTCCAACAAACAAAAAACTCTTGGAAACAGATGGTGCTTGTCAACGTCAAGAATGCTTCCTTGGTAGGACAGATCATTCTGAGTCGGGTCCTACAGAGGCTAGGCAAGACTCCTTCCTAGCATTCAGTGAGCACACACTGGAACAGGCTAGCAGGTGCCCAGGTGTATCACTGAAGAGACCCTGCCCTCAATGCTAGCACATGGTGCATGCCTGCTGAGGATACACACACATGCATCCTTGAAAATACCATGAAGGAAGGATTCAGTTCTTGGTAGAATTTTTAAGGATCCTTGACATTGGAACAAGCCTTTGGTGGGATTCGAAGATGTGGCCGAAGCCTTCCTTGACTTTGAGAAGCACCAAGAGTATTTCAAATGGTGTGATGCCTAAAGTTTTTGCTTACAGGGCTTACTTATACATATGTTCACCTTATCATTTTAAACTTTGGCCACATATAACATAAACATCCAACATTGTAATATTTTATACAACAGAAACAGCATCAAAGTTCTCCTTTACCAGCTTTGACCCTTAACACTCCTACATAATTTAACTTGGAACACCAGCATGTGTCTTTATAAATATGTATAAAATCTATTTGTTGCTGATTTAAATGGAATTTTGATTAATTTGATGTATTTAAATTAGGAGACCATCTGACATAATTCCTCCAGCTTGAACAAAAATATTGTCATCTCACTTTAAAACTATAATTTTATCCCTATTGATCAAACCCACATGTGAGGGCAGTGTTGCACTTGATCTTGTGATGCTAAAAGGTATCTCAGGCTCCACAAAGGCTGCAGAGGGTGACTGATGCCACAGAGGAGCAGTGGGCGTTGGTCAACGAGGAGTCATGAGCAGCACTGCAGCAATCTGTCATTTTGGGTTTCCAAATCTTTCCCACACCCACTGCATATTGACATTCTGGCTGATACATGGTCACAGGGTACTCAGGATGTTTGATTTCACAGCAAAGCGCATGGATTTTCTTCTTCAGAGACAGCAGCACACGTGCCCTTTCATCCACTCCAGTGGTCTGGTAAATAATTTATTTACCATCTTTCGTGCTGGAGCTCAAGTATAAGTAGGCCAACATGTCTGACGACGTGGTGAAAGACCTCCTCCTGCCTGCCGGTACTAATTCTGAGCATTACGACTTCACAGCATTAGATATTAACTAGCTCTCTTTCAGCTCTACAGTCGTTGGCTTTGATGCCAGGTCTGCTCAGTGTTTTGATCATGGAACAGAGAAGCCTGCAAAAAGCAGTCACATGCTTTGGCAGTATACTGTTTGGTTCAGATGGTGGATCAGGGGAAAAAAAATCATCCCCGATGTGGAGAACCAGAAAAATCAACACTGATCACAAGCTGGAAGGTATAGTAGAGTCTGTGGCTCCCAGTTGGGGAAACTCCCCTCGGTCTGTCTGCTTGTGGTTGTGTAGGAGACAGAAATATAATTCATTTCAAACCTACAGTTGTTTTTACAAGTATTTTTTCCTTTTGTTTCTTTGGGGATAGTGCTAGTAATGTTATATCTACCCTTTCTGTCCTAAGACCCTCCCACCAGATGACCTCGGGCATATGGTTTCATTTCATACAGTAACTCAGTGTTTTTCTTACATTGATTTCTTTGATTTTATTTCATTGCACAGTTGCACACAGCCTCCACCCCACCCAACTCTCTGTGGACTGCGTCATTGGGAGGACAGCTGGTAACAGCTCCACAGATCTTCAGTTAGTGGCTGAAGCAGCTCGAACTGGGCAAGCCCAAACCCCCCAGCGCCAAGGGTCACAGCCAACACATTCTTACTCCGACCTCATCACATATCCATGTTTGGTCACAGACTATTTATGTTCAGGTATGATGTGAGGGGTACTCTGAATGCGTTGGTTGTTGACGTTGTGGGACACCATGTCAACTTCTGCCTGTTACATGCATTGTCTTCTTTCAAAATACACTTTGGTTAAACAGGAAATTTGCAGTTTACATACAGTCTCTTTCAAAATAAAACAACACCACATTTGATGTTTTTTTTTTCTCCAACAAATAATGCAAGTGGTTGGGTTCAGACAACCAAAACTCGTAGTTAGGTTAAGGAAAAAAGAACAGGGTTTGGCTTTAGAATCTCGTAGGACATCCACCACACCCACCCTACTCTGACTTTTGCCGCCTTAACTTTTGTTCTTGTCCTGCTGCGTTTCCCTCTGACACCGCTGAGTGCTGGTGTTTCATCAATGTCTGATGCCTCAAGTCACTGCCCAAGCCACAGATTTCGATGACTACGAAATAAGATTAGGTTGCCACAGCAGGCTGATGGCTGGTGGCAGAGCCAGGTGTAACCTGTGTAATTACAGCATCAGAAAGTTTACTGATCCAGCCAGGAGTCTGAGCTGTCCAGGGGTGTGCACTGGCTGGATGTGGGTTGTTGTAGCTTTTGCCTGGGGGTCAGAGGTGGCAGCAGGGATGTGAGGCAGTGGACAAAATGTGATTTGAGGCTCTAGCGAATTTTAGCTAACTTACATATACATGAACTTGAATTAGCGGCAGATGTGAGCCTTTAGCTCCTGTTAGCAGAAGGCTAAACTATTAGCAACATTTTCTCTCTATTTCTGAGACACTTTGGCGATACTGATGTGTTTTATTTTGTTTATTGTCAGAATCTTTGATAAGTCCATCTTCCTGTTTTGGTTGCTTTGCAGTATCGGCAGTTGTTATCAGTGCTGGGATAACATCTTTTCTGCAGGATTCTCCTCTACTGAATCAGGCTTTCACCGAAGGGACGTACACACACATCTGCAGTTCAAACAGGAACGCCCTCTCTCTGAAATGCACTGTGATTGGCCAGGGTTTCCTGTCACTGGCTAGATTTTCTAAAGACTCAAAATAGAGCTAAGAGAGGATGCAAACATTTATTTTTCCCTCAGATCACTTGCATTTCAATATTCTGAAAGGTTTTTTTGCCCATAAAAAACAGCCTACCCCATCTCTAATTTGTCTTTTTATGGGATTTGTTAATAATGCAAAAAGAGCTTAATTCTTTAGTTATCATTGTGTCTTATTATCTTTGGCTCATGAAAATTCTGAAAACTGCCTTTTTTAATTCAGTGGCCACAAAAAAAAAGCTTTCCCTTCAGTCCAAAAATATCATGAAGAGATCACTTTTTAATAGCATGTGGGTTTCATTCAATAAGAGTAATATGGGGATTATCCTAATGGTGTTAAAAGCGTTCGACACCCTCTAATGCCCTCTAATACGCTTGTGATTTTAGTCAAACATGATCCAGCATGGAGTGGAGAACATTTCTGGAGCAACGAATGAACATTATGATCTTTCAGACGTGGTGTTTAAAATGCACAAGCTTTATCTGCTGAACTCTGGATATGTACCAGGTAACTAACATTATGATTTATGGTTCAGAGGTTTAACAGTATCTGGGTCATTAGAGAATCAAACAACCTTAACCTTAAACTGTCAACAGAGGCTAACCTTTGTATTACACAAGAGATTATTTTCAATACACAGCAAATAATACCAATTTTTACCACCTGCCACAACATTGTGACGGCTAGTGTTGTTTTCACTTTGTGAGTCTATGGGCCTTTCCCAAACCACCCACCACACCCTCTCCCTACACACTTCCACTCCGTTTCCGTGTTCATGCTAGGTGTCCGCCAAACCAACTGGCAGGGAGTGAAAGTGCGTTATAAAGTCCTCCAGTGGCGAGCCTGACCACGTGTATTGTGTTCCTCATGGAGGACGCTTCATACAAATAAAAGTTCCATACAACTACCCCGAGAAATGTAAACTGGTAACATCTTACAGGTGTCAACATGTTAAATGCGACATTTTATTTATGATCAAATCAACACCTCTCTAGTCTGTATAAAATGATAGTCGTGATATTTTAGAGTAAAGAGTAACAGGAACTGTTGCAAAAATTGAGCAGCTTATATACATCAGAGTGAAAAACGAGAAGATGTTTGCAAAAGTGAAAGACCAGAAATGTCACCAGGGCAGTTTTATTCCTTTTTATGTATAATTTATTTACTTATTTATCCATCGATTTATTTATTTTAATGGTAAAAAGGTTGATATACGCCACCAAATTTCCGTTAAACAGCAGCACTGCATATAAAGAACATAGAACAGGAGTAATTTTACTTTTCTCCATGGTTACCAAATATAACGACAGATCCTTTTTCCGCTGCAGAGATGGAAGTGTGTCCCAAAGTTTGCTGCTGTGTTTACACCTTTCACCTTGATGTAGGGAGCTTCATTCAGCTGCGAAGGTGACTACAAGAGGAATGACACTCTGAGACAGAGTGGGAGTAGGTGTCTGTTTTTGGAAAGGCCCTATGTGTGTGTGTGTGTGTGTGTGTGTGTGTGTGTGTGTGTGTGTGTGTGTGTGTGTGTGTGTGTGTGTGTGTGTGTGTGTGTGTGTGTCTCATTCTGGCATAATGTGGTCCTGGTGACACCCATTTTAATGGAACTACCACAGAAGCCATTTTGAGTATTTTCCCAGTTGTTTATATATCTGTCTGTCTGTCTATTAATATAATTTGACATTGTTATACCACTACTAAAAATATTCAGTACAATAACATACTCTCACAGAACGATTCGTATGATATCCTATGAAAAATGCATTTACAATAGTTCGTATGTTATCCTTCAAATTTACACCCCATTGTTACATCTTTAATGTACAGCTATGTAATTAACATTAAGTTATGGAGGTCAGGGTGAGGCAATAGAAGTTACTGAGGTAAGGGTTAGGTAAAGAAACATGGTAAGGACGTACTTAAAAATGACTCAAAATTCACTAAAAGTTCACACGGATCCAAAGGCCCGACTCCAGGAGAAAGTCCCAGTCTGTTTTTTTATGACCCATCCACCACCCTAACCTGCTTCCTTACAAGCTCTTAGGACTGCTTCCTCATTTACTGCTGTCAGGGTTTTGGTCATGTAATTGCAGCCTTTTAAAATACGTTGGATATGTATGAATTTGGGTGCATCTGTTTTCGTGGGAAGACACACAAAACATTTGTGAGAACAGGGTGAGTATAAAACCTAGTTTTCATTGGAAACAGGTTTACATATTTTCACCCAACAGTTATTCTTGGTTTAAGAAAATACAATGTTAAGGATTCATTTACAGACACAAATGTTTAACACTAAGAAAATGAAATTTTTTTCAGTTTTCAGTTTGAGAAATCAGAAAAATAAATATCTTACTATGAGACACTGAACACTGAAACCAGACAAGTGAAATCCACTCTCATACACTGAATAAATTCTGATCACGGAAATCAGAGCAGGATTTTTTTTATTGGCTAAGAATGAGCAATTAATTTCTGGCCTTCCAGACTGCTTTTGTACAGTAGTTAAAAAAGACATTTAATAAAAGACCAACCTAATTCTATAATTGGATTATAAAATATATCAGCGCTGTGGCAGGTTGAGTAAAATGATGCCCTGCCGGACATCTTGCCAAGCTCCCTTTTTGGAACCAAACAGTCACTGCTCCATTTGGATCAAAGTGTCAGCTCCCTCCGTCTCTTGCACAGCGATTATTCTTCAATCAGTGTGTGACAAGATAAAAAAAATAAAAAAAATTCTTGGCAGCTGTCACACATCATCAGGGAGGGGGAACCAGACATGGAAAGAGTCCATGATGGAAAATTAATGAGATCTTCCCCGAACGCCGTCACAGTTTTGTCACAGCTGGACTCTGAGTGGTTCAGTGCCCTCGTTGGGGATGTTTCACTATAAATCTTGTTATTGTCCATTTGTGGCTAACTATGGCACGCCACATGACTACAGTTAACCACATGTTTCGGTTGGCTGAAGGGAACTGCAGCAAACACTGTGAAACAGTAACAGGAGCTGCTACTGTAATCTTATTCCAGAACATCCACCTTCCTTTTTCCATTATAACAGGATAAACAGTAAATATACGATGCTATGACTTATTCAGCATGACAGTGTCTCACTCTGACAGATTCTGCTGTAGTAGGATTTGCTGGAGGTAACTGAGAAAACGTGTAGCACTGGGGGACAAGTACATGTGTGCCTTCCACATCAATGTTTCAGGATCTGTTCACTCCACTGGTCCCCACAGAGACCAGGGCACTGCTCTCTGCTGCCTCTTTGCTTCAGGCAGTCAGCACACGCACTGTACTGTGTAAAGATCCAAAGCTGGTGTGAAGCCGCGTATTCTGCTACATGTTCTGCACACAGACATTCAAATAGTTAATTTATAAATGATATCATGGAGAATTTAAGAAGAAGTGGCACAATAATAAAGAAAATAATCTGATACCAAATGATTTAAAGAAAAGGTTTATTTGCAGGTTTATAAGTGCAAGGTAGATCCACATCAGATTCTCCTTTGCAGTTTTTGTTAAATTTTATTTTTTTAATGCATGTTAATGAGACAAACTTCCAACCATTCCAACTCAATCACAGGGAGAAATGTTGGCATTGTACCGTTTCTGCAACCCTCTACAAACCCTCGTTGTACTTGAAGTATGTGATGGACAGACAGAGATCCAGCAGGTCACAAATGTGGTCTGGGGTGAAATTGGTCCTGTTGGGAAGGGTGCTGTCTTGTAGCAGGCGTTTCCTTACTGTCTTAACTGCTTCTTTTGTGGGAATGCACATGAAAAGTGAAGTGACGTTGTATGATACCATGGTTTCATCAGCGTCCAGTGTTATCTCTCTAGTTTTGTTTGTGAAATCCTGAGAGTTCTTGACCTGGTGTGGAGTGTTACCAACCAGCGGTCCTAGGATCATTGCTAGGTGTTTGGCGACATTGTAAGTGACTGAGTTGATGCTGCTGATGATGGGTCTTAGTGGTGCTCCTTCTTTGTGTATCTTGGGGAGTCCATAGATGCACGGGATGGCCTCCCCAGGGTACAATCGGTAATATAGTGGTCTGTCAATGACTTGGTCCTTTTCCAGTCTCTGGAGATAGCCTATGACCTTCTTTTTGTAGCCACTGGTGGGATCCCGCCTCAGAGTCTCATATGTGGCTGTGTCGCTGAGTAGAGTAGTGACTTTTGCATGGTAGTCCGCTGTGTTCAGCACCACTGTGCATCTCCCCTTGTCCGCCGGCAACATGGTGATGTTCTGGTCTTTCCTCAGTGATGCCAGGGCCTTCCTTTCTTCAATGGTGAGGTTGGAAGGGGGTGCTTTGGCTCCAGCGAGGGCAGCTGATACCTTTAATCTTAGTTGTTCTGATTCAGTGTCTGCCAACTTGTTGTTTCTGATGGCTGACTCCGTTGCTGTGATAAGATCTACCACCGGTATCTGTTCTGGTGTTACGGCAAAGTTCGGTCCTTTGGCCAGGACATCCTTTTCTGGTTGGGTAAACTCCCTGTCTGATAAGTTTTTAACCCACTTCTCATGTGTGTCTGTAAGTGCTGTGACTGTAGTGTCAGGAATTTCTGTGTCTGTCGTTCCTTGCCTTTGGAGTGTTGTGAAGTCTGTGCCTTCTCAACAAACTTGGAGACATCTTCCAGGATTTCCCTGGGTAGAAGTAATGTCAGTTCTTCAAATATCTGTTCCGTCTTGGATTTCAGTGTATCTAAGGTGAAGTGAGTCTGTCGCGCTCTCTCATTGAGCATCTGGTTCTGAGCCCTCTGTAGGGTAGTTGTTGCCCTGTGTCCTCTCACTGTGGAACCCAAGCGTAGGCTGTTAGGAATGATCCTGTGTTGCCTGCATCTCAGATTGAAACGCAGGTGGTTCCTGTAATCCGCCAGCTTCCTAGATGTTCTTTCAAGTTCCCGTACCAGTCGAAAGGGTTTCTCCCTAAAATGACTGGCAACATGTCGGTGAAGGTTCTCAGTCATCCAGGTCATGGTAATACTAAGTGCTATATCGCAGGCAACTGGACTGGCTTGCGTTTCTTGAAGACGTTTCGCCAAGGCATGGGTTGTGAAAAAACAATTACATTTGGGGGCTAAAAAGCAGCTGGAAAAACAGAGGCAGCTTGCTAAAAAAAACCTTCATTTGGGCACTAACCAAAACTGCTTGAAAAGGAACTTGAGGATGCTGCGGGTTGTACTTCAAGGAGATTTAAGGGTGGTGATTGTTTAAGATTCTGATAAAATCTTTAAAATCAGCCACACATCAGATACATTGTCCAGATACTGGAGATAAAGGGGAGGAAGTTTTTGCACATTTTTTGAACGCGGTAGCTTCTACCATGTAGATATCAACGTATGCCGACGAATATTTTCTACCCATTGCGCAGCCAGAGATTTGTTAGAGGTGTTGACCGTTAAATTTGAAATCACTTCTAGTGAGAGTCATTTCCAGGAGGTCAAGGATGATGCTGTCGGGACGGGAGGATCAGGATTGTTGGGACAGATGTGATACATATGAAAATCGTGGCGCAGCTCGCTACAGGGTGGTGGTTTAGAAAATTAATTTCACTGATTCATTGATTTATTCTTTAAACTTTGAAAAAGTCTGATAAGAAACTGTAAATACATTTTAAGGGAAGGATGAATTTCATGACCCCTGCAGCATTTAATTACACATGATTGTTAAACACTTGATTATAATCAAGATAATTATGGATGATCTGAATATTTATAAGGCCTAAGAATAGGCCACCATGGAAAGATACTTGTATTGAGCAAGTACTAAATGAGATTTAAATGAGCAGGCTAATTAAATATCTAAGAGGACTGTCTTTACGAGGGCACAGAGCGCTTAAACACTGCCACACTTGTCTTATTTAATTCTAATTAAAATGTATATATATGTGCCTTGTGCTGTAAGGTCTGCTGCACCAAAATTAAAACACAACAAAAAGAGTGAGGGTGTTTTCTTAGAAAGTTCTTTGAAATAAAATGTAGGAACCAAGTGTCTTCAGATTTGAGTCTATGGGGGATAAAAAAAAAATGTGAGTCTGTTCAGAACACAGCAGCAGCTCTTCATTCATGCCTGAAAACAATGTTTTTGAATCATGAATTTGCAGCTTTGCATAACGATATTTTTAGAGCATGATGAAATGCACGTGTATGCAGATCCCCTGTGACCATGCAACACTTCTCTTTGGGAAACAAAAATCAATCAAGAGCAAGTCTAGACATAATGAATAGCAGCCTCCAGAAACACGTAGCGATTTAATCAGCCTCACAGAGGCAGGTTGAAACTGGGTGTCAGGCCACAACCAGAGACAGAGGCCCCCTCGAGGTTAATCTGAACTTTCAAAGAAATCCAATTAAAACGGCAGCGCTAAAGAGACAAACACTTGTGGGGCATCTTTTGTGTAACACTGTTTCTGTACAAGAAAAAAATAAGGTCTTTTCTCACCGTGACACCTGGGAAATAGAGCCCGCTTTCAGTGGCTATTATAAAAGTCAGCGTTTCCCTTTGTGCAGTGGAATGGTGGAGTCTGCACTGACACAGAGACTCTCTGTTTATCTGCTCAGTTTGTTTTTATGGGGTCACATTGCCATCTCTCTCCTCAGGAAAAGATAAGGCCACTGTGGTAGTTTCCACAAATGAACTGTAACACAATAGGAACTGTGTTGTACTAATTTTAACTCAGATACCAAACCTCTCGTCACTGCCTCCCATTGTGAAAACAGGAAATTGTAAACCTTCCAAATGTTTTCTTTCATGAACTGAAACACTTCTTCATGCAGAGCAGACATCTTGTGTGCATTCAACAGTACGTGTGAAGAGCTTAGTTACAAAATGACACATCCGTGTTCTGACAAAAATAGCACACTGGTTGTTGAAATGTGCTCCTGAGGTGTATGAAGTTATTATCACCTGTTCTGTGTTTCAGATGCACGTGTTGATGATCCTTTTTCAGTTGTTTCTTTTGAAACTTTATAAAGGCACATTACACACACTTACAGAAAGGGTACATAAAATAAAGACAGTTGGGTTTTGGCTTTTTCAACACATCTATCTGGAGAGCATGTGGCTTTAGAATTGCAATGACTTGTGAACTAGCAGGCACATTTAATGAATCACCTGGCGTCAACAGGTGAACTTAAAGGCTCTGCCGGCCTCCACAGGTGTTTTCAGTTATTAGGACTGATTAGACCTCAGCTAACACCTACCATTCACTGGAACACTTTGAAAAGTCTTTTAAACCTTTGAAACCAGGGCCAGTTGGCTTGGTTTCCTCTCAAAAACAAGCAAAGAAGGCAATTAGCAACAGATGATGAAATAACCCCCAAAATAAGCAAGAAACTAGTAAAAAGGGAAAATTAAAAACAAGAAAAATCAGTAAAAAAAAAAGAAAAGAAAGTTAAAAACAAACAAACAAACATGGCCTGTAAAGAGAGCTTGAAAAGTATAATCATTCTGTACCTAACCTTATTTTAATTATATAATAATGATAATTATGTATATAGTTTCTCCTGAGCTTTTCCCCTTTATCTTTAGCTTTTTTCGAATTCTATTATGTTTTTGCTATTTATGGAACATTTCATACCAAGTTGCTCATTGCCTTTTCCCCCTACGTTGTTGAATGAAATTGCACCAATCTGCCCTGGTTTCAGAGGTTTGACAACTTGCAACAGGCGTCTGAAAGCAGCACAAGAAAAGTGATGTCGCTTCAGGTTTTAAAGGTTTAAAAGGCTAAAGTCTGACAGCCTCTCACATCTAAAGTCAATGCGAGTTTTTAGTCAAACTACAATATTTTCAAAGACTTGGGTTTTTGCAGGGTCACTGTTTGCAAGACTACAACTACATTCCTTTTGAGTTTATTTCCCATCCTGCTCCTGGTGGAAAATATTACGACAAAGTCCCTTTAAGAAATATGACATATTAACAATTTCTTATGTTTCCACAAAAACACATAACTCTACACATAACTGTAAAATAAGGCCGGCATAAAATTGGGCAGAACTGTTTTAAAAACTGACTGCAAGTGGGTCAAGAAATAATGTGGGTGGTTAGGCGGGGGTTATGCAGAGTTTCGCAAGGCTTGCTCCTGTGTAAAAAGCAAGAGTTACAGTAGCATAGCTAACAGGATACCAACAGCACAAGCTTCTTATTGTCTTAAGCCTCCGTGCTTGCACTTTCTGCAGCCAACAACATCCATACCTCTCTGCTGCTGGTATTATTTCACATGTAATTATAAGAGCAATGATATCCAGACAGATTCACTGTCTGTAACTGCTTATCCTTTATAGGGTTGCGGGGAATCCCAGCTGACATTGGGCTGATGGCGGGTACACTCTAGACAGGTCAACACCTACACATACAGCCATTCATGTTCACATTGACACGGGCAGTTTAGAGTGAAACATTAACCTAGACACAAACAGACACAAAAAGACGCAAACAAAACAGAGACACAGAACGACTACAGAGTGACACAAACAAATCAGAAAGAGACACAAAGCAAACAACTACAAAGAGACAAAAAAAGAGTTGCAAAAAAGACCACAGAGAGACACACAACAGACCCCAAGCGAGACACAAAACAACTACAAAGAAACACAATATGACTAGAGACACAAACAGACCACAAAGAGATACAAAAAGACTAGAAATAGAGACAAACATATCACAAAGAGACAAAAAATGATGACAAATAGACACTAAAAGACTGCAAAGAAACACAAAATGACTACAGAGACACAAACAGACCACAAAGACACAAAAAGACTACAAAGAGATGTAAATAGACTGTAAATAGAGACAAACATATCATAAATAGACACAAAACAACTACAAAGGGAAACAAAAAGTCAGCAAAGAGTCACAAAAAGGCCACAGAGAGACACAACAGACCACAAGCGAGACACAAAACAACTACAAAGAGACACAAAAAGACAACAAAGAAACACAAAATGCCTAGAGACACAAACAGACCACAAAGAGACACAAAAAGACTAGAAAGAGACACAAATTGAGGAGAAATAGAGACGAACATATCACAAAAAGACAAAAAATGATGACAAATAGATACTAAAAGACTGCAAAGAAACACAAAATGACTAGAGACACAAGCAGACCACAAAGTCACAAAAAATTACAACAAAGAGACACAAAAAGACTAGAAAGAGACACAAATTGAGGAGAAATAGAGACAAACATATCACAAAGAGACAAAAAATGATGACAAATAGATACTAAAAGACTGCAAAGGAACACAAAATGACTAGAGACACAAACAGATCACAAAGAGACACAAAAAGACAACAAAGAGACACAATAAACTACAAAGTGATGCAAAAGCTGAAAAGAGACAAAATAACTTCAACAAGGGGCAAAAAAACAAAGACAAACCAACCAACAGAGACAAAAAAATACATAAAAATGACTACAAAGAACACAAACAGCCACAAGAAGACACACTATCACTAAAAAAGACACGGAATTACCTCAAAGAATCACAAGGTAAAAAGAAAGACAATTATCTTGATTAGACTCATACTGTAACAACTTCAAAGGGAAACAAAGCATCGACAAAGAGACGCAAAAAGTCCACAAAGAGATGCAAGGGAGCTGCAAAGAGGCGAGAGGCAGGGTACACACCATGGACAGGCCAACACCTACACATACAGCCATTCACACTCGCATACATATGAGCAGTTCAGAGTCAACAACAACCGAAGCTGCGTGTGTTTGGACTGTGGGAGGAAGCTGGAGCACTCGGACAAAAGAACATACAAACTCAGAAGCCTCCTGCTGTGATGCCACAGTGCCAGCCACTGGACCACCCGCCCCTCAGCCATGATATAACATTATTTTCTAAGTGAGAGCTCAATCCCAGCTGTTTGTACAGCCTGGTGATTTCGCAGGTCAAAGTTTTATCAGCTTGAACTCTGCATGAAGTAATGGAGGTGGGATTAACTCCTGGCGTGAATGTGTCTTCCACTCCTTCTTAATGACAGGAGTGAGGAGCACATTAGAAAACAGTGGAACAAAAGAAGACTGAGGGATGTGTCAGTCAAACACAGCCTGTGCTTCCCACTCAGTCCTGACATGAGGTCTAATCAGGAACAATAAGTGACAACACCTGTGTGGGTGGATCAGGCTGTGTGGGGCCTTTTAATGATGAAGCAACTGGATATGAAAAAGCACATGAAATAAATTTAATTAACATTAATAAACCATGTCCTCTCACCACTGTTGTGACGGACAAATTCAACATGTAGAAAAGCAGTCAGAAGTTTGCTGTGTGTAGCAGCTGTGTGACAATAACAGGGGGTGAGTAAGTGACACATCAATGGTCATTTGGATGGTGAAGTCTTCCTTTAAGCTATTGAAAAGTATACAGGGGATTGGCTGAATTTGTGTGACCCATTTCCTGGAATGTAAGTGTGGCACAAATCACATTTTCTCTATGCTAATTGATACTCCCTGAGGTTTTATGGGGACTGTAAGTGTTAAAGTGCCATGTCCTTCCCTTTCCATATTCCAATTATAACCCCTCTCACCACTCCTACCCACTACTCAGTGGACAGTTTAGCAAGTGGACCATGGGTGTTCTTACCTCCCCCTGCCCCGCGCTCACATGTTGCAGTGCTCACTCGGTCTACCTCAACCTCTCTATTTCTATTTTTAGGTCCAATTTGAACTGTGACAGTTTCCATTGTTGCACTATCTGGTGAGAATATTGCATGTGTTTCAGGTGCAGTAACCGTAATTGAATGCATTCAAGCAACCTCATGCAGTTTCTGACTCACTGGCTTAATGAGGAGTCTTATCGGCACCTCATAATAACACTTGCATATTTGAATGTGTTTAATGAAAGGGCATAACGCCAGCACTACTTAAAGAAAAGTCTGTTTTATTGGCTCCTAATAAAGCACCAACTTAAGGAGTGGCACTGCTAGCATGCTGTAGCTCTGTGAACAGTGACTGTTGAGACTTAACACTCATATTATCTCCATTTCATCTGCTCTATCATTTCTGGGTCAGGAAATCCACCCCAATCCCCGGAAAATCCTCCTGAATATCAGCACAGCCATTTTCCCACCTTTGTCAGTTGAGTCTTGCCAGAGAGCTAAACATCCATATGGTGCCACAGATAAGGAGTGAGCCAAATAAAAAAAATCCCACTGTCCTATTTTCATCTCCAACTGAAAAAGTTAAGAGTTTTTGTTAATTGTTAGTGGACTGTCCTAGTTTATAATTATATATCTGTCTGCTTTTAGTCTTCAGAAAGTAGCACATTGGTAAAATCAGGTAGTTTTAGATTAAGGTTATAAAAAAACCTTCTGTGTGTTTTAACCTTTTTAATGATTTTCAATGGATGTAGAACATTGATGGATTATTGAATAGGCCCACTGGGCACAAGCACAGGGGCACAAAGTGTCAGGGCCTGGTCTCCACCTGCAAAATGTCACTCACAATAAGTATTGAATGACTACAAAGAGACATAAACTGACCAGAAAGGTACACAACATGGCTACAGAGAGACACAAAAAGACTGCAAAGAGACAAATAGCCCACAAGGACACACAAAATGACTACAGAGAGACCCAAAACAACTACAGAAAGACACAAAAAGACAGCAAAGAGTCAAAGAAGCCCACAAAAAGACACAAAAAGACCACAAAGGACACACAAAGTCCACTGAGGGACACAAAATTACTACAAAGAGACATAAACAGACCAGGAAGAGACTCAACATGGCTACAAAGAGACCCAAGCAACTACAAAAATACACAGACCACAGAGACACAAGATGACTACAAAGAGACAAACACAGACCACAAAGAGACACAAAAAGTCCACAGAGAGACATAAAATGACTACAGAGATACAAACAGGCCACAGAAAGACCACAAAACATACTTTGTGTCCACAGAGAGACACAAAGTCATGACAAAGAGATACACACAGACCACAAAGAGACACAAAATGACTACAAAGAGACAAAAAAGATAACAAAGAGATGCCGAGAGCTGCAAAGGGACACAAAACAACTAAGAGAAACAAAAAACATCAAAATAACTAAACAAAATCAAAATGACACAAAGTTATGTCAAAGAGACATAATGAGTCCAAAGAACTCAAAACATCCACAAGACGACACAAAATTACCAAAAAAAAAAGCACAAAATTACCTTGAAGACACATAAACGACAGCATAATCTAAATGACTACAAAGAAAAACAAAACCACCAGCAGAGGAAATAGACTGACAGATACAAAAAAAGATACAAAATTACCTCAGAGACATAAAACAGCAACAAAACCACCACAACATCCATGTGTCTCATATGGAGAGTTGGTGAGGCCTACTTCATGTCTGTGCCCAGGGGCCCATTATCTCATAATACACCCATGACGCAGAGCTCTCTGGAGCTGTGCCGTGTATTGAAAAGGAGACGACTTACTTTGAAAATGTTCATTAATACTGAGATGCCCCTCAGCATACGAATGAAACGCTGTATTTGAATGTTATAATTTGGTATTGTTAACCGTTTCAGGCAGAGCGACGGCACATTATGCTTACAGTAATGTGGAATCTGCATTTTAAGCACACATTGACAAGGATCTCAAGTTAAATGACCTTCTCTTGAAGCCTCTGACTTCTGATTAAACATCAGGAGTTGCCTCACGCTTCTTACACAAAAGCCAGCATTTCAATTTCAAAGCTGCCCATTTGCTTGAAGCAGCACAGGCCTCTCTGCATAAATCTTGGCCCATCTCTTGACTGTGGAACAAATGAGTGTCTTAAATTAAATTTGAGACAATTAGGCTGCCTGCTATATGTAATTGGTTTTCTGGATGGATCAAACGGTCACAACTCAGACCCGGATGAGAGGAACTGTGGGCGGATTAAGAGATGCAACAAGGGGGCTTGGGCTGAGGAGTCCCAGATGTTTCATCAAACACTTTGGTAATAAGATATTACAGTATTTCCACTGGGATCCACAACAATCTGAATCTCACACTTGCATTTCCTCCTTTTCTCCTCTCCTCTGCTCACCACAGGCCTTGATAGCCGTAGAGAGCGTGATTTACTTTACACAACTCCCTGCCACAGCTGCTTCAGAGTCAAAATTCAGATGTCAGGCTCAGAGCATTACCCTCCGTTATCAAATTTCCATAGACGACTGGCAGTTCAATTTTGCAGCTCAGCAGAGCTTAATCCAAAGGAGCACTTTCTGGGAAGTAAGGCTGCAGATTTAGCCCAGCGAAATGTGCTGTAATATTTAGTGCGTCGTGTTTGAAAGTAATAACACCATGCTGAGGAAAAGACCCAAAACCAAGCCTGTGACGCCATGCTACAAATAGGCCTGTTTATGAACATATCATGTAAAGTACAGTTTAAGGAGGGGCAGTCACCCAGAGCTGAGAGAGAGACGAGGAGCGAACAAGATAGGAAAATGTAGGAGGGGAACATTTTCTGATCCCTGTGGAGGGCTGCAGCTCGGCCCATTTTTGCTTACAAACTGCAGGGTTGGGTCAAGACTCAAATATTTTTCACCAACACTGACGGGACTTTGCATAAAACCTTAAAATCTGTGACAGTAGAATGCAGCTACGGATGCCTACAACAAATGTATGACTTTATTCTGCCCTCTTCTTTAGTGAAGCTTAGAGAGAGTCCAATCATAAACTATCCTAATGCTAAGCCCCCTCACCATTTGTACTTCAACCAATAAGGGCCCATTTCACAAAGCGGGATCAGTGAAAAGTCTGAATATGGAACAGATTCTCACTCCAACCTGGAGTCCAGTCCAAATCATTAAAATCTCCAATTTTGTTGGGGTGAAATCAGCAACCCAGCTTTTAACTACGCTTCCTGCCATTGAAATTCACGTCATCTCCACTCCACTGATGATGGCTTTTGGTGCTCTCCATAAACGCGCTTCCCTCAGGCTGAACATACTCAGAGTTGATTGAGCTAATTCTGATCAGCTGTTCTGGAACCAAAAACTCAGAGTTTCCCAGTTCAGGCTCAGTCAACTTGGACATCAGGAATAGGCTCAGAGTTTGTCGAGCCTGCTTTCTGAAATAGGGACCTGGTTTTGCCACAAGAATTGTGAGCCAACTGTCGCGTGGCTTTGTCTGTCTTTCTCTGTCTCTCTGTTGTCATGTGGTGTCATTTCAGAATCCAATCAATGTCTCCACCTGTAAAGAAAAACACAACTCAATAGCTGCACCTGGATACATGAACAGAAACCACCAAAAAAGCAATAAAGCAAATCAGGTTCCAACAATATTGCATTTAATGGTTCGTGCTCTGAATTGAATCACCCCAGACAAAATATTCTGAGGCACATTCGTTGAATCTGCACCAGCGCTGGTTTGATGGAGTGTAAGATGATGTCTTGTTTTGCAGACAGGAAAAGCAGCACATCAGAACAGCATGGCAGTGACAGCTCCTCTGAATAAAAAGTTATTGAAGCACAGGAGTATTTATAGACAGAGCAAAACATCCTGTTTACTTCCTTCAAATCCTTGAGGAGGAACCAACACGTCCTCACACCTAAATGACAAACCGTCAGAGCTTTGTTAGGTTTACCAACCAAAACCACTTAATTAGGTGAAGGAAGAGCCCGTGGTATGGATTAAAATAAGTACGTTTGTTTAGTAACCTAAAAGGAGCTGTATGCAACATTCAGAGTACAAGATTATAGTGATGGCATCCTGATTGGACAGTGAAGTCTTGCTCCCTCTATGTGTGTTGTAATCTGAGCGTCCCTGTTCTTTGTTGTGTGTTGATGGTCCGGGCCCAACTGGCAGCCTCGGGGGCTAAAAAATCAGGCCAATGTGGAAGTGTCAAAAACTGCAGGTCCTTGAATGGCCACTTGGGGCTGGCTCCAAAAGCGAGTCAATCCCAGGCTCCCAGGAAAGCAGCTCAGCCTTGTAACAAATCTCACCGAGTGGTGACTTGTGGTATTGCAGCAAAAACTCCCTTTTCCCTATAGGCCACCATTGTAAAAGAATCGTCTGTAAAGCTGTTGACAGGACAAGTCAAATTACAAACAAGGTCAATTCAGCTTTTTTTTAGCCATGTTGGTTTTATATTTGTAAAATGCGAGAAAAGCAATTTAAAAATCTGTGATGTCATCACAGTGTAAACTCAATTAGCCAAGCCGGAAGTTGCGGTCGAGGTTTTGCTGCGCTCTGTGGGTCAGATCCACCCCTCCATCCTCCACAGCTCCACCCTGTCGTCCAAATATGATCACTTCTGACTCTAAAAAAAACAAGATGTCAACAGCCAAAACGCCAAACCCAAAGTTTTAAAATAGTGGTTCAGCTGCATGTGAATGTTTGTACATGTGAGTCCTTGTGAGTGTATCCCACTGGCTAAGTAACCTGCTACTTTGCACTGCTCTCATACGGCAGTTTCTGCTGATAACGTCGTCCTGACCCTTGGTGGTGGAACGGTATGGTGGTGAAAGCCTTGTGAACAGTGTTTACGCTGTTAGCACTATTAGGCTGCTAGCCTCGGGCTCAGCCATCTTTATGTTGAGAGCCATATGCAGACAGTCCTAGCTCACACTCTGAATCATAGATAAGCTCTAACTTATGTTACACACATCAGAGTCCTGCACCTGCAAAAGCTGTGTAATGGGTAAATATTTATTAGTTATGCACGGGTACAAACGTGAGTAAAAATGAACCACACACAGGCAGGGAGCAGGTAAGAACATGTATATATTGTTATTTTTCAGAATAAAACACATGCAAAAGATATGCAGTCTATGTGTAATATTTTGACATCTAAATCAGTACTATCAAGCCACAAATCCTTTCATTCTGAAAGTCAATGACACAAGTCGAACCTTTAACCCCATCTTCACATTTGTCACCAACGTGGAGGACTCCAGCGATGAAACTTTGCAGCCCGAGGATGAGGTGGCAGCCTACATTGAGATCAAGACACCCTAGGAAGATCCTTTTGAGGTTCTTTAATGGTGGAAGGAGCATGCTAAAGTGTTTCCTAACCTGGCAGTGATAGCGCAAAATGTTTTTGCCATCCTGCAATCGAGTGCAGCCAGTGAAAGAGACTTTTCTTCTGCTGGAATTGTAATTCAAGAATGGAGTACTCACCTTAATGTGAGTGACTGTAGCCTGTGTGTGTTTAATCATAGGTGTGGATCTGGTGGCGGGACTTTTATTAACGGGTATGAATGGGTACGGCTTTGATGACGGGTAACGAGTTGGTTCTGGTACTGAGCATTACGGGTATGTACAGATGCAGGTCTGGTACCCATGAAGGACTCTGACACACATGATGTAAGTTAAGTATATTAAGTAATTGAACTTACATATGTAATGTACAAATAAGACAACACAGATTTTTGGTTTCACATGGGAAGTTAACAGCGGTATCCTGGGTCAAAGTCCTGTGCTTGTTTGACCCATGTATTGACCTTGACCTCTCCCCTATGTGGACTTTGTTGGATTTTGAACTACTGCACCTGACTTCCTTCTTTCAGAAGTCATAATTAATATGGAAACCTCTAACTGCCACCCAACAAAACACAACTATGTATTATATGAAACTGTTTGTACAAGCAACCTCTGGGTTTGTTTTTGGGGGAGGACTGTCTTGGTGAAACACATAGTATTCATAATCACAGTCTACATCCTCTATTTGTGGAGGAAATGGTATATATTTAGCAGGCCCCTACACAGGATTAAATGGTTTAGAGGTTGTGTGGCAAAGACTTAATATCATCATATGCCAGCTAGCACTTCAGACTCAGAGGAGAAAAGCTCACTAATTGAGGTCAGGAGTGCTCTTTAACCGAACTTTTTTTAATCCTTTTCAGCCCATTTGTTCGGCCCTCTTAACACAGTGAAATGGAGGAATGTCCCCTTGGAGTCCTGTGCTGAAATTAAATGCCTTATAATACGTCAGACCTCTTGTCAGTGAGGTGGATGGAAGAGCAGCTCTCACGTCCGTGGCTGATACGGGCGGGGAAGGTCCCTGGGTTACTTTATTCATTAAACGGACCTATTATAGCTTCATCTGAGCCGCGGTGGCTGCTGCGATCTCACGTCGATGGACTTGTCAATCAGAGTCCTCCCATGATGCTGCGATACTTATCGAGGTCCCCTGGACATCAAGCTGGAAGGTGGAGAAGAGACTCTCCCAGGGTGATGACAGTCAAATGGCAGTCTAAAGGATTTGAAATGAATCACATTTCTCTATAGTAATTTGCATATTCAAATTATACAAAACAGAATCTGTGTGGATATCTGCTCGGAGCATATGGTGTGTCCATTGGACGTAGTTTGATGAGAAAATAAACAAAGCTCTCTCAGGCTGGTTGCCTGTCTCTGAGTATTAGTCTTGCAAAATGGAAATTCAGCTCTGCTGGTCATGCACTGTTGGTCACACTGTACGTTTCCATCTACAGCTGAGACCCAGTTGTGTTTCACACTGCTCTCACACACAAAGCTTTATGCCACGTGTAAACATACTGCATGTGTGGTGCTGGTTTTGTTGTTTTCCTGTGCACTCTGTTGTTTAGTAGGTCCAACTCACTGGATGTAGACTGCAGCTATAAACCAGTGACTGTATATACAGTATGAACAACGTGTCTCTGATTTCTCCCACTTTACAAAAATGAAGCCAAAATATCCCAACTGTGGGTGCTGCCATCTTGAAGCCAGAGTATGCACACTAGTAATCTCAAGGGTATTGCATTCCCATAGTCTGACCAATCACGAGCAGCGACATTAATCGCAAGCAAACACAGCTGTCAATCATGACATACCTTTTTGTAGCATTAAATAATTAGTTATAAAATGAACACTTGAGCATACATCAGCGTGACAAGAACTACCTAAAATGACAAAAACTATCTTTTAGAAAAATGTATTTGAAGTGTACTTTGATCCTTTAGTTTGGCTCATGTCCCATCCCCTAAAGCCCAGTTCAGTCCAAAGATTCCTGACAAGACGAAACTGTTTTATAATGTCGCAGAGAAAAGCTGCAACTGGCCATCTGAGCTCGACTCAAGCTAGCTGATGGTGTCACCTGCAACTCAGCCGGTCAAATGATCGGCAACTGGTTTTAGAACATAAAGCAAGTCACCTGTTTCAACAGCCAATCAGCTTGTAGTGAAGTTCGCCGGCCGAGTCAAAATGACCGCAGATGGTGTGTTCGCTTGCTGCGGCAGGTGCTCCGTCCACATTGAGCCATCTGTTTCCATCCTCACGGTGTGCCAGTGTCAGACGGTGGGTTGCTGCTGCTATTTGCTGTATGTCCTTTTATCAGTGAGTTGAATCATACAGTCGACATACGTCTGTAACTGGCTTTTGTCGCGTTTCAGATTAGCCATTTTGATGACAGTGCTCTCCTCTCCTAATGAAAATGTTCCACCAAAACAAGTCCCCCCCAACACTATTTGCAAACCACCATCACTGCATCCTGGGCTTAGCACCGCCCAAGATGATTGTCATTGGTTTAAAGAAATACAAACAGCTCTGAGCATTTTAATCCCCTATAACAGATAAACATGTGCTTCCAGACCTTTCTCTAATGCTGACACGTACAGCATGGAGAGAAGTCTGGCTACATGGGACTAGTTGTCTAGAGAGTCAAGACTTAAGTGCGTCTTGGTGCAACACTTAAATGCGTCTTAATATTTCTTGTCGTGCTTTGTGATGTGATTTTAAAATGCCTGATGAAGATCTCTGTTAGATCAAAACATTTTTATTACAGTGTGCGGATCTCCTGTCTGGTTCTTGTGTTCAGAAATGCAACACAATGTCTCAAAGTATAGTCGCTCCTGTAACTGTGTGGGTATGCCCACTGACTTTTAGTTCAACCAATGGGATTATTTCTGCCTCCAGAGATGTAAAAAATACTCTAACGAGAAGTCAGATCTGAACTGAAGTGGATATGTCATCAGCAATCTTTCTGTCTGAGATTCTGACACAGTAGGCATGAAGCAAATTAACATAGCAGTCAAAACAGCCAGATGGTCACTGATAAGAGTAATTCTGTCCATATTCTCTTGACGGAAAAATCTCCATCCACCCACAAGAAATAAAAAAAATCCCTTTTCCATATTCCAGTTCCACACTGCTGGTTTATGGGTCCAGTGCCAAGTGGAGAGCAGTTAATTGACATTGACTGTTGCATGTCTACAGGACACCAATAGAGCCAAGGCTTCCCTGCAGCCTGAGTGCTGCTCAGAGAACACAAAGGCAGCTCGTTCTGAAAAGGCTACCTCAGAGCATGAATACTAATGGAATTGATTTATACCTCCATTTCCTGCAGGGAGAATTGTGGACTTTTATTGCAAAGGAGGAGCCAAGACCCTTGTGTGTGCTCAACAGCCTGAAGTGGTGGAAAAGCAGCTGCACAGTGCAACCCAAGCCATTAACAAGGCTACTGCCCACCAGTATATAAGCCAGTGTGCATATTAAACTAAGGAAAGAGCTCACATTATATGAATCTAATCTCTCGTGGGATGACACTGGATAATTCTGCAGGACAGAGTTTACATGAAATGGCAAAAGACACTTTTGAGTTGCAAAATGAGACTTTTAATGATCGGGCTCCGCTGTTCTCTTCGTTTTCCAATCTGTCTCTCATAAGTTGACCAACTTTATTGAAAGAATACTGTGCAGAAATTGTCAGCTATTTTTTGTAAACAGTATTTTTCTTGATGGCATGTCCACATTTTTTGCAGCCTTCTCTTGGATGCCTGCTGCCTATGGTCTGGCCACTGGTAGCTACCTTTTTATTAAGTCCCGACCTCACCTGTGCACTGTGCCCTGGAACGTCTCCAACAGCAAAATAAAAAGAGAATAGGAAATACAGGCAGAGAGGTGGGTCTCTGCTGATGAATACACTGCCACACTCTCTAGTGGGTCATGAGTGATGACTGAGAGGGAATACTTTAGCATGAGTCTCTTAGAAAAATCCTGCACGGTATATCTTTAAAGTGCCTTTAAATAGCAAAGCAGAATGTAAGGATGAATAGATCAGCGTGGCAGATGAGCTTTAAACATCTTTCACTCTATAAGACCAACAACTGGCTACAACATTTAACATTTCCTTCATTAACTAAGAGTTAAGTTTCCTAAAATATCCTAATTATACTCAGTAAGCGATTTTAGGCTGAACGCCACTCCCATTGTTGGGGAAATGACCAGAATCTGTCCCTCTTGTTAACCTGCCTCCCTCCCTATCATTTCAGTTTAATTAACCATGAAACACGTTTTGAATAAGAAAGAGAAGATTTGAAGCTTTTCAATTATGTTTTTTTGTCTTCAAAATATTCAAAATACATTACATTACATAATGACTGTCACCAAGCCATGGTTTTGAGAAAAAGGCTTTGAAAGATCGCAGTACATGGGCTGCAAACATACGTGACAGAGCCCACTGGCTTTCTGAACTGGGAGCGCATGCTGTACAGGGGCACAGCAAAGCTGGGGGACACTTCCATTTTGTAGCCATCAAGGTAAGAAAATAAACATACCCAACACTGTGCATGTCGGAAGAACTGCACTCTTTCTTTGAGGAATGAAGTTAACATACACATTTGGCAACTGACTAAACAACAATATTTACAACTTAATTATTTTTTTTATGAAAAACCATTTCAAATCTTCTGATTGGTGGACCCTTACAAATTATAGGAATATAAATAATCAAGGAATGGACATATATTCTGACTTCAGGACCAGGTTGAATGAAATGAACCATGTCTTCCCCTTGTTCAAATGTAATAAACTGCCTACTGATTATAGTGACGTCGCTGTATGCACATGTTATATAATTAATTCAAAAAGTGTTGGCACTCAAGGTTAAAAAACCGATGAGTCAAGCATTTACTTGTATAACAGTGGAACATTAAAATGCTCTGAAGCATGTTTCTTAGCATCCAAAATGAGTCTTCTTTCTTTGACTTGGAAACTGTCATGAATTCTTGTGTATAGCTTTATTTGCTGCTGTGGACTATTAAAGTGTGGAGAATGTACTTTGTTTTTGGGGGTAACTAGTTACATGATTAAATTACAAAATAAATGTAACTGTAATCTCTTACAATCTCAATTCCTGAGAAAAAAAACATGTAATCAATTTACAGTCACTAAACAAAATGTTGGTGATTAAAATGGGGTTACATTAAAATATGTTGCATTTCTTCATCGTGCAGGGATGCCTTCGTCTGGAATATTTCTGACCAACACAGATCAGCAAAGCTGTTTGAGACAAATTTGAGGGCAACACCATCAGAGGTTGCATGGCTTTCCAGCAGTTTTGCCTTTGAGCATTGTTTTTGATTGGTTCTCCTGTTTAATTTTGCACCGTCTCCCATCTACTAATGAAATCAATAAGCACTGCTCTGAGCAACCTGAGTTTGCCATGGCGGCCACCAGCCGACCACTCCAAAGCAAGTGGTCTTGTTGTCACATAAAAACACCTTTCAGTGCTTGAAATCATTGAACGATTTTCCTTCTGATATCAGGCAGACAAAAAGCAAATAAATATAATAAGTTACTGTCTGTCTGTAACCTCACCCATTTCAGAAGAAGCCTTCCCAACACCAACTGTACTTTATATTGTACTTTAGTTAAACATAATACTGCTTTTAGCCTCCAATACTGGCACCATGCTAACAATAACATGGGGTGGGGGTATCTCTGTTGACGAACTGGTGGAGCATAACTCGCTCAACATCTGTTCCAACAGACAGTAAGAAAGATTTTGTTCCCCCCTGCTCTGCAAGCCACATGTGCTTATCGAAGCAAGACAGCAAACCACCATGTTGTCTGATGTATCAGGCAAATTAAAATACTCATTTATATACTGACTGAACCTTTGAATACATGAATGTGTTTAAATATATAAGGTGTGCCATTTTGTAAACACACAGCCGTACTGCAAGTAAGAGTTGACGTGGCAGCTAACCTTTCAAAGTGGATCTTACTGATGTCTGAGTGGAGGCTGAATAAATGACAGGCTTTGCGCTGCTGAGAGGTGACGCCAGCAACCTTGTGAAAGAACCTCATTTAAAAAAACAAATCTCTGACAAGCAATAAACCCGAAAATGTCAAAGCATCATAATCAATTAATTTCGTTTAATGTCGGCCTCCTTTTTTGTGCTGGAATTAAACCCAACTCTGAAGTCGTTGCCTTCCCTAATCTTCTCTTGGCGGTCCTCCATTATCTTTTTAGTGGATTTGTTTGATTTAAAAGGTTTCCAGATATCACAGTTCCACTTATGACAAACAAACTGCTGTGAGAGAGACGCTATTTGCATCGCTTTGAAGTCCCTGCGGTGTACTCGCTGTGACACGATCACAAGTCTGTTTTTTTAAAACCTTCCAATCACGATTTGAACAACACAGTGCATTCGGTTTACAGCCCTTTTTGCTTTTATTGAATAGATGTTAAAATTCCTTCTGAGAAAAAATAAAACGTAAAAAAAAAACAGCCATGTTGAGATGAAAAACAGGGTTGACTGACAGAAACAGTAACATGTGATATACATTGAAGGTCTTTGCACATATACTTCCTCAACGAATGCCATGCAATGGGATATGATCCATGACTCACGTCTCAGTCTCACAAGTCAGGGACGATGTTGCCTCCCGAACCAGAAATACACCGTACTTCACCACCACTGCTTCCATATATTTTTATTTTACACAGACGGAGCAGCGCTCAAAGGCCTGCTGCAGCACTGTTTGAATGCAGAAACACAAGACGATGAAAAATTATATGAAATCACTTTATTCTCAGAGTGTGCGGTGATTCCATTTTTGCAGGAAAGTTACAGACTGAAATATCTGTCTAAAATGGCATGCAGTGAGGCTAACAGGTGGAGCTTTGAAACACAGAGAAGACACAAAACGATTATCAACAACCTTGCCTACATCGCACACCATAAGCATGCATACATTTCGTCAACAAATAGGGAGATAGAGAGAGAGAGGAGGGAGAAGGGTGAGAAGATTTCGCAGTACAAAAGAATGCAATTTTTTTTTCAAAATACCAACCACCAGAGGACAGAAACAGGACCAGCTACAAACAAGAAAGAAAAATACTGCACGAGAGTAAGCATCTTCTCAACACGTACAGAACAGAGAAAGACAGATGCAAGGAGAGAGGAACATCAGACAGTTACATTCAAGTCACATCAAAGGAGTATTTTTTTTAAGTGTTAAATTTTTCAGGCAGTTTTTTAATCATATTAATGGCTGTATGAGCGGCACAATGAGCGACTGAACACTGAAATGGGTTTCAGACACAGAGTCTACTGGACGACTAAATATTGATTACGCATGACTTGGGCAGTTGGTTTGGGCAGTGGTCAATAAGCCATTTAGAGCGCAATCAATCGGCATATACAAGATATTGATAAATGGTTTATGATGGTGCTGGTGGATGAGATGCATGAGGTGATGTGATTTCAGAGCACCAGTTTGGAGACTGGTGGCCTGAAGAACTTCACACACTGACAATGTTTACTAAGGTTTTGTCACTGGGAAAGTCCTCTACTTGGGTTGACTGGGCAGTAATCGTAGCTTTCTGGAATATTCTTGGGCCAAACAAGAGATATGTCATTCGTAAATAAAAGTTGGAGTAGGCTGGCTAGGCCCTTAGCAATGGAATTGTTCAATTTTTAGCAGAGAAGGCTAATTATGCTAAGAGAAGGCTAGTTATGGTTTAAACCTCTAGTACAACTGAAAGTTAAAATACCTGAGAATTTCAAAATAAAAAAGATGCACTAAATAAAGAGAATGAAAACTCTTGACTAAGCCTACCACTACCAGCACTATTCTTTGGTTTGATTGGATAACTGCTCTGTTGATGGATGGGAGTGTAGTGGATGCTAACTGTAAACAACTATCGGTTGCTAACAATTTGCTAACACATGAACGGCTAGCAAAGGCAGTTTACAAGTACAATAAAATCACAGAAAGCTCAATAAATGTGCTCTACAGGTGGCCACACTGTGCCGTTGTATGTTTTTTTTTTTAATATATTCAACATGATTACAGAGCTCACAAAGCCAAAAAAGCTAAATTTCCCTCGTCTATGCCACAGGAATGCACAAGTTCAGAAACAGCCTTATTTCATGTTTAGCTAGCTCATTAAAAACAGTGGCAACGTGGCGGAAAAGCTGGTTTTAGAAACCTTAATCACGCCTACAGCTACTGTGCTCATGTGAATCACAAAAATATTTTCTAACAAAATTGTATCACAAGATTCAACTGATTTCTGCTAATAGCACATTTATGCTTTCCCGTAAACTTCATGTGGGATTTTTTTTTTCTGTACATGGCAGCTAATGTAACTTTTAGCCTACTCGGTCAAGTCACTAATCTTTATGTGTATATTCAGTTCATTCTAGTGTCTATTTTCAGGTTATAACAACATCAATTCGAAGTTTCACCATGGTGTACTTGTAGGCTAACGAAGGCATCGGCTGAGGCCGGCTGTAAATATCTAAGTTTGTGTGTTACCAGCATAAGTCTGGTGGAATGTCTGAAATATCTGGAATGTTTTAACAAGACACTGTGGAATGACGGAGAAATAAAAAAACAAGGCATATGGAGAAAATGTCATTATATCCTCATATGTCCCCCTTTATATTTGTGCCATTACATTTACCAGCAGGACAGACTGGACTCTACGGAGCAGGTAAACATTTTCTGTTGGTCATGGAGATTTCATTCAGGGCTTTGTAGGTCATCACATGTAGGGATATTTTTTAGAAACAGAAATGTGCTTCATGTGCTGGCTTGTTGTCCACAAACTGAGTTTCAGATCACTAAGACTTTTGGAAAATGCCTTCTAAGGTGCCGATTTTCAAACACCATGAGTTTTGGGAAGCAACGATGTCATGTTTTTACCATAAATTGATTTTTTTTTTCATTGGGGAGGAACCTTAACCCCCAGTTCCGAAACCTGAATTCTGAAGGTGTAGGGTTGTATTTTTCTGTTAAATAAGGAAAACTGATTCAAGGAAATTTCCGTTCTATATAGTGTGCCAATTTATTAGATTAAAGAAGGTAAGAGAGCTTGTGGAACGTAGCAAACTCTACTGACTTGGCGAGCATTTGAGGTTGTTCAAGTGTGGACAGAGATATTTTGTAGAACAAAAAGTGGAAGAAAATCACCTGTTGTCAAAAATATCCATACACGTGTGGACCTTTTTCTTCATGTATTATTAACGTCTGCCTTTGAAAACCTGCAGTTTGATTTGCCGTTTAGTTTTGTAATTTCAAACACAAATCCTGCATGTGCTCATGATGCTGTATCATGTGACTGAACATTTTTTACGACACGAAACAAATCATCCCACCGTCCCCCCTTTCCTCTTTTTTGATGAAACATGTCTGACCTACAAAGGCTTTACTGTCACTATACAGACACATCCGTGCCTTTAATGTCGACTAACACATTAAGGAGTAAGTTTAAACACACAACAATGAAGATTGTCTGTTATTGCTGATTTGGGACTTCACTCCCATCAGTTTAACCAACGGACACAGGACAACTTCATTTCGAACAATATATTGCACTATTGTCACTGTCTGTTCACATATAGTGTGTTCACAACATAGTTGTGTTTGTGAAGTTTCTTTTTCTTTCTACAAAAAATTTGATGGAGATGTCAAAAAAAAAAAAAAAAAAAAACTAGCCTGGTCTAAGATTTACACGTCCTACTGCAGAAGCAGAGCGAGCAACACCTGCCACAGGACACAAAAACTGAGCGTTCAAACCACAAACATATAGAGCAAGTGAATTTAGAGTAAGAATTTCACCTAACTGCTTTGAGACAAACTTCATGTATGGAGAACTTTTATAGTTTTCCCCATGGAAGAACATTTCAGACACATAGTCAATTATCGCCTAATGCACATGGTGGACGAGATGTCAATCAAATAAAAATGGAAAACCAGTTATTGCCTCAAATATCAATGTATTTCGCTTCATCAAAACAAATGAAATGGTTTCCATGTGTGTACTTCACTTCACAAAAGTTTACTGCATGCTTAAAAAAGGAAACAAGACAAAACAAAACAAAACAAAATAAAATCTCAATTCAAACGAATTCCTTCACTTTCTGATTTTACAGGTGTTGTTTCCACTGTACCAGTGCTCATATTACACATTCACAATAAACCAATGATAACATGAAAGACAGGGTGAACAGGGGTGAATCCTCACAACGGAGAACTAATAAAAATGTAAGTATTTATATACACTGTATGTATCAAATATTAGCAAGAACAGAACAGGAAAATTCAATCAAATTTTGATATGATTTGGATAATTTCTTAAAAGTTAAAAATATGGCTTATACTCTTAGTCATCTTGTTATATGTCATATTTCACTCATATATAGTTCTCTTTTGTATAACCCGAGGCTATTTACAAACAAAAAGGGTGGATGATGGGTGATATCTGATCTTATTCTAAGTGCCTGACATTTTGAAAACATGGCATGACACTTGCCTTGAAGTAAAGATCTGTGTAGGTGTTACATACTCTTAAAATAAAGTTATCAAGGAAGATGCTCTGTACGAGAGATTAAAAAGTACGTATCACCATCAGATATTTTAAATCAAGGGCAAAGTCATGGCACGTTGCTCAATTCCAGGACACTTAGAAGTTGGGTTGAAGGAGTGGGAGGGTGGAGAAAAGTGTGACTGCAGGTTTGGGCAGGGCAGGGTGGTACGGCAGTAGTCTTGGTTAGATGAAGTTAATCATATTTCACCCAAAACACTGTTACTTTTTATTGAACATATCCATGAGCGGGGTCGGGATGAATTTCATGACCGTATCCACGATGCTCTCCTCTTCCTCCTCGTCGCCGCAGCCGGTGGGAACCGCCTTCTTCGGACGGGTGAGGCTGCCCTCGGAGGCCTGCTCCATAGCAGCCGCTGCCTCTGCCTCTTTCTCCTCCTTCTTCTTGATGCCATACTGCACAGGGAAGAGATAAAAATGAAACAATGTTTAACCCCATGTGGATGTGATTTATTTCTGTAGTGGTGATTGGTTTAACTTTAAATGTTTTGGCAGTCTTTTGACGATCAGGTCTCATAACCTGCCCTTCTTAATTAGTACATCTTTGAGATCCAGAGTTAGGGTTAGCATATTAAGCTCAATGAGCTGAAACAGGTACCGACTTCAAATGCGTCGTTCTGCAACGTTTTAAATACCTGGCGCATCACACCAATGCAACTAGATGAGACAGTGTATCATCACTATGCAACAACTCTGTGCTTCTGTTCTGATTTGCAGCTTCTCAGACTTGTTTTGTGGCTGAATATAATTTGTAGCTTAAAATCTGAATGAGGATAGTGATAGTGAGATACTGGCTACAGCTGCATTTGTAGTAGTGATAAAACGGTGAGAAAAAAAACAGCACCAATTAATCAGGCAATGAGAATGAGTGGGTGTGTTGGGGGAGCTAAAGCACACACAGCAAGCAACAGCAGCAGTGACGCGGCGTCTGACACTGGCCACACTACATGTCGACTGGCTGTTGAAACAGGTGATGTGCTTTACATTCTAAAACCAGCCGGCGATTTGACCAGCTGAGTTGCAGGTGACACCATCAGCCAGCTTGAGTCGAGCTTAGACCGACCAGTTCACACTGCTGCAACTTCTAAAATAGTTTCATCTCACTGAAAATTGTTGGTCTGTACTGGGCTTTAAACAAACCTTTAAAGGAGCGGTTTGACATGTTGGGGAGGATATTTATTTGCTTTTTTGCTAAGATTTAGATCATGTAATTCAGAGCCATCTCATTTCTCTTTACTACTGTTACAGCAACGCTTTCCAGCTCCTCCTGGGGGACCCCAAGACATTCCCAGGCCAGATGAGATATATAATCCCTCCAGTGTGTTCTCGATCTGCCCCGGGGCCTCCTCTCAGTGGGACATGCCTGGAACATCTCTAACAGGAGGTGCCCAGGAGGATCCCGATCAGATGACCGATCCACCTCAACTGACCCTTTTCGACCTGAGGGAGGATGACTGTGCTCCTTACCTCATCTCTAAGGCTGAGCCCAGTCACCCCACTGAGGAAACTCATTTCGACTGCTTGTATCTGCGATCTCATTCTTTCGGTCACTACCCAGAGCTCATCACCATAGGTGAGAGTTGGGACGTAGGTGTACCAGTAAATCGAAAGCCTCTCCTTCTGGCTCAGCTCCTTCTTCAACCTACCTAACCTCAATCCTGCAGACTGTACTGTGGAAACAACTCTGCTCAGTTCAGTGAGAAACTTTGAAAACTCAAGAAGCAAGGCGCCATGACAAAAAAAAGTGATATCCTTGTACTTTGAGCACGATATGATGTCAACGTTAAGAGTAAAGTTTGGAACAACTTTTCCCTTCATTTCAACTGTAAGCAGGAAGCCGAGTGCTCCCTCGCTGCTGTGCGTACAGCGGCTGACTTAAAATGTGACACTTTTTACTCTAAAAATAGAGACGCATGAGGCGTGACATGATCATTTCATGCATTTGAGGTAAATTGGCTGAAAATCATTGGTACTCTCGCAAAGTAATTCATATTTCTTCATTTGCATGAATTAGCTTCAGGCTGCTTCCTCATTAAGTTTAAGCGCAGTGTACTGTAGCTTTCTGAGTCCTGCAGAAACAGCAGCTACAATCGATTTCTGCAATTAGATGCAGAGTTGGAGCTGATGAGGAATCTGAGTTTTGTGTTTGTGCTCGTGTGTTTGGGGGTGCACATGGGAGTTTTAACTGCTGCTTGGTCTAATTTAACCTTCCAGTATATTTTATGTACCAATTACAGGCAGAGGCACACAGTCAGTGTAATGGACAATGCTAACGATTACCTTACAAAACCTCGAGCCCCAACAGGCTTCAATTAAATCAAGAGTGTGTTTAGGGGAGAAAGAGCACAAAATTGCAATTTAAATCATTAGAAAGAACAACAGCAGCTGGGAAATCTGTTTCACCAGCGCCTTGATTAGAACTTTCTTGTGCAATCTTTGTCGTCGTTCTTTAACGCTCAGTAAATTTATAACATGTAAACAAAATACAAAATAATCTTCCTCGTTTATTGATGATATCACTCACCATAGATTCAGTTAATATAGTTTCAATTGGTACTTTAAAGTCTCTGTGGGAGCCTTATGTTACTTTTGATTGTTTTGATGTTCTTCCCTCAAAAATGCATTTCCCTATAAAATACAATTCAAGCTGAGACAATTACCACCAGTGCTCCATGCCAGTTCAAACACTGCTTCTGTTATTAAACGTAATTATTTTATAAATATAAAAATTTTAATCTAACTTCAAAAGTCAGTGTTGCTTGATGTATGTTAATAATTGTATTTGTGCAATAACTTTGCCCTCTGTATAATATATGATCAATAATGCCCATAGTACCATAAAGCATGCTAATTCTGATCGAATTCTAATATTTTTTTGACCCTTACAATACATTGTTGGTTTTAGTCCTTAAGCTGAAAACACATGGTGCAGTGTGGTGCGTCATGTGACACATGTCAAGTGCTGCCCTAGCACACACTCAGTGCGTCGCGCTGCAGCTCATCAACAGTAACCACAAAAAGTTATTACTAATTTTACTGAAAGATTTTAATTTCTTCCACCTGTTCATTACCTTAAAATCATGTGTGGACAGCCACTAAGTGAAATACATATTTTACTTAAAGAGCCGATCTCCAGAGCTATGACTCGCCAGGCAATATCTTTTTGGCCAGTGTCATTTTAATGACGGGATTGTGGATGCTTTAGCTCTGGATATTTCTCGACCTCAACAATGAAGTCTTTCCTCATCCATTCTTTCTCACACACGAGACAGCAACAGCTTTCTTTGCATCCATGGTGAGGAGAGGAGTTGAGCTGCCATAGGAGCAGAGAAAAAGAGCTGCTGTGGGAGCTGGTATGTACAGGCAGAGAGCAAGTGGAGGGGGAATGCATCTAATTCCAGGGGCAGTGAGGCTGGAAATAGGACAGTCGTGTAACATGCCGTGGGGTGGCACATCCAGGAGTGCTAACACGTCTTGCCGCTGCAGGTGTGGAGTTGTACATGAAGAATCATAGGGGCATATTTTTTGATGCACAGAGTTCACCACCAGTGTGTTTTGGCCTTTACTGTCTCATTTTAATTAATTTCCCGTCATGATCAGGACAGCAAGTTATGAAGCCTACGTCTGTTTTTCCACATCTCTTCTCACATGACTGTTTTCACTCTTTTCAGCCAGTTGTGCTTGGTGTGGGCTGTATTATGTAGGCTTTAAGGATCCATGTCTCCTTCCATGAATCATAGCTACATCACCTTAGCCTGGAAAGACCAGCTGGATAATGTGGGCTCAACATTCTGTTTTGCTGGCTGATCAGTTTGGCCTCAGCACCACTCCAAACACTTTCTAGAATTTAAAATCCAGTCAGGGCCAATCAAGGACTGTGTTGTAGTTGATAATGTAAAATACTGAACCTAACCTCAGTAACTTTGCATCAATTACGTAACTGTACATTAAGGATGTAATGTCATTAGTGAGGTGTTGTGCATTCATTTTTGGTATCATCATCATACGAACTGTTCTTTGGGAATGCCTTGAATAACAACAATTAAACAAGAACAAGAGAGTTTCTCAGAGAAAAAGACATTTTCACCATTTTTCTGACTGGATTTGGCAAAAGTTTTGTTTATCACCTGGCTCCATTGGTGATGAAGATGATATTGCCTCATGTTTTGTTACACTGATTGGCTGAGGGAGTTTGACAAGGCGAGTACTCCACCTTGAAAGTTTTTGGGGCGACATTAAGTTCAGACTGAGGTGAATGTTCAGCTCACATCATCAGGATGGTCTCACCAGGCTAATGTCACCTTGCTTTGAAATGAGTAAAAATGTCAGTAGATTTATAGGCGTGTCAAATGTCCATGTCTATTTCTTCCCATGCTAATGATTCATATGCAATAATTTACCTCAAAGAATGACAACTTAAAGTCTCTGCTACAATAGTTTAACATTTCCAGTCTTCAGTTAAAGTATTATGTTAGCTTCTGTTTTGATGTAATAGTCCTGGATCTGTGTTAACCATAACCTAAAGTCTATTTTGTGCACATGTGGTCTTAGTTTGAGTACAACCAATACAGTTGGACTGCAGGGACAAAGGTTGCAGAGCACCTGAAGGTTAACAAGCTGACTGATGGCTTATCTTGAGGCAGAGATGCAGAAAATGAGCTGGAGGACTTCGTGACCTTTTTGCTCTGCTCCCTGGTGCGCGTTAATGTGATTCTGGAGCAATAAATATCTTTAAGGAAGACTACTAGTGTCCATTTCCGCTGTGAGGATGTGCACGGGGGGCAGTGTGAGCATCTGTGTGTGTTTTAAAAGTGGAGGGGAAACAAAAAGGTATACAAACACTAAGGCTTTTAAATCGTTTGTACACCATTATTCAAATTTGTCTGCCATTTATTGAAGTCTACATCCACATCAATAAAATCTGCTGTCAAGACAGGAGCATCCTTTTGTTGAGATATTTCTAAGAAATGCCTCAGAGGAAAATGGGAGTCATTCTTTAATGTGTGAGTGATGGGCTAAAGCCTTGAAAATCATTTGTAAAAGAAAACACAATAAATTGATGGATATTTGTAATGGAAGACTTTCAAGGCCAAAGCATGCTGACAAATAAAAGCAGCTGGCTGCTGGTTTGACAGCTGCTTTAATTCTGCTCTAATATTTTGCTCAGCACTGAATTTGATTGATTCATTCTCCTCAGCTAGCGAGACCCTTTGGGCTCCTTCTACTGTAAGTTCTTCTTCTCCTGTCAGCTAATAAGACGCTGCTTTGTGATCCTCAGTCTTGTAGCCTGAATCTTTTTCCTCAAGAAAAATACATCAGCAATAAATGCCAAATCAGGTCCTGCTATAATGCCTGAGTCAACTCTTCATCTTCACCTCTTCATCCTCCGCATGTTTCTGGCTACAATAACTATATCCAGTTTAAAGCATTTATGTAATGACAAGTAGTTAATCTTTTTAAGGAATATTTACACTATGACTCTACGTGCCTCTCAGGTTCATACTTATACATACTTAATATATACAGCAGTTAAAGAAGACTTATTATGCTTATTTTGAGGGTCATTCTTGTATTTTGGCTTTCCACTAGAAAATGTTTACATGTTTTAATGATCAAAAGACACTTTATTTTCCACAAATCATCTGCGCATGAATATCTGTATTTACTCTCTGTCTGAAATGCTCTGCTTAAGTGCCTGTCTCTTTAAAGTCCAGTTCAGATTCAGGTCAAGATGAGTTGGAACAGGCAGCTACCTGCAATGCAACTAGATGAGACTGTGTATCACCTCTATGCAACAACTCTCTGTACTTCTGTTCTGATTTGCAGCTTTTCAGGTTTATTTTGTGGCTGAATTTAAGTTGTTGCTTCTTAATATCAATGAGGATAGTGATAGTGAGATACTGGCTACAGCTGCATTTGTAGTAGAGATGAAAGGTGAAAAGCATAAACAAAACGAGCATTGAATGCACTGTATTCATACTAAACACGCCATTACAATATAAATAACCAGTGCTAATTAATCAGTCAGTGAAAATGTGTGTGTGTCGGGGAGCAGCCACACCCACCGTACGACACTGGCACACCGTGACAGCGGAAACAGAGGGCTCGATAGGGATGGAGCACCTGCTGCAGCATGCGAACACGCCATCTATGGTCATTTTGACTTGACTGGCAGAATTCACTACAAGCCGACTGACTGTAGAAACAAGTAACATGTTTTATGTCCTAAAACCAGCTGCCAGCGATTTGACCAGCTAAGCTGGCTTGAGTCAAGCTCAATCCGACCAGTTCACAACGCTACAGCTTTTCTCGTTGCGAATCTTTGGTCTGCCAGGGGCTTAAGGCCCCCTCCCAAAAAAGCCATGTCTCTTCTGATTGATCAGCGTTTCCAGGTCTTCTGTATCTCAGCCTCTCTGCACCATCATTGCAGCCAGGGTATGACTGTAACAGAGTATGGCAGCACCATGAAAAAATCACCAGAAACACACTCTTAAACCAATGAACATGTTACAAAAGGACTAGGATCCAAACCTCTGGAGAAATTAACATCAGCAAGCAAAATTACATGTTAGCTTTAAGTAGCTACATGTAGCAATGTACTTGCAGCCTGGGAGTGACTGTAACGAAGTATGGCAACACTTTCTCTGGCTAAAAATCACCAACAAAAGCTTCTAAACATAATTGGACATGTTCCAGCAGGAACATAAGCTGAATTCAGAGAGAAATTAGCAACATCAACAACCAAGATTACATGTTTCCCTAACATTAGCATGGAGCTACATGTACATCAGCAGTACACTTGCAGCCAGGGAATGGCTGTTAATGGAGTATAGTGGCGCTTTCTCTCGTTAAAAATCACAAATAAAAGCTTCTCAACACAACTGGACATGTTCAAGCAGAAATATGATCCAAAACTGATCCAAAATTTTTCCCTGACGTTAGCATTTAGGTGCATGTAACTCTGTAACTTTGCCATGTGATGTAAAGACTTGCAGTAGCCTGGAGCAGACGACCATAAAAGAAGAAATCTGTCACAGTCTGACATCAAGTTGGAGCCAAATACATTAGAAAGAATATTGAAAAAGGTCTTATCTTTTTTTGAAACTTTAGATAATGACAGAATATCAGTCAAAGCATAACAGGTCCCCTGTAAATATGCACACTGTTCTTGTTTTTGAATTACTGACTTTATTACTTGAAATTCCAACATGGAAAAAAAAATTCATTTATCCACCTTTACATAAGACCTGAGTGAATCATAAGTCCTCGAAATGTTTCTTTCTGACTTTACGACAGTAAGAAAGCATTGGTATGATTGGTTGACGGATATCTCCTCTGTATCTCCTCCTGCCGCCTTGTTTGTTCTCTGCTCTCCTTTGACGCCGCTCTGTTTTGTTCTCTTGCAATCTGCCTCAGTCGGTCTCTCTCTCACTCTCAGACTTGTTCAACAGTAACAAAGGCCTGCGACAGTTGAAGGGAAGACAGTCACGCTTAGTCAGCCCCTCTCCACTCGCTATAATCAAACACTTTCCAAAGATATGCTGTCATATCGCTCGGTCTCCCTCCATAACTAAACTAAAGAATCACTGGGCATCAGCTCTGCATTCCAAAGATAGTTTTAAAGGGAAAAGTTTTAAACTCAAAGCTCAAAGATGGTTAAAGTCAAATATTCAATGAAATATTAGTAATGTCAAGAGGGATATTTGACCGCGAAGCTGCCGAGTCTTTGATACCATCGATTAACATTTTATCACAGATGAATTAAATAGTAAGCATGACTTTATCAAAGACGAGATAGACTCGAGATAGAAAAGGGTCAGTAAGACATGAAAAGTCTCTTTGAAGCTTTGAAAACTGAATGTCATCACTTAAGAACCCTGTATGTGTTCACTGAACTGCACACAGCACGCCTGTGTTTACGACCCTGACCAGACTGCAATGGCTAAAAGCAAACTAAATATATAAGACAGAAGAATATATTCCATTTTTTTCCTGAATTGAGCATACAGTGAAGCAACCCAGTCTCCTACCCATCAAGTTCACATAACTGCCTCACATTAGCTTATTAGATTTACATAGAACATACATGATGCTCCTCACATTATAGAAACTAATTTAGATTATCCAGGTTAACTGTGTTTAAAACAGATTAAGTATGATGTAAAATTGACTTTATGGTGCATTCATAATGTATAATATGCAGATTTCATGTATGTGACAAATGCTTGGATGTATATTACATTAGCAAGAATTTCTGAATATAAGCCTGAGTTTCAATGCACTGTTTGTCCTCACACTGCGCATGTAAACTTTATTAAGTTGTTTTTTTCCAGGCAATTAAGTAACTATTTGGATTACCATGTGTGGTCAGTTTATGCGTTTGCAAATTATGTTTTCGGGGAAGCCCCTGGCGAGGTCAGATCGGCCATCAGTCATACCAGCAGCCCATTCTCATTCCGAAGTCATCAAATACTGTCGCTTTGTGATTTCGGCAGACACTGACGGATGGCTGGTGGATGGGTCCAACAAACGCCAGACTTCCCCTTGAAACAATGATGTTTTTTTCTAAATCCAACCACGTGCTTTCATTGCCCAAAACTAACCATGGTCTTTTGTTGACATCCCTGCGTTGGTTGCCATGTCGTTAGTTGCCTAAACCTAACAATGTGCTTTTGTAGACATTCTGTTGCAGCATCCCAGAACATCAACAACATACACAGGAACGTACCTATCATGTAACATGTAGATGTCAAAGTTCATTGACAAAATGGCGATATGTGGCGGCTTGGGATGAGAACGTGTTGGCTATATGTGAATATACTTCAGTGTGACCACTCTGCTGGTAATGGCATACTTAATCGTTCTCTAAGTGGGCAGTGTGCAGTACATACATGTTCAGTATGTGGTAGGCAGGGCTGTAATCACACTGTTCTAAATTTAGTAATCACATTGCAGTTCACTTATCACATTTCATCAAACAATTATGTCATTGATTTGCTTTAAATACCGTCTTTAATTATCTGTGTAATGGGCAGATAGAAAAAAATCAAACATGCTGACAACGGCAACACCCAGTGTGACCATGGAGATGTTCCTCAGCCTGTGCAGTCTGTGCCGACATTGAGGAGGAGGAACAGGTGGTCTGACAAAAACACCAAATAAGCTGGACTAGTCTTTAATAAAGTCATAGTTTGGTGAGGCAAACCTCTTTTATTTATAGATTCAGTTTTATGTTGAGACAGTTATACTGCAGTCCCATCTTGATTCTCCTGAGCCTTTTTTTCTACTTTACTATTTTGTGAGTATTCAGATTCAGAATCCATCTCTGGATAAACACGTTGCTGTCTTTGAAATGAAATTGAAATATAATCCCTCACCTTTGTTTTGGGGTGCTGGCAAAAATCTAAGAGGTAAAAACTCAACCTTTGTGCAAAAACATGGCTTCTTGTAATTTGGATGAACTGATCCTTCAGTCATGCTATAGTTGAATAGTGTAGTGAAAAATATTAAAAATGGAGAAAGGTTTAATATTATTATCTGCAAAAGGTTGGTAAAATAGTAAGCCAGGCAACATTGAGGGCTCAGTATGCCTCAAACTAAACCAGCAGTTTGTACAAACTGTCAATCCGTGGTGTTTTGAAAAGTCAAACTCAAAGGTGGAGCAAAAAGTCAACCATTAAAGAAAAGTCAATCAATCATTCAAATGGAGATAATGGTGCACAGTTTCAGAATGTTTTTCCTTAAATGCATCCTCAGTGTTACCCTCGGTTTTTACCAGTGATGGATGTCTGTGTGTGAAGAATAAAAAAAGAGCTTGAGAGACAAGTTCTAATTCTGCCAATCACTGCTTGAAGTGGGTATACTTGTTGGACTGGCAGCTCCAGAGAGAGTTTTTCAGCAAGCCTGTCTCCTAGAAATTAGGTTTATATTTGAGACATCAATAATGTAACATTTGTAGAAGCAAATAATGTTTCTAGCATCCTAACTTTGAACATGATCATGTGGATCATGAGAGGAGAAACAAGCTGCAGAGAGTAGTGAACATGGCTTCCATAACTATAGGGCAGCCACGATGGCAGCTCAGGAGCATTTATGAAGAAATCTTATTGAGTAAAGCAAACAGAATTCTTAAAGACCCCTCTCACCCATTGCACAGTGAATTTGAACTTTCACCCCCAGGGAGGCATTATGGATTGTTGGTGGCTAATAGAAATACCTACAAGAAATCCTTTGTCCCAAGTGCTGTTAAGGTGATACATTAAACTAGGATCTGTAAGTAGGACGATGATACAGGGTGATGCTCCTGATGCTTTGCTGCAGCTCTTTACAGAGTAGGTCCATTTCATTCATGGATGCTTGTTTATTGTGTAACTAACTTGCATGTTGCATGTTTTATTTTTAATTAATGAGTATTGCCAAGACTTCTTATAGCATTATTGTAATGGTATGTATGTCAGAAATCAGTTCAGGATGGACCCAAATGCAGAGCAGGAGGTTGAAGGTTAAAGAAAAATTAAGCTTTAATGCTGATAAAAAATCCTCCAAACAGGCAGGTAACAAAACATAAAGTCCAAAGGAAAGGAGAACCAAAACTACACTGAAATAAACCAGGATGATGAGCACAGGGAAGAACTCAGAGAAGAAATCCAAAATGGAACACGAGAGACCGGGAAGAAATGACACCATGAAAACTGGGATGAAGACAGACAGACTGGCAGGGAACAAAGGGAACGAGACACAGCTGGAGTAGGTGAACACGGGCAGAGAAGGAGAGAAATGGGGATTGGCTTACAACAAGGGTGTGGTTCGTAAAACACTAGGGTGGAGCAAACAAGATGAATACATAACAGGTGTGAAAGGAAGACTCTGGGAACAGGGAAGGACTAACGAGACAGGTGTGACAGAAAACAGGCGGGAAAACACACAAAGACAGGAAGTAAAACCAGAAATGACACATGAGGAGAGAATCTACAAAATAAAACAGGAAATGAATGAATAACATAAACAAGGCACACCAACAGAAAACTCAAAAACAGCACCCACATGATAACAGAACATAGACGAAAACCCAGGATCATGATAATGTGTGTTTTTTATGGGATGCAATATTATGAATGCAAATTTTTATGTATGTCTTAATGGCATGTGTTGTGATGAAACGAAAAGAAAATTTCCACACTGTGGACAATAAAGTTTTTGTATTTGTTTTTGAGGGAAACATAATATTGAGTTATGTTTCCTATTACCATAGAGGAAATGTTGCTAATTAACAAATCTGGCAAGTTGCAAAAATGATGCTCTGCCATAACAGACAGTCTGGGAGTACACTATCCACTGGTAGTGACTCGAGTATTCTTTTTTATCATGTTTTGTTATTGACATTTATTCAACATCATGATTTTTCCATACCTTTTACCAAAGTGCTGTTTTTGCCTGAACCTAATCACTGACAGAAGTCCGGAAGTAAACTCATGATTCTAGTGTTACAGTCCTGCATGTTGTCAGCACAATGTCATTATGAATGCAATTTAGTTATATACAAACATAATATATAGGAGACAGGTATAGTCCTTTGTTAACTCGTACCCTTTGTGAGCTGTGCTGAAGTATTTTTACCTTATCTCTGATGCCCTGTCGGATGTTTTCTCTCTCTGCCTCCATTTTTGCATATTTGGCCTTCCTCTCCTCCTCCTGTTGCCTCAGCGCCTCTTGTCTTTCTTCCTCTTTTTTCGCAGCATCAGGATCCTTCTCCTCCTCCCCACCAAGCATCTTGCCCATGTCTTTGGTGGCCCCTGTTGTCAGTGGAGACAGAAAGAGAGAGCAAAGTGAGAAATAAAACAAATGTCAAGCAGAAATCTTTTAACCAGTGACACTGGCAATTGACAGTAATTGCACATAATAGATCCCAGCTATCTGCTGTTGCTAAGCATTTGGTGTGCACAGTGGCACATCTAAGATTTGGATAATTCAATAGACATTGCTTTGTGTTTCAATCCTCTTTCAGGCCAGTGAAAGAGCAGCACAATCTGCCCTCTACTGAACCAAAGACAAAAGCGTCTTTGTGTCAAGTGTGACAATAGCTGGAACAAGAGGTGAGCGCCACGAACAAGAGCCCGAGATAAAAGACACTACGATAAATTATTAGCAATTCTCTCGATTGCCTCTGTGGCGCTCGCTTTGGCCTTTGCTATCTCCAACAGGAATTTACGTCCTCATGCAAAGCGTCCACTCAGACTGTGGGTCAAGACCTGAGAACAAAGGCTTCAAGTGCTGTTCAAAGGACCATGATAAACAGACACTGGGGCTCAGTCTGCCACTGATCCCATCTCCTCTCTGTACTTGTCAGATATGCTAAACAAGAGATCAAGAAAAATATACATAATATTATAGCCTGTGTTTATTGCAGCTTTTGTTCTTGACTTGACCACTTCGAATGCTAATGACTGATATTTGCTACCAAAGCACTGACTCATACTTGCTCTGCAAATGTTACAGGGTTTTTTCAATGACGGTCAAAGAGAGTCTACAAAGATGCAAAAAGTAATTTTAGGGAAGTCCCCTTCTTGATGAAGACTGGTTAATCAAAACGCCTGCAGGCACTGGCAAAGCTGTCTCAGACACTGACTTCTTCTGTCTGTGTAGAGCATCTGGTGTGTGCTATGGGCACTAAATAACATGCTTCATTAGCCTCATTTTCCACCAAGCAGTCTGGTTCAGTTCAGTTTGGTTGTTTTCACATGAAAATGGATGTTTTTGTGTTTTCACTGTCAAAAGTTTTTTGATGGTACTACTAGAACCATTTTATTTCACCCTGTTTTTCATTATCCCTCTGTTAAGGTACCTAGCACACTGATCTGATACTAAGCATTGGAGAAAGCAGTCTGTGGATTGGTTGAGAGATAATCGTCACTCTTGCTCTACAAAGACTCAATGCAGAAACCTGCTATTTTTAAATATCCTTTGGAATGTGACAGAGACTCTAAGCTATCTAGCCTGTTTTTCTTTCCCCTGAAATTGTCGGCACACACCCCCGTTTCTGTGGATGATCAATGAAATGCAGATGTCTACATTGCCAGTGAAGAGGAGATACAGTGAGATCTGGAAGGAGCAGTATCCAGTAACAGCTCCGTCTACATTAAAAGAATTGTCCATGTTAGACAGATCTGTGGTTTAGGTACATGCCTGTCAGGGTTATGTACCAGCTCAAAGGGTGCTTTATGGAAAGTGTTTAGTGGAAATATATATTGTAATACTTTTGTTTTTCTTATTCTCCTAATATTGAGCAACACATCTCCAGAGTTAATGTGCCTGTTAGTAATGCACCTGATTGAACGACTCTCATATCCCAGGTGGCACACAAATACTAACACATTCTGACTAACACAAATAAAATGTGATTTTTTTTTAACTACTGCCTCAAAAAAATAAGTCATGTAATGACTTGCTATAATAATCATAGTGAATATTCCAAAAACAGTTGCCAAAGTTTCAGTTCTCTTCTTCAGTTTTATTGAATTAGTTTCAAAACATGGACTCCAGTAATGTTGCAAAAAAAATCCTGAGTGAATATTGTAGTTCTCAAAGCAGACAATGTGACTGTAAAACAACATGTAAGCTACATCTGCTGTAAACACAACATTTTAATAAATTCGACACATATGCATTTAAAGAAAGTGCAAATTCTTATCAGTACAGGTCAGTACAGGTTTGTCAACCTTATAACCACATACTGTCTGCAAAAAGACAAAGTGCAAATTCTTCAAGCACCATTTGATGACACATCTGATGACGTTTCAAATGACGTAGCATGCGCGTCGACTTCCAGTCAGCCGGAAAATGCGGGAAAATGCGAAAAAATCGCGAGACTTTGGAAAAACTGCAAGCCCCTGCAAATATTGCGGACTTTTGTTGAATTTGTGTTAATTATTGTGATCGCAAGATTGCGATTTTCTGGAGGGACTGCTTTGTTGGGGGTCGCCCGCATGGTACCGGCGAGTGATTCACAGCTTTGTCTATTTATACATGCTCTGCCACAACCACAGTCAATCCATGACATTAACCATCAACCATGTACAGATGTGGCAGACAGAATTCTAAAACAAATAAACGTTAAAATCTAAATGAAAAACCTCTGTTGGTGTGTGGACGGCGTTAACACTGTTGGAACTGTCAGCACCCAGATGAAGCCATTTGCTGCCATTCACTCTTGTACAACATGAAAACAACAACATCTACAGAGAGAGATGAATCGTCCCTCACAGTAAACATTTTGTTTTGTCAGTTCCTGTCACACACTCAGGAAAAGATTCACGTCTTAAGAAAACAGTTGAGACACAGAGTCTTTTACCACCTTCATTGTGCCCTTGATGCATTAGTTTAATGGTTAAAAAATGTAATAAGGCTTTCTTTTGTAAATGATAATGGAAAACGTCAATCAGACATGGACAAACAGAAACACCCAAGTGTGTTCATCTTTGTTAAACAATAGACCTTGACTGCCTTGCTCCATTTTGCTCCAAGTGTTACATGGCAGAACTGTTACCAGAGCATGTTCTCATTACACCTTGAGCAGCAAGAACATTGTGAGTTTAACAGCTTAAGTCAAACCTTTAAACAAATACTGTTATTATCCTTTAAATCTTCATAACTTGAAAGGCCGTAGTTCAAATCAGGAAGTTGCACAGATTAATCTTTAGTGTCATCCTGCGTGTTGAGCTGCCCCCACTGTGCTTTTAAACATTACCTTTACATGGCGTTCTGGCTGTGTGTTCTCACTCCAGAGGAATTAACTCTTCTTTCCGGCTCAGTGGCTGGAAACAAGCCAGTGCTCTAACAGTGGCCCGACGAACCCTGAACCCACCATTCTCCGTTCACTTCCACCTCGTAGGAAAGGAAATTGATTTTAATGAGAACTGGACCTCGTGGATTACTCCGGGCAGATCTGAAATGCGCCTGTCTCTCTCTCTCTCTCTCTCTCTCTCTCTCTCTCTCTCTCTCTCTCTGTCCCCAAGTCCAGCACACTTCCTGTCACTATTAGCGCCCCGGTCTGCTATGCTGAGCCTCGCAGGCTCTCCGCAGGAACGACTCAAAGACACAGCCATCTGCTTGAGCCGTGAAATTGATGAGACAGCAATGACCTTGAGGTTCTTGGCTGCAGTTAGAACTTGCTGTGTTGACAGACCAGGACAAGCCCCGGTCCTTAGTCATACGGAGGAGGGTGACTATTAATTCATGAACAGAAATGTTGATGTTTCCTATTTTTTCATTAAATCCTTTGAGCGCTGAACACATGACATGCTGGCATGTTAAGTATGCATAATGCTCATTATCTCAAGGCTTTATTGTGTCAGTGTAACGTGTAAAATATAAGTAACATACAGATACATGAAGGGGCCATTAGTATGGGGTTACGAGTTCATCCAGTCTAAAGCAAATGCAGCCAGTGAATTTACTGTCTCACCAGTTAGCAGAATATGTGTAAAGTTTTTTCTTACAAATCTCAATCTTAACCACTGTGTGTATAAAGTCATCAAATATACTAAACATCAAAGTTCAACTCAAATCGTAACTCAGGGTCCACCTGCAACATTTTTCTATCGCTTTCAATCAAGTACCATGACTGAACACCATCTCAGCTTGCTCTCACAGAAGCCATGTTTACACAGCCTGTTTGAGGTGGGAATACTGTGCCGTTATGCCGCCTCACCGTTCTGCATAAAAGATACAATCGCCAAAAGGGGGGGCAGAATTGTCTCGCCTCTGAGCCAGGAACAGAGGTATTACAGCACTGAAACAATGTGTGAATAAACAGCACGCCCAGCAAGACGGAATCATGGGTGGCACAGGTGTGATGTTTTGATGACGTGTTATGCATGTGACCCACCAAAATTTAAAAAGTAGCTGCTAGCAGTTAGCAGCTAGGTCAAAGAAAAAGAACAGCGACTGAAGATGTCCACAAAGTGGGAAAAAAATGAGATCCAGAAGCTCCTTACCCTCTGAGCAGAGTATGAGATCGGTTGCCACGTAACAGAGATGGTAAATGATTGTTGTTGCTATGTTAATGCCATTGTTATTGTTTATAATTAAATGTCACACTAGAGACAGACACTGCCGTGTTAGAGGTAACACCTGTTATGTCTCTTTTGCTTGCATGCTGTCTAAAATCACGCACTGGAGCAGCATGATGCCACCGTTGTTTGGCTCTGTGTAAAAATACAAAGGTGGCATAAAGAAGGGACTTCCTAGTGGCCCTATAGTGTGATCTCTGTGTAAAAAGGGCCAAAGAAATGTGAAATGACCACTGCATTAAGTGGTGATGACATGTGCTATTAGGTGCCAGCGCATTTGTCTTTTGGGCACACAAATTCTCTGGTTCAACGATGTCATGTAATGGACAGTGGCTAATATTATGACCCTACAGGTGGTATGAAAAGCAAGAAAGTCTGCATAGGAAAAAGGTCGGAGTGGTGGACGGATCAAACAAACACAGAACTTTCACCTGGGAGTCCACAGTTCGTTTCACACGTGAAACTTAAAGTCAGTTATTTCAACTCCGCATTCTTAAGATCTTTACATAGTTAACTTCTTGGGACTTGATGCACTTACGCCATTTAACAACGTGCTTACGTTCTGTATGTAAGAAACATAGTTATTGTAACTGAAAACATGACCTTTTTCTAAGTATTATCATGTAGTTTTTGGTGACAGAACCAAACTATGTAAGATAAAGACTGTGAGATGCCATCAAAAGCTTTCAGTAAGCTGTCAAGTGGACCTTGGATTGATTTTTCTTTTGTCAAACAAACATCCTCCAGAAAATATCTGGATGGAGTTTTGTTTTCTCCTGACTAATTACTTGTGAGTTCCTTTATTTTTCTTTCATAACGAAAGAAAAACGAAAACCCTCGCAAATTTTTTGGACTCTAAACAGTTATTCTGTTAATCATTGACATCTAAATGCTGCGCTCTATTTTTATCATTTATAAATAACTGATTAACATTACCTTACCTACGGTGGAAAAAGTAATGAAGGGCGTCTAAATATAGACTGTGTTTTCCCCTCAAGATATATTAATGTTGACTTTAATCACTGGGTGATCATAAAGTCAAGGCAGGTACAGATGGCCAAGGATTCAAATGTTCTGAGGGCAAACAAAGAGCTTCATTTGAGCGACCATGAGCAGTGAGGTTTTACTGTTAATTAGTTTGCTCAAATTCATAAACAGAACCTTGTAGAGTTACCTTCTTGCAGTAATACCCATAAAAATATTTATTTCTGTCTTTCTGTGCTTTAAATGCCCCGAAGCCAAACCAAATTTATGGGCCTGTAAACTCTCTCTCTCAGCTTGAGGAGGTTTCCCAGCTCTTGTATGCATAGTGATCCTAACAGAGGCTGCATGGAGAATCTCCCTCATCACTTCAGGGTTAATAAATTCTCTTTTGGCCAAGCTGAACAGAGAAACTTTTGAAACTAAAACTTGTTAAACTTTAGAGTCTGCAGATTAAAATTAAAAATAGCACCACATGAGAAGAAGAGACAAGAGAGTAGGGAGATATGTTTCATAAAGCCTAAGATCACACAAGGTTTAAGCATCATCTATTCTTACCTCCTCATTAAAACTGACACTGATACAGAGATGTTATTTTGTCCTATAATTGGTTTAGAATAACTATATACTGTACTACTTTTAACATTAGGAGTAACTTAATCTGACTGTTAATCTTGCTTTGTTACGACTATACTCTTGTTAGACATGTGTTTCAGTATAAATCATCTGGAATATCAGACAGATACACCTCTTATCTTGAGTCTACTGCCGATGACTTTCACTTCTTTGCAACTGATGCCACTTTATCTCTTGTATTTCACATGTTGCTGCGCCTCTCCCAAGCCTCCTCCACATGACTAATCTCGATGCTCAAGGCTAATTAGCTCGTCTGATTGTGACAAAGTTGCTGTGTATGAGCCTGAGACAGTTGTCGTTCCCATAAGCCTTAGTGTCATCAAACGCTGCCAGCTGTGGAGTCTGGGAACGGTGAGCAAAGCGAAAAAAGCTCCAGAGGAAGAGCCGAGAGCCCTGGCTACTTTAGAAAAACACAGAAACATAGCCTAAAGTACTTAATTAGAAAGCAGAATGAATGACTCATCCCTCACCAGTGTAAGAGCTGAACAGGGAAACTTGTTGATTACTTAAGATGGTAGTAAAAGCCGACTGCAAATGAAGGATTTAGCTGGAGTTCTAAAATTCCTGCTATGAGATGTGATTAATCTGAACCCAGCAAGCTCACATACAGTCTACTACCTGATATGATCTGTGATGTTTAACGTCAAAGAGAATTTTCTTTAAAGTACAAGAACCTTTCACACCTACAAGAAACCATTTAAAACTTTAAGATCTGAGCTGGTACATCCCAAATTTAGGACCCTCTAGGAAGACAGCTGAGTGGAATGACATCATGTGAAATGGCTGAAGGGACTTATAAGGACCTTAAACAAGAGACTGAATGAACATCAGCTGTCCGTGAACACCTGATCAAAACTGATTAGAGCAAGAACTGGAAGAAGCTCAAAAATCAAAAAAGTTCAAGGAAGGTAATTATCTTTAAGGGAAAAGACCAGCTTTGATTTGAGATTGGGGTTACGAAGTGCTTGATGAGCACTTTTTATCATGTGACCTAAGTGAAATCCCCCAAAGCTAGTATGTGGACCTTTGACCTCAGATTGTCTTTACTACAAAGAAACCTTTGTGTTGGTATATATTAGGAGTGGAACGACTTAATTTAAGTGTAATCAAAAATCTAGGGCAAATACCCTCTGGTCAGTTTGTCAATATGTGCTTGACCAAATTCTTATTGGTTGGACAACAACTTGTGTTACGTTGATAAGGCCATGTGTACACCAAAGTATTGTTTTCCCCCACTGAAAATGCCAGGCACTCACTCTTCTGAAAACACAAATTGGAGTGCGATGATATGGTAGCGACGTTCATTATTATTACAGTCTATCGTAAGGACAGAAGACATACGTGGCAGTCTCTGTGGCTGTCAGTATTATTTTCTCCCCTGGCACTTGTACATGTCAGATATGACAGTTGGTCTTTGTGGTATTTGTCTACCCACTCCTTCATAATGACTTGATAGCTGGATAAAAAGTGACAATGACAAGCGCAGCGTGATACCCAAAGTTAAATATTTTCAACTCTTTTTGACCAAAATAAAAAGAAAACCACCACCTGTATAAAATCTCAAGGTAATCTATCCAATAGTTCTTTAGATATTTCAGTCTGGATAAAATAGGCGGAGCGACTGTCTGACAACCTGACAGAGAGTTTCCCAGAAGCACTCTGCTAGTGTGGCTAAAACCATGTTTTAGTATTCCATTACTACACAGTTCAAACGTAACATCAGTGACATCACTGCCACAAGCGTGGAGAGCTAGTTAACCGTAGTAACTCATTACAGCTTTAAAGGGACTTTTTGGGTCAGTTGACGCCTGAGGGCTAATTTTGGAAGTGGGAGAGGCTCTCTCAGCTTAGTTTGAAGAAGAGTGGAAATTGAAAAGGGATCAGGGAGAAGTTGGGAAGTTATGGATGGCCGGGTCATGCTGTGGATTAGACTAGGCAGAGTTACATAAAATGCTGGCTTTTTATTTGGAGAGTGCGTGAAAACATGAGGAGAGAGTGTCTGGAAGTATGTGGTGCCGTGTGTGTGTGGATGAGGCTCTGCTGGGTGTTAAAAAATTAGAACAAAATGTACAGCTCTTTATTCCCACTATGCATCTGTGCATGTGTGATGCGTGTGTCACAGTCAGTGTGCACGGTCGCTGTGCGCCGTCAGAGCTGAGAGTATATATCGAGTGTGTCCTCCAGGTGCATTTGGGCTCTGAGTCGGCTTTTCATTCGTGCCGGCGGACGAGTGAGACCACATGAGAAGTGTCCCCTGTGGAGCCCAAAGGCACACGATGAAGGACGGAGAGAGAAAAAAGCGGTAGAGTGAGGGCTGAAATTGAAGACGGAGAGAAACAAGGACAGAAGAATAAGGTCAACTGGAATGAAAGTGAGTAAGATTATTTCCACTACAAGACAGAACATTAGAGCAATCGATGGACACATGAAAGAGCACAACATTTAAAAGAACAAAGGATATTTAGGAGAGAGACAAGGAATAAAGGACAGAAGGAAAGGACAGTGAAGGGGAACACAGTGAAGAGGAAAAGAAAAAGTTAAGAGAAAGAGAGAAAAGATACAAAGATATTGATGGATTATGAGACTCCAGGGCGAGAAAAAGAAAAACAGGTTGAGAGAAAACAAGTGCGAGAAAGATGAAATAAAAAGGTGTTGTGAGGACCACAGGGAAGAACTGAGTGCTGCAGAAAAAAAAAAAAGATAGAGCACGAGAGAGGAAACAGCGGGACCTGCTCAAGGACTCTGTGTTCCTGCTCTCCCATCTGTCACTGGCCCTCAGCAGTCCCACAGCTACCGACTGGCGGGTCCCTGCTTCAGTCCCCAGGGCCCACACCAGCCGTCCAGACCATCATCATCAGCGTCTTGCCCCAAGCTGGGAGGAAGGTGGTCCCAAAACACAGTGGAAAGACCACCAAGGGAGCCTTACCGTAAGGCAGACAACAAAGTGAGTGGGTACAGAGAGCAGACTGAGACTATTAGCTGGGTTCTTCTGTTTCTCAGCGTCCTCTGTAAGTATAGACAAAAAGCTCTGCAGAGCCTCTTAACCACATTTAGTGCATTGTTTTAGTTGTACAGTGTATTTACTGTATGGTTCATTCTCCCCATTCTCAATAGTATTGGATGCTCCCATTCTTTTCACAGCATCGATTTCTTTGAGCTGACACATTTAAATGTACTAAACCTTTCAAACCTTCAAGTTCGTTTCACAAAATATGATGTAAGTCTCTCGGTGGACTGCCTGTTGTTCCAATGGCCCAAATTTAAGAAGCCACATTGGTCCAAAAAAGGTCCCACTGGACTGAAAGCCCATTTCCTTGACAGATTTTTATTCCCAAAACAAACGCCCATTCCACTGAAGTCTGAAGTCTCCGAAAATACACACCCCCTGAGGTTAGACAAACCAATCACCAGAAAAAATTGATAACATTGTACGTTTCTGTAAACGACGGATACATTACATTTATCAACAACGCTGTGTGGTGAATATGTGGTTAGGTGTGGGCACAAAAAGTATTTGGTTATGGTTGGGGAAAAATCATATTTTGGCTTAAAACCCCCACGTTTGGTTGCACATATGTTGCTGGAAAAGCAGCAACCAGTTGGTAAAGAAACACCTGGGTTTAGTAGCTCAAATGCCACAAAGCGTCAGTGGCTCAAACCCGGCTAAAAAACGGGTTTGGTGGCTGAAACACTGCCTGGAAATGTCTCAAAGGGTTGTTAAAACACCTGGGATCAGTGGCTCAAACGCCGCTGGGAAACTGAAACTAACTGCAGCGAGTACACATTTGTTGTTGCAACAGGAGCAATGAGCATTTGTTTTTAGGACAATAGGCTGTCTGAGGAAATGAGTTTTTGGGTCAGTGGGACATTTTTTAGACCAACGGTACACTGGAGTTTTGTGCCGGTGCAACAATGACACTCCATGACACTGCATTATATTCATACATTTGTATATACGTTCAAAATCCAGTGCTGCCGGCCCCACAAAACTTGTTTTCAATGCATTACCAGTCATTATGTGCAAGTTGACATAAAATATTATTTTAATGCGTTGATTCAGCGTTCCACTTGTATGTGGGTTAGCTATGTAAACTCAATTCCATCCGAGAGAAATATCATGGACCAACGATTTGTCTTCTTTGAGGGGCAAGTAACAGATGTCACAACTACCTCAGCAGCCATGTGCTGCATTTATGTGGTGTCAGAATAATCTGAAAGATGATGATATAGTATAGTTTCCTTTGCTCTTCATTGTCAACATGTTTAAATGCTCTAAGCAATAAAATTCGACATGTCTTTGTTCCGTCTGTACCGTTGTTTTTACATTACAATTTAAAGCTCATGCACACACTGAAGTTGGAAAACGTCCATCCAAAGAGATATGAATGCACTATTGATCTCGGCCGGTGGAGGTCTAGGCTCGAGTTTAATTCAATTATTTCTCATTCACTTACCATAGCAGACAGCTTGAGCAGTATCCTATGACAACGGGAGTGGAAAAAGTCATGGGATCATGAACTCCTCGACGGACTGATCCTGTGTTACACTGACATCTGTGACCCATCAGATTCTGTGACGCTATACCAGACCCCCCTAAAAAACATGGGTTTTGTGACTTGTCAGGTGGTTAGGTTTAAGGGGCTGGGTCACAGATTCTGATGGGTCACAGAAATTGAGGTAATACCTGTACGTACCAGACACCAAAAAAAGGTCATTCAGTAAGATTTATTCATTCATTTTCACCCATCACTATCAAACACCAAACCAGCTATGATAAATCCACTGTGCACTTACTGCCCAGCACCAAAAACATGAGATGGCGAGGAAGCAGGAACAAATAGCAAACAGATATTTTTCTCAGGAGTTGGTGGAGACCCAAACAGAGCTGAATGGAGAGTGAATTTAGGATTTATGTTGAGGCAGATAAATGCATATAGAGACACATGTCTGACCCTTTGGCCATTAGTTTAGCATCTATCAGAGTTTTTCTGGGGTGTTTTTGATGCTCACTGTTTTATATCTCTCCTTTTTGTGCATCAGAAAAAGGCTTTTGGGGCCAGTGTGCCTCAGTGGCCTCATTTTGGGTCAATGAATGCCCTAAAAAACACCAGATGAGGCACTACACTATGTGGCCTGACACATGCTCACGTGAGTTTGTTTTTGATATAGCAGTTAAATAAGGATGCCTGAAGTTTCCTCGCCAACTGGGGAATGCTGGTGATTTGGCCAAGGATGACTTGGATGTTATTACATTCAGCGTCAGAGTAACAAGGATGCTATGAATAGTTTAGCTTACTGAGTAATCATCACACACAATCAAATGTGATCACCTCGTGCAGCTTATTGCTTTTGAATTTGCCTTGACTGCATGAAAAGATGTTGCTAAGGTAGAGGAAGCTGTTCAGGTATCAGCGTGGGTGTTTATAAAGTGACAAAAACACGTTCACATCCACATCTCGCCAACTTCTTAAAGGTCACGTAGATGTCATGGTTGCATCGTGATGTTTTAAAGATCTGTGGCTGTGTTTCAACTCCTACACAAAGTCTTTTCTATGTCAGACCTTGGAAAGATGAGAAAAAAAATCTTCTGTAAAGTAGCACTGAGTCACTTTTCACACTGAGCTGTCTGTGCCGCTCCTTGACGAGTATTGACTCAATCAGGGGAACTGGTTTGGTTTTTTGGAACACAGTTGTCCTCTGAGAGCTGGAACAACACTTTGGGTAAGAGATGAGGAGAAAGCCCTGTTCAGCACTGAAAATTGCTTTTATATCGCCAAGAGTGACAGGCTGACCAGGGAAAGATTATTTGATAGCTAAATGGTGCCACGTTCAGTCTGCCCTTCCCTTTCATTCCTTGTACGTTTATGTTGTTAAAAGGGTGTCTTCAGTGGCATAACTGTCACTGTGTTTCTTTTAAAAATGTCCTGATTGGAAAACTGAGCTGCTGCCAGTGCAGTGACCCAAGCTGTCCACGTGGTTCAAATGAAAAATAACAATAGAGGTCATTGGGACTTGGCTTAGGAACCTGAGGGTTGCTGCTTCAAGTCCACGTACAGACCAAGTATGGAGTGTGGACTGGTAGCTAGAGAGGTGTTCACCCTTGAGCAAGGCACTGAACCCCCAACTGCCTGGGGTGCCTGTCCAAAGCAGCCCCCTCTCTCTGACATCTCTCTAACTAATGCATGTTTAGGTCCTGTTTGTGCATGTATGCTGTTTTAATGTGGGATTAAGCTGAAAAAAGCCATCCTTTAATGTTATCATGATACGCGGCCGGTCAGCCAGCAGTGTCAGCGGGAACATGGTGAGACAAGAATGAAAGTTATGAATGAAAGCAAAAGTCTGAATAGCGTGGACATGAGGGGTGAAGGATGGTTCCAGCAAACACTGACTTGCACCGGGGAGAGTGCTGTTCGCTTATAAAACCAAACCCTGTTCTCTTTTCCTAAACCCAGCCATGTGTTTTTGTTGCCTAAATCCAACCACATGCCTTACTTATTAAACGTACCGACGTAGTGCCTTTATTTTAAAAGAGACTGTGTCTAAATGGTAAATTTCCTGTGAAAACAGAAGTGTATTTTGAAGTAAGAAAATACATTTAAACAGCATCCCAAAACATCAACAACCAACGCACCCAGGGTACCTTGCATGTTTTATTGGAACGTGGGAAGTCCATGACCAAACATCGATATGTGACGAGACTGGAGTGAGAATGTGTTGGGTTAGGAAAAGATCATGTTTTGGCTTGGGGGCACAATTCGGCAGGAAAAGCAGTGAAGTCTCATAAACAGCAATCCTTTTTGTGGCACTATCCCAGCAGATCCCTAGAAAACACCCATGGTTGTGTACTAAAAAGCTGCAGGAGAGTGCCAGATCACCTAACACTGACGTTTGGTGGCCAGAAGGCTGCTGGAAATGCAGCAATGACTCGCTAAAAAACAACCGATTTTGTTGTTTGTCTTGGACAGTGGTCTGCTAGTTGGCAGGCACCTCGCCTTGATGGCACGCCATCCACCATCACGTCCATCTCCGGATAGCAAAGTCAGCTCGTATTAATGTGTCATTTAGAAATGTACATATGAAATGTGCAAATGTGGCGTAATCGTGGTTTGCAGAAACGTACAAAGCCAACATTTTCTTCTGGCAACTGGGCTGCAACAACATGTCTGAAAAGAAAACTCGAAACATGTTCTCAGAATGTTGCAGTGTTGTGAAAATTGCTGTTTTATAGTGTAACTTTTCTTCAAACAGTCTACGAATTAATAAGGATTAAAGACAGAAATAAAGTTAACTGAAAAACAACATTGAATTCAAGGCACCAAGACTAAGCGGGAAGACAAGGGTAAGAAATCATTGCTCTAGACTTTCTTATCTGAGTTATGTTTCTATTCTTATATTTAGATTTATTTTATGTCTGTTTATTAAGTGGGTACACATTTATTTTATCTTTGTATGAATTTACTATTTTTGATACAATTCAAAACTCAGTCTTCTATATCATTTAAAAAAAATCTGTTAATGTAATGAATATAGTTTCATAATGCTGTAACGTGAATTGAAATGAGACAGAAATAAACTGTATGTATCATCTTCTTTGGCTCAACACAAATATTTGAAACAGAATTTAAGGCCCCAATAGTCCAGTGGATGTGTTGGCACCAAACTGAGTGAGAATATCAGCAGTAAGGCAAATTGAAATACAGCAAGCATGTCAGTAGTTGAAGTATTTGGCGAGGCGGACAGAGATGCAGAATGATTTTTCATGTGCTGGAAGTAAAATTTAAAGAGGACATTGAGGAGATGAGCCAGCCTCCATATCATACTTCAGTAAATCTCTGGGGTACATGGGAAATGGAGGCTTGAGGTACATCATTCTTGTGCTTTATCACCCGTTTGCAACCATTATCATTGGAAGACAGCCCCACAGAGTCTGGCCTTGGCGATGAGCGAGCAGGGACAGGACACATTTATCACCTCTGAGGTATGCATCAAGGACGAGGCAAACCATCCATCCATCCACACACACACACACACACACACACACACACACACACACACACACACACACACACACACACACACACACACACGCACGCACACACACACACAGTGCAGGTCACCACAACACACTTTTACTTGTGTGTAGACAAAGCACATTTGACAAGATAAATGACACTATCAATCATTAAAATGAGTAAATAAATCAAAATGTACATTACATTGGAAAATAAAAGACAAACACAATCAGATGTCTCAAAATAAGACAACTAATGTATCAAAGAACTACGTCTGATGACGTTTAAATCCCACTAAGCTGTGTAAAAATAATCCCTCTTCATAAATCATACCCATGACAGACTTCATTAAAAACTACAATACATCACGCCAAAAATACAACAAAATGCAATCATTTCCTGTCCGCTGGAATAAGATTTCACCAGGATAAAATCACTTACGCAGTCACTTTCATCATGACGATCATTAGCTCATTACATGATAACTGGCTTTGTATGGAATGGAGGTCTGATGGCTTCTTCTGGCCCTTCAGATAAGCACCACTGTATCTGTGCTGGAGCATGCTCTAACAACCCACGACAGCTCGGGGTGGCACGTTTGGTCGCGTGCCAGAGATCACAGACAGCAATCGCAGAACTTCATAAGCAATTACTCTGGAGTCACTGCAGTAATGAGTCATGGAGGTGGCACTGCGGCAGGCTAACCCTCCACCAGCGACACGAAGGACTCAACCCACCACAGAGTCAGGAGGAGGTAAATAGTATGATATGTGAGTTTCAGGAAGGGTGCACAGCTGCATTTCTTTTATCACTTAAACAACGACTTTTTATCAATATTATTCATAAGTGTTGGTGAAATAAACACTAAGTAGCATGTTAATCACATCCTGTTTTTGGCATCAATGTTCCATTTTCACTGTTTAACTTTTTAACCTAATTTTTGCCCTTATAAGTTTGGATGATAAGGATTACTATGTCACATTTATGAATGGACTAGAAACACTGTAGGGTCTGCTGCACTTGGTTTGAAGAAACACTGAAATGACACAATGGTGAAATCAAGACAGAGTTTCCTTTTAACCTGTGTGGGAAAACTGGACTTAGAAAAAATAGGTACACTATGCAGGATTTCCCTAAAAACCAATATACAGACAAATACAAAAGTAATCACTCTTAATCAACACTTTTTGCCATAAGCTGTATAAAAAGTAATTTACAGAGCCACTTTGATGTTTAGTTTGAATTTAGGCTATAGCTGGAGCCATGGAGGAGCAAAAGTTGGATCTGACTGAGGAGTCAAGGACACTATCAACAGACAGTCACTCAAAGTGGCCTGTTCCCAATTATGCGTAAATTGGTGAGTTATAAAGAAATTCACCTCTGTACAGTTGTCATGAATGTTGAAATCAGCTATAAACTAATACTGTTTTTGTATCAGGCTGTAAACCTGTTTATTTCTGTTGTAAAGTTGGGCATTTTAACATGGAGGTCTTTGGGGATTGACTCCCTTCTGGAGCCAGCCTCAAGTGGCCATGAGAGGAACTGCAGTTTTTGGCAATACCGTGTTGATTTCATTTTTCAGCCCTGTAGGTTGTCGCTTGTTTATGATCTGCTAGAAGTGTCTGGAACTATATTTATCTACATCAGTTCTTATTTTCTTCTTGTTTTGCTTTGTTCATGACGTTTCTGGGCGCAGTGCGCAGGTTTGGACAGGACTTGTATACAAAGGTAGCAAGCAGGTGCCAGACCCTAAGCAGCATCCAAGAGGAAGCTATGAACTTTGAAAGCCAGTTCCAGATTCTCACTTTTTTTGTGGCTGTGTCTGCACTGTATTTTTGCTGGCAATACAGTTTACAAACAGAAACCAACAAGTTCCACATAGTATACTTAAAACTTTGTTATTTGATCATCCATTTCAGATAGAAGGACTAAATGCAGAAGCTGCCGGATCAAAAACTTTAAGGAACTAAACATCTGCAATGTAGCATTGTTAAGACAATCAGTTAACAATAAGATAGTGAGTTTATGCATTTGTGCTTTGGTGACTTAAACATATACACTATAGGCCTATTGTATTATTGTTTAAGTAACATAAAATGATCCGGGCTTTGGGATATTAAATTAAGAATCTTCAGACATGGTTCAACAAAGCTGGTCAACATATGAAGAGGAGGACCCGTGTTGGTGCTTGTATGCTCATAAAACACATGGAACTGAATGACTGTGCTGAGGGTATCGATCCAGAGGTTTCACCTCGGTCATGGCGCTGCTGCATTGTCCTTGAGAAGATTACTGAACACCCGACTGCTTCAAGGGCTCTGCTCTATAAAACACAGACCTGTTATGGCTGACCCTGACCACCATGTCTGGGAAAGAAGATTGTATTTTTTCCCCTACAGGGATCAATAAGATATCAGACGATACTTAAAAGGCATATTCCTCCTCCAAGGTTTTTTTTTTACAGCAATGTCTGGTTTTCTGATCCCTGCGTGTGCTTACATTAAAGGAAATATCTAAAAATAACCTGCGAGACGGCTCATTAAACACCTCTGTGAGAGACCGAGGTATTAATGCAGACTTTCTTAACATAATGAAGAGTTGTGCAAAGTCTCTGTACATTCAAGGGCAGACGTTTGGGTTTAACTCTCACTAATGATAGGTATTGTGTTATTTTATAGGTTATTATTTAAATTAAAAACCTCAATGATACCGTCTTGATGTAACAGTCATTCCCTGGTCAGAGTTTACATTTAGTTTAGTTTGTGAAAAGGGATAAAATACTTTCCTTTCACCTGTCATTTTCCCTCAGAGTTTAAACCAGCTGCATCTGTGTTGACAGTTCAATGAGCTGCATCAGGCTAGTGATTCTGGATTGTGTACAACCTTGGAAGTAATTCTTATGACATCAGGTTGAAAAAAGCCAAAAGAAACTTAACATAAATGGCATCTCTATGGTGTCATTCTTGGTGTTTTACAACCTTTTATTCCCAAATATCAAAAGGTATATGCCAAGTTACTTTAAGAAACATTTGGCTATCTTCACATTTTTCTGATAATGTTCACTGTCCTTTTCTCAACCTTAATGTGCCTTCATGCTGTGCCTTTAGTACTTTGTGTGTTTGATCGTTCACTGTGCACTGTACCCAAAAATAGGCAAGGCAACAGATGTAGTTGCACCTGGACCTGCACTCGTATAGCACCTTCTAGTCTTATGAACACTCAAAGCACCTTAACGCTACATGTCACATTCACCCATTCACACACATATTCACACATTGGTGGTTGAGGCTACCATACAAGGTGTCACCTGATATTCTCTTGAACGCACTCATACACCAAGGGAACAGCCATCCATAGCAATTTGGGGTTCAGTATCTTGCCGAAGGACACTTTGACATGTGGACCGAAGGATCCGGATGATCAAACCGCTGATCTTCCAATTGGTGGACCACCCGCTCTATCTCCAGAGCCACAGCTGTGGTATAAAGAGTGAGAAAGTCTGCTTAGGTGGATGGTTTAGCAAGCAACCTATTTGATCCAGGAGACCGGTCTTTGTGCCCCGTGTCAACATTTAGTTATTTTGTCATGTCATGTCACTTATTTCATTGTTAGTCGACTGATGTGACTTACGACAAAAACGATCTTTTCTCAGCCGCAACCAATTACTTTTGTTGCCTGAACGTTACCGCTGGCCTCCTGTGCCAAGATACAATGCCAAAAGCTGCCCCCGGCCTCATTACATTGACACAGGAGGGTTCTGCCTGATGGCTAATTCATGCTCAACATTAGATACGAGGACAGACAGAGCCTTCTGCCCGTGCTCTGCTTTCATTTTGTCTGTATTTTTGCATGCTTCCTGAAAGCTTGTGGGCACAGACAAAATAGAGCAAAACCACCTGAGGCAGTGTAGTGTAGTTCAAGTAAGATACGATCTGAGGAGACGATGAAGAAATTTAAATAATAGTGGAATGGAATGAATCGGTAATATAGTAAAAAGAACTTTCTGTCCACATGCTGGGGTGTAACGAGACCACCGCCATCTGCAATGCTGCCTCTTTTAAAGGTACAAAATTACATCCTCCTCCAATGTTGCCTCATTCATTGTGGAAATCTTTTGGCTGCCCCGTAGTGGCATATATTGACTTTATCTATGCCATCATAAAGGACATATGGAAGTATGAGGGCAGCGATGTTTTTAACGTTTGAACTGGACGTCATGAGCCTTAAGCGTCAAAATGTGACAAGTAGATCATGTTGCCATGTTCCTGTGTTTTTTTTTTTGTAAGCATAATTCAAATCCTTCGTAATAGTAACAATGTAAAAATATTCGTTAGCATACAAAACACTACAGCTCCGTACGACTTTTCAGCTGTATTCTTTCCATGGCATCTGGAAGTTACAGTTTCACTTCAGCTCTCTATTACAGCTAAGATGCTACGCAGCAAGCTAATTAGCTTTATGGAGATGTTATTATGTGACAAAGGAACAGAAAGCAGGTAATCATCTCAGGAACCAAAGAGGTAGAATCCCATTAAAGTTCACTGTTCATTGATTAAAGCTATTATTATTCCTGTCAGTGTCTTGATATGAGTGAATCCTGGACCTGTAAATAACTACAGCTACTTTATCAGAGTAAACTGAGAATACTGAAACTTTTTAAACTTAAGTTATTTCTTTGAAGCTTTGTTATGACTATGTAGATCACATCAATCTCTGAGATCATGTTAGTTCATTCTATAACTAATTATTCAGGTCTAATTATAACTGTCTCGTTGTGTGCTGCTGCTGTTAGCTTTGTTCTGCCAGGTAAAAGACATGAAAGCTATTATGTCCATGTCAGATGTGACAAGGATTTGTTAAACTTTGCGGAGCTGAATAATTGCTTCTCATGATTGCCTTTGAGAGGATCATTGCACAGGTGACATATAAGAAAAATAAATAATTGGTCAATGAATTAGACAAGCTATTGACTGATTTTATATTAATAGGTTTTGGTTGAAAGGTAAGGGATTTTTAATACATTTAATATGAAGTCGCCTTTTCCTTTTCTTTCATCATCTCCAACATAAGATACTGAGCGTGAATAATGATATGGTGAGTCGGTTTCAACGCTCTACTTCACTTTGTTGCACGGTGATTTACTTTACTTCACACATTTATCTAAAAATCTTCACCCTTATTTCATCTGTCCTATTTATAGGCTTCCTACCTGACATGTGACTTCAAACACCTTTGAATCTTATCAGAGCCAATTAACAGGTTAGCTAATTAACAGATTCCTTCATCTCCTCTCTTCCTGCTCTGCATGCAAATGAACACACAAAAAAGCATAAAAAATATCTGAAACTGAATTTATCCTACAGACATGTACAGCATTCCCAAACTCTTGTGGATAACAGCAGTAGCAGCATTGAATATACTGGTATCTGTATGTGTGTAAAAAGGGATATTATCTTTTATTCTACATAAAACAGGTTGTTGCAAATTCTCAGATGAGAGCATTAAAGTTAAAACTGAATGCATGAATGTAAAGGGGGATTTGTCAAACAGGAGCTATGTTTAGGAGAATCCATCAATCCTAGATTTGCATTTTCAGCAGTAGTATTTCCCACATGACTACAGATGCTAATGCGGCTCCCTCTTCAGCTCCGCAATAAAACTCCCCATCATCCACGCAGCTGAAAGACTCTTTCACATTAACACAATAGCAGCTTCTGACACGGCTCTCATTTTACCCAATTTGCGGATCTCTCATCTGAAAATCAATGATCCAATCATTGCCACGATGACAACCCAGTCTGTTTGATGGGGATGGCGCCTAAAGGCTAAAACAGAGGCAAGAGATGTCTGGATGTTCATTAAAATATATATTAAACACCAGTGGAAGTCATTAACCAAGCAGTGAGAGGTCAAAGGAATGCTTCACCCTCGAAATGACTATTTGTATGTTGATTAGTCACCCTGTGTTATGTAATGTTTCATGAAGTAAACTTTTTCTCGCATGTTTCAAGTGAACAAAGAATACAAAAATGGATAAAATTCTTGATGATGTAAAAGAGGTCTGTGTCTAACAACAGCAAAACATTCAGTTAGAGACTCTCACACCACTCATGCAAGTCTCATTTATCCAGTCTTATGCTCAGTACTTTACCAACCGGGGCAGCAAAGTTCTCATGCACTGTTTGTACATTTTCTTCCAAAAACGTAATGCACTAAACTTTGTACAAATCCTACGTAATGATGAGCCAATAACTTGTACATAACCCACATATTTTTTGAAGGCTGCCATCACATGACCAATGCACTGACAGGAGTAAAGAGTGGTCCTGTTAGGAGGAAAGCTGGGGTGGTGAATGGGTCACAAAGCACAGGACTTTCCCCCCAGAGGACCTGCTGTCAGAACCATGTGAGCTTTCAGTTAATGCTGACTCATTTTAAGGTACGTCCATGTTTTTTTTCCATAAACCTTACCTCCTTAACTTTACGTTAATTCAGTCTGGCAACTCACATTTTAAATGTTTATTTCAACAGAAGAACATAGAGTTTGGCGTCTAGACTCCGGCCTCATCGCTCCCCACAGATATGTTTACGTGAGATAATGGGGAGTGATTATTAAATATTTCCCTTCCTAGCCGGAGCCTGCAGGTGGATGCTGTGGCGGAGGTGGGGCTAAATGAGCGAGCAGCAGTGCTGATAAAAGGCAGCAGCGACAAAGGCAAAGGCAGAGCTAGAGAGATTTATAACTTAAATGGACCAACAGATTGGGAGGTTGTGTTTGTGTTTGTGTTTGTGTTTGGAGAGTGACGTACGATGTGTGTGTATGAATCAGTGCAGCTCAAGTTGACTGCCTGAACTAGCTCGCAGGTGTTTCTCTATTCATGTAACTTTACGTTAAAGATGTGATGTCATTCCTGGGGTGCTAATTCTTTGGAGTTCATATGAACCATTCCATGAGGATGCGTTGAACAGCTCCAGTGTTCAGTGAGGTAAAATGACTGCATTAGGCTTTGGAGAGAAATTAGTCTCACTTTCAGTTCAGTCCTCCTTCAGATAGGGCTGTCTGTCTGGAAGGTACTGAGCATACGACTGCATAAATGAGACTTGGATTATATTGCAAGAGTTGTGTGAAAGTTTGTCAATGAATGTTTTGATAAAGTTTTGTCTACAATGGAAAAAATATGGGTTCCCTCAAGAAAAAGGTTGGGAACCATTGATTTGGGGGATAAAGTTTTCCTTTAAGAATCCAAGCCCTCTGCATTTCAGTCTCGCTGAGCTGTTGACAGAGGAGAGAGAATCATAAGCTACAGAGCTTTAGAGGCCTGAGAATTACAGTGTTGCGTACTTAGGAGTTCTTCAAGTGGGTCAACAACTTTTTTTTGTTAGCAAAGTTGTTTATTTTGGTGTGAAGGACGCAGGATGTAACAAAAAAGCTAATTCAATCTTCCAAGAAGTGACTTATAGATGGATAATATAAAATTCAATTTGAAACTTATTAGCCAAGGTAAACAGGAAGTTTAAATTGAATCCCTAATTACGACTGACCTTCGAGGAAAGTCATCTTTTTTAAGCTTCGAGCTCCTTGGAGAGCTTTGTAATGCTCTTGTCACCTTCAGAGATAGGCATTACCATGAAAAACCCCATGGAGCTAAGCTGGCTGAGATCCTGCTCCGGTTTGTACTCTCAGCATTATGCATACACATTGATCCCTAAGACCCGAGGCTCCGCTTCCCCCTCAGCCCCCAGTTGTGCTTTTAGCTCCAGTGTCACCTCCTGCCTTTACGCTAATATCAGGAACTATGATTCAATCCTCTGTGCCTCCTGATGGCTTTAGAAAGCCTCAGTCTGTGAATTAACTCGACGGATCCAAGGCTTCCCGCTATGCATAATCAGCGTCGCCTCATCCTCTCCTGCCACTCTCTGAGTATACTCATCGATCACGTGTGGGGAAATCTGATTTCAATGATAACTAACACCATTACTCATACATGAGATCGCACCGACCTCCACGCCGTCACCCGGGGCCCGGATTTGTGCGGCTTTGGTGCTTTTTGAGCTTGTGAAATATGAAAATGCAATTCATGCCAATCCCTCTCACAGCATGGGTGGTCATGCAGGAGCAAAGACAGCGCGTACATACAGAGCAGGACGGCGGAACTCTGAGTGGCTCAGATTAGGATGCAGTTTTGAAAAGTACTTTGCAAGTGTGAAAAACACCTGCCACCCTGTTTTGTACAACTCATATCTGTTAAATTATGTTTATCTGCAGTTCGATTGTCAAATGGCTTCTCATACAATTCATTTTAACACGTTATGTGACAAGTGATGCCACCAATGCTTGGAGCATCACTGAGGACAAAACTAGTAAATACAGCTGTCAGATACTTTGACCGTAGTGGAGTAAAAAGGAAAATGTTTCCCCTGAAGTGTTTGTCGAATAAAAGTATAAACCACCTTAAAATCAGCTTTTGGAAATAATCCAGTGAGTGCATTTTACCAAGCACTATGAGGTACTTAAACTTGAGTACTTATATACTACTCAATACGTCCACCCCACTTCATTTCAGGAAGTACATATGTATACTTTGCTCCACTACATATATTTTACATTAAAAGTTAACAGTGGAACATAGAAGATAAAGATTTAATGTACAAAACATATGGTGTTCTCATAAAGTACAACCACATTCACCACCCAGCAGTATATGATGTAGATACAATTAGCTCCACAGGGGCCATTATCCTGCCTAATGAGTGCTTGACTTACGAACTTTTGATACTTAAAATCCTTAACAAGTGCACATCTTTTTTTTCTGCACAAGCTTAAAAATGACACCCAAAATAAAACTGTTAATGCTCTTAAACCTTGTTAATTACAGCATGATCCTGGTCTCTTCTGAGTGGTATCTTTTTTGGAGGTTATTACCAGAAAGTCATAATTAGCCCAAGTGATGCTAAACTCAGCAACTGTTGTCAAATATAGAGAGAGACCTTGATAATAGGTAGGATGGCCCAGTTGTCAGAGGAAGGTGCTGGCAGTGTAGATTTCTGCAAACCCCAAACACGTTACAGTTGTATGTTTCATACATTTCAGAAGTGATGCAGTACATGAGCTGACTTCATCAGGAGATGGAGGGGATGGTGAATGACGTCTTACCCAGACGAGATGCCTGCCAAGCTGAGGACCACTGTTCAAGACCAACACAAACCAAAATCAGTTGTATTTCAGCGCGTTATTGCTGTTTTTCCACTGGGGAAAAGGCAAAGAAAAAGCAGTTGCTTTTTCATCGAGAAAGAAAATAAAATAAAATACTATCCATCCAAATTAAGTTGTATCCGTACAGAAACATATAATTGAAAAAGAAAATAGAAATAAATGAATAAAATAAGGTCTAAATAAATAAAATAAGGTTACTGATCTCATGTTTGTAATGCGTTGTAATAATAATATGCAAATATAATATATCTGTGGTCTGCAGAAATGTACAACAATAACATTTTTTCTACTGATTGGATTGAATAGGATTATAAAGCTTTCTGTATTTGAATATTTTGTACATAAATGGGTCCAGGTGCAATTCCTGTTCCTGTTTGTTATTGTAGTAGCACACAGGAAGTAAACAGGAACCAAAGCTGGTGCTGTGCCAAAAAAACAGCAGTGAAATGGTCCATAGTTTCAACGAAATGCAATCTGGAAATAATTAACAAACCCCTTCCAAGCCTGTATCCAGGACACTGCTTGTTAGGATTAAACTATTAACTTTAACAATTAAAACTATGGAAGCATATGTTGTACTTGACATTGAGTATATTGCCATTGAGGTATTGCTGCTTTTATGAAACTAAACTATCTGAACACTGTGTCCATCACTGCCTTAAACAGAAATACTGAAGTACAAGTACCTCAAAATATCGTTAAGATGGAATATTCACATGGATGCTAGTGTCAGCATCTGAACCATCCGTGTCCTCTTAAACCACAGTAACTACCTGCTTTTTTAAGGGTTCAAAGCCCTCCTGTCTAGTTAGCAGAGATAGACAGAGAGGATTTTAAATTTGAAAATCAATATGGGATCATATCTCCCCCTTGAATTCACTTGTTATATCTCCTGTATTTTAGAAAGAGACCAGGTGTTCCTCATATTTTATACATTCAGCGAGACTTGGCGAACACAAAAGAAAGTTAAATACGTTGCACTTCAAAGCCAAACCGGCCCTAATACACAACTGTGACTGGCAGAGGAGATGAATAAAGATGCGCCGAGTGTGCGAGCATCAAAACATTTTTCAAAATCTCGTCACGGAGCCAGCCTCAAACTCTAATGTGAAGTTCCACTTCTGATTTATTCGCCATCATCCCGTCTGGAAGCACAATGACAGTTGGTAATAAAATACAGAATTGATTCATACAGTGAATCAGAGCCTGATGAGCAATTGCAGACTCACTCTCTGTCTTCAGCTCAATAAAACCCTCCATTGAAATGATGTGATAGTATATAATTTAACATTTCCTCTCCTTTCATAAAGGGTGTCCACATTAATTCTTGGGCTCATGAATTTGCAGCATGCTGTTAATGGCACAGCTTTTTGTGTTATTACTTTTGTTAGTTTAATCAAAGCATGTATGACTGCATTGTCAACCTCAGCTCTCACTGTGCTCCGTGGCCTCTCCGTATTTTGACTTGTTTCTCTATATTACAGAAGAGAAAATGAGGACTCTCTCTGTTCACTGTGATTTTGTGTTTGCGTGTGGTGCAACATGCAAATGAAAAGTACGCTTAAATGAAAGCCTGAAAGCCCAAATATAATCTGATTATTTAATAAGGTGAGATTTTATTCTTCCAGCTCCATCTGTGTCCCAGATCCATACTACGTAGAAATTCGGGAAACTTAACCTTGTCACTTTTCAAATGTGACCGTACTACAGAGTTGTCAGTGTGCAGATTAACGGGGCATTCAGACTCAAAATAGCTCTGATTAAATAAACGGAGGGAGATGTTTTGGTCTGGTTGTGTTTCAGGTAGCAGAGAGATAATGAAATATGAGTCTGGAGTTGAAGTGTGAGTAATAAACCTATGAGTGTGAAGGCTTACCAGATGCCTAAATACTGCACAGCAGCAGTTAATAATAAAATGAGGCAGGATTATCACAGCGACAATCATTCTATCCTCCATCTGAATGGTAAACAGTAGAGACTGAATACTCATGTTATGCAAACTAATGTGTAAGGGATGTGCAAAGTCCTGGATGGGTCTGGGTATACTTCTATTTGCACATACAATGTCAATGGTGATTAGACAACGCTTTATATTTTGTATTATATTTAGAGTTTCAATTCAACAGTAAAATGCGCTGACTTCTTACTGCTGTATATGCAAGATTATTATATTATATAGTATTATACAGTAATTATATATATAATATTCCAATTTTTACAGCAACGTTTTGAAATGTCGCAAAAAAGAAATGTGCAAAATGATCAGGTAGGTAGGTTCACCTACGAAACCTTGTTATGACTTTTACTTCCTCTAGATAGAAGAAGTTTGATTGTCCTCTCAGCCGTGAACCCTGGCAGAGTCGATCCAAGGTCCTCACTAAACCGTCCAATTGCTAGTAGCAATGAGCGGTGTGTCCAAAGGGCAGGGACTTATCAACCCAAGCTTACGACCCACGTTTCCATCAACTGGTTTGGAGCGAATTGACTGGGCTCTGCAAAGTGTAGTTACATCATAAGTTTGTGGTATAGGCTACACTAATCTGTCTGTAAATGGCGTAGAAGTAGAGGTCGCAAAGCAGAAACAAAACAAGTCACTTTGGCCATCTAACCCATCAGTTGTGGCCAGACGGTTACCCTGGATTTGCTGAACTGTGAGCTACTTTAAAATATACTTTTCTTGTCTAGGTGTTGCAACTCAGTGGTTAAGATCGAAAGATATAGGCACAAAATCACATGGTTAGGGTTGGTTGGGGAAAGGAAATCAGTGAAAATGATAACTTGAACTACTGAACATGGAACGTCCTGAAAGTTCTGGTAGAAAAAGATCAATTTACATGATATTTTTGACCATTCATTTTCCGAGTATCACAGGGCTGACACATAGAGACAGACAACCATTCACACTCACATTCACACCTACAGACAATTTAGTCACCAAGTAACCTGCATGTCTTTGGACTGTGGGAGGAAGCTGGAGCACCCGCAGAAAACACGCTGACACAGGGAGAACATGTAAACTCAGCACAGAGGGGCTCCCTCACCACAGGGTTTGAACCAGGAACCTTCTTGCTGTGAGGCTACAATGCTAACCACTGCAGACCAGATACCATATAATCGATTAACTAATGTTTTCACAAAATATTCACAGAATGAGATTTAAAAAAAAAAAAAAAAGACCAGTAATGTGGATATTGTGACTACATGGGTAAAGGCCAACAATATAACAGCTATAACAGTCCGGTAAGTTAAGGAAATGACATCACTCACTGTGATGCAGCCTTTAAAACCAGGATAAGACCAACACCTATAATTTCTATGATATCTAGTCTCATATTATAACAGATGTTTAATTAATATATTGCCCAGCCCTGGTGGAAAGATGGTGCAGCTACTTTTTGTTTATTGCATGCTGACAGTCTCCTTTTTAAATGTCAAACAATTGATTTTTCTATGCGCCTATTTCTGGAATGAATTGAGCATTTTGAATTTCACACCAAAACAAACGCTCAACCTTTCGGCTCACACTTTCTTCCATAAAGACACAACTCCTACTTGTCACCCCGTGCGAGTGGCAAGTAGGCGTAGTTGAGAGCAGTCCAACTGCAAACAGGCAGAAAGGTGAGCTTTCCACACAGCACACTGTTTTTGATTACACTTATCAGACTGTGCTGCATGACTAACTCTTGGAGGAAGGCTGGAAGCTGCAAATATCACGTCAGAAACTGAAGGGAAATCAGATACGTGTGGTGCTTTTCATGCTACATATTCTGTTTGGCCCTAAAACGTGTCTTGACCTCCTAATTAAGAGCCATAACTATGGCACATCCAGCCACTTAGGTGTGGAGAAAGTGACTGACTGCAGCAGAAATATCCCATCATGCCTTTCTCGTGACTGATTTTCAGTCATACCACACGCTCTGGCACACTTTCATGCTGGGGAGATGCTGGTGTATTTCTAGATGTCCTCTGATGTTCACGGGGCGACCAGACCCCTGCCTGTCCTGCAGCTCTTTGAAGTTCTTCTCGGGCAGAAAGAGCGAAAGAAAAGTGTAAGAAGTGAGCTGAGAATTGAGGTCAGTGCTGGATTCTCTCTGAGTTTTCCGTAGCAGTGAGGCACTCCCTGATCTCTCCCTTTTTTTCCTGAATTTCAAAAAATATAATCCCCATGTGACGGAAGAGAGAGTGAGACAGGAGGGAGAGTGTGAATCAGGAAGACACGGGGAGAGACTGAAGTGCGGAGAAAGACAAAGAGGGGGAGAAGAAATTGGAAAATAGCGGAGACAGGGTGAGGCTGAGAGGTGATTGTCGCAGAGGAGGAAAAGGAAGTAGAGTGTGACGGCGGGGTTTGTGATGCTGACTCATCCAGGCCACTGACCTTGGCTGGCAGAGGAAGAGGAGCCGTACAGAATATCAATGTTTCTCTCCTCTACAGCGGAGATGGGAGAGATCAGCCACACTTTACATCTTCTCAACCATGTTTGGCAAAATCTGACAAATCTGGTTACAATAAACTTCGTAAAATAAACTTTATGTTTACATAAATGTGATTACACATTCACAGCTGGCTCTGTCATGGAGGCCTGCTGGTGAATTAGCAAAACAATTGTGCCATTAATACTGTATGGTAAATGTTTAATACGTAAAAACTGATGCCATCAACCCAGCTTTCTTCTTCATTTCCCCCAAAAAGGTATTGGTAGAAGCAACTATTAGTTGGTTTTACGACCAGCAAGCAAAGAAAGGGATTCTAAAGATAAAGTCCAGATGAGAGTTTGAGAGTAACTAGTTCCAGTAGTGTGACAAATGATAAGCAGACATGATAGAATTTTGGTAGGAATCTCTGTCGACTGTTGAAAATTGGGCGTGTCAACAAATATGGGATACCAATGGACCTATGGGAAAGAGATAGACGAAGCCCATCACATACTTCATCTAGTTGCTGAAGCAGTCGACTGTAAAATGCCTTGCGTATAACCTGGAGCTGTCACAGACACCACTCCTTAAACTAATTAAAATCTAGCCATCAGGTATGTAGACAGTAGGCCATGGGAGCTGAGGTGGGACATTCCCCCCTCTCTTGTTAACAAAATGACCAAAATGTGTCCCCCTTATTAACGTGCCATCCCTCCCCATCCACCTGCTCTGGACACAGAAGTCATCCTTTACAGACCCAGACCAATGCCACCCCCAAATCCCTTCCCCTCATTAAAAAATGAGAAACCGCCTATGCCCATGCTCGAACAGAACAAAGTTTGAGATGGCAAAAATGTGAACACACACCCACATACTATCAGATCAACATGAAGTTTGTCAAACTTTAAAGCCAATTATCATAGTGGCCAAAAAGTTGACTTACATCTCTGGAGCCCGTCACATGATGCCAGTGGGCCCAAAAATACTTTTTCCCATAGACTTACATTGGTTAGGAGACGTCTGTATATCAGTGGATACATGTTTTTGAGTGTTAAAAAAGTGATTTGTTTGGTCAGACACTGAATTGTGGACACTAGTCTTGGATGTCCCCCTTGAAATTGTGCTGATTGTACAGATCCTCTGTGCTGCTGGGGGAAGATGTGTGTGACACATCCATATTTTCCCAGACATGGATGTAAACAGCAAGTGCAACTTGACTGGTTTACAGAGGCATATGATCACAAACTGGTAAATGTAGTTTGGGTCCATGTGCCACTGTATCCAGGTCTCTTTATCCTCCCCTGTATACCATGCTGTTGCCAGCTAGCTAACTAATGAATCTTAATTCATCTGCTAAAGGTTGTGCACATCATATTTTGGACCTTAACTGGATTTAGATATAAGGATACAGGGAAACTAAGTTTTTTGGCATATATTGTAAAAAGATGGACACGATGATGACCAGGGATGTGATCTAAAAAGGGTTTTAAAAGCATTTTTATTTCCCCTCAACTTCAAGATAAACCGTCTCCCTGCTTACTGTTCGGCCACCTTATCATATCATATCGTATTCAGACAGTAGCCGTCATCTGACGTAAGTTTACCTGGAGATGGGTGTGTGGTGATGAACTCAACCAAGATGTGTGAGTTAAAAATGTGAGCTAATCCTGGGATTTTATGAATCTGCTCCATAAACTTATGGAGACGAGAAGAGGAAAATAAAAGAAAGAAGTGGAGTTCCTGGTGAGTTCTGAGATGAGTCAGAGGCTGAGCTGAACACGAAACACTGACACACACACAGTCAGTGTATTCACTTCTACCTTACAGCTAATGTCTGTATGATACATTCACTGCTTGGTGCGAACAAACACAGACTGCAGTCAGATTTGTGCAACGGGTGCAAGACAAAAACCATTCCCTTTCTTTTCAACACATCTTTACAGTTTGGTGGTTACATTACATTACTGATGTGGACTCTACAGTTAAAATGGCCTCAGCAGGGAAACTGTTGCTCTCCTCTTCAACAGCACAGACATTAACTCAGTTGGTTCCATAATTTGAAGACAGCAAAGTCACCAAGTTTAGAAACGCAATCGCAGCTGTTATGTTCAAGAGCTGAGAGCCGTAAATATGGCCTCTACTTAGGGAGGGTCATTACATAAACTCTGTTTGGTGGAAAACAGGAAGATGGTGCTCATGCTCGTGTCCCTCCAGCTGGAATTATACCTGACAAATATATTTGGTTGAGCTATTTGGACTGTGGGTGGATGTCGCTCTTAAAGAGATTACACTTCAGGTACATCATATGTGTGAAAGCAGTTGTTTTGGTGAGCGTCCGTCCTGCTAAAAGCATCCTTCAGCGAAACACTGAGTCCCTTCCTGCTGCAGGCCGGCTGCTGTTTGTCTAATGTCTCACATCAGAGAGGAAGAAGAGCTGAAAACCAAAATACAGCAAGAAATGTATTTTATCAACACTCCTATTGCCTTTGCCTCATCATGCAGAACAAATTCAAATCAAATCTGATGAAGTAAGTGAGTCTTTTTCAGTGCTCTGACCTCTGAATCACAACTGTATCAAAACACATTGCAAAGCTCCGCGTCTATAAATGGATTGCTGATGTATCGTGGGAGGCTGTCAAGGTGAGGTCAGTGTGGATGTGCTGAGGTATTATTAGACAGAGAAGAAAGATGGATGTTGCAGTTCTATTCCTCGAAGGGAAGAGTCATTAATGCAGTTGATTATGTCTTCATTATGAACCTTGATCAAATTAGCACTTAAAAGGGGGAGATTTTCTACATAAAGCGGCAGATTATATGTTGATGTTTTTCACTAAACCTGCGTCAGTCCGGAGGGAGAGTGCATATAGAGGTTTTCACTGATCATGTATCTTCCTTTTCTTCCACGCACTCACCCAGAGACGAGGCATGAAAAAAAGGTGGTTGCACAAGTTTCAAACTAAGGGGGCTTTTATTTTGAAATAAAGACAGAGGAATGGAAGCACAAAGAACAGGAGTCACACAGTGAGTAATTCGGAGATGAATAATTCTTTTAAAGTTACTGTTTTCATTTGTGCCGACAGTTGATCCTTTAACTAGCACAGAGGATTATCACGAGCAGGATGACGCTCAAGGATTTGTTTGTTTACAAAGGAACAACGGATATGGCCCGTCCTGAATCAGTAACTTTATGTCTTTGTCTGCCATCCAGGCATCTTTGTCTTGCAAAGTACTCAGGAAGAAAAGGACTGAATGTGCCATTAATTCTCCACATGGAAAACATTTTATGAAAAATAAACAACAGGAAGACAAAAGAATTACTCTGAATTCTTAGTCTCCATGCAGTCTGTCTGGATGTCCTCGTTAGCATCAGCTGTCCCTGATTCACTTACTAAATACATTTGTCCCTAACCCTCCAACTCCTACACTCAGTCGCCCCCTCTATGTACCTGTGCTTTCACATTAAATCAACCAGAGCTGCAGCAAGTACCCTCTGCCTGTCCATTTTAGGAACTAGATATTAATTACTGAGAAAAAACAAACAAACACTAGATTGATTAGGAGGAGGAGGTGATGGGGTGGTTGCCTGACAACAATGAAAAGGCATAGCAAGTGTTTTTATACTAGTGGCATGCAATGTAAAAAAAAAAAAAAGGGCAGTGCGGTGCGCCTCATGGTTTGCAACCTGCAAAGTTCTTTCTGTGTGATCGGTGCCTTACAGGTCACGCCTCTTTTGTTTCTGGAATGCCAGCATTCTATCTTAGTCTACATGGACACTGATACGTTTTTAAAACGCGCAACTTCTAATACGTTAACACCCAAAGTTCCCACTAAATTAAAGACCCCTGAAAACGCTGCTGACCTGGTTTTAGTTTGAAAACTCCAGCGTTGCATTTGAGTCTGGGCGGGCAGAAATGGAGAGTTTTTAAAACAACAACGCAGACCTGATTGGGTCTTGTCAATTACATAAAGCGAAAAAATTACAGCTTTGATCTACATATATTCTGTGACTTCGTCCCTCTTGTGTGGGCACTCCTTTCCCTTTGCCATGGCCTTCTCTAACAATGGATGATGCTCCCGGCTGGTGCAACTCTGATAAGTCACTGTATTTGCTTTGACTCCAAATCAGTTGTCCAACACAGTAACTGCCTTCTACTTAAGTGTTACTATCAGTAACAGTTCCATCTTGTTGTTGATCCAAGAAATCCCAGTTCTTACTTTTCACCGTCTCCATAGTATCATCTATTACTAACCAAACAACTGCAGAGTAGACAATCTGCTTCCTGTTTACACCTGCATGTACGTGAACGGTCGTGTGATGTGTGTTTTCACGCACGTTGTACTGACAGAGATTATATCTGAAACGGTGCAAACACATGTATGAACTGAGATCATTTTCATTTTAAAACATCATGGTAAAATTAAAACGTATTAGTGTAAATGTGGCCTTAAATCACACACTGGGGCCACTGTGGTTTGGTTCTGTGTAAAAAATGAAAGCCGGAGTAATGGCAGATCCTCTTTGAGGCAGTGTTGCAAAATCTGAGGCTGAGAGTCTCAGAAATCTAAGTTCAAATGCCCTGAGCTAACCTCACCTTGATTTCAACTCTTTAACGCTGCACTCATTAATATTTTAACATCCAGAGAACTCCCTTCAGTTCCCCTCAGCACTACATGGCTTTTTAGCCTCTTCCAGCTCATTTAGATTTTATAAAATTGTAAAACTCTGCATCAAAGCTTGTTTTTATTCAAGAAACAAATTACCTGAATAACTTTACTCCAAACTTGTTATATATCTCTTTACATCGTCCATGCTTGAGGTATGTTGGGTTGCACTCAGATAACTCAGTAAACCTGCTCTGTGGAACTGATCCTGAGCCTCACAGGGGCAGCAACACACACACGCAGATGTAGAAAAACAGCTTACACACAGATGCTGTCACATACAAACACTTGCCGCCTGGTTAGCGGCAGTCGATCTCTCTTTGCTCCCTGGGTCCAAACCGGTCAGCAGCAGCACCAGTGAAGCCGGCGCTCGCTCAGACGTCCTGACAGGCTCCATGTCTGAGAGCCAGCGGCCGTGTATGACTCACAGTCAGCAAGATGCATTCGCCGCCCGGCGCTGTGTACATACCAACACACAACCAACCACGCTGTGTACGATCACTACATTAATGCATGTGACAGGAGCAGTTCACTCGGAAAATTAACCTTTATTCCTCGAGGTTGAACGGGGAATGCTGGTCGGTGGCAGACTGTGTTAACGCTGGGAGGAGAGGCTCGCGTGTGCCAGGTTTTGGGAGGCTAACTGGACCTGCAGGGTGTCAGATGGGGAGTGAACTGATGTCAGAGCAGCTTAGATTGTTCAGCTGGCTGATGATAAAAGCCTGGCGAGGAACACTAGCTTGGACAGCACACTGTGGAAATGAGACCGTGACTGTTTATAGAATACAGTCAAGAGGCTGGAGTCACTATTTATATCCAGTATAGTTTCTGTAGTTTGGCAGATTGTTATAGGAGCACTTTTTACAATAGTTTCAAGTATGAAACGCAGTTTACATAAATGTTTCTTTTGGTGCTCCCAAGTGATATTTAATACTGTGTAGAGTGTGGATAATATAATCTGAGCCTAAGGGGACCCAACAGGCCAGACCGGGTTCTGGCAAATGTTCCCTAATGATGTTCGGGTCAAGTTTGGTCAACTTGACACGGTACTTTATGCTTTTCCGAATTAATGTCTGCTTTCTTGCTATGTCGCCTTTCTTTTTGTTGTCAAAGTGACACAAGGAAATGGATGGGGCAGCGTAAAGAGGCTCGCCTGCGTGTTTCAAAAGCAGCCCTGGAGCGGAGAGTTTTCCTTTCATCAACTGCATCACCCTCATGGAAATGCGGTCTGAGCCACACTCTAGTACTTTGGTCCTAAAAAATAAGACTTTGCCATGATAGCCCATTTATTGACACAGGAAATTTTACATTTCCTGTTTGTTTGCCAGTGTAGTAACCACAGCCATAGCTACATTGTTTAAAAAATACCATTTCCTAAAGAAAAACAATACCCCCTTTAGAGAGAATCAGTTTAAAAAGTTCTAGTTTACTCAAAAACACAACGAGCAAAAGCGAATGCCACAGTCCTTTCCTCTGTTTTTCTGGTCATGTGGCACCAATTTCAAAGTATTTACGTCTTTCTACTGCATAGACTCCCCAGTTTTGTGAAAGGATTATCTTTCCAGCAGTAAAAAAACTCCACAGATTCTCCTTATTAAAACTTTTTTTCTGTCACTGACTGCTTGAAGTTTTATTTTCTTCAAAGTGAAAAAATCTGCCAGTTCAGTAAGAATATTTCAACAAGCTTCTTTAAAGTATTTTCTAAATTCAAGTTTGATTTTGCGTATTCTCGTGCAGCATCATGATGCTTTATTCTTTCATGTTTGAAGATTCTGAGAAGAAGGTTCGTTTTGGGAACAGTCTGAAATATTCCGACTGCACTGACAGATTTAGTTACACTCATTTTTTACTTTTGCTGAGCTGAAACCAAAAGCCCATCTGTTAAGTAAACAGCGCTTTGAAAGTACAGCATTCACGAGAGGCTCTGTCTTTGCCCCTTCGTCTGGAAGGTAACAGCACACAGCAGTTTCAGTCAACTGTACACTGACACTCGACGTCACTTTAGCTGTCCTGAACCTGTTGACTCAAAGTTCAGCCTCTTTGATGTGAAGCCACAGTGCAGCTGCAGCTCAAGTGTCTCCCCTCGAGGGCGAGAAAAAGGAGAAACTAATTAATCAACACTCCTCGTGTCACATGACTCAATATCATCTCTTTTATCACTCCAGCTGGAATCATCAGTAATTAGCAGCTTTACCATTAGCATACCATCACCGCTGCATTGGAAATGAGCCTCTTTCTCATTTGCAATCTCCTCATCACGTCTTCTGACGCTCAGTGGGTGTTTTCAGGTCTGGGTTTAGACTGACAGACACAAGAATTGAGGAAACACACGACAGCCTTCATCTGCAAACATCTGTAAATATTTCTTTTGTGTTTTGTTATTTTTTTTTAATGTAGCATAATGTCAAAGTTACGTGTTTTTGATGCCACTACAAATGTTAGAGTTATAGGAAAGCTGTTTTCCAACATTTAACACATTAGACTGCTCATGATTTTGGATTCTTCCAAATAATATATCTACAATTTACATCTGTTCTTAATCCTGAATTTTGCACAGCAGCATTCTCCTGTTTTATTTATTTTTTCTTGTAATTGAATAATTTATGGCCCTTTTTCTGAAAGTCTCTGAACAGATGCTGTCTGTTTGCAAGAATCAAACTTACCCTCTAGGCAGTAACATTTAAATAAGGTAAAACTCTGACAAGGATAAAGAGGTATTAGATTTCCTCAGACATTTAGCAGATGCCATTTATCTTTCCACAACAGGCATGATTTAGCCTAATCTGGAGTCATTGTCGTCATTAGCTGGTTAATGAATGGTCCTCATGAAACCTTGTGGGTCCTGCCGGTGCTCTGTGTTCAGTCGTGACTTGACTCAGAAGACAAACACCTCCAAGCAATAATTACTCGTATTAAATATAAGATGAAATGATTTTCATGGTGTATGTTAGGGTGCTAAAAATCAATATTTCATCTGTAACTTTGTGCACTGAAGGGCAGGTTGAGCACCGGTTGTTGAGTCAGCTGTCAAATATAGACAAAAAAAATCACAAGGGCATTTTATTATTCACTGTTTAAACAAACTGTAGCTATAGAGGTGCTGACTATAGTTGAATACAGTCGTTCTGAACATATAAACCAGAGGTTTAAATATGGTAACCGAAGCAAAACATTGTAAAAAGTGAAAATATTATTTAACATAGTGCAGGTATATTATTATTATTATTTTTTTTTTAACATTTTATTATTTTAATTTTAAAATTGCAAAGTTGTCAGTGTTAATTTAATAAATAAAAGAAAATCAACACATGAGCTAAAATCAATAATTAAGTAAAAATAAAGTTTTATCACTATGATTTGCAAAACAATTTGCAGATTAAGTGTGAATGATCAGCTGCTCATCTGCATTGTTAACCCTTTTTTTTTCCTATTACAGGAAACATTTTCTGAGCCATCTGAGTAAAATTTGGTTTAAACCAATCTGCTCCTTGTAAAATTTGGTAAGCACTTTTTTATGTGATTTCCATTGACAATTTTTTTTAAAACAAATATCAGAGTAAGGTAGCACTCTCTGTGATGTGCTACATCTGACAGCCTGGTCTCACTTGGACTTCTGTTGCCTTAACTTTCATTGTTGTCCCACCATGTTTCCCCCTGATGCTGCCGAGCAAGTTAAGCACAAACAACAACCAGCCGATCATCATACCGATGTGTCTGATGCCTGAAGTCACTGACCAAGCGCTGGATTTTGACGACCTCGGAGTGAGACCTGGTTGGCGTATGTCAGGTCATGTGACGTTACGTTATGTTAGTAACAGCCACTTATTTAATCTAGACCATGATGTTGTTTTCTAAATCTAACATCAAACTTGCGTTACCTAAACTCAAGGAAACAAACCTAAAAACAAAGTGATTTACCTACATTGTAAGTTTATTTTGAAAGACTGTATGAATTTAACAAGCAAAAACTTTATTTTGAAAAGACACAATACATGTAACAAGCTTAAATTGACATACTGTCCCAGAATGTCAAAAACTGATACAAGAGAATACCTTACATGTAATATTTGACATGCAAGGCCACTATCCAAACGTCTATATTTGACAAGTTGGGATGAGAACATGTTGTAACTGTATAAAGGCTTTGGTACACTATAAAAAACAGAGATGCTTTGTGCTCAAAATGTTTATTACTGAGGGTTTGTAATGTGTATAATGCTCATTTTTTACCTCCGTGAAATGCACAGTTGAGATGAAGAGACTTTAGCTACTAAAACCATATCTTGTAATAAGTGGTTGCACTTGCAGATTTGCATCTCACAGAAGACTAGAATATCGGCCCTAGTGAAGGTCTATGTTTTCAAGAGTGCTTCTCTGCTTTTTCCTGAATTTACTGGAGCGTACACGAACATTCTTCAGTGTGAGGCTGCAGCTTTTTCTAAACACTGTTACTGTCACCTCCATCAATAGTTTTCTATCTGCTCGGTCAACTGCAGGCTTTTATTCTGCTCCTCTGCCTGTGGGACATCTGTCTTTGTAGCACTATATGGATGGAGAAGATATCCCCTCTCTGTTGTCTTGGAGGACAAAAACTGGCACATGTGTCCCAGCTGTGCACCGTCCTGATAACAAAGCTGCCAATTCACTCTCATAATCACTCTGGCAATAGAAAGAGCAATTCTCCTCTTCAGCATGACCCCCCGGCTGCTATTGATTCTATCATTTCAACCTCCAGGGAGCCAGCACAGTGACTTCAGCAATGTCACACTAACTGTACGTGTTATTGTATGTGAAGTTTTCACACTGAGTCACTGATAGTCTGAACGCCTATGGAGGGACTGACCTTTACAGCAAAGGCTTGTCTCCACTTCTCTTTCGCAGAATCTATTCCTGTCTGTGTGTTCTCTGGCAGCCGGTCAAACTTTAGGGCGCTGAGGTTGTATTAAATGTCTGACAGGAGGTCATTTGACTTCACCCTCAGTCCTGACCCTCTCACCACGGGGGAATAAATTACCAAACTGCACCCTTGAATTGGTGAGAGGCAGCTCCGCCCCACACCATCTGCATTCAGATACCTCCTACTGTGCAGCAAACAACAAACCAAGGACTGAAATGTTGCACAAACAACATGCAAGTAGAGACAGAGCCTTTGGTTCCATACTTCATACTGAAAACAGAAAGTATGTACCATGTAATAACTGTCATAACTTAATGTTTAAGCTAGCATCTAAGAAATCAATGTACTTTCCTATTTTCGACCAACACTTTTATTTTTGCAACTGTGAATCCGTCCTCCATTTCCTTTGTGCAACAAATTGTGGGACAAAATAGAAAAAGATTTTAGTATACCAACTTTTGAGTCTATACTTTCATCATTTTTCCAGTTGCCAGGCAACAGACTCCGGAAAGTTACTTTGCCGAGCCAAGAAATAGAAAAGCCAAGCTAACTGGCTGCTGGCAGTACCTTCATTTACAGACATAATAGTGGGTAACAGTCTAATCATCTAACTCCCAGCAGACAGCAAACAGCCCGTTTTCCCAAACCGTTAAAGTCTTCCTTTAACTTAAAGGCTGGGACACATCAAGCTGACGGTCAGCATTGGGCCATCAGTGAGTGTCTGTCACCCTAGTGACTGCGATGAGTGCTGCACCATTGCCCCTTGACGGCTCCCGTCGGCTTTTATTTTGGTTGACTCTGCATGTTGAAGCGGAGCCTGTTGGTGGATGACATCCCTTCAATTGGCAGTTCAGCTCAGCGCACGCGGAGAGAGCAATGTAAACAGAGATAAAGTGGGAGACGGAGTGAGACCAAAACAGACTTGTTACATAAGGTCAGATTATTTTTCTTCTATTTTTCTTTTTGAATGATGGACACAGACTACCACCATCTGCTGGTGTGGAGAGTTTTTTCCTCTGTACGTTTAGACTGTACGTCCTGGCTGGCCATCAGCTGTAGTCATTGCAGTGTGTTAATGCGCAACTTTTTGACTGAGACACAGGTGCAACAGTTGGATTTTGTCACTGCCAGTTCTCCGAAGTCAGTTTGGAATTAGTGCAAGGCTACAAAGATGTCATTTCATGTGCGTCTGTAAGAACTTCTTCAATATCAGAATCAAAAAAGAAGGAGGTGCTTCTGACTGTGGAATGCCACATTTTCCCCTGACACCATCACCGTTACACACTGATGGTGTCCGGCTGCATGTCATGCTGACATAGAAGGTGTCTGATGCAGAAGTCACTGTCCAAGCGCCACCAGTATTCAACAACTTGAACGAGAGCGGTTTGGTAAGGCTGTCTATGGTCTCAAATCCAAAATGATGTCACACATTACTTTTAATGTTTGGTGTCATGATCATTTATTGTCATGATCGTTTTGCCCTGAAAAAGACAACAAGTGGTTTTACGAATATCCCTCTCTGAAGCACAAGGCCGTTTAAAAAAAAATCCTAGTGAGTGTAAAGTTGTAAAAAAAAAACACTGCCTGAGCTTCATCACAGACTCCAACAACTTCCCAACCACCTTTTGTGTTCTCCCCTTTCATTTATCGCACCTTTTTTCATACTAACAGCTCCTTGTATCTCAGTAGCAGGATGTTCTTTGTACATGTCGACACAATTCCTAATTCCTGAGTCTGTTTGATCTCGTGGTTTGATTTCCTAGTCTTGTTAAGGTGTTTGGAAATGTGGGGGTTATGTTAAATCCGCACCTTAATGTTATTTGGGCTGGGCGTGGGTGATTCATTAAACCGGCTATGTGAGCAGACTAATTTCACGCCTCTCTCCTTCGCTGCCAGTGACACATTTAACCGTCCCCAAAACCGAGGCACTTGCCATCCAATTCACATCTGCAAACTAATTAGAGCTCCATTGTGTCAGCTGGCTTCTTTTCCATGTCTGTGTTTTTTTTCCCAGTGTTTCTCTCTTTTCAGTGGCTCGGTGTCTTACAGAGGATGTATTTGCTCAGTTCCATAAACTGGCCTTCAGTGATTGAGCCTCCCCTTTTGTTTATAGCTGTTCACACAGCATGCGTACGCTGTTTAACTGGGAAAATGCCATTACCAAAGACCTGATTCCTCAGACTGTGTGCGTGCGAGCTAGCTCACATATCAAAATATAAGCAGGGCCCCTTTCCTTTGCAATTTGCAATAAAACGATTTGTTGAATTTGTTTCGTGTGGATAAGAATAGCACAGAAGAAAGCCCCCCTGCGGCACTTTGGAGAGATGTGGAGTTCGAGTCAGTTAAAGGGCCTATCTAACCTGTGACCCCCCGTGCCAGTAATAATGGGCTGACCTTGTTTTTCGGAGGCCCGCTGCTGCTCTTTAGGTGGAACGCTCCAGGAGGCTCCATAAAGCTTTTTAGCAGTCAGCAGAAGTTCACACTCCCACCCACGGCAGCCTTTTCTCAACACCCACATCTCCTGAGCCTGTGTAGCTTCACAAAGGTTCACAGTGAGCAGAGTAACCATTGCAGCACGGAGACCTACAGCTTTAGCGCTGAGCTCCTCTTTTCATGTTTGGGAAAAAAAATAAGTCTGCAAAAACCTACAGAAAAAGGGGCAAATGGCTATGATCTATTACAAAGTTCCTAGCTTAATTGCTTGTTGCACATAAAGCCTTTCTCCTGTCATACATTCGGCCGTTAGGTATTGATCTGCTGCTAAATTGGAATGCTTTTACTGTGCAAGGTTTCAGCAGCTTTACCTGTCAAATACACTTGTTTTTTACTTGGTCTTTATGGACACTTAAAACAATATGATGATCTTTACTGACTTCACTTGAAAGGAATGACTCAGATTCGTCTTGTTATTGTTAAAGCTGGAGTAGACAAGTTTTATTTTTGCCTCATTGGACAGAAATCCCATAATAACCTTTAAGCATATTGTAATTCATGTGATCCGAGAATGATTTAGACCTCCGCACCTCCTCTTGACTCTATTGTCAGGCTTGTAGGTCTGTGACAGGGGTCCAATCAAAGGTCATTTCAGAGAGAGGGCCCGGCTGCGTCTTCAACTTCATGTTTTTTGTAGCCAACGCTAGCTAGATCCTCAAGTTTCAATGTATCCCCCGCCTCATGTCCCATTGCTACTGACCACCTTGCTGGGAGGAGAGCCAACGGCAGCTTTGGAGACTGACCCTGTGTAAGTGGCCAGAGTAACCCTAAAGCCCCGATCACAAACCATGCAGTGCTTTTTTAAAATTGATTGCCACTAGTAAAAAAATAAAAAATTCACTGCACCTTTTTATTGTTGCCAGGCAACCACCCCATCACGTCCTTGCCCTAACTTTTCCATTAATCAAACTACCATTTATTTTGGCTAGCTAAAACTACCTTCTTATTTTCTTCTTAATTAGCAGCTATTTACTAAAATGGACAGGAACAGGGTACTCACTGTAGCTCTCGTTGTGGTTGATAGGCTGTCAGTAAATAGTTTGTTGGACACAGGGAAATGGAGATCTGTGTGGGTACATGAGACCCTAAAAAAGAGGGTGGATCACCATGAGCACCACCGGTTTCTCCTCTTATTGTTTACTAAATGTAAATTTGTTGTTGTGACCTCCACAGAAGGCCCGCCTCTCAAATCATCCAATTGGACAATGGGAAAGAAGTAGAGATGACTTGGGGCACTTTTCCGTATTTTCAACTCGAGAACTTCAGATCGCTCTGGCAATAATGCCAGGTGCCTAGAGAGCAGAAACAAGTGGCGCGTGGCAATGCAAAAACAGTGGGCAAAAAACTAAACTACATTCAGCAGGATCAGCAAACTTTATGTTGCTGCCCTTACGCGGGTTAGACCCTGCGCTGTTGCTGTCCACCAGCATGTTGTGTCAATGGGCACAGGGGGTTTGCACTGACAGAATTCTGGCTGCTTAAGCTGCTGGAGCTGGTGCCCACTTTCCTCCCAGCAAAACAGTCCACAGCAGCGGGGACTGTAAGGTGGCTGGCAGCTAATTCTTGTCCCATTTGTAGTTAAATCAACGAAAGAGGAGAGCAACTTGTGTGCAACTTGACCATGAAATGAGACACTGGGTTACTGTACAAAGCACCCGCATGTGCCCATGGTTGTCTGGTGGGAGAGGCTTAGGACTGAGCTGCAGCTGATACGACTTGACTTTTAATTAATAATGTCCTAAATATAAATTGTAGGACTTCCATATAATAGAGATGCAGCACAAGTGAAAGAGTTTGTGGTGCTAATGCAAGGCTGAAATAACATACATGCAATTTCAATTAAAAGTAATTTCTTGCAATTTTAACCTTCTGGTAGCAAATCCCACTCGCTCCAAACAACTAACTTGACAAAGGTAAATGCTGCAGGCAAACTTCGTGTATGTATGTGGGTGTCTGCAAAGTGTATGATGTGCCTCAGCACACACCAGGGATGTATAAAAGCCCAGACTGGAGCCTGCTGTGGACAGCATATTCAGCCTTTGAAAAGCTTAGAATCGGGATCGGTGAGTTGATTCCCCAGAGTCATCACCTGAGCTCAGGAGTTTGCGGGGAGACGGATGAGTCGTGCCATGACTCAGCGCCGAAGGGATATGCACGAAAAGTCTCCAGCTATAGTAATCTCCGAACAACAACAAAAAATGTCCAGGGGGACTCCAACCTAAACTGCACTGAGACTCCCACTGAAAGCATTCAAATCTCTGAAAAAAAAATACATAAATCAAACAGCTCTGAGAACAGCAGCCTGGCTTTGTTTCACTATGAAGTCACGAAACGTTCACATGCACATGGACCATCGGCATCATTAAGCAGCACAGTGACCTCGATCAATGGGGCTCCTTCATTTATTTATACAATACAATGTTGACCACTTAACCACTGTGCTAAATAAATGCACATGGTATAATACCTGTAGGTAGCCATAGCAACTGTTATTTTTGCACAAGCACATGCTTGCTGGTGAAGACATGGACCTCCACATGAGTTGAAATTACAACAAACAATTTCATTCCTCAACCTCAATCTCATTTTGTGGCCAACGTGAGAGAACTTTGACTTCACATTTTGGTCTGTCAAGCCTGATGCCAGTCTCCTGTTTGACCCAATCAAAAGCACTTTCTACTGGTCATGTAAACATCACATTCTGGATGTAATGGATTAGATATTCCAAAGCAGGCATTCTTCTAAATGTAGCATTTTCCAGTAAGACATGTAGAATATGCTGGGATCATTCTGGTTTTCAGAGCATCTTTTGGACATGGGCATTTACAAGCACACTTATATCCTACTTTTATTCCAAATATGACAATATGATGAATGTGATACAAGTCATGTAAACAGCGTATGCATTTGGATATTCCAGATTCAGGCCTTATTCAAAATCTAGCATTTTCTGATCAAGACGTGGGACATGCTGGAATATGAGTCCCAACTGGGGTTTTTACCGCAGTTTGCGACACACAGCATTATGCCTGTTTAGGGTCAGTTCTGTGTGTAATACCATGGTCATATAAAGGAAACTGGATACAGTGTTGGAGGCGGGGCCCCCTTTATTCAGATCAGTGTTTGCTTAGTAGCAAAAGCCATAAAACTTTGTGGTTCGTTCTGCTCTTTACTCTGGTTAAAAACACATCAGTAATGCACCACAGAACCTGGACAATCTGAACACTTTGAGCCAGAGTTTACATTGCTGGAACATCTCCTGCCATCATTTCCGCCTCCTCTGTGGTCATTTTATATCTTGTTCCTGTTGCTCTGTCCGGAGCAGCGAAGGAGGAATTTCCCTGAGACAGATGGTGGATGACGTAGCCCTGATCTTATCAGCAGAGTCAGGGCAGTTCTGTGTGCTCTCTACCCCCAACCTCAACCACCCTCCCTTTGTCCACATGTCCCTCTTTCCTGGCAGTTCACTGCTATCAGGCCACAAACTATTAATCCACAGAACCATAGCATATAGGGAGTGCATACATTTTCAGCATGGCTTGGCCCAGTAGGAATCAAACCACGGAAACCTTGGCAGCGTTTATGACGAAGGGCTGTTGAGGACACTTGGCATATGACAACCAGCAGGACATGAAGCTTGGCCTGTACAGACTGCAGAAAGGGAATGCTTATAATGAAGCATGTGGAGAAACATATAGAAACAAGTATCTGTTCTATATGTTTATTAGGACTTGGAAGAGCAACAAAGACATAAATACAGCAGTAACTAAACGTGTTAATGTCCTGATTGGTTTGTGAATTTTATGTTAAGTATTGTTTCTTTCTGTGCAGACTAAAGACAGATATTGCAGAAGTCATCAGCTCAGTCTTCAGGCTGCAGAGCCCTGCTGGCTTTTTTTTCTAGCCAGCTAATCAGGGAATGATTTTCACCTGGGAGGCCAGGTGACTGCTGTTAACACCAATTAACTAGGAAGGTGGAAAACCAGCAGTAGACTTATCTCTAGAATACAGAGGAGGACATTTATCATTAAAGGCAAATGTAGATGTTGTGTTTTTTCCAGTGAAAACCATAACCAGAATTTTCTGAGTTTTATATCCAAAGATAGGTTGAAGGATTTTGTGTTTTCTCACAGTTTGAGAAAAGTCTCCAAACTCTACAGGCCTGGTTGCATGAGCAGCAAATACTCACTGAGTTGCCCATTGTCTTCAAGTGATGGCTGTATGACTGATGCATTCATGGATGCATTTTCAAGCTGTCTTCTGCAGACTGCAGTGGAATTAATTACAAAAACACACGTTTGGCCAATGAAAGCAGTCGTGCTGTGTATTTGAAAATCATGGGAATCATGCTATCAGCGTGCCTTCTTTAAACAACATCACAGTTCCAGACTAAAAACTGCAGCATTGCTCTCACACAAGGCTTGTTTGACTTGAGGTTGATGTGACCTCACTACAAAACTTTTCCAAAAGCCTGTAGAGTTATGTAAATATGCATTTTTACAAAGTTTACGGACACAGTGAAATAACTAAATGCATTGCGTCCCTGTAATTATTCAGGTATGGGCAAAATAGTCATGAAAAAAATATCTGTTTTGATATCAAAATTTAAAACCTTTTTTAAAATATTATACATATACAATATATGAAATGAATATATGAAACGTCCTCAAAGTGTGGGCCAGCCAGTCTCATAGAAATACATGAAATGGAGACAAAACTCTTAACATTGCATTACCAGGGTGGTGGGCACAAAATGTTTTAAAACTAAACGCAGGCAACATGAAAAAAATTCCAATGAAGATCTTTTGTTGTGTTTCTTGGACACATAAATTAAGGAAAATGTGCGAGAGAGTCCACATGGGGCAGGCAGGAAGGGTGGTGATGGGTCAAACAAACGTGAACTTCCAACCAAAAGTCAGCGTAGTTACATGACTCTACGCACTTCATGTAACTATGCAAAGTATGTAAGATTACGTCACAACTAAAACCACAATGTTTTCCTAAACCTTACCAAATGTTTCTTTCCCTAAACCTAAACAAACTGCAGCTGTTTCACAATGTAACCAAGTCAACATGTTTGCAACAGCAACATTTCATATTAACTTTGCACTGGCATTGCTTTTGTGTCGCCAGCACGTAATTTTAATACATTCCTGCCAACCACTGTGTAATGCACTGGGATTCTGTGACCATTTTCCATATTTTTGTGAGATGGTGTTGGGTGGGAATGTACATATATTTATCAAAGCAAATGTGATTTGGGTGACATCCCAACCGTGAGGCTGTGTTGTAGTCGCTAGCAGAGCATTATCATGGTAGGATATGTGCATTTGAATTTTAGTTGACAAAAACTTTTAGTGAAATCTGATAATAACTAGTGTCGCTGTCTGTATGTTCACACGGTCCAAAGACATGCGGATGTTCGGTTAACTGGTGGCTCCAAATTGCCCATAGGTATAAATCTGGGCCCTGCAATAGTCTGGTGACCTGTTCAGGGTACCCCAACCTCTTGCCTGATGTTGGCTGGGATGGGCTCCGGCCTCCCTGCAAGTCACGAATAATGAAAAACTTTTGTTAACTTGTTTACAGTGTTGTATTTCCAAATAACGTGGCTCACATATTTGCTAAATATTGCCCATATTTGAATGATATGATCAAACCTGAAGGACAGTTCCATCATAAAGCTGATAATGTTGGAGTGAGCTAACATTTCATCCCTCAGACCTTCTTCGAGATCAGCAACCATAATCAGACACAGACAGGCACACTGATCAGACCACACCCTCGTCACACAGCTGATAGTTATTACATAATCATGCTACACCACTGGGGTGAGCAACAAACAATCAAGAGGCTTTCAACAAAGCAAAACACAGGAGCTACAGACAATCAAATTACCTCAGAAGACATGATGACAACCACTATATATCATACCAGATTTCAGTTACACATGCATGTTTTGAGTTCACCGTATTAACAAATGTTGAAATATATAAGTTTTGAGCAAATTTCTAATAGATAAATAGCAAAGCTTAAGACCTCAGCTCTAAATGACTGCATATGGAGCCAGAGAATGGGACAGTTGTCTCCTACTTTCAAGTCTCCTGTGAGGGATCAGCACCTCTCTATATTAAATGTTGGAGTAAGAAACATCATAACAGCTCTGGTTTAAGGATCCTCCAGAGCTTTCATAACAGTGAGGATCGAAGCACCGGCCTCCGTGTGACCTTGAGTGAAATCTCAGTGGGCGTTCTTGTGCGGCACGTCTTTGATCCACGAGGCTTTCAGCTCGACCTTGTGCCATATTTCATACAAAGTCACTGCTCCAGAGCTTCCCTTCTAACCCACCAACACCTCTGGATGAATACGAGTGTGCAGGGTGAAGATACACACACACACCTGCAGATGCAGTTTGCAGCAGACGGTAGAAGTGTTCTGATTAATGATCCAGCAGACCAAATGGAGCCACACAGTTTAATGGCCTGCAGTAGACATAATGGATGAGTCTTTTTGTTTGGTTTTCATGGAGAGGGTGTCACTGTGTGTGTGTGTGTGTGTGTGTGTGTGTGTGTGTGTGTGTGTGTGTGGGTGTGTGTGTGTGTGTGTGTGTGTGTGTGTGTGTGTGTGTCTAGCTTGGTATACATTGTGTATACGTGTGTAAGTGCACAGTGCAACTTAAAGGGAATCACTGCTAATCCTCCCAAGTGTTCGTTAATGAGGGCGTAACTCAAACGGAGGAGCGGACGGTCATTTTATTGCCAAGGTGACATATTGAAGAGGGCGGCCATTTTGGATGCTGGTCAAGAAGGTGCAGTGAAGGTCAGCTGTTGCTTTTTAGCCTCGCCAGATAATTACATATTGTTCTCACTGGGCAGAACAGCCCAGCATGTTGCATCAGAGAGCCAAGTGGAAAATTAGTGGTTATCTAAGGAGGGAAGACGTCACGAGGCTTATTTTAGGCAACAGTGGTTCCTTTATATAATCAGACACAACTAAAACTTTTGCATTGAATGGACATGAAGAAAGTCTACGATGCTTCATGGCAAAAGAAATGCATTTCAAGTTTTATACATGTAGTGAGGGTAAAATAAAATACTTTGTAGTGCAAACAATGTGGGTCAGTTAAAGACCAGTAAACAGTATTGCAACAGGAAATGATTTTTGTGCTTCTGACCATATATTTATAATCTTTATTAGGCTGGCCATTTAACTAGGCTGATGTCTCAAGTTCAAGCTCGTCAAACTAGCCTGTAGGCATGCTTGTGCTTTGAAATTCATGAATGCTATTATCCTAAATAAAAACATTTACTTTGTTAAACAGTAATTGGACTTGCATTTGTGTCAATTAAACATTCACACGTGCTCACAGCAAGTTGGAGTTCAGTGTCTTGCCTTACGGATACTTCGATATGTCGACTAGAGGAGGCGGAAATTGAACTGCCAATCTTCTGATTTGTGGATGACCCACTCCTGAGCTACGGCCACCTATATAAATACTTAAGTTCTGTTGACATCATACAGTAGAGGTTATTTCTAGCGTATGTGGTTCTCGAAAAAGGTAATAGCCTAGTTAATTTTCTGCATAGGTAGGTGTTAAGTGATGGGCACTTCCAAGCCTTGTATGGGCATAAAACTCTCCTGGCTGAATAATCAATACAAAAGATGTGTTAGAAAATATGTGGTTTTTAATAATGATAATAAAAAAATCAAACATGTTAGCTTGTGTAACATGAGGACAGAAGTCAACTTTGACTCCCAGGGATACCAAGTAACATTGAGTCGCTCAGCTTTACCTGATAGTGCCGCCAGCAGCAAGCTAAAGTTGAGAATTATATTTAGCAGAAATTACTTACCTTTAAGATTCTGAATCAGTTTTGGATTAATTCCATATTTTTGGTGCAGCATTTTGTTTAAAATTGCAACAACAAAGCATTCTGAATTTTCTACTCTGAATCACAACCTCCTCTGCCGTAAAATGAAGCCAATGCAGAAATGACAAAAACTGCAGTTCATCAAATGACCACTTGAGGCTGGCTCCAAAAGTGAGTCAATCCCCATAGACACCAATGATAAATTCCAAACTTCACAGCAGAAATAAACATGTTTACAGCCTGCACAAAAAATGCTTTTGGTCTCTACAGCTAATTTTCGTGTTCATGACAACCGTACAAAGGGATGAAATTTTATATAACTCACCCATTTAGATGTTACAAAGCTTTCAAGTTATATATAATTAAAAGCATGGCTGTTGGCGAGGCGTCAACCCAACTAATTCAGGCCACTCAACAAGCCTTGCTCACTTCTGACTCCAGAAATCCAAGATGGCGATGGCCAAAATGCCAAACTTGAGTCCACAAACTAATGGGTGACATAATGGTGGTTACGTCCATTACTTTTATACAGTTTATGCTGTACACCTCTGACTGCCTTCTCCTCTATAGCAAAAGTGGTTTAAAATGATAGGTATCACAGTATTAAAAAGAAAAATAAACATAAATTGTACTCCATTTTCTTTGTCAAGGAAAGTTAAAGTTTTCATTGAAAGAGATCTTTTTTATAAGAATTTAAAGCAGGGAGATTTGATTGGGAGTAACAGCTAGATCCTCTGGCTCCACCCACTAATATCCAACTCAACCAATCAAGGTATTTCTGCCATCAGTGCAGCTCTACCTTTAAAAAGTTACTTGAAACACAAAAACCCAGCTTTCTAATTCCCTGTAGCTCTACAAGAAGAAGCCTGCTGAGAGTAGAAGCCTTTCAGTAACTTTTACACTTGAATGACCTGATTAACTAAGTTGAAAATATATTTTAATATTTATCATTTCATGTGGCCCTGAAGTCATACTAAACTACTGTATTTTATCTGTCTAACCCTCCTGACCCAAACTAAACGCTTGTTGTTTGATGTTAAATCGCCATAAACGAACAGTGGAGGTCGGCGCAGCGATGTTGCATAATGTAGGTGCGAATATTCAGGCCAAACAGATGAGTCATTTCCTCACAGCACAGTCACTGCAGAGGTAGAGACGGAGCCCATCTGTGCTGTGCATGTGTGCTGCTGCCTGTCTCTGAACACGGTTGTGTTTTTAAATGAATGAGCATGTTTATGTATGTTAAAGCATACAGTACATGTGAACTTGTTCCGTTGATTGCATTTGTCACCATGTGTTATGTGTTGTCATATTTGCCTGTGTGTGTTTGCATGTGTGGTGGACTATGTCTCTGAGGCTTGCATATGCACATCTTTATCTATGTTTATGTTTACGTCCATTACGTACATTTTTGGTGGACAGGCATATGTTGTATATGAGTGTATGTTTCATCATCATGAACAGAGCAATAAGTTGATTTTTGCAGCCTGATCGCACAAACTGCCGGCAGTACATCTGCAGGGGTTGTTAAGGTTATTGAGCATCAACAGTGACTCAGTGATTTCTTGGCAAAGTGCTTAAAAACTTATTTCACGACCCAACTTGTGTAGGAGAAAACAAACTGCAGGATCAACCGCCCCTGCAGGGGTCATTGATAACCTCACGCCCCTTTGTGTGTGTGTGTGTGTGTCACAGCAGCAGGCAGCGTCTCTTTGCATCAGGATCCTCCGGGCGGCACAGCAGGCCACAACACATCACTGATTCCTCACTTTGTCAAGTGTACAGCTGCTGACCCCTGCAAAAAGTTCTGGAAGCTGCTGGCTTGAGTGACCTGCTTTCCTGGCCAATTCTTCTTTCGCCTGCCCTCCATCTGTGCACTTGTGCAAAGTCAACCCTTTGCCTGCAGTAGAAACCAGCTAATTTAAACTTTCTCTTTGGACAAATGACAAATTGAGCACCCTTAAAAGCTGCCAGACTACATAATAAAATTGCTATTTTTTTGTGTTAAATTGTTGCACACTATTGTCCTGTGAATAAAGGTGCTTCTTAAAAATACAGTGACATTTTCAAGGGCTGTGAGGCAACGTCAATCAAATGAAATCTCATTAAAAAATACGAATTTCTTACATTTTTTTGTTCTCTTTTTTGTAAAGCTTTTAAATTTGAAAATTGGTGTTAGGGTTCCAAAGTTGCAGACTGTCTGACGTCCATCAATGCTCGTCTGAAATCAATTTGTCTTAAAAAGAAACAGTAAGAGTAAGGTACATTAATTTCATACACCAGCAGCCATAGTAAAAAACTGATGGCTTAAGATTGATTTATATGATAAGGTCACATCTCACATATAGATAACACTTTATCAGCATCAATAAATGCACCTCCTCCCTGCTTTATTTGTCCCAAGGCGTCCCACAGGGTTTAATGCTTGGTCCTCTCCCGTTCATCCTCTACATGCTCGCTCTTTGTAACATCATACATCATCATAGTTTCTGCTTATAATGCTACGCTGATGACTTCCTGCTCTACGTTTTCTCTAAATCCATCACCTCTGCATGGGGGATGGGCACCAGAACCCCGTAATAAACGAGGCCCTGAGGCTAAATTATCGAAGACTGTGGTATTGAAAAGCCCTGACATTATTGGTTATTTTATTGGTACTTTTTAGCATTTTGGTTTAATTCATTAAACTTCCTCTTCGTACACACACCCACACGACACACAGTAAAGTCAGTGAATTAGTTACTTGAATTCTTACAAATAGCTAGGCTGAGATAAACAGCCCCTCCACTCTCTACCAGTGCTAATGTTTCTTGAATGCAATGAATTACATCAGCAGAGAGGGAGCAGGACACAGGACAGGAGGACACAGTGCAGGAGGAATGACTTAGAGTGATTGATAAAAAGTAGCCTACACTTCACTCAGTATTGTGATGCTCTAGAAGCAACATTTAGTTATATTTAGATTATTCAATAATCCTATTCTGAATTTAGTCTTTTAAAGATTAATATATTTTCTAAAAAGCAATCATTCAGAAATGGAAAGGAACCGAGTATTGATAAAATCTTAATAACACCCATCCCTACCTCTGCAACTCACTTCAAACCAACCTCCTCAGACTAAACTGTGATAATGCAGACATGATTGTTATCAGCCCCAGTACACTCAACAACACCACGCACAACTTCTGTCTCACCGTTGATGACTCCACTGTGTCTCCCTCCCCACACATCCACAACCTTGGAGTTATTTTCGACAGCAACCTCCCCTCTGAGCATGACGTCAGTCAAATCACCAGAACTGCATTATTCTACCTAAAAACATGCCCTGCCTATCACTTTCCTTCTCTGCTGTCAAAACATGGATCCATGCCTTCATCACATCCAGAATTCACGACTGCAACAGCTGTCTTTATCCAAAGTGCTAAATAAACTCCAGTGTATCCAGAACTTTTCTGCTCATATGCTCATCTATTCCCCCTCTCGTGATGACATTACCCTTGTCCTTCAGAACATCCACTGGCTCCCTGTCCAACAACAGATCAAATTCAAAGTCCTTCTTGTTACTCACAAAGTCCTTCATAATAAGGCCCCTACCCATGTCACCAACCTGCTCCACCATCACACTCCTTCCTGCAGCCGCCACTCCTTTGATGCCAACATACCACTCAGGACCAAGCACTAAACCTGGGGCGACAGAGCCTTCTCTATAGCTGACCCCTCCTTTGGAACTCTCTCCACAAACACAACCGAGACTGCACCAATCTGTCCTTATTCAAATCAAATGGACTGACATGATACAGTAAAATAAAAATAAACATGCTTCCTGCAGGTCCATGTGACTTTCTTGTTACAGAAAACAAGTTATCTGCACTTCCACAGATGTACTGTACAGTAAAAGGAGCTGACATTGGTCTACTAAGTGCCGGTGATCTACAGTAGCAGGATGCCAAAGGAGGATGAAGCATCATCCATTATTTGTCTGAGACAGTGACTCATATCATACCTTGGCAGCACTGCCATTAGCTTCTCCTGTACATTTGCTGCTATTGTACAGTGCTGTAGGAGTCACACCATTTCTGCTTGTTTTTTCTTCTCATTAAATATCAAAAAGTTCTCAGAGAAACCTTTAATGGTTTGTGCAGATTGCTGAATTAGAGAACCTTAGAGAGTTATACACCACACCACATCTCTCTGTTCCAAGAGTTGAGGACTACTGTCTGTTATATGACTTACAGTGCTTACTGCAGTTGAGCATGAACACACTTCTTCAATGTCAGAATCAATGACTATAACCAACTGTTATTATTTGATGAGCATAGCGCTAGTTCAGGCAGGACATGATGTCAAGCTCAGCTCACAGCCCAGCTACATCAGCTGATCTCAAACAGCCCAGTCAACTGATGGATCAGCTGATTGATGGAAGGAAGTCCGCTGATAGATCACATGATTCCTCTCAATGCAACCAATTGGCTAATCTCGTTCAGGGTGCCCTATTTAAACTGCTCTGGCCTGCCTACTGTTGCTGCTTCCTCTGAAAGCCTCTTTGCAGCCTGCCTCCACCCCAGCTCCTCCTTTTCATGCTGTGTCTGACTTATCAATGTCATTTCTGTTTGTCATTGATGCTGCTCTGTTCTTTGCTGCTGCTCTCTCTGCCTTAGGCTGTCCATGTAGGCACATGGAAGGGCAGGGAGGTTTGGTCTCTTTGCCTCAGGCTTTCCTGGAGTGCGTGGAGGTGTGCTCTCTCCGTCTTAGGCTTTCTGCGTAGGCCTGTGAAAAGGCAGAGAGGCCCCAGAGCAGAGCCATACCGCCAAATATAATACTGAAAATGGAAATAAAGTTTTTGTTGACTAAAATGTTCCTGACTGAACTGGCATTTTAAGTACGTCACTTGTGTTCCTTGTCCTGTTGGACTCAAATCTCTGCAATTGAATTGTTGAATAATAGTTTTTATACTGATAGAAACCATGTACAAAGCAAAATTAAATCAAAGCTGATAATGAATAAAAAAAGAAAAAATTTCTAGTCTTAGAATAACCCTAATAAACCCTCTCTTTTTCAAGTGTATTGCTACTTTGCCACTTGATCCCACCCATCTGGCTGGATGTGGCTGGAAGGATGCCAGCTGGTGTTGTTATAGATTCTTGGCATTGATCTCACTAATGTATGCGCTGTCAGTGTTCTGCCAACAAACCTGTAGGATACAACACTGTTTACTGTCCAAGACATTTTAGTTTGAAAAGATTCCTGCATCATTTTAACTGCAGAAATCATTACATACAGAACTAAGGACAATGTTCAAGGTCACAAGTCAGCTATACTCACAGATGAATGTACAGATGGTGTAAAAAATACAATAGCTGTAACAATTAATATATTTGAAAGAGCCATCAAAACTTGGATCATAGAATAATAACACCAGGGAGAGTCAACTGCAAATTTCAGTGCAAAAGACCAAATGAGTGCAGCAACATTGCTGCAGAATAGTGATGAGACACTGAACACTGTATGCATGTATAGCCACACACACACATATACAATGGAGAGGGTGCTCTATAACGCTAATGTGCACTATCCAGTCATCCCTCTCACCACGGCGTATAGTTAAGTGTCATGCAGCCTTAGCGTACGCTATTAACTGCTTTCTAGGTCAAAGCGTGAATCAGTACTAAGCATCAGCAGCTCTCACGCAGCACAGCGTGTCTCAGCTCCACGGCGATGCAGGTGAAGTGTTTTGATTCCCTGAACTCCCCACCAAGAGCAGAGAAAAGAAAAATCCATTTGGAGACATAATTAGCACCGAGAAGCAAAAGAACTGATGTGTTTGTGTGTTTAGATTCAGAGAGGCTCATTTGTCTGCACGGATGACTGAGCGGGGTTGCCGTGTGGTTTTAGTGTGTGTCTGTAACTGTGCATACAGTGTGTTTATCTTTAATGCCGATGGCAGTCTTGTAGCGACATGACATCTGAAGTGTCTCACCAGTTCGCACAAGGTGAGGGGATAAACAAAGTGCCAGGAGATAAGTTAATAAAGTAGAAGCTCTTTATTATTGAGGCATTCGTTCTAACCATCATTAAGACAAAAAGTCATTAGGATAATTGTGATTATGATGAATGCGTTGTTTTTATCAGTGGTTCTCTCTAACTAGCTTGTTCGTCAAAGTATGTTGCAGTGTGTAATCTAAAAAATACAAAATTTAGAAGAAAAAGTACAGCTGATGTCCTTTTTTATAAGTATGAATAGCTATTTAGAAATATGGCATCAGCTAGCTGCAAACAGGGGTGCACCATCAGGACAGGTAAACTAGGTGAAAAAGGGGCCCCCGATGGCCACCGATATTGACACACATGTTTTGTTCTACAACATGAAATACGTCAGTAAATACCCCAATGGTGAATTTCGAAGCTTTTACGTGTTTAAAAAAGCGTGGCTGCTATAACGTGACTAAATGAGACAATAAAGTGGCATGGCTGTACAGTGTTGTAGTGGTGGCAATGCTGAAGCCAAGCAACCATAGTGTAGTTTGTGTATAGCCTAACGTTAGCTTTTCACTTTTGGTGATTGCATTGACACGTCAGTAATCCTGAACAAAACATGTATGTATCATAAACTTTTGTTTGCCACAGTAAGCTCTGGATTTTTGACAAGGAGACCTGAGTGATATTAACTTCTGTGCTGGCCTACAGATCAACAACATCCCTGCAACACTCTGTTGTGAACTTCCTCAAACCTCCTATAAAGAACCATGACTCCAAATGAAGCTAAATGTCGGTCCATATCAGGTTGGTATGTTTGTAGGTAACCATTTCCTAAGATGCTAACTTGGAGGTGATAACAGGCCTGTATCAGTGATATGTTTACAGCTTGTACACACCGCACCCAGGTGGTCAGAAAAAAACAGGATATCAGCCCAATCAAACAGACATGGGACACTGAGACACTGAGACAGCTGCTCTGCATGCATCCTGGTTGTTGGCGTTCCTGACACAAAATGTCGGTCTCTAGTTTCTCTTGCCTAATCACCTTTTTATGACTGCATGATTGCTCAGGGATCCTCATGCAGTCATGTCACAGTAATCATGAGTGAGTGGGTTGGAAAAAATAGCACCCTTGGTTGGTGTTTTGGCTTTTCATATGTCCGGTGCATTCAGCTTTTTAAACTGGCTATCCTGCTCATTCCTCCCCCTGTTCTTGCAACTCTTTCCACGTGGAGAATACATCAGGGACTTTTTATGTTGGAAATGAAAAGATTTGATTGACAGCTGCGTCGGCACCATGGGGATTCCCTCTCCAGTTGTTGGACTGCCCGCCCCCGGCAGGCTGTTGCAGGGTAGAAAACCCCCACAGATTGGAAAATGTCAATCAATTGCAATTATTATATAAGAGGAAATTATTTTCAGCGCTGCACACAGACCGTCTGGGTGTAGGAGTCTGCTGCTGAGAGAAACTGACAAACTTAAAGGGGACCTATTATGCTCATTTTCAGGCTCATACTTCTGCGCTTTCTGCATCTCTGCACCGTCACGCAGCCGGGTAATGATGGTATGGGAGTATAGCGCCCATTTCTACTGTAAAAATAAATCATCAGTAGGAGCCTGTGAACAAAAACTTTCACAACTGGACATGTTTCAGCAGGAATATGATCACAAATCAGGGAAAAATACAGCAACAAAAATGTATTTTTTAATGAGAATTAAGCTTTTTGCTCGCAAGGCGACACGCTTTGCATTTCTGCACCCTAGGTGCCTTCTGTAGCATTTTGCCGGAGCACTCCGAACTCCTCGAGATTATAAACTTGAACTTGAACCAGAGTGGAAAAGCCCCCCACATCATTTTTTTTTTTCGTCATCTTTTTTCCCATTGTCCAATTGGGATGATTTGAGAGGCGGGCCTTCTGTGGTTGTCATGACAACAGGTTTACAGTTAGTGAACAATGGAGGAGAAACTGTTGGTAGTGGTTGCTAGATACCCAGAGCTATACGGCCTGACGATAGACAGCAGGTTGTCAAACTGCCCAAGGCATCACATAAAATGTCTAGAAGCAGCCATCATGGACGCGAAGCTCCTGGACCAACTGGTGGTACTCCCCATGATCCACCCTCTTTTGTTAAGATCTCATGTTCCCACACAGATCTCTGTTTCCCTGTACCCAACAAACTATTTGCTGACAGCCTCTCATCCTCAACCAGAGCTACAGCAGGTACGCTCTGCCTCAACATTTTAGGAACTAGATATTAATACTGTCCAAAAAGTGTAAATGTAGATTGATTATACAGGAAGGTTAGTGTAAGGAGGTGATGGGGTGGTTGCCTGGAAACAATAAAAAAGTGCGGAGTGCCTCCCATTTTGCAACCTGAAAAAACACTTTCGATTGGGAACTAAGAGGAAGCTGCAATCAGTAGACTTGATAATACTGTTTAGATGACATAACTGTGTTCTAACTGTGAGCACGAATCACACGGCTGCTGCAAAAGAGCATGTGCGCCCCAAACACTCCAAGAACCAACCCGGGTTAAAAGAGAACTCTTTCCCTTTTTAATTGCCGACCTGACTCTCCGAGCCTCAGGGGGCTTCATATGTTGCCAAACTAGATCTTTTGGTCACGGCTGTCTCTGCAGACAGTGGTCTGTAACTTCAGTTTTAAAAAATCCCCGCAGGTCAGTCGCTGTCACTTCACCATGATTGCAACTCAAACGACACACACAGTGTGACACACAGACCTCCAGGGTGAGTTGCTGGACCATGATGACAAATAAAATATTAATACATCAATCATCTTCAGACTGACACTTTTTTTATATTGGCCCCTTCGGTAGAGCTGAGTAGAGGGCTTGTGTTTGTGGAGTATGGGCTCCCCCCCCCCCATTTTTATGGTATTTTTAGCAGCTGAGATGTGTAATTCCTTTTCTTGTTGGATGATTAAAGCTTTGTGTCCTGTCAATAAAATTCCACATAACCATATTACTAAAGTCTGAGCCATGCTCCCAGTGACTGGCCGACTCTAAATTGAGATATGTGAACTTTGCTGATTAAAAACCTGCTAGGTGTAGTAAAAATCTGGCACTGTCTCACTGGACTTACGATATTAATAATATAAGGACATTTCAATCGTTGAAATTTGAAGCCATCAACTCACACATAACATTTTAATGCAGCTGGAGCCAAGTTTTGTTTTATGATGTTTTCAAGGCCCTGCACCATAAATGATAAAAGCACTGTGCTGTGCAGCGGAGGTTTCTAAAGAGGGCAGATATCATTACTGCACATCAATTTATCAGGATTACATTGCCCCCCTTCTTGGCTCATTTCTCTGAATTGGGTTCAAATAGGCTGATATCCGCCATAAAACATTATTCTTACACGCCAAGTCAACTGAAAGCCAGTTAAGTGTGAAGGAACTCATTTGAATTGCTCCCAGAGACTGCCCACCCATGCGCAAAGCTTTTACATGAAATCCAGCAGGAAGCGTGTGCCATATAGAAATTACGTGTCATGTTATCTAAGCCTGTGGTTAAATGGTCAGCTTTTGTAGGGTTTCACATGCGTGTCAGTGGCCTGATGGAAACGAAGGGTGCACACAATGCATTTTGCAAAAATTGAGGAAAGAATGAAGCAATAGGGAAAACACAAAGGCCTCTGTTCTCTACCTACAGGGCTGAAGGGCATCAATGACACGTTGTAGCATCACAGTCACACTGATGAGACTGCTGCTTCATTGAAATCCTGTCTCAGAATCCCGTGGCTGTGTTTCCGTTGTTTAAATCAAATCTTAACATAAAAAGAAAATCTATTATGTACTCTGTACGAAGTGCGTGTGTATTTCTGTCCCACAGCTCTTTTAAAAACAGCATGACGATGAGGCCGTGCCCATAGCTCATCCAGACACAGTCCATATCAGCCTCATTAGCAGAGAGTGGACAGAGCAAGACGGACAGAGGGCAGAGAGGAGGGGAGGACAAAATGGAAGATGAAAAGGAAAAACAGATAAGGATGAGCAAAGAGGGAGGACATGCAGAAGGGGCATATAAAAACCACTGATTCACAAATGTAGTTTGTTTGAGTACGTACTTTGAGGGAGAGGATGTCATTTATGTGAAAAATATCCACATCAGCACTTAGAAATGATTGAATGTCTTACTCCTGCTATCTGACTGCACAAAAGAGACACCATGCAAAATACAAACGAGCCTCTGTATCATTCTTTGAACAAATAGCAGCCCTCATACCCACCGGGGGTTTGTGAGGTCACACAGGAGTATAAAATCTCCATATAGCCATATATCCTCAGGGATCTTCAGCTAATCCTAATTAATCCATAGGATAATTATGTGTTATCTCCGATGTGACGACACAGCCAGAGCACAGGGAATTGCCTCATACAGTATATTGCATATTACAATTTCACAGTTGGACTATCAGCATCAGGAAAGACACAGTGAATACAGGTTTCCATATCTGGACCTAATTCACCCACATTATTTTACCAAATGCACTGTGTGTGTGACCCCGTCGCCGGCAAACATGTTGGTGTTGTACATTTCTGCAAAGCACAAATACGTTCACATTAATGTAGCTCAAGGAGCTTCGGTGTTTTTCAGGTTACAAACCCCTTATCTCAAAGAGAGATGGAGCAGGGACCCCATCTACATAGAAATATAAAACTGAGTTACACTTGAGACGATTCTCTGAACATTTTTTGGTGTCCTCTCTTGTGTGCTTGCCTGTGGCTGCTAAATTACCAGCAGTTGTAGCATGGCTAGGTGCGTTAGCCTATCTCTCTGCACTTAGCTCCTGGTTTCTGACGTGGAAAGTGGGTCAGTGTCTGTTTCCTGGAAAGTTACAAAACGATCCATTGTGGCTCACAAGAATACCCGCACACTTGGAATAATTATAAAGCTAACTAGCTAATATTTTTAATAGTACGTAAATGTTAGCTAGTTAACTAGTTCACCTCATTGTTCAGGCATATAGCTCATTTTTGATTAGGATTAATAGGTAAGACATCATTAATTTTTCTTTTTCAATGATAGGCCACTGTATCTTTCCTAATAATATGTTGGATATTATTAGCATGTTATTATTCAATAGCCTGGGCTATTAGTTGCTTAAATCGATGAAATCAACAGGCCTATATTTGAGACAAGCCTTTAATTCCTTTTACACAAAACTGTTGCTCAGCAAAGATCGAGAAATATAATCAAATTTTTCAAATATGAATATTAATTGTATAGAAATTAGGCTTCAGATAATAAATCAATTATGAATCACATCATCTAGCTCCGACAGAAAGAAAGAAAGTTACGGCACCCAGCATACCGACACAACACCAGTTTATCCTTATGAATAACTTACAGGGTATTTGAGGAATGAACAAATAAGTTGAGGTAGCCAACAACCACATTTTGTACTTCAGAAGAACTTAAAAAAAAAAAAAAAATTACTGCTTGGCAACCAGACCAGGCCTCTAATTGAGACAGGTATTTATTTGTCAAAGTATGTAACAGTTAGAAGCACCACACTAGTAAAGGGGACTAGACATAATTAATTAATTAACTGGGACTAGGCTTTTATTTGAAGTTTATTGAAGTTCCATTTTAACAGTGCTGTGGTTAGCATGTTTAAGCACAAAAGCCACTTGCTTACAGGTGGGAAAATATCATGTTTTGGCTCAAAATACCTGCTTTCCCCACTAAAAAAGCAGCAATGTCTTGGTAAAAAACAATAGCTATTTCTGCCTCTATCCTGGCAGGACAAACAGTGACAGGTCGCTAAAAAGCACCCATGTTTGAGGGCTAAAAAGCCACAGCAAACACAGCAACGGGTCCCTAAATACATTAATCTTTGGGGCTGAAATGCAGCTGGAAAAACAGCAACAGGTCACCAACAACATCCATGTTTGTTACCTAAAAGCTGCTGGAAAAACAGAGATAACAAAAACAAGCAGTTTTGTTGTTTGTTCGTCTAGAGCAGTGGTCTGCAGCTAGGAGACACACCGTCCACCGTCCCCTCCACTTCCCAATGATAAAGTCGGCTCATATACTATGTCATTTCAGAAACACTGATATGGTATGTATGAGACATGCAAATGTAACATACTCTTGGTTTGCAGAAATATACACTGTCAACATTTTTTCTGGCAGCTGAGCTGTTCTGTGTGTAAATCCATTTATTAGAATGTATTTTTTGACACTACAAACACCCAGGGCATTTCATATTCAATCTCTTCCTATTGTTATTCAGTAGTTATGGGGAGTATTAACCCAAATCCAAATCAATTCCCTCAGTTCATTCTGTCTGTTTTCAAACATTATGAAAATCTATTCAAAGGGCAGCTGTGGCCTCAAGGTGAGAGAAATGGCTGTAACTGATATAATAAGAGGCCCTCAGTTCAGTCCTCTGACCTTCATCGGCACAGCTGAGGTGCCCTTGAGCCAAACACTCAGCCTCCATCCAGTGACAGCAGATCATTGAGAGGGGCATTAAACCCACCCTGAATAAATACAGACGCATGTCCTGTCAGACGGAGTTACTGTGTTTACCGTCCACCAACAGCACTTATAAAGGCACCAACTGCTTCTCAATTAGTTCAATTAATTCCTCAAAGATTCTTGAATTCATATTTTTTCTACCAAAATGACAGTGCAGCTTTAACACTGCTGGTTTGCACAGAAAATGGAGCAACAAGAAATAAGTCACGAAGAGGAATTCAGATGAAACTGACTGACAGCAGTGTGACTTTTCATTTGTTTTCGCTCCTCAAATCCCCGACTCAGTGTGTGTATATCTGCGTATGCATCCTGCTCAAACACTCCGCAGTACATCCACTGTTATTATCCAGTGTTACTTTCTGTTGACACACAGACGTTTGTCTTCTCAGAGACTGTTTACATGTGTCCAGTGGATGTGTGTAAAAGGCTCAACTGCAGGCTGCACAGTCTGTGCTGCGGTGGTACGGTTCTCCCAGCGTTCCCTCGGCGTTCCCCTGCTGTGGTTTTCAACTGAGTGGGAGGTCTGTCGCATTTCACTGATTACGACTCCCTGTGTGTGTGTGTGTGTGACTGTGTGTGTGTGTGTCCTTGGCTTTGTTTATCAGTATGTCAGGGGCTTGAATTGGATGTTTTTGTCCTGGTGGTGTGTGTCAGTGTTCACGTGTGTGTGTGTTGCTCTCCAATTTTGTGTTTTTCCGTGTGTTTGTGTCAGCATCATCCCTCTCTCGCTCCGTCTTACTTGGGCACACACACACACACGCACACACATACAGACACACACACTTACTTTATCATCTAATGCCAGCTACAGCTGACTACTAAGGTCCACCCCAGTCTCTCTGTCTGTCTGTCACACACTTTCTCTTGCCACACACACACACACACACACACACACACACACACACACACACACACACACACACACACACGCCCCAGTTTTCCCTGTGGCTGCCTGATTGAGGTTTCCTTGCCTCGCCCTTCAGATTTACTGTAATAGTCGAAGGAGGAAGGGAGGAAAGAAAGGAAAGGAAAGGAAAGTAAAGTAAAGGAAAGGAAAGGACATTTAACTGAAGGCTGGAAAGGCAAAGAGGGAATGGAGAGAGTGATGGAGTAAATGTAAAGAGGGTTAGGGAGCTGGGAGGGTGGGATGGGATTAATGAGGGGGTAAAAGGAGGGCGGAATAAAGGTAGGAGGAAACTTGATTTAAGATAAGGAAGATTAGAAGTGGGAGGAAAGTGTTAGAGGGGAGAAGGGAATTGAGAATAGACTGATGGATGATGAAATGATAGGAGTAAGGGGAGGGAAGAGGAGAAAGAGGAAACTCTGAGGCCACACAAGACAGAAAGCATCTCCCATTAAACGCAGATTACAGCTTCTGCCGGTCCAGAGTGCGGCGCGACTTTACAACCTCTGCCGTCAGCCACTGATGATATAACACCCAGTTTTAAAGATCAATTTGTCACTTTTCATCTCCTCCTACACCTCATTCTCTTCCTCTTCCTCCGCCGAGGCCGAGGGCAGAGCTGCCGGGGGGAGGTGGGGAAAGAGTTGCAGCTCCATTGGAAGAAGGAGGTGAGTAAGCTGACTTGTGTTTACGAGAACCTTTGGTGATGTCATCCACGATAAATCGTCCCCTCTCCCCTCGCATGGGTTCCTGTTCCTGCAATAAGAGCCCTGCACACACTGACAAACACACACACATTGCTCTAACTGCTCGGCAGACTGAATCAATTCCTCATTTGTCCTTTTCTCTCTACATGTCACTGATAAGCTTCGGCTAATAGTTCAGGCCAGGGACGCCAGCAGTCCTTGAAGTGGTTCTATGGGGTTTGAGTTTATTTACTACAAATTAAAGGAGCAGACTGGTGTTTTTAAAGGCTTTAAACCTTCATCTGCCAATCACATTTTATATATTCACACTCACATTCACACCGACGGACAATTTAGAGTCACCAATTAACCTGCATGTCTTTGGACTGTGGGAGGAAGCTGGAGCACCCAGAGAAAACCCACGCTGACACGGGGAGAACATGCAAACTCCATGCAGAAGGGCTCCCTCCTGGGATTGAACCAGGAAGCCTCTTGCTGTGAGGCGCCAGTGCTAACCACTTCACCACTGTGCCGCCCACATGCAACAGTTCACATGATATCCTACAAATGTGCACCCCAAGAATGACGTTATGTCCTCACAGCACAGTTACGTCACTAACATGAAGTTACTTCGGTTTAAGAAAGGAAACATGTTAAGGATGTACCTTTGCATGACTCAAAGTTCACACAGTTCCAAACACACGACTCCAGGGGAAAGTCCTGTGCATAAATCCACCTTTTGTGACCCATCCACCACCCCGACCTGCCTCCTTACACGCACTCGGAACTGCCTTCTTGTCTACTGCCGCCATTGCATTGGTCAAGTGATCGCAGCCTTTCAAATGTGTGGGATATGAACGAATTTGGGTACATTGCTTTGTGTAGTGAAAACACATAAAAAATCTGTGAACATCCTTGAGCAGCCTGGTATTTGTCACCTCTGATAAAAATGTGGCAGAGGACTTTTATTTTGACAAAATTAAAGACATTTATACCATGAATTGATGCAGAAATGGCACAAAGTGATGCATGAAATTATGACAATGCAGGAAATTTAACGTTTAATGCTTTAAGTTTTGAATGTGAGCCCCCCATTTTAAAATAAGACTTGAATCAAGACTAATCAGGTCAGTCTTGATTGACACGTACAATCTTGTGGTCGCACCAAAAAGCAGCACAGCAAAGTGTATCATCAAACACGTGTTGCAAGAAGCTTGATGGAGTGACAACTTGCAAGACTAGTTGGTGAACTACCTTAGCAAGGTTATTGCTAACACGCTAATCTGCCAGGTATATGTTTGTGCTAGTCAGTCACAATGGTTCTCTGAGCTCACTGCTCAGCCGAATTCAAGTTGAATTCATTATATAAGACATAGTTGTTTAACCACACCCATGATCACAGGTGGGTGTGGTCATATGTGGTCTGTTGCACATAGTTACCAGTCGTCAGCAGCTAGAGCAGTATCATTATCCTGGGTACAGTTACTTAAATCCATTTGATTAGTAGTAAATTAGCTTCAACATACAAAGCAACCAGCATGATCTTTTCTTATTAATGCTCTCCTCATATACACCATTCAACCTCTGGGGGTCGCTGACATGAAAAACTGGGAACTTTTTAATGTATGACTTGCATTTCAAAGGCAGAAAGGGTCATAGATGGCAGAGAGGAGCCCGTCCTGAGTCCCGTGCGAGATGAACTTGCACATCACTGTACAAAACAGACAGAATACAAATCACGGCCGAGATGGGAGCAGATGGAGTGTGAGTTTCTCCTCAGAGCGCACAGAGAGAGAAGTGAGATAATAGCCCACAGCTAATCCACTGCACACTGAAAACTCATTACTCCTTAAGAAGGAAACAAAGAAAATCTTGCTCCCCAAGACGGTAAGAAATACTCTGCTTAAGGTGAAGACCTTGGCACAAACTGCCTGGTTTTCCTCATGTGTGAAATTTCTTTTATGCACAGTTCAGCGGATTTGACTCGTTCTTTATTGACGAGGAGCTTTGTATGAGGCTGGTGGTGCCACCTGCACAAACACACCCGCCAGCAGCAGACCACGCATACACACAGCTACTGTACGTGACACAAACAAACAGAACACACACACACACACACACAGACCAGCAGCGTTAAAGCAACACACCAGGGTGTGTGTAAGTTTAAGCTCCTTAACCACAAATCATGTAGACATTTTTGCTGATCATTTTTTAATATGAGTTATACAGTTTATCATTTATGTATGCATTTTTCCACCATTTCTGTGACAAGTATATAAAAATCTGTTAGCAGACTCTTGAAACTTGCTGTGTAAGCCATCACAGTGAATATAATGTCTGCATAAAATGAATGCTGAAAAACAAACAAACACATAAAAACATAGCAGCATGGTTTACAGATTGGTTGGTTGTCATGTAAAGTATGAATATTTTTGAGTAAATAGCTGAGCACACACAAAACCACTTGTATTTTATACTTTCTTTCTGATATAATTCTTATATGATATCAGTAAATCTGCTAACTACATTGTGTCTCTGCTTGGAGGTCAATAACTTTTAATGTAAGGCTAAATCAAATTCCTGAGTGTATGAGTATTATCTATGGAGAAAGTTCCTAACAAGGAACTCTGTATAAAATGGGTGGGAGTGGAGGTCAAACAAACCAAGTCTGGACTTTCACCCATGAGCCTGCTGTTCGTATCTCGTGTGCAACCAAAAGTCCAACACCTCCTCTTTCTAACTCGTCAAATATCGCCGCTTGGTTATTGGACTTTCATGCCTACATAAGTTTCTTAAAACACCTCGTATTTATGTTTATTTCATTGTGCAACAAAAGCATGTGGTTAGGTTTAGAAAAAATTTGTGGTTTGGCTCACACAGCCTCCCTGGTGAAAGTCAGGAGTTCGTTGGACACATCCACCCCCATTCCTTCTTGCCCTATAGGTACTTTCCAGCTCCTTGTATTAAGTTGTTTTTAGTGGCGTTTCAAACCTGGCGTTACACCATGGCGCACTTTTTGTTACGGTATGAACGCCGCTGGGTGGCCTTACAAATTCATGCCTTGATAGATGCGGGTTTTTTTCTGCCGCATTTAATCACTGACAAAATGCCAGTATGGGAATGAGAACAGGCTGAAAAGTCAATCGAGTTATTTTAATAACAGCGTAGCGAGCTAGTATGCATAGCATGCTACGCTAGTGATATATCTCACATGGCATTTTATGAGCAAAAACTGTTGTTTCCTGTGAAAATGGAAGTGCATTATAAAATGACACAATGCACGTAATGAGTGCCAGTTGACATGCCGTCCCTGAATGTCCAAAAGTGACGCAGGAGGGTACATCACAAGTCATATCTGGATGTGTATGTTGGAGTGTTGTGGCCAGGACAGCCAGCAGCAGCAGCACATTAAATGAAGTTTCAGACATACAACATAAAACAGTTACAGACAATTAATATGTACTACATAAATTATAATTAATCTGTCCTTAAGAAGAGATTATTTGCTGGATTTAATTTTAAAATATGAATTAGTTTCAGTCCAAATACATAATAGTGCAGACAGCCATCTGTCTTCAGGTGAAACAATCTCATATATTCATCGTTCGAGCAGCAGACTGATGTATATTGATTCTAGGTCTTCATCTGGGTCATAGAGTGTCCTTCATACATTTTTAATGTCTCTGAACCAATCAGAACGCCCTCACTGGACAAACGGAAGAGGAGTTATCAGGCCCAGCTCGTCTGGTGAAAATGTAAACAGTGGAAAAAGGAAGTAGGCAGCACACTGCAGCGATATTGTGTTATCATGGAAATAATGAGACACACCTGCCCAGCTGACAGCACGACAAACTCAGTCACCTTCATCTGAAAAGTCCCACTGTAGAAAGAACTCTTTAAGCTTTCTCAATGAGGAGAGTCCCCGTGTCAGAATGTAAATAAATATTTGTATCTACATTTGACTACAGTGAAACCACAGACAGTAGATGGAGCTTCATTCAGCAGCATCCTGGTCTGCCTGATGCTTTAACGTCTCTACCTGCTGCACTGTACAGATTCAGTCCAACGTGACCTCAGATCCACCATCACCTCCAGAGACACAGTCACGACTGCACGTACATGCCACATTAGGTCATACAATGGAAAACAGCTGGTCAAGCAGTGTGTGTGTGTGTGTGTGTGTGTGTGTGTGTGTGTGTAGCTTGGTATCATGTGATGAGATAAAAGGCTTGTTATGGTTACAGTTTGTTGAATTAGTGTGTGTACGACGTTAGGGAAAGACTGTTGATAGGAAACATGATGTGAACCTCTGTCTCTAGTGTCAAACTTACATCATCTCATGTCTCCAATAAGGCAATAATTGCTGCATCTTGTTTTTGGTTGTTACAGCTGTGTAGATTTCAAGGTTTTCAGAAAAGTATAAGTTTTTAAACATTGATATTAAAGGAACTGAAAACAACTAGCATCAATAAGCATCTGACTATGAAAGATGGATTCCTATGTAAACACAGTTTCTGACAGAATTCTGAACAGGTTTGATATAATTTCTCCTGAGAGATTTCTCTTTGAGCAGGTTTTGGTTAGTGCTCTTCTCATTTGCTTTAAGCGGGTGGGGCTGATTTGGAAAAAAGCAGCCTCCTGTAGTGCCAAATGCCTAAAACTGCAGTTCCTTGAATGGCCACTTGAGGCTGGCCCCAGAAGTGAACCAATTTCCATACACCTCCGTGATAAAATGCCCAACTTTACAGCAGAAATAAACACGTTTACAGCCTGGTACAACAAATGATTTGGTATCTGCAGCTAATTTCCCCATTCAAGACAACTGTACAGGGGGTCCATTTTTGTAGCTTGGCTGCAGCGAGTATGGGCGTAGCCATAACTGTCACTATTTTATTGTGTTAGCAGTTAACATTTTGGTCATCTAAAAATATCTTGTTCAGTGTTTGGTTGGACTAAAAGACCCTCTAGTTTTTCTGGTTCATTTTGTTTAAATGGTTTTAAGCCTGTTTTCTGCTGGTGAAAATTAGCATTAGCGCACAGTTCTCATAGTTAGCCAAAGCTGTGAATGCACAGTGCTAATGACGCTAGCAGCTAGCGTTGAGGTTAGCTCCACCCTCTCAAGCAAATATGGTCACTTCTGCCAAACAAATGCCAGACTCGAGGCTTCAAACTGGAAGTCCACCATGAATGTATAAAGAGAACTGGAAACAGCATTAGAGGTGGGGCCCAGTTCATTCCTATGAAAGCTGCTCAGTGGTGCAAGAAGCTAAAATCATTCAGAAAATAAACTCAAAATAAAACTACACAGATGTATCTACTGATTACCAGATGGCTTTTGGCCATGTAAGTCAATGGGAAAAAATCTTTTTGGGCGACAGTGTGTGACGTGATGGTGTAATTCCACTGTTTGGCCACTACAAAAAATGGCATCATTCTGATCAGACCAGGTAGTCTTGGACTGTTGAACAGTTTTTTTCAAGTTTTAACTTGAACTGTTGTTTATTTACTGATGAACATTTATAGTTCTAAGGAAATACCTAAGACTTGACATTTTCGGGGGCTTTAATACACAAGCAAAACATTCTCAGGATGCTCAAGGGATGCAAATAAATTTCAGGTAAGATATGTCTTTCATCTGCTGATGACACCAACAACAGCAGCCCAGGGCTGGATTCCCATTCTGCTCTTTGGGCCTACTGCGGATAAATCAGCAGCAGCAGGGGCATAAATATAAACAGCGCAGGCAGTGTGGTTGCATTGAGGCCTGTGGGGTTTGGGGTGGAGAAAGGTCCCTTGATAGTGATTATATTGCCAACTCTGAAAAATGCCTGTGTTCAAAGAACCCGAGTTGAATTGAAAATAGTGCCATTAGCCATATATGTCCCCAAAATATGTCACATATGTCCTCTGTCATGTTTTTTCTTTTATTTTAATAGTAGCAGTCTATATCAAAATCATATGTTTATTCTATATAAACTTTAAAAACAGTCAACTAAATGATTAATTGTCCATTGTCAAGTCTCTATTTTATCATTTGGTGACACAATACCATAAACCAGTGATTCCCAACTGGTCCAGTCAGGGTGTCCAGATTTCTCCTTAGTCATTAGTTCAAGGTCCACACAGTTTAATACATTCAGCGTCATACTTGTGTTTGGCCATGTCGTCAAGCTAGTTTGCTGTCTCTGTTAAGTAGTTGTCAGTTAATCACTCACTTAAAGCAGTGCTCTGTTGTGTGCTGGTGTTATATGCAATACTGTTGTGTGCAGTTTGTTTTTATGGTGTTTGCTTTTAATTTCTTTTGGACTATTATTGTAAGGCAGCTCCTGAAACCAAGACAAATTTCCCTACAGGGGCAATAAAGTAGGCCTATATCGTATTGTATCGTATCGTCTCGTAAAATAAAAGCTCTGTGCTTTAAAAAAAAAAAGTGTGTTTTTTAGAAACTTGACACATTCACAAGTCACATACAGTCCATTCAGAATGAACCTGCGACCCACTTTTGGACCACGACCCACCAGTTGGGAACCACTGCCATATCCAGTACATGCACTGGGGGCCCCCCATAACTCATAACTACCTAGCGCCCCTGCCAAGCAGCGTCTCTCCTGTGTGAAACCCTCTGAGGACCCTTCACCTTCCACTGCACCATCTGCATCTTCACCCATAACAACAAGTTCATATTCCTTCAAAATTCATTACTCTGTTGTGATTATCTCATGTCCGGGGAGTTGTTGCAGCACAGGCAATTAGAAAGTCATTCACATGCCTGCGTGCTGGAATGAAATTATTGAAGATTAGATTCTGCCTTGATTATCTTTTTTCCCCCCTTCAGGTGGAAAATGTGTACTCAGCACGTGGAGATAAGAGCCGCTGCAGCGTCCAGTCAGGAGGCGCCACCGCAGTGTGGTTAATGGTGAGACTGAGCCACGGCAAAGACCTGTTTTAACGCCTCTTGGTAAGCAGGCTGCACTCACTGGAACATGAAATAACCTCTCGGCCACAGCGGTTCAGTCTACGTTACAAATCACCAGCCTGTTACAGTAAGCTGTAGGCTACTCAGTGTGCCCCAGGGGCCAACCGCACCATGTGTGCAGCAAGGCAGCAGCAGATGTGGAGGAAGAAGACGCGCAGGGAAGAGAAGCAAAAAAGAAATAAAACATCATCTAACTTCCTCCGCTGCAGCTGGACAGAATAATGATGTGTGTGTGGGAAGGTAGTGAATATCAGAAAGTCGGACAGAAGTTAGGAAAAGCAGCAACATCGGACTTGAACACGTAAATACACACTCACTCTCTGGGATGGAACAAAAAGGTGGATCTTACCTCCCAACGCTTGTTTCATTACGAAGTTCATGATGATGGCTTTTAATTCCTTGCCTTCCTTGTCCGAGCGATGTTACATTCAATAGTGACAGAAAAGTAGAAGTCCTTTGTTGCCAGATCTGCAAAGAAAACGGTACAAAAAACTATATTTCTTTCAAAAAATCAACAATTCAAACTTAAAAGTCTTAAAATTTATCAATAAGACAACTAAAGCAATGAGCAAAACAACACGTAGTATGCAGGATCATGACTTTAAATGATATTAAGTGAGATTAAATGACTAAAAACTCACTTTACCACAGCTACAGACACGCTCCCGTTTAAATATTTAAATAATATTGCAGAAATATTAAACAATAATTTCCGAAACTTCTCTATTTGGCTGATATTAGAGCTTACGCGGAGCCAAACAGTCACATCCAGGCTTTTAAAGTCTGTATTTGTGTGTCAGGCACGTTTCCTCAATGCGCCAATTGAAGGACACCAAGGTCAATGGTTCAAACACACCGGAAAACACAGAAAAACACCTCAAATCTACAGACCCAATCAGCAGCTATGGCTCTCAGCTCCTTACAAATGTGGCGCTTTTTTCCCCCAAGAATCCGAGCTGAGTGTGAGGTGTCAGGCTCTGGTAACGCGTCACGACAGTCAGTAATAACCTCTATGTGCCCGCAGCCGAGCGAGTTTGGAGTAAGTGTACGGTGCGAGTCCTCAGCTTGGCAGGACAGTCTGTCATGCATGTGGACGCAGGTCTAAACCACTGCTGTGTATTTTTCCTGATCATGTGGTAAAACTTTCCATCCTCCATTGGAGGGGCTTTGGACACAGCCATCCCACTCCGGCTTCAGAAAAAGCTGCTCGTATAGTGAGCGTTAATTAAGCAGCAACGCACACTGATGCATGCATATTTACAGATACATATGCAGTGAACGTGCAGTGAATGTGCTCAACAATCGACCCGATTGTGCATTTACGTGCAGAGAAGCAGAGATGGTGTAAAAGCATGGATGCACATGCACTTCCTTGTTTGATCGGAGCCTGGTTTCAGCACCACCGCGAGTGGATAGCTCCCCGAGCCGCGGGATGGAAGCAGCAGCATCAAGCATCATTTACCTCCGTCCGTCCGGCGACTGGCTGAAATCCTCCTCACACACCGAGCCAAGGATCACAGAGCAGAGCTTTCGGCTGCAGCACCCTCCGGAACGAAAGTTATCCTGCAGCAGGCAACAGCAGCACAGGCTAATCTAACTGCTCGTCCCTCGCATCTCCGGCTCCCGGGGCTGGAAAAAGGACGTCCTTGGTGCCTCCTCCTGCCTGCCGCTTCGTCTTCCTGCACACACACACGCTCACTTACACACACTCACACGCACGTAGAGAGAAAGAGGAGGAGTAGAGGGGGGGTTGGTGGTTTGCTGAGGGTGAAGCAGCTGCCGTTCACACCATGATGGGAAGGAGCGACTGAATCACATGGAGGGGATGGAGGGAGAAACGTCCCACTAACGTCCTCCTGACCGATAGAGAGAGATCAATTATTCAGCCCTGACGCTGGCTGGCTGCTCCGTCCTACAGCCCGCCCCCGTGAGTCTCGGTAACGGGGAGAGGGACTCGGCTTTCACTTAAAACGGTAGTGCAGGATATAACGGGAATATGATGGGGATGGGGATAGGGTAAATATGTTGTAGATGGATGTGTCTTTGTCTGCCTGCGCTGTGTAATATGTGATGACACACATTCGGTTTGTATCAGTCAGATATGATGTGGAAAAATCAGCAAATGTTCCTGTGGGGTTCCTTCCGTGTTGCTACAGGGGATTCCAGTGTGAGCTCCTCCTTACACCATATTGTTCTTTATTATATTTGACTTGTTTCATCATGATATTCTGCTACACATCAGCGCATATCAGGGGTGTGCACAGACTGTGGAAGAGGCAGGGGCAAATTGAAAAAGAGGCACCTTCTCCTGATACAGGATGTGACCTGTCAACCTGATCGCCACAAAGAATGTTGGCATTGTACAGTTCTTTTCTTTTATATTTGTACCTTATAATAAAGAGCTTTTCAGCCAGACAACAAATGCAAATTTCAACACAGAACATTGTTAGTTTGGCGCCTACACTCCGGCCTCATCGCCCCCTCGCAGATATGCTCACATGCGATATTTGATGATGAAATATTTACCCCCTCTAGCCAGAGCCTGCAGGTGCATGCTGGGGTGGAGGTGGGGCTGAAACAGCAAGCAGCAGTGCTGATGCAGGGCAGCAGTGACACTGACAGGCCAAAGAGAAAGCTGGGAGGATTTCGCAGCTTAAATAGACCGCCAGATTTGGAGGATGTGTTTTGTAGATGAAATATGGGGAGTGACATATGACGTGTGTGTAGAGCCTGGTCTCATGCCAAAGTCGTCAAAATCTGGCATTTTGGCAGTGACTTGTGGTGTAAGAAACCAACAAAAAAAGGTGTCCAATGATGGAGGCTGGTTGCCAGTATAGTTTAATGGGACCCAGCAGTGTCATGGGGAAACGCGGCAGGACACAGACGAAAGTTAAGGCGACAGAAGTCCAAGTGGGGCGAGCAGGAGGTGTGGTGAATGGGTCCAACAAACACTCACTTTCACCCAAGAGCAGTGTTAGCGTCCCCTTAGATTTTAAAGCCAAACCCTGTTCTTTTTTCCTAAACCCAACCATGTGTTTTTGTTGTTGAAGGGAAAAAAAACATCATTTTGCAGTGTTGTACATATGTAGTGCTTTTATTTTGAAAGAGACCGCATGCAAATGTGAAATTTCCTGTGAAAACGGAAGTGTATTTTGAAAGAAGACACATGTAATAAGCAAAACTTGACACGCTGTCCCAGTTCATCAACAACAAACACACCCAGGGTACCTTGCACGTCATATGTGGACGTGGAAAATCCATGATCAAAAGTATCAATATGTGACGAGGTCGGAGTGAGAATGTGTTGGTGTGTATGAATCAGTGAAACTCAAGCTGACTGCCTGAACGAGCTGGCAGGCGTCACTCCGTAAATTAAAACTTTCGACAGTGCTGTGGCTAACGTGCGGTTAGGATTGGTTGTGGTGAAGAAAGGATCATGTTTTGGCTCAAAATACCTGGGATGTGGAGGCACAATCCTGCCCAGAAATGCAACAGTTTCTGAATGACAAACAGCATATTTTTCATGACACTATTCTGACAGAAAATGCAAACTAGGCTCAATAAAAAACAATCCCTTTTCATTGCACTCTTCCAGCAGGAAATGCAGTGATGCCTTGGTAAAAAACAACTCCTCTTTTATGGCACTATCCCCAGTGGAAAAACAGCGACACTGCACAGTTGTGTTTCAGGATGGGGTGTGCTTGGCGACTGCATCACTGCAATGGAACAAGAAAGAACTGTTTTTCAACCACAAGAGGCAACACAAGTCAAAGTGGATAAGCTTAGCTTACAGTGCTCTTCAGTTCCAACAGTCTTCACGTAGCCTTAGACCAAACTGCAATCTTTTAGTAGGCTACTGTACTGCATATCTGTCACTGGATTCTTTACATTTCAACAATGCTGCGGTTAACACGTGGTCATATTGAGGACTAAACCCACTTGGTTATGGTTAGGAGAAGACCATATTTTGTTTTAAAATACCTGGTTTGGGTGCCTCAGTCAAAGCTGGAAATGCCACCAAAGTCTTAATAAAAAATAACCAATTTTGCTGTTGGTCTCGAACTGTAATCTGCAGCTTGGCAGCCATCTCACCAAGGTGTCACACAATCCACCATCCCATCCACCTCCTAACAACAAAGTCAGCTCATGTAATTAAAAATATATCACTTAAACATGTTGATACGATACGTAGGAAAACATTCAAATGCAAGGTATCCATGGTTTGTAGAAATGTACAATGCCAACATCCTAAGTGTTATATTGTTGGCAACTGGACTTGCTTGAGTTTCTCGAAGATGTTTCATCTCTCATCCTAGAGGCTTCTTCAGTTCTAATGGAATCGTGTGGTGTTGCAGGCTGTGACAGAGTGTGGGTGTGAACCCTTACAGAGTCATTACGGTCACCTTAATGTGACCTTAATGACTCTGTAACACCCACACAGGGTTTAAAGCCTGTGACTCTGTACCAGTCCATTAGAACTGAAGATCATTTTTGGATGAGAGGTGAAACATTTTTTTTTTATATTATCTACTTTTTTTTTTTGGTCTACACGTGCACACCATTCCTGTAAACAAAAACAGGGCTGTTAATTCAGTATATGAAGTCAACCATAATCAAACCATTATCTGTACCCTGAGCTTTAAGGGGTTCTCCTCTCGACTAATTGTACACACAAGGATGTGTTTATTTGTCACAGGGAGCACTACACAGCCTGTGAAACAGTTGTATAATCACCTCTGTGAGTCTTTAGGGTATCTGAGAAGCTGACTCATGTTGGGTTTGGAGGCTACAACTTTTTAAGAGGAAGCCTGCAGTACAAACTGCTGCCATGAGTTTGAAAGATGTGGGCATTTACCAGACAGGGGGACTCTAACAAACCCTGCTGTTGAGTTGCAATATATGAAATATAGGATTCAGTATTTTTTGGAGTCTGACTCATTCTGGAGGCTGAAAGCCAGGATATCTCTGCCTCAGCTGCAATGATTTTGACCATTTTTCAATATGTTTCATGCAAGTGTTTCAACATTGCAGTACTAAATTGCTGGAGTAAACACTTTACAACCCCCAAAGTGAACACAAAGTAACACCTATGGTGGTGATTTTCATATTTAAGGGGGAAAAAAGAAAAATGTATTATGGGGCTCATTCGAGATGAGCCAGGCCTGCATAGATGCGATCACCAGTGATCATTAGGTTAGATTTGTGTCCGGCTTCATCCCGACTTGTCACGCAGAAGTGGCCAGCGGTAATCTCACGAGATCGAGGAGGACACGAGTTTAGAGACAGGCGCTGTAGTTGCTTTTCACCGACTGCAAGACCCAGGGCATGATGGGAAACACCTAGCTCTTACCTGATCTTGTTGACTCAACAAAACGACATTTTATATATAGATTTTTTTTCATTTTTGTTACATTTCAGAAATTTGGATTTTATTTGGCCGATTTGAAGGTTTGTTCTGTTAACAGAAAACATGTCACTGATGGTGATGTCATAAACTATATGTAGTCTATTGTACATTAACACTGGACTGTTTTATTAAAATATTTATCTTGCAACACAGAGACTTGTGGTACATGGGATGCAAGGATTCTTACAATAATGTTGTCTTATATTTCTTTCCTCTGTGTTTGACTATGAGGCTGATCCTCTCAACTTATTGAGGTAGTTGTGGGGACAGGTCTGCTCTGCAGCAGCAAACTGATATGATGCTGATGTTCATGACAATTCATGTAAAATGGAGGCTGAACCATGACCATATATTACAGGTCACCTGTAAAGCATTTTATTAGGCGACTCTGTCATAATTAAAACAACTGGAGACTGAGAACAAACTGATATATGAGTCTGATATCATTTTAATAAACCTGCATCAGATCTAACAGGATGTGAGTGTTTCTCTGACTTCCTGTACAGACTGAAGGCTTCTGAAAAACTGTCTCACTTTACCGTGGCTTTTTGTCACCACCTCCTGCTGCAGCCGACTGATTTGTCCACTTTCCAGGCGAGGCGCAGTTCATCTCGAATGAGACATCATATTCTTTTTGCTTTCTGCAGGAGGCAATGCAAAGGAGCCAGTTGTCAGATGAGAGGATATGTTGAGCCATGACACAAAGGGTTTTCTTATTCTACCAGCCCAGGCAAGACTCTCCTGGACAGGAAATCAAAGCAGTAACCTCACAGTCAATAAGACTGTTTTGTAGTCTGAGGACAACAAAAGCCTCACGTTCGCTCTCTCTCAGCACGTTTAGAAAGGCTGTGATCAAATCCTACTACACAAGGTCTAATTAAGGTGCTGCCAGGTCTCCAGTGCTTTTATGACGGCTATTGTAGGTGATAATGTGAGGAAGTGTGAAGCAGGATGGATCACTGATGAAATGATTAAACTGATAGAAGGAAACTGAATTGTAGTTTCTTACAAAAACCTTTGACAGCTCTTGAATAACACCTGATGGTGGTTTCAATTTCAGTTCATGAGGAGAACACAGCAAGGAACTATTCCCATTACAAAGTACTAAGTTGTCATTGTTGCATTGTCGTTTTGGTTGCTCTGAATGTGTAACCTTCATTCACCATGTCAGCAACATGACTGACAGGTGGAGCGTTTTATTCACAGTTCCATACAGTAGATTTCCGCTCTTCTAGTAACCCAGCTTGATGTAGAAATAATGAGGCTCCACTGAATTGTTGAGCATTTTGTTCACAGTTTGAACGTCTGAATCACTGACGACACCAAGGTCACATGCATAGTTATTTTTTCTCTCCTTCTTAAATACATCTTCTTTTGTTTGTGGAGTTTTTATGGAACCTAGCTCTACTCAAATATTGGAGGTTGTACGTAAGATCGCTGCAAGCTCTACTTTGAGGCAGAGAAATTTGCTTGACCTCAACTATCCCTGTGGACCCTCGCTAGTCTTCCTTCACTCACTTGCTATGCCGTGGCTCAGGAGGTAGCTCAGGTTGTCCACAAATCAGAAGATCAGTGCTTCCATCCCTGGCTCCTCCTGTCCACATGTCAAAGTATCATTGGGCAAGAAATGAACCTCAGACAGCTCCCAGTGGCTGTGCCATCAGGTGTGTGAGGGCGTATAAACTGAGTAGCTTCAGCCACCACTGTGTGAAGGTATGTGTGAATGGATGAACATGACTCTGTAGTGTAAAAGCGCTCTGAGTGGTCAAAAGACCAGCAGGCCCTGTACTAGTCCATTTACCATTTAAATCCAAGTCCAGATGTGAGACAGATTCATTGATTGAGAGTATTTCATATGTACTTTAAAGACCATAGTCATTCCCAGGTGTTCAGCTTGGTCAGTGGCCGTCAGCGTCTGATTCTGATGCACAAGGCACCCTTTAGTGTTTGTTCTACATGCACCAGACTCTTAGCTAACTACAATATTAACCCATCCACATCAGTGACGTAGAATAAAGAGTGAGAAAGTCAGCATAGGGTCGAGGGGAGGGGAGGTGGACAGGTCAAACAAACACAGGACTTTCACCCAGGTCTGCCTCAGGAACCTGCCTCCTTATACTGACTTTTGCTCCTTATACTTCTTCTTTCTTTACTACTGTCAGCACATTGTTCACATGATCACACAACTCCCGATAATGAGGGTTATGTATGAATTACTGGCTCATGATTGCATGGTAAATAAATAAACAAAGTCTGGTGCATTGCTTTTTGCATGTATACATATGAACTGTGCATGAGAACAGCTCGCACGTATGTCATGCAACATTGTTGAGACCTACGTTTGTCATGAACACAGGTTAATTTTGAGAGGACACTATGCATTTAATGAGTGGAACTGACACATGATCCCTGAGTGTCCAAAACTGGTGCTAGCGGTGTACCTAGAGTATCAGGGTTTGAAGTGTTAGGCTACTGACCAAATGCTGTCACATACTGTAAGCTACATATACTCTCAAGGTGTGCAGAAGACCATCTCTGAAGCAACAACACGTCCAACCTTGAAGCAGATGGGCTACAGCAGCAGAAGACCACACCAGGTGCCACTCCTGTCAGCTAACAACAGGAAACTGAGGCTACAATTCACACGGGCTCACCAAAACTGGACAATAGAAGATTGGAAAAACAATGGATGGTCTGGTGATGAGTCTGGATTTCTGCTGCCACATTCAGATGGTAGGCTCAGAATTTGGCATCTTGCCTTGTATCAACGGGTCAGGCATGGTGGTGGTGGTGGTGTAATGGTGCGGGGGATATTCTCTTGGCACACTTTGGGCCCCTTAGTACCAACTGAGCATCGTTTAAACACCACAGCCTACCTGAGTATTGTTGCTGACTGTGTCTAGTGTGTGTACCCACTTCTACTTCTTCTACTTCCAGCAGGATAATGCACCATGTCACAAAGCTCAGATCATCTCAGACTGGTTTCTTGAACATGACAATGAGTTCACTGTACTCCAATGGCCTCCACAGTCACCAGATCTCAGTCCAATCCAATAGAGCAACTGTGTGATGTCATCATGTCAATATGGACCAAAATCTCTGAGGAATGTTTCCAGCACCTTGTTGAATCTATGCGATCAAGAATGAAGGCAGTTCTGGAGTTAAAAGGGGTCCAACTTAGTACTAGCAGGGTGTACCTAATTAAGTGACCAGGCAATGTATATATTCTGTATCTACTTGTTTCATCTTACAGTTACAGTCGAGCTCAGTACACCATTTTTATGACTGCTGCATTACAACAAATGAAAAAAACAGTCATGGAGAGGGGCACATGGCCCGAGGGATACTGTCTCTCTACCCAGTGAGCTTGAACCTTGGCAGACCTAATGTGATTTTGAGCTTCTTTTAGTCCATAATGCCATTTGAGCCCTTTTTGTTCCCAGTTCATAACATTTTTCTTATCTAGATCTTGCTTGCAGGGAGGTTTAACCTGTTGGCTGATTTTTGTCAGTGACATGGAACATAATACAGTATTAAACTTTATCCTGATAGATGATGTGTTCTGCAAATTTATGCAAAGCTGTGACACTAAAATTTCACATCCTACACTCTTTCAGCTGTATCTCATTTAGCATCCCATTCAACATCCACTGATGTTCTTTGGTTTGCATGATTTGTATGTAAAATCGTGCCAACTCGAGGCCCTTAACTGTGCAGCTGTATAACAGGGACTTGACATGTTTCCTGGAAATAGGCTGCATGTAGAGAATTTTAATCCCCGCTCTCATTTTATCTCACCCGTTCACTTCATTTGAGGAATATCTGTAACAAAAGGTTGAACAGCGTGCCAAACTCAGGTAATTAGGCTTCCTCTCTTTCCCCTCTGAGGTATTTTCCCCAAATGCCGTGACTTAGAATGAGATAATGTTAAGTTGATTCTAACACTATATTGCATAGTGTTATGTGTGCAGCTGCACATACATGAAGCTGGAGTTTGGAGGCTAAGCCGAGTTCACAGATATGCCTGCCAGTATAAATGATGTAATAAAAGCAAAGGGTATTACTTGCATGGAGCTATTGTGTACCATGTTTTTGGTTTAAAGCAGCAAAGAGCAAGATTCTTACATAAAATTCAGCCATCTAACTCTTATGTAAAAAGCAGGACTGCAGCAGAGGAGGACGAGCCTGTCTCACAGCAGACATTTTGACTTGTCATACTGGGAAAAAGCACAGGTGTTACTAATGACACTAACGATGGCCCTGTTTGAATCCACATGTTCTAGTGAGAGTGACAGTGAGCATGCACGATAACAGGGTCCTGTCATCAAAGCAGCTGAATGGAATTCAGCCATCATTAATTTCATTATTTACACCTGTTCTTTTTCCTGCTGCAACAGGTCAAAATGTCTGCTGTAACTGAGGCAGGTTACCTCTGGCATCTGGCTTGCACGTTGCACACACAGACAGATTTATCAGATAAATCCAAGTCCTTCATTTATTTAATTCTCTACTTCAATGGTAAGGAGCTGAGGTGAAACACAAGAGCAAACTTAAAAAATGTCTTATTATTGCCGGCCCAAAGAGGAGCTGGATTCACTGATGCTAAATCTTTTCCTTGCTCCTTCTTGGCCCCTTTGGTTTCTTTTCACATAAAGCATCAAAGACTAGCCGGGCGGATTAGCATGAGCACATTGTGCATGTCTTGCCAATGTCACCTTCCAGGATTTCTGTAAGCCCTTACTTCAAAGTGACCTCCCCTTTTTAAATTTTTCTTTTCTTTTTTGCAGACTTGCTGAGTGCAGCTTTCAGACACAGACCTTGCACTTTTTGTCTGGTTTTTATTTCTTTAACTTGCAATTTTGTTTATTTCTGCAAGGAAGAATTGGGTACTAGAAGTGACTCTTGCGTTCCTCAACATTCAGCCCATTTGCCAGAAGAAAATGACGACATCGTATGTTTCTGCAAACCACAAATATGTGGTTATTTCATATGTGTCATATCAACATTTCTAAAGTGACATAGTACACGAAGTGGAGGGGATGGTGGATGATGTGTCGCTTTGGCAATACTCCTGCCACTACAGACCAACAGATAACAAAACTGGTTGTGATTTTTTTTGAGTCACTGCTGTGATTCCAGCAGTTTGGGTGTTTTGTAGTGACCCATCACTGTTTTCCAGTGGGGATTGTGCCACAAAAAGTGATTGTTTTTTACTGAGACATCATTGTGTTTCCTGCCGGTATAGTGTTATGAAAAGCAGTTGTTTTTTTACCCAAGACGTGGCTGCGTTGTGTATCTAAAACTGGCTATTTTTAACAGAAAAATCTTTTCTTAACCATAACCAAATGAAGCTCTAGCAAAAGTTCAGTCAGGAAGACGATAATTTTTCATGCTTCAGCTGTAACTTTCTTACTCATCCTGCCATTCACTCCATGCATGCAACTGAGTCATCGGCCATTCTACAACTGATCCACAATCAACCAATAGCAGAGCGACACACCCTCTCTTTCAGCCTGTCATCTCACTGCTCCTCATTTTAAATGTGTTTCTTTTTCTGCCCCCAGTCCTTTCATGCTGTCTGTGGTTTCCTGCCATTACCGCCTAGTCTTCCCAGATTGCGCCTCATTAACCTCATCAGCCATCAGCTTCAGAGTCATCAGCCACCTCCACCACTATCTCGACTCCATGGGGGGATTTATCTAGCTGCTGCTCCAGTGTCCCATGATCACAAAAAGGACTTCTGTTAAATCTTTTCAGCACAAATCATCTGTTAATCTGTACACTCATATTCTGTCTCATTAGCCTGAACATAACCAAGCTTTGTTGAAACATATCTGCTATATAATAATGTCCCAATGTTACATATCTGTGGTTTTCAGAAACATACAGTGCCACCATATTTTCTGGCAACTGTGTGGGGCAATTAAACTAATAAAAAAACACACACACAAAACAATGTGTAATAAAAGCAGATGTTGCCACAGGCTGCCCCCCTACCCCCCCCCCTCCAGCGTGGCGATTGGCCAGAGCAGAGGTCATCTGCGTCCACCCACCAGCCTCCACGTGTCCCCTCCATCAGCCTCTGAGATGACTATTGATCAGGAGCTGAGATCAATAGTAACACATTAAGTGATTTTTTAAAGCAGATTCTGTCATTGCAGTATTGCATTGCCAATGGGACTTTGTTTGATTTGCATTATGTCTTCTGATCAATCTCATTGATCAATCACAGTGCTGTAAATGTGCATGGAGCATGTGGCAGCATGGCACTGGAGGTGTGTGACCCTGCGGGATGAACAGCCTCTCTGGTGTTAGTGGTCACCCATGAAGTCAGTACATTTGGTCAAATGATGGTGAAACTGATCTCTGCTGTGAAAATTCATGATTGGAATCGACTGACTGATCTGGTAAATGATTCAGGAAGAACACTACGCTGAGGCTGCTCTGCTGAAACTATCACAGTTAAAAATAGCTCGTGTTTCTCGTTTCTTTCTTTAACAAACTGCCAATCACACACTAAGTATGTTGTTATTTATAAATTCATTGTTGTAAGTTGCTTTTTATGAGATGCTCTATGACGGGTACTCAAAAATTTAGTTATTATTAATACAACATGAAGGATGTGCTTAAACGCTCAAATGTACTAAACTTGGATCAGAAGTAGGTTAACTATTCTTAGTGGAAATTCATGATATCTTAATTTCAATCATCATCTGATTTATATTTTGAATGTAAAATAGACATTTTATATATATATATACTCAATCACATGACATAAAATCAACCATTGGTGACAATATTTAAGACATGATTTTGTTGAAATCCTAGGAATAATGAATAAATAGAATTAAACTAAATTACTTGATAATAGGTTGATTTCAAGATTTTGCTTTGCTCAAGTAGGACTGCTTGTGGGTTTTTCCTTAAGTATTAAATATATTTTTCTTTCTTCATTTGCACGCAGAAGGGCGAAGAGGTGTGCTCTCTCCTGTGTAGGCCTGGGAGAGGCAGAGAGGCCCCAGAACAGAGCCATACTGCCAAATATAATACTGCAAATGGAAATAAAGTTTTCTTTGACCAAAGTGTTCCGAACTGAAGAAATTGGTATTCCTAACTTTAAATCCAACCTTTGCCCTAAACCTAACCTGATGCAATATCCTTGAGAACTCACTTAGTTAAAAGCAGCAACAAAATGAAAACCTGACGTTCTCTTGGGAACACTTTTGCTGCGTGGACCGAGCACAAGAGCACACACCATCACACACTCCCCTCTCCCTCTCACACAAACTCCCCTGACGTCTTGTTAATTCAACTCAGGCCCACTCTAATGTACTCTCTTTTACGATCTCTCTCTCACTGTGTCTTGTATCTCTCCACACACACACACACACACACACACACACACTGAGAAGGCTAGTTGGTGGTACGTCTGTGGTTATCAGTGCAGGAGGAACAGTAATGCCTGCACTGACTCATCACCATCAGGGGATCCTGACTGACCTGCCAAAGCTGATCTGTGCGTTTAAGTGGCGACGTGGCCTGTATATCAACCTGGGAAGCCTGCAAGAAGCCATTGACGTATTGCATTTATTCCCCTGTGTGGCTGCCGACCTGTGCTCCACAAATTTCCCCAGAGGATAATATTGATGCTGGGACCTAATGTAAGTCCCCAGATCGGTGGTGAATAACTATAATGTGACTGTGGGAACAGATTTCGTCCCCTCAATATTTGAAGTAGTACACATAAACAGTGCTAAGCAGATTGAAAACCAGTAGGTAATCAAACCCATCAATTACATGGTGCTGCAATTTACAGAATCCGGATCTAAGGCCAATAGTCAATATTAAGCATCTAGAGAAAATTGACCAAAGATGATCATTACTGTAATCATTGCTATGCGAGCCCCTTTACTGTTATTACCTTTTACTGTAGACCAGGAATAATTGAAGCTTTATTAATATGCATTCACAGTGACTGAGCTTGCATTATGAAATTGCCCACCATGAAGTGCTGCCTTGGAGTTTTGGATGTTTTTCATAATAAAACAAAATTGTTCAACTGGGCCATCATGCCGCCCAGAGGTCTCATTGAGATACAGACATCCCAGTTTTCAGAAAACAATCCAGTCCATTGTGAGGTGCTATCCTCCACCTCAGCAGAATTCAAAGTCTCTCTGAGCTCTTAAAGTTATTGTAGAGGATGCAGTACAAAGCCCAGAAGATCAAAACAGAAATGTAGTAGACTGGTAGTGGCTTTATAGTTGAGGCACAGATGGTGAAGTCGCTGTGTGGGTATACAGTCCTGCACAGCCAGGATGGATTTAATGGTATGGAGGAGAAAACATGCTCTTAGAACAGTAAAGCTGGGGTTGACTGCAATCTGAAAAAGGCAAAAACACACCCTCCTCCTGCAGCTTTCCCCTCTATGTCCTAAATTGCTCCCACCAGACGACCATATCCATATGTATGCCCTACACACAGTAACCTTGTTTTTCTCATACATTGATTTATTTTATCTTATTTTATTGTACAGTTTCATGCAAAACACTCAGCCCCTTTTTGTCCTGCTCTCTCAGACCACAACTGAGACAAGAATTAGCTAGCTAACCACCCCATGGTCCCCTGTCTTGCTCCGTCCACTGTGGACGTCTTCCCTGTGAGGAGAGCAGGCAGCAGCTCTGAAGATGAACCATGAGTCGCTGGCTTTAGCAGCTCATTTTCGGCCAGCGCAAACCCCCCCAAAGTTGGGTGTCACAGCTGCTTGTTGGCTAGCAGCAGCTCTGGGTTTAACCTGTGTAATGGCAGCAACAGAAAGTTTGCTGATCTGGTGGGAAGACAGGGCTGTTAGCTATTTGCACTGGCTGGATTCAGATTGCTGTGGCTGCTGACTGCAGGACCGTCTCTAGAGCTGCTGCCTGCTCTCCTCCCAGTGAGGAGGTCTGTGGCAGCAAGGAATGAGGCGAAGACACACTTTGATTCGTAGCTCTAATATTAGTTACTTAAACGTGAAGTTAAAGCTGCTGTTGTCAGCTTTTATCCCCACTTAGCAGAAGGCTAAACTGTTAGCAACATTTTCTGTCTATCTCTGAAACACTCTGCTGATATTGATGTGTGTCTTATTTGGTTCATTGTCAAATTCTCTTTTGCACTTCTTTTTGTGGGTTTCTTAAATGTACACAAATTAATTTTAGGTTACCCTCTCTATAGATCTTCAGCAGTTTAACCTTTTGGGTGCTGTGTACACAGAAGTCAAGTCAATCTGAGCAACTCCAGCAGTTGGGATCAGACTTGGAATCAAATCTAGAAATGTAGCACTTGCACTCCATCATATCTTAAGTCTGACAGCTCAGTATAGCCACAGGAAAAGCTACAGAGTGGAACAGAAATGTGCTCACAGCTCCTTTGCAGTGAGGCAGTACATGCCCGTTCATTTCAATAGGATTGTGTTATTTGTCCACTGCTGGGTCCCCTGCTGCATGATTATGGCAGTGGGGCTGAAACTACATCACCCAGCATATTTAATATCTGCCCTTAAAGGGATTGTTCAGATTTTTTGAAGTGTGGCTGTAGCTAGCTGCACTGAATGTAGACATCACCACTCCAGCTACAAGACTGGGACAACTCATTTCTCTCGAGGATTATGCAAAACTACTGCCAAATAAGTGAGACAGACACTTGCTGAAGAGCAGCTGTACCCAACCATCATCAAAATTATGCTAAATACCTACAAGTAAATGAACCGACTGTCCAAACAACTGGTAAAGTGTGAAGATCCTGAAGTTGTGTTGACTATGTGATTTGCATGTGATGGAGATTTAGGTAGCTGTTAGCACTTAGCAGGTAACTCAAAGAAGAACAGCGACCAAGAATATCTGCAAATTGGGGAAAAATGAGATTTGGAAGGTCTGGACTTGTTTGAGTTTCTTGAAGATGTTTCACCTCTCATCCAAGAGGCTTCTTCCTCTTGGATGAGAGGCGACGTCCAGTCACCTACGATGTAGCACCTATGATTACCATGACCTGGGTGACTGTAATCTTAACTAATATCTTACTATTGGATCCACCAATATCTCATGTTGCCATGCAGCATACTGGGTGGTATTGTTTCTGATTGGAGCAGCTCCAATCTAAATCAAACTCTGATCATTTGTAACGGACCATTTCATCCCCCCTTTTTATGTCTGATATAATTATACCTACTGTATGATGACTAAAGCTCTCACGAGTCTCTCGTGAGTCAGAATTCTACAACAACTGACAATATGATGGAAGGGTAGAGAAGACTGTCAACATCTTCACAGTGCAATTTAATCTGCTACTGCTGTTTTTGTTTTGCTGCTGAGTACTGGTCAATGTAAAAAACAGTTTAACACCAGCGGGAAAAAAAAATCCTCCGGACTTGTTTTAGGGAAGTTAAAAGTATTTTTAGCATTCATCATTGCCAAAGCCCTGCACACCCACACAGGTGTTATCAGTTATTCCGGCTGATTAGCCCTCGTTAGGTGAAGCTATGTTTGGAATTACGGCAGTGAACCAAAGTCCGACAGCAAGAGAAGAAAATGTAATTTGATTTAAAGCAGGGAGCTGAAATGCACTGCTTAAAAAGCTGTGAGTGACGCAGCAGCTGAAACAGTAAGAAAAGCTGAAGATTTTGACACAACAACAGGCAACAAAGAGGAACTGCCAGAGAGTGCTGATGTCTAATCAGCCAGTCACACAGCTGTGTTTCAGACAGCGTCCAGGAGCTGAAACATGCTACAGTCACATTTGGAGAATATAAGACCTGTAATGCTGAAATTTACGCCCCTGCTTAAGATACTGATAAACCTCTGTGCACGGTATCAAAACTGTGTGAAATATCACAAGTTTAAAAGTGCTTTAATTTGTGTTTTGTGAAATTATACCAGTGACAAATAAACTACCTCACTGCATTTATCTGCATCTATCATCTATCATTTTCACTAATCTATTTTTCCCTCCCTCATTCGTCATTATTTTTACAATCACATTATTACAAACAGGGTGACCTCTGTTATAATACGTGTTTGTTCATTTTTTCCATCATCATGTCATTTTTTTTTTTCCAGCCAGGCAGCCGCAGCTCTTAATGATGAGGAAATGAATCATGTGTATAATGTTCTGTGGAAGGAAATGGGCTGCTGAAATGAATCGTGGTTATGATGGCGAATGGGTTCAGCATTGAGAGGGTGTCTGTTTAATTCACATGTGAATGGGCGACAGATTCGGTGATGCATCATGACAGAGAGGGCAAGTGCCGGCTGAAATCAGAGGATCCAACATCAACAGGGATCCAAGTGTATTTAGATTCCTACAGATGATGGCTGACATGCAATGTTCTTCGAAAATTGCAAGTATTTCATAAAAAGACGGTTGTATCTCTCCATGCAAAAATTATTTTACTGAAAAAGTCATTAATTGCAAAATCATGGTGGAGCCTGCCTTCTTGTTAACCTGCAGTGACCACTGAGGTGTCATTTTCCACTAAGTCACTAAAGACACCAGGTGAACACAAGACCTTCTTCAACTTTCATAGTTATCTATAGCAGCCTTTGGACACATTTTTATGTAATGGGCTCGGGATGAATTTCCCAGGAAAATCCAAACAATGTGACATTTATCCACGCTCCCGAGTGCCTTACCTCTTGTGAGCACTGCTACAAAGCTAACAGTGTGCAAGCTATCTTAAATGGATGCTGATTGCATTTCACTTAAAGGCTAACAGTGTCATTGATAACAAGTTACATACAAAAGAAAAGATTTTTCAAATTTCAGTCAGACGACCTGATGTTGTTTTGGGGGATGGGGAACAGAATTACACACTCAAAAATATCTTTAAATATCTTTAATCCAAAAATAGGTGCAATTATGGACAATAATGTATTTTTTACGAGTATGGGTATCATACAAGTAAAATGCGTCATTTTCTGTACTCGCGAAAAAGGAAAACCCTCATTTTGGTAGCTATGTTTAAACTATTACTTTTGTGATAAAAGAAAAAGATCTGAAGCTCAATTCTGAGGCTGCTCTGTAAATACTTTTATTGGTAACAAATATTGCAACCTCTGATCAATCCATACAAATTTCAGGCTTGAAATAAAAACGTATGATTAGGTCCCACCCACTTTACATTTGAACCACACCCACTTCCATCACAAACCCCGCCCGTTCCAAGTACAGATAATTTAGCTGGTTGAACAGACACAGACACAGACACAGATACAGATAATGGTGTACTTGCTCATCCCTACAAACATGCAAACAAGGCATGCACATCATGCATGTTTTTTTGGCTCTCATTAGATGGCTTGTATTAAATGGAAATATCTTGTACACCACATTGGGTCCAACATACTTCTATTATTGGAAACTCTGGGTTCTCTAAAGACTTTGAACAATCTTAGCTACACTGTATGAGTTTGTAATGGCCGAACCCTGCTGGCAGGTCTGTGGGGTTTAGGAAGTTAAAAATGGCACTTGGACACAGGAAAAATTACACAGTAGTTCATTCTCACCCCTGTGCACACCACTGTGATCACATCTCTGACCGTTAAAGAGAAATGTGCTTTCTCTGTGCTGGTAAGAGCATTCTTTTAAACTACTTTCCAGCTCTCCCTCTTCACCTTCTTTATTAGTGCTACAGTGGTTCTCTCACTTCTGCAACAAAGAGCTTGTTATTTTAATCCATTTTGCTCCATTTCACAAACTTTCTTGAGACCAGCTCTGAAACAAGAACCAAGTACATGATTATATTGATGTCTCTACGGGCCACTGGCACAAACCCCCTGACTCTCTTCTCCTCGTCTGCCCGAGAACAGCCAAAGACTTGAGAAGCATTTGATAAACAACCAGTTTTTTGCCCCTGAGTGTTGAGCGTGGGGTGTGGCGCGGGGGTGATGTTTATTAGAAGTGTATGAGGGTTGTTGTAATTGGCTCCTTGTCTTGAAGTGAAAGAGAGGGTTTGGTAAAATCTAATGCTCTTGTGGGAGTTTGTGAATAGGTCCCTTTGTTGGCATGATGACGAGTCATCAGTTATTGTGGGCTGCATGAGAATAATCATTTCTGCAGGGAGCTTGTACAGCATGTGGCTGGTGAGACGGAAGGAACTGAAGCTTGTTAATTATCAGACCGTCGATCCGTGCAGGTCTGTGTCATGGTGACAGCTGGTTAAGTAAGTCCAAGGTGCTCCAGAGGAAGACCAGGTCGTCCACTAATCACAGGTTGGGAGTTAGATACCTGGATACCCCCGTTGTTGGGGGTGCGACAGGAAGTAATGGAAAAAATTACAGCAGTGACAAACTGGCCCAGGTTCAAGTTAATTATGGAAAAAATAGTCTATAGCTATGGATGGATTACTGAATGGACCAACTAGGCCCCAGAGGCCTAAAGTGTTTGGGGGCCCCTTGCCTCTATCTTCAAATGTGTCTCAGTTAACACATACTAAGCAGGAGACTCAAAATGACCACAAAGAGACACAACAAGACCACAAAGGAACAGCAAACAGACACAAACTAACTACACAAAGGGGCAGCACAACCACAAAGAGACAAAACTACTACACAGGGACACAAAACAACCACAAACAAACAAAACACAACAACAAAAGAGACACATATGTCTCTTGCGTGTTCTTGAGTCATGTAATGACCCAGGCCACTTTGCCTCAACGCTGGTGACCAAGCAGTGATGGTCATAAGTCATCTGCAAAAGCATTTAGGGTTAAAATTCTTCCACAAGGCAAGAGTATTTAAAGTCTTTGTGCACTGCAAAGGATTACAAGGTGGGGAGAGAGTCCAAATGTGCAGTGTGAATATTTCTGTGTGCCATTTCATGCTGGCAGTGTGATGATATGACCAGATAATAAGATATTGCCATTAATGTGCACATTGAATGTGAAATTCAAATATGACCACACTGCGAGATAGACCTGAACACTGAGGCTGTGGACTGACTTTCTATTCACATAATCGGCTTCACTGTCACCCAGACATGAGATGGGGATATGTGTGCAATTGATGGCACCAAACACCCTGGGGGACCCTTTGCATTTGACATTCGACAGTCATTGTGTTTTCATTATTCAAAATTCAAGTAGTCTCATAGGCTCTTTCATTGACTGCACTGGCAAGTGTCCAGGAAGGACAACAAAGGCTTCCAGTAGCTCTGTCACAACACGTGCCACCTTATGAATTGCATTGCATACTTTGTTTTTGCCGAGGCTCTCTGCATCAGCCACGGCATACAAGAAAGTGCCTGTTGCAAAAAGAACATAAGGCTATGCATACAGTCTGAGGCACTGTGAGCTCATTACCCTGGCATGTCGCGCTGCAGACATAGGGCTCAAGGAGCCGACACTGGTAAATCAGTCCCTCTGACATGAATCTGTATCGTTCATTTAGGTAATCATCCGAGAAAGCAAACGGGTTTTGCTGATCTCTGAAAACCCTCACCTTCTTTAGAGATCCTCTCACAATCTGCACACCTAACTCCACAGGATCTTGAAAGAAAGGTGATGCCATTTTGCAAGAGAACTGATTGGTCAGTAGGCGGTGCTTTCATACGTGCTGGTCCCTTATCTCAAACATAACCTGCTCCAGAGCAGGTTGCTGTTCCGTATATGTTACCACCAGTGGTGGCTGCTGGTTTTTCAAACAGGGGAAGCTCACTTTAAATTTACATCATAAAATTTGTCATATTTTAGCGAGGCAGTAACTTATAAAAGGAACATTTAATTGAAGCTGTTTTTCAACCACACTCATGTCATAGAACCACAGCAAAACACACCTTAAAGATTTTCAGATGGGTTTAAACAACTGAACGGCACTCTGTTCTGTCAGAAGACTCTACTCGCAAATATCCACGATGGGACTGAGCTGAGCTGCCATGTGACGGTGTATATCTCAAAATAACTGTCAATCAAATTCGGCCTTTTGACGGATCCTCCAATCATCATGCGGAAGCTCAGTGTCCAGCCCGGCCGAGGCCCGCCCACAGCTCCATTCACCCCCAGAGATGCTGAGCGTCTGAGGGCGGGACAAAATCGTGGCATTTATCCAATGACCGTCAAGTTTCGAGGCAATGAAAAAAACTGTTCCATGCAGTCCCATTGAAGTGCATGGACGCTCAGCTTCTACAGGAAAATGCATTGACCATAGACCGTATAAGAAAATGGCGCTACGGGAATGTATGAGAAGTTAACAACATCGATAAGTAGCTGATTCTGAACGAACTCGTCTTCGAGATGAACATGTCCTAACGCATTTGCAGTCAATGAAATGTTAACGCAACCGTACACATTTGACCATTTAATTTTTGACATTTTAGGGGAAGCTGAGCTTCCCTTGCAGTCTTAGAGAAATCGCCTCTGGTTACCATGGTGATTCATCTTGGTAAAAAGAAAACCAGCTTCGCAGTACTGAAAACCCTGAATTAATCCTGAAATTACCTAGCTAACTCCAAATCCTACTTTGTAGTACAGGCCTCTGGAGTGGTATGCTATGATGGTAATTTGCAAACATATTTTCATTAGATGCCGTGGCTTAATTTCTGAGGAAGATCACTAAAAGAGGAAGATAAGAATAAGAAGCAAAGAAGAGCAGAATAGTTCACATATGGGACGCTGAACCAAAACAATGAGCTTAAAGAGGCTAAAAAACTGGAGTTAAAACTATTCACATTATCCTGTAAAACCGTATTAGTGTATTGTATCCTACAATAAATGGACATGGATATAAAAGAAATATTTTGCAGATATGTGATTTCTCTCTGATGATATTGGCTCAATATGACCCCAATAGAGTTAATTTTTAACACTTAATTATGCTTTGTTTTGTTGAGACCTGCTAATGTCTTTGAGTTGCAGCTAATGATGAAAAACTGTCCCTTGTCCCTCATTGTGTGTGTCTCCTATGATTCATTAAGTCAAATATTTATGCAGTGACGCTGCACACAAATCAACATTTCTGCAAATGTGACAGTGTTTGCTGTCTGAAAAATATTCTGCCTGATTTTCATGTTTCAATAAAACTTGCGTCTGTCTCTTCGGTGCCATTTGGCAGTGGTTTTCACATAAATGTCATGAGAAAGAAATAGAACAAACAAGCAGCTGCGGGTGGGATGGTATGCAAAGAAAAGCTATAAACTGGATCATACATTACATGAATATTTAATTAAAAAAAACACACATAAGAAGGCAACGCTAGGTGGCTGTTTACATTATACATATTTTATAGGGTTTATCCAGATACACAAAGCATGGTAAACATAGGCAGTGACTAACCATGCAGAGCAGGCTAGAATAGTGTTGATGCAGGGCACAAGTCCAGCAACGGGGAGAGTGCATTTAGTGCATCAGAGAGCAGAAGAAGAAGTTAAATTATTTTGACTCTCTTCAGTAAAACTCTTGACCGTCTCCTCTAATCCACATGCCTCTCTGCAGTTAACTTTGCTTTTGCACTTACTGTCAAAAAGGAAATGAACAATGTTAATCTCTCCTTCGTACGACTAAAATATCCCATTCTGTTAAAGTACTATCATATTAATATAGCAGTGCTCAGAGAGTCTCTTCTCATATCTCAGATGCTGTTGAAGATTTCTGGGTTCATTCCAAGTTCAACAAGACACTGTCGCTGTGTCATGGTAGATCAGACATCTCATCTTCTGAGGGGAAACACTTCAGGGACTCAGTCAAACTCAACAAAAATGAACAAAAATAAACAGCCACAGTCTCAGACTTATCTGATGTCCTTTTGGAGGAATGACATGAAAGTCTTGTCAAGTTTTGACAAAAGTTCTGCGGAAGCTTCTCATGTTCCAACAATGTTTCAAGGCTTTAGTTATAGTGATTGACAACATGTGCTTTCTCCATGACGGTTACTAAATTTAATCTATTAACCTCTTTTCTCCATGGTGGTGTTCACTTTCTTTGGCCTTGGCTTTTGGCTTCCCGAGCTAATGTGACTCATGCTGCCCTCGAATGGGGTCTTTTAAACTTATCATGGTCATGAGGAGAGTCCATATGAATACCCCCCTCGTGTGGCTTTTTACAGTCTGGTAAGTAGAAAGTGTCTTAAAGCTCTGAGTCCACGAGTTGTGGCCTGTTTGCTGACGTTTTAAAGGCTGTGGAACTCATTTTTCAGTGGATGTTAAGATGATGTATTGTAGCTTTAGACATATAGGGTTTTTCTAAAAGAAATGATGATATGTCCGAGGAAAATGTTCATATTCCCAAAGGTCTTATCTTTTTTGTCTGTCACTATGCCTCTGCATTTCCTGCGTTAAGTGACCTACTCGCTAGCTTGCTAAATTGTTAGCCTTGGTAGTTTCTAGACGTCGACATTAGCATCCATTTTGCTGTTGCCCAGCAGCGCTGCTCCAACAACTTGGTCAATTGAACGCCAACTATGTCGTGTACATGGCCTCCCATGTTGTAACCACAAGCTCACGAGAACCATTTGAAGGTGGCAGTAGCCCAGCTAGCCCAACTCGCCTTGCGCACTAATTTTGCTTTACTGCTGTTTTTGGTGTCACCAGGCCTAAAGTTCAGGAAGCACCAGCACAAGAAAATTTGGTGAAGGAATCAGGTTGCCATCTCTAACTCTTGTATTTTCTATAGAACTGTACTACTTATGGGGCTCCCTGGTAGCTCATCAGGTAAAGCGTGTATAATAAGGCTGAGTCCTCACCATGGTGGCCCAGGTTCAAGTCTGGCCCTGGTCCTTTACTGTACATCTATCTACCCATCCCCACTCTGACTCCTTACTTAGACAGACTTCATCGACATTTATACTACGTCATCGGAGTTCCTTCTTTGCTCCCGTCAAAATTACTACAGCCACTAGAAGTTGCCATCAAACAATAAAGCCTAACAATAATAGGCATATAATGGGCTAATAACAACCTTCTGAACCTAATAGTGGGTGTAGCAGGCTCTTTCTAACCCATATTTATGAGGCTGATAACCACTCATTGTTCATTCAATCTAGTGATGAAGCAGGTGAGTTTTCACCGTATCCAAAATGCGTCAGCGCCATTTATTCTGAGAGGGTGACAGAAAGAACTTCTCTCCTGGTGGCTTTTTCAAAAGCAGGCTGCAGATTTTAGCAGCTGAATCCAAACGATCAAAGGCAATCAGACCTGGGATCCGAGCTCTGAGGAGGTTTTTAACTTCTTGATTGCAGAAAACCCTCCTCTGCTCCTCATGCATGCCAGCGTGAAACCAAAGACGCTGCACCGCAGTCTATCTCAGTGGGATATGAGGCCACTGATGGTAAAAGTAAAATGTTTGATCAGGGCTGACTTGTTTTGGCTGATTCCCAGAAGAGGACAGAAATAGTTTTGGCATGGATGATGAAAAGGCCAAACTAGCAAACTTTTTAGGTAAAAATGTGCTTTAAGAGACATCGAAATGTAAACACAGCAAACATCAAACACACACCAAATATGTAAAACCTTCCTAAGTTCCAGACTCTGAACTTTATGTGGTAGGAAATTATAAAAGGCCTGATATCAGTTCCAGCAGTTTAAAAGAGATTTCCATGCACACCACAGCCCTCGAGAAAGCTTTCACCTCCGATAACAAATAACCAGTTACCCCATGATGCATTGAGGTGCCTTTGTCCCCAAGCCAGTTTAATTAAAATAATCAATCTGGACCACAGTGGTGGTTTGCCTTTGTTTGCACACTATGCCCTCATATTGCATTAATATAGATGATTAAAATTTAACAGCAGCTTGGGTGGCCTTTCAGGGAACTTGTGTGGGCCACAGGTGTGCCGGTGAAAGTCTTGTGTTCAATTTCTAAACTCAATATATCAAGTTTGACAGGAATTCCTAAAGTCAATACATTAAGTTAAAGAGAAAAGTTCTTAAAGGTCATCACCAACTTTCTAAAATGTCAAGTTGTTGTCATAGTGTCTACACCATGGGCTTCAGTTGCTTCTTGTGAACGTGTACACAGCCACAAAACAGAAAAAAATTCAATACAATTATTTGCAACCCCTCATACATAAGCAGTAAATAGTGAAGGCAGTAATCATGATTTTTGCGAGACTGAAATGCTGTCTTGGTCCTTGGTCTGGATCTAAAGTGTGAATAACATCAAGGAAGTGGTCAGTGCATTATGTTCCAAAGGTGTGTGAATACATTAACACCTGTCAGCCTGACATTTGGAGTGCAGACATCTGATGAAGAGTGCAGCACTCACAGCATCACCTCGCAGATGACGATAATTTCATACACCCCTGCTCTGCTTTCTTCCCCATTGCATTTGTCAGATCCATCTCACGGTGCAAAACATCCAGGCAGGAACATCTGCTCGACAAAATGGAGGACCAGAGACACAATGTGCAGACTGTAAATGGGCATGTCATTTTAACCAAAGTATGTCAAGCCTGAAAAGTACACAGGGCTGTGATGAGAGTCACTGAACAACACTGAAAAACAATAGTTTTCTATGAACACATTTACATCCTGAAATGAATCCTGAGATTAAGGTAGACAACATGAGCAACTGCATCTCAAAATCAAACATGCCCATTGGTTATGTCCTACTTTTTGCTTGAACTTGTACTATAAGAGGGTAATCAGTGAAGAAGCACATAAGACAACTGAGTTGAGTTTATTAACATTTGTGCTCACAGTTAACAACTATATGAAAGCAGAATTACATTTTAAAAAGGTAGAACTATATGATTTAACATTATAAAAAGAATAAATAAACATATATGAAAACTATACATGTCTTTGTACACCCATGTACCCATACATTTATACTCACATCACTTACAAACAGCTATGCATACATTTAAAATTCCATAAAAACAACAATATACTACACTACAACATTATGCAACACAGGAACCCCAAGAAACTCCAGCTATCTAGCTTTTGTTTTATTCAGTTGTATTGTACAGTCTGGTTGCTGTAGGCAGGGTTGCTGCTTTCAACCGAACTGCTTTCAACCTTTTTTGGGAGAAAAGTGATGAAGCTTACAGCGACAGTTCACCAGGACATCATAAATACATATTTTTCCTCTAACCTGCTATTAATTAATTGAGACTGTTTTGGTGTGAGTTGCAGAGTAATGGAGTTATGGGCCATCGAGATGTCTGTCTTCTCTCCAGTATAATGGAACTAGATGGCACTTACCTCGTGGGGCTCAAAGTGCCAAAGAATACATTAAAAAAACTCAACAGCAATATCACTTTCCAGAAATCACAACCAGTTACTCAAAATAATCCACAGACCTTGTTGTGAGCAGTTTCATGTGGGAACTATTTTCTTTCTACTGAACGACATGACACCACCTAGCTAAAGTTACAGCTCAGCCATAACATTCGATTGTATGCTACACCTTTTTTTAATTTATTTATTTTTGACAGTACTTTATCCCTGCTAATGTTATAAAAGACACGGGTCATTTTTCAATTATCAATTTTTATTGCAATATGTTCATTGTGACATTTAAAAATACAAATTCAAGGTGGTCAAGCAGCTATGAACATGCTAGCAGATTAGCTTGTAAGTGATCGTGCTACCACAGTTAGTCACATGACCATAGCCTTACATGTCCTTCAAAGGTCTCCCAAGGAATGAGTGTTTGTGTATCATGTTGATTCAACCTGGTCTCACTCCGATGTCATCGTGTACCAGCACTTGGTCAGTAACTTCCGGTGTCAGAAACCAATGAAAAAAGCCATCCTTTTTATGTTGGCATGATACACAGCTGGTCGCTGTCATTGTCCAATGGTGCCTGGGGGCATCAGAGGAAAACGAAAGTTAAGTTAAGGTGGCGAAAGGCTGAGTAGTGGTGGTGGGTGGGTCCAACAATCACTGACTTTCACCTGGAAGAGCAGTGTTCGCTTCCCGTCAGATTGTAAAGCCAAATCCTGTTGAAGGAAAAAAAACGTCACTTTGTGGTGTTTTACTGACGTAGTGCATTATTTTGAACGAGACTGTATGCTAACTGTACGTTTCTTGTAAAATAGGAGTGTATTTTGACAACAGACAATGCATGCAACAGGTTCAAGTTGGCACAGCGTCCCAGAACGTCAACAACCAACACACTCAGGGTGTCTTGCACGCCATATCGCGACATGGAAAGTCCATGACCAAACATCGATATGTGACGAGGTTGGAGTGCAAATGTGTTGGTTGATTTGGATTTCTTATGTCCTCTAGTGGCCAGTTCAACAATGGTTGCAGCTTTAAAAATGAAGTTGTTATCCAATAATAGTTCTTGAAATTACTAAAATGCAAATATGTGAGCCAGCTGGTTTAATAAGAGCCTTTTTAGGTTATCTATAATGTTTTTCTTTAGCTCTACCTCTCCATGCATATTTTCATCGCTACTTTGTCACTCACATATATTCCAGGAAGCACTAGCAGAATGTCCACCAAGACCTGACAAATACTGTCAGACACACATGCACACACACACACACACACACACACACTCAGAGGGGAGGCAGGAATGCTGTCTTGTCAGATTCATTAGAAGCCTTAAGGTCACTGAGGCTATCATCACACAGACTTTATTTGATTTGGGCAGAAGGGTGAAATCTTGTTATACCTCCTAATGAGCAGAAAATAGTACCCAGAACCCACAGATTTGGTGAAGGCCTGTCTAGCACCTTGTGGTGCTGACATTTTTGTCCATGCTCAGGCTTCAGTGGAGGGGACAAGGACGAAGTTGGGGGGCAGAAAAAGCGTCCAGGGACACTCCTGCACAAGGATGTGGCTTCCTTTGCTTTTTTTTTTTGTTTCCTTCTGCGGTGAGACAACCAGCAGACAGGAAGTGCAGGCTGCTAATGAGGGCGAAGCTCGCTCACCGTGACTCTCAGCTCATAGCGAAGGTCGCTGTCGTTACCAGAGCATACAGTGAAATAAGTGAGAGGAATGTGGTGCAAAGGCGAAAGCTAAGGTTCGTGGTCACGATATAAAAATATAACAAAAAAACATCCATTTTCAAAAGACCAAAGCGAAAATTTAATAACTTACTTTAAACTTTTCCTCATTAGGACTAATACAGTATCTGCAGAGTAGAACACACTGCATCGCTCCAACTTTTGGAACTTGTCCAGGCTCCCCCCATTTTTAAATTATTTACACTATAATGGTTGCTTGTAACCTTGAAGTGTTTTTCACATTTTTTTTAACACACAAGAGGTAATATTACCCAGAGTACTCTGAGCAATGAATGAGCATCCTGAGTGGCATTTTAATGTTCTTCTCAATATGAAAGAAGTGAATATCTTGTTTTGTCAGGGTGGCTAATGTATGCCATTAGTGCTGAAACGAAGAGAGAGAGGCCAGATGAGATATAACATTACAACTGAAAACAGATGAACCCTGGAATAAAAGGAGAGAAGGTGACAAATACTGCAGCTTTTATGGCTGAGTGTGTGATGGATGTGTCATGTAATACGTGTAATTAATTAGTTAACTTGGCAATCCAAAAAAAAAGACGACCAAAGAGTTGGTCACTTGGCAAATTTGGCTAAAATGAGGTGCAAATTATATATCAGAAAGTAGTAAAGTGCACTGACTGGCAGGAATTAAATGATTTATTATTACTGTTAGAGATTTGGGGGGGGGGGTTTGCCTTTATTGTAGGACAGCTTGAAAATGACAGGACAGGGGGTAGAAAGATAGGGAATGACACACAGCAAAGGGCCACAGAGCTGGAAAAGAACCCTGGCCACTGCAATGATTCAGCCTACATGGGGTGCGCACCATGTGAGCTTGATGTCACCCTTATGACATGATCATTTAATGGTATTTAATTTTATGGTATTTAATGACATTTTCATCCACTTACTTTGGGCCATGTGGCAGCAGGCAAAGCAAAGAGCCCCAGACGCCTCTCTCCCAAGCGATGTTTTCCAGCTCCTCCCGGGGGACCCCAAGGTGTTCCCAGGCCAGATGAGATATGTAATCCCTCCAGTGTGTTCTGACTTGCCGCAGGGCCTCCTACTAGTGGGACGTGCCTGAAACACCTCTAACGGAGGCACCCAGGAGGATCCTGATCACCCGAACCACTTCAACTGGAAAGGAGCAGCGGCTCTACTCCGAGCTCCCTCCGGATGTCTGTGCTCCTTACCCTATCTCTAAGGCTGAGCCCAGCTACCCCACGGAGGAAACTCATCCGCTTGTATCCACAATCTCAGTCTTTTAGTCACTGCCCAAAGCTCATGACCATAGGTGAGGGCTGGGATGTCCAGCACAGTGCCCACATCACTGCATATACTGCACCAAACCACCAATCCATCTCTTGCTCCATTCTACCCTCAATCGTAAAGAAGACCCCAACATACCTGAAGTCCTTTGCTTGAGGCAGCAAATCTTTCCCAACCCACAGGGGGGGCAGTTCTCCTAAATATCTAAATATTTAAAACATGTGTATTTGTCCCCCTTCAGTGAAAACATGAAAGTAACAGAAGACTTTTATTTTTACATTCTAAACTGTTGCAGAAAAGGCAAAGTATGGTGCATAAAAATGTGAAACAGAAATTGTTTGATGCTTAAATTTTCTGGTGGAGGACACCAAAATCCCCTAATTCATGAGCCCGGCCCCAATATTAAAACAAATGTGAAACAATACAGCACAGAGTTAATAAATTAGTTTATCTGCTGCTGCTTATAACAACTTCACTTGCTGTCTAATGGCACAAATAATGTGTGCCATCAACCAGACACCAGTTTATTGTGACTCAATGCAATAAACCATTCTGATACTAAAGATCTAAAGCTTTTCCCTCCCTCCCTCACTTCTATTTCCCTTCCTTCTATCTGTATCCTTTCCTTATTTTTTGACCAGTAGGCTTGCACATCTGAGGAGAGTCAGCTCATTAGTGTAACCTAACACAGGTGTGTAAGCTACAGAAGACAATGACCCTGATGAGGACCTGTGAGTTGCAATGTGTTGATATTCTTAATATATGCTGCCATGTAAAATAAGGGCATTTGAATTTCTGCACAAACCCTACAGTGTGTCTTGGATTATTTCTGAAGGAGACTTGCTTTTTTTGTGGCTGAGAGAATACTTTACTCATGCAATGAGCCCTTCACGAGACTGAAAAACTCACCACACCTGAAGTATCCAAAGAGCACCTGTATGTGACTACTACTGAGACCCAGCAGCACTTCTACTCCTTTGTCCTCATGACACTTTACATGTTTGAATGGACTTTAAATGTCTATAACTCCAGTGTGAATGGGCTTGGTTGAGGCTGAGCGACAAAGCTTGAAAGTATAAAGAAATGGACTTTTTAGTTTTGGTCTCTCTGTGTGATTTATTGAGAAATTAAAACACAGACAAGTAAACTATCGAAGTAAAGAGAAGCATGACATGACACCAGTCTTTAAATAGCAGCACATAGACAATGTTGACTATGTTGGTTTTCATGTTATCTTTCATAAGCAATACCCAAACATCTGTAACAGCAGTCTCACTTTGTAAACTTTTGACCCTGGTGTGGTTTCTGAATGATACAGGTAATAATGAGCTGCATCAATCTGTTGTCTCTGCCAGGTGTAGCGTCTTTGATCTTAAAGACTGCAATGAAACTTTGTTTTTCAGATGTGAGGTCTTTGGGTTTATGATCCTTTAAACTTGTGACCTATGAATTTGAATTTTTTAAAAGATAAAATAGATGGTGCATGCATGATCTGTGTGAGAGTGTCACAGATAAATGAGATGGAGGTCCTGAGTTTCAGCTGATTTCATTGCTTCCATCCTCTCCATACAAACTGGGGGATCTTTCTTCAAACAATAAGAAACAATAAGTGTAAAATCATCTGTGCTGATATAGATGCCATCTTTCATTAAGGTCTGCTTTGAAAAGCTTTTTCAAGCACTCATAGAAACATTGAAAGGAGAGTACCTTTCAGCAAGCCGAGGCAAACATCCAGTTTCATCACGAGGGAAGTGACACATATTTGTAAAAAGGATTTTTACTATTTTCCCCATTGCCTCTACCAGAAAGTGGAACTATACGAGGATGTTCCCATGGTGATGAAAACCATTATATCTTCTAAATATAATGATGTATTTATAGCCTGTTTGTTACTTCCTTTAGAGGCATTGCTGTTGTTTTTATGTCTCTTTGCTGAACATGCAGGGTTGGAGGTTCACTGTAGAACTGGGTTTGTACAAAGGATGTATAAGCAATATTTAAAGGATAAATATATAACAGCAAAGGAAAGAGACTACCTAGGGAGGTTTATTTGGTTGTTGCTCAGTTCAGCAACATTTCCAATAAATGTTAACAGCCTATATGTTATTTTTCAGTCCTCGTCTTGGAACCTTATTTTTTGTATATATATTTTTTTAAATATTTTTTTTCACGAATACAGATTGGGTGGCAGTGGTTAGCACCTTATAGCGGGAGAATTCCTGGTTTGAAACCAGGGTGGGGGAGCCTTTCTGTGCGGTGTTTGTGAATGATGGTGTGTGAATGGTAATCTGTGTGTCTGTCTCGATGTGTCAGCCCTGCGATAGTCTGGCGACCTGTCCAGGGTGGACCCCCAAGAGGATATGGAAAATGAATGGATGCAGGATTACAAATTGCAATCATATATCTTAATTGAATGTGTGATTGCAATACGTGATCAAGAGATGACTTCCTTGATATCTCCGGTAATGAGAACAATATACTGTATTAATATTACACTTTTCTGAACACAGTCAGGGTGGTTTAAAACTCAGAAACAAAACTCTGAGTGTGACTCTCTGACCACCAACAGATAAACATGACTGGCCACATTTGTTAATGTGACAGTCACTGTTCATGTATCTCAGCCCTCCCACATTACACTATAGAGATAGCATTCAAATAGATTTGAACACATTTGTGTTAGCTTGTAGTCATTCATTTTGACAGCCCTTGTCAGTTCAGATGCACAGTACACTACTGTACACACTCTTCTAACCCATAGGCCCTGCAGTATATAGAAGGCTATATAGCAGGGGAGTTAGTACAGACAGTGCAGGCAGTGCGGTTGCACTGAGGCCCAGAGAGAGAAGCCAGAGAGCAGGCTCTTGTTACTCATTCAGATTGCCAGCTCAGAAATACACTCGTCTTTAAAGAAGAACTCAAGTCAAATTAAAAAAGTGGGGCCAACTGCTATAACTGCCGTCGCAAAGGCAAACCCATCTCCATCATGGAGATAGAAGAATCAGCAGCAATCTATTCTTCAATAAAATTATATCTACTCTACATAAATGATAAAAGCACAAATAAACTATAAAAAATATTTAACTGAATGAAAACTTCTGTATTTCATTTGGGTTTTTTTTTTGTCACATGCAGATTTGTGCTGATGATTGCTGGGTAATATGTATGCTGATGTTGTCCAGTGTCAAGTTGTAGCTAATTCAGATGCAAAATCTTGCACTAGGCTCCCTAATAATATAGTGCACTGGGGGCCATTCTTACTACCATACGCCACTGCTGTATGGGCTACCTTCCAAATTACTCCAGTGGCTGGCCAGGTCATCTTTATATGCTGAGCAGTCCAGCCTTTATTCTGCATGTTTATTAGCTTGCAAGATTGTTTTTGTTTGTTTGTTTTTTGCTTGGCTTGCTTTTAAAGAAACAGTGTGTTGGATTCACTGGCATCTTGCAGTGAAGATTGCAGAACTAAAACTTCTCCAGTGTGCCAGCATGAAATACTGGTTAGGATTCTTTTAGTGTTCATTGTTCAGGAGGTTTCTAACAGGAGCTGAATTGTCTGCAGAGGTCTCTTCCTCTCCAAAACTAATGGGCCAGGGTCTAATTTATAAAACAATGCATAGGATCCATACTAAAAATGTACAGACAGACAAAAGCCAAAAATGGCGTGGACCAAAAAATATTTGGCAATTTCTACAATCAGGCTTCCACCTCACCATCAGTGATGCCAATGTCCTGTCTCCAAAATGTTCGTAAGCATGAGTCAAAGTTCCTCCCATCAAGTCTGTTTTAATAGATCACAACTTTTGCGTGGGAAGTGGCGAACGCCTCTTTAAGGCCTCATTTTGCGTGTATGCAATGTTTATAAATGAGACCCCTGGTGATAAAAACTGGTTAAATGCAGAATATAGCGGTTTCACATTACAAGTCAGTATGTGACTGTATACTGTGATGTGTATATGTCGAGTGCATGTCGGTGTGAAAACGCAAATGGCCCTGTCTAGAGCCAGCGTTGGGTTTGTGGGTTCTAAGGCTAGTGTAGAAACATGGCGGTGCAACATGGCAGAGTCTGTGGACAAGTACCAACTCCCTTTGCTGATATAGACAGCTCATTCTTAGGGAAAAAAACACATCAATTCTTATTTTCAGGTGATTATACACTAAAGGAAACATGCTTATTATATTACATTCATCTCTGCCAATATATCCCTTTGTAAGACCTTTCCCTCTGCTTAGCCCTCTTGGAATTTGTCTGCATGTTTTGGATTGACCTCCAGCTGCCCACTGTAAATCTGCTGACTGCCCTTTAAGTTCACCTCCTCAATGAACGCTGAACAGCTTGTTCCTCTTTTCCACTTTTTAAAGTTTAATCAGGAGAGGCTCATTCTCAGAGACAGGAATACTCATTTCCATGTGCATATAAGTATGAGAAATGTGAAAAGTCTTGTGATTAGACCTCATCGTGATGCCATGTATTCAAGGAGGGTGGTAAAGGCGTAGTAGATTAGGTCACCCGCCCTGTGGAGTCGAGACGCCGGTGATGGTGATGAGATGAGATGAAGAGGGAGCTGAGGATCTGGATGCCAAGAGGAGTGAGCTTTTGATGAGCTCGTCCTGGGCTCCGGATAAGGTGAATGAGGTGGAGGAGGGTGTGACAACTCTAAAATGTGTGTATATACTGATATGGAGGATTTGTTATGCTGTTGTTTGCTTTCTTGTGTCTTAATAATTTTCTTGATGGCGGTTTTGTGGAGTGATATTAAAGACACATATCCAGCTTGGTGGGTTAAAAATGTTCTGTATTCTGTTCTTCCAAATAACCACAGGAATCACTTAGGAAGACAATTAACAATTTGCACAATACGAGTTGTGCTGATGTGCTAAAGCCCACACATTTAGTCCTCAGCGCAGGTCAACAAAAGCTAAGCATTATTATTATTATGCAAATACTAATTTACTCCTGCCTGTCTGAGGCACGAGCAGCAGTGGCTGCTCTCCCAGCACTCTCAGGCTAATGTAATATTACACAGACGTCTGCAGGCATCGCCGTTATATCTGAGCCCCCTAAAAGCCCTGAATGGACTCAATTATGCCTTCATCAGAATGAGTGAATCAGAATGTATTTCCCTTATCTCCCCTTGGCCCTAAGCTTCTTTCTCCCCCCAAGAAACAGACATTAAAGTCTCCAAATGCAGCTCCCTCAGAGATTAGATCCATATACAGTAGGCCAGCTGCAGTAACACAGGCAGAGATGGGAAATTATACCAGCCAGCAGCCAAATGATGGAACTAGAAAAGTTAATAATGGTTGCTTCTTGCTTCATACAAATGTAATGATTTAATGATATGTTTAGCTTCATATTATGTGTTGTATATTAGCCAGCTAGAGTAGGCTCATTTGATGAGGCTCTGCATTCTCAGCATAGAGAGGAAAAATATGCAGAGATAAAGAAAGATTACATGCCTGCTGTGAGCACGTATACTCTACAATGTACAGCAGATAACACTTTCTCCCTACTACACTAAATATACATCCTTCAGTCACGCCTCTAAATCAGTTATTGCATCATAGTTGAAAACGATGAAACTAGATAATAAAGGAGAATATTTTAATTATCACTCTCTTTCATCTGGCTGACATGGCCTTCTGTGTTTCAGACATTAGAGCTGGTACTCTGATCTGGCTTGTCACATTCCCTTTAAAGGAAGAACTTGACTTTAATATGAAGAAACAGAAACTGTCGCAGTTTCCTCTGAAGTCTCCCGAGCTTTCATTTTCAACTTCATGAAGTCTTTTGAACTTGCATTTCAAGATCTGTTATGTAACTTGACATTATAGACGGTGTAAAATAATGGACGTAGCCACCATGATATCATCCATTTGTTTGTGGACTCTTGTTTGAAAGCCTGACATCTGGGAGTTTTGGACACAGAAGTGACCATTTCTGGACAAGAGGACCCTAAAGGCAAAAACCAATGGCAAACGCTGCGCATCAAAAAATACACCCCTATTATTTTCAATGTACAACCCCACACCAGCGTCAGCGGTCCTGGACACACTGCCCCGCAGCACTTTACACCAATGTCCTGTTTCCAGCCTCGCTGCCTCCTGAATTCAATTTTTTCCCCATTCACTCTCTGCTCGTACATACCAGCTAGCGTAGCAGCTCTGCTTTTCTGCTCCTATGGCAGCTCGACTCCTCTCCTCACCTCTCCTCACTTTGATATACAAAGAGAACTCTGTAGCTGTTGCTGTTTTGTGTCTCAAAGGATGGATGACGCAATACTTGTTGTTGAGGTCGAGAAATATCCCAAGCTAAATAACCCACGATCCCATCACTGATATTGCCTGGCAAGTCATAGCTCTGGAGATCGGCTCTTCAGGTAAGAAATTCAGTTTAATTACTACACATGATTTTAAGGTAATGCAGAGCTGGTACAGATCTTTCAGTTAAAGCAGGAATAACTTTGTGTGGTCTTCTGTTAATGAGCTGCAGTGTGACTCCTCTGGTGTTTGTCAGGGGCCAATTTTTGCTGGCAAAAAACAGGCCTATAACCATTAAAACAAAACGAGATGCCACATAATGGAAAAACTTAACATCAGACTCCTTAGAGGGTCGTTTGGTACAACCAAGATTTTCATATCAATTGTCAACTGCACCTCGTCGACATCACTGTGCTCACTGTGCCCTGAGATGATGCGTTGGAGGGGGCCAAGAACGCAAGAGCCTTAAATATGCCTAGCTGGCAGCCGGCGTTAAGCAACGCAGCTGGAAATCAAAGGTTTGCCCAGTTGAAGTGGGCTGCAAGTCAACTACCAGGCTTCTTAAAGAAATAGGAATTCAAGGCAAAGCCCAATGTAATCTATGGATTTGGAGGAGAGACACCACATGGGCCAATCATTGAAACACCGTAGGGTACTCACCTGAGGACCTCAATGAAGCCTTAAACCTCCCTTACCCCCCCACCCCTCCCCCAGCATTGCTCCAACTGTCATTAATGACCTTAAGTATGTGCCACAACAACAACTGACTAGTTAAATTCCACCTCGATAAATGTGAGGAAAGTTTTTCTCCTGTTCAGTCCAGAGTTCAGTCTGTGCAGATATCTCTCTTTGGCTCTGCCTTCGTTATGCTCCTACTTACTTTTCTATCTACCTTTGCTACCTTTCCTGCTTTTCTATCCATCTAACCTTAACCCTTTGGCTCCCACTCAGTAACCCCCAGAAAACCACTCATAGTTTCAAGTATGTGCATCAAGGGATTGTAACATCTAGTCCTAAACTGAGCTAACCTTTAGGGGACCAAAATTTTAGAATTAACTTTCATAAACTGAAAACACACTAAATTAGTGACAGCTACAGCTCTGCCTCCACTCTGTGAATCTGGGGTTACAACATGGTTACATTACCTAACCAACACTGTCGCCATGGTAGAGACGTGTCAAAAGACAGCACACACCTGTCACTCAAAACAGCCACACTCTTAATTATGCACAATGTAAAGCCTTAAAAACATTTAAATGGGTGATTTATATCAAAATTCAACCCTCATACAATTAGTCATGAATGAGGAAATCATAGAAACCAAAACTGTGTTTTTTACTAGGCTGTAAACAACAACAACATTCTGCTGCAGAGTTGGACATTTAACATAGTTGTGTGTCTGTGTGTGTGTATGTGTGTGTGGTTGGTGAAGTAGATAATCTTGTTGTTACTTAAAATAAAAAAAAGAAAAGAAAATACTCAACACAGCGGTTGTTTGGTTATTTCAACACCTTGAGGAAACTGGACAGGCAGCTGAATCCATGTGAGGCATTACACAGGTGACTTAAGCATTTTACAAGAGGACTGCTTGTTATTCAATGTCATTCATCCCCAGACATTATCTGACGAATAGCTCCTGTGCGGTCGCGCTACATTAAACAGTGGCTATCCATCATGATGAAAGGTGTAACCCTCTGATAGTAAGTGTGTCCCTGACTGTGGGAGTGTGCTTGAATTCAGTGAAGGTGGGCCTACATTACTACACATCGATTTCATTTTCATTTTGTGTACACTTCAGATCATAACTAATGACCTTTGTGAACATGGAGAAGTTTCTTTTTCGTAGCCAAAGTTATAGTGGGATACATATTCCTCAGGCTGTGTTTTTGGTCTGCCATAAAATGAATCCCCTCTCTGGGATGTAGACTCTGCCCTGCCATCAAGTATTTTATTGTGTATATACTTCAGATCACAACTGATACTTGAATTTGAGGAAGTTAGTACTCTCCCAATAAAAGTCATAGGGCTGCGTCCAACACTTTGTCCAACTTTTTGAAACAGATTATCTGACAATGCAACAATAAAACACACTCTTACTGCAACCTTGTCACATATTGACATTTGGTCATTGACTTCTACATTGAGATATGATGTACAAGGTACCCTGGGTGCTCTGGTTGTTGACGTTCTGAGACACTGTGTCAACTGCATTGTCTGTTTTTAAATCACACTTCTGTTTTTGCAGGAAATGAACAGTTTGCAAACAGTCTCTTTCAAAATAAAAGCGCTACGTTGGTACGACACTGTAAATTGACTTTTTTTTCCTTCAACAACAAACACACGTGGTTACGTTTTGCCAACACATGCATGTGGTTGGGTTTAGAGAAAAAGAACAGCTTTTGGCTTTACAATCACATAGGAAGTGAACACCAGCCTCCCAGGGTTGCTGGACCCATCCAACACCCCTCCTGCCTGCCCTACTCTGACTTTAACCCCTTAACTTACGTTGTTGTCCAGCTCATTTACCCCTGACACCATTGGGCGCCGTTACACAATAATAGTGAATGGCCACGTATTATACTGACGTGACAGGACAGCTTTTTCGTCTGTGTCTGACACCAGGATTCATTGCCCAAGTGCCTGTATTTGACAACTTCGGAGTGAGACTGGGTTGGACAATTACTGTCAATACACGCAGTGATTGGCCTAGCATGTAGAGCTGTGCAGTAATACCTCCTTTCCCAACACATATAGTGTATCTGATTTTTCAAATCAAAAATAGGTGATAGACTCCTTTCCACTGCCAGTGGATCAGAGTCATGTACACAGCTCTGCAGTAGTCAAATATGCCCCGCTGTTGGTTTTTTTTTTTTCCTGATTTGTCACAAACAGGGTTAGTAAACAGCACAAAGCAGCATGGAGGCCATTTGGAGCAATGTCCGAGCACTGCTTGGATTGAGACAGACGTTTTTTTGTGGTGGCATGTCACTGTATTGCAATAAATATCTGTGACTTCTACAGAGTCATTTGTCTTGGGAATAAATGTCAACTGTCACCTTTACCACTAAAAACAAAAGCCAGATGTTAGTGGGGTTTTTTGTCCGGTGGGAAAGGGGCTTAAGTTTCACACAGTTCAACATGATGGATGTCTTACAGGAGAGGCAGTCCCAACCTCTGCACTGTTATCCTCATTCGTACAAATTATTGACCAAATCAAAAGAACAAAGACATGCAAAGGACACAGAGTTCTTGGTGGGTGATCACAGATGCAGTGGGAGGCTTTGATGGCAGGCTTTTCTCCCTGTCTTTGAGTGTGGCCACTGGGAACAAATAAATCCTTCTGTATATGTTTAATTCAACTTCCATGTCATTTTTAAGACAAGTCTCAGCAGCAGCTTCAACAGACATGAACAAAAAAACAGAAAATAAAAGTTAAAGGATGAGATCAAGAGGAATATTGTTTGGAGAGAATGGTGTAACAGTAGTAGACCCCTGTGGTCATTTATCTTTGATGAAGAGTCTGTTTGAGAAGATGATCTAAGGAGAAGAAAACATTCAGCAGCGTAGGTCTTATTTTTGTTGTTTTGGACTCTGCTGGAGATCCGGAAAGTTCTACCTGCATCACCATGTCCTCAGATCTCAGTCATTATCTTGTTGAATTACACTGTCAAAACTACAGATATAAATCCAGTGTGTAAAAAAAAGCCAGATGAACTTGATTTCTCCAAGTATCTGAATGTCATACATTCTTTCCACTTATGTGCCATGTGCTGAAGTGAAACTTCAAAATTTGTGCTGTAAAGTCAACTATTTACCATTTCCAGCCATTTATCGGTGATGATTAATTAAGGATTTATGATCATGTGTAAATCCCTGCCTCCACAAATCATTTATTCTTTTTATTCTTTCTTTTTTAAGTGGCAACAAGCATAGTATTCTGAAATAATGCCTCTCATGTTTACATCTAAAATTCTAGACAAAAATAAAAAAATAATACGTAACACTTACTAGAGCAAAGCAAAACCACAACAGCAGGTTGTACTGCCGCTGGGCTGGAGATGCTACCTCTGGTCTGACACTGTGCCATGAATGAAATAAGGAAGTAGGAGGATTGGAGTACTGTGATTGTTGCAGGCAAAATCATGTTATGTTTGCACATGAGCAACCCCTCCATCAGTCTACTGCCCCATGTGGGGCCAGCCACAGTCACATGAATACACATCATATAACCTCGCACACAAAGATGAGAAAATCCATTAAAAAAGCACATGTCAAGGGAAATGACAGAGGCTGGGAAGATACAGAAAACCAGTAATCTTTTGCTCTTTCTTTTTCTCTCTCTAATGCAGTTATTTTCCTCGCAGGCTGCATGGTCGCGTAGCGTATGAGATGAAAAGCCAGTGGCTGTGTGTATATTAATGGGCATTTCTTTGTCCAGTATCCCCTCATTTTGTGCTGAGCAGAGCTGGTTCATTTCAGAACAAATCATTTGGAGGAATATTACACCAGTACAATAAATCTCAACAATAAAAAGTGTCATTACCCTACTGTCTTGCAGCAGTTTGCTTTGGGTGTGCTGCAATCTGTTATGCATTTCTGAGAATTGGTTCTTTTTGGTGTAATATATCTAACAAGATTCCCTGCAAAATGTTGAAGTAATGGCTGTAATCAGCTGGGATTAGCTGTGTTGCTTCTGGCATGTAGAAAGTTGGTTATTCCAAATGGCAAAGAGACTCTTAGAATGTTTTTTACCTCAATGCCTGTTCCTTCCATCGCGCCAATCTGGCCATTTTGTGATGCTTTACTAAAAAGGGAAAGAAAAGACGTTCACTTTTTCTTCTTTGCTGCAAAGAGCAATTTGGACTGATTCCTGCAGCCAGTCACCTGTCCCGAACACATGCCATGCAGCTATGCATTTCTATCACCAGACAAGAGCGCTGATATCGAACGCCCCTGCAAAACCCCTGATTATGTTCAGTGGCATTCACATCCAATGCCGACACTGTGCATGGCAACCACAGTACGGTTAGGGGAGAATGATCGCTGATAAAAAGGCAAATGTCACTTGCAGCTCTCTTCATGGTCTCTTGTATGATAATCAGACTCACTGCGCTCACATCCACCACCCCAACCCTTTACTTTCCACTTCACTATACATAAAGCCTCCTACAGACTGTGCCCTTTTAGCAGTCTTATAAGTTTAGTGCAGCTACACTGTGCAACATGGATCTAATAAACTTTGGTACAACATCATGTTTGATGTGTGCAGTCTGTACGATGACAGCGCCTACTGAATCACAGGCTATGTAAGCATATATCTTAATCATTGTATTACCAGGAGCTGTCATGTTTGTCTATGTCAGTGATTCAGTCTAGTCCTGATATTGTATTAAGTGTTATATGTGAGTTGTTTTTTGCACTGTCACAGATGTAAAGTTGTTGTGGACCTTGGGAAGAATAGCTGCTGCAATGCAGTAGCTAATGGGGATCCTCACAAACTAAACTAAACATACAATAGCTTCCCATACTGAGTGCCCAAGGACGCTGCATGAGTTATTACTTCTCCAACTGTGAAGCTCAACATAGAGGGTCACAGTATTAAATAACCTAAAGTTTTGTGAGTCTGTGTGTCTGTATGTGTGTTTGCAAGTTGCTAGGTTGCTCACCTGGCAGCTGCAACTCCGCCGCTACTTCCTTCCATGCTTCGTCCTTCTTTGCCCGATCATGATAAGAGCTGGAGGACACATCATACAGGAAAGGCTTCTGCTGCCACAACTCCACAAGGTTTTCCTTTTTGCTGGAATCCCACACATTTCTTGTAGCATGTTTTGCCTCCATGGCGAGCTGCTATCCGTCTGTTTGTTTGGGTTTAGCACCAGTGTGTCACTTCATGCTGCATTTCTATTGGTTGGTTAGTAGATGTAGGTGGTAACAGCAGTCATACAGTGAGATGGGAATTCTAAACTTCTTTTCATCCCAGGCTGTCTTAAAATGCAAGAGGCCATCGGCCATTCTTGAATCTCTCTCACTGTACGACATAGGACCCGCATTTTAGAGTCACGATCAAAGATATTGCCACATTTCTTTCAAGATGGTCATTCTTTTGTCTGGGACAGCCCAAAATCGCACAGAGTATGCTGGCTTAAGGCACACTTTTTCCTGTGCTAAAACTGAATGTTGGTATTGGATAGAAATCGAGAAATGTCATCTGTCAATTATCAATGTAATTCCAAGGATACTGGTTGGAGCTATGATACCAAACATGTCAGGGATCTTTATCACATTCATCAGGTCTTCAGGAAGTAGATCCCTCCACTCAAAAATGTGTTTCTCTTGCATTTATGTCCCCCAAAATGTCTGACCTTGACTTTACTGATTTGCACCTGTGAAAGGTTTGTCACTAGAGAGGTGTTTTTACATTTCACTGAGGGGGCAGATGTCTGTGCACTAAAATGAGAGATTAAAACATATTCTGGGCAAGCCGGATTCTGAATTACACAAATCTGAAAGGCAATGACAGTCTGATATGCATATGCCAGCAAAGAAACCTGAAACCTCCAGTGCAGGGCTTATCTGTACAAACAGATATCTGCATATGTATGCAGAATCTGTAGGCAAGGGGACAGGATTTTGGTATGGGAAGCATTCTGGTTTCCGTTTGTAGTCTGTTTCTAGTCCTTGTAGTGTTAACCAATTATATTTGAGTGGCAAGCAAACAGTCCATGTGGAGAGGCGGAACGAATTGGCCAAATTGCCCTTATGCCCCTTAATCCCTTCCCTCCTCATATCACATCTCAATCATATTTGCCCTGCACATTTAATGCTTTACCTGGCCCCATTTACCAGTCCCATCTCTGGTCCAGGGAGTGTATGCTGAGATCTTTTGGTGTCTTGGCACCAGCCCCCAAATGTAGGCAGCAGAGCCGACACCAAGCTGTATTTAGGCTGCCTCCTACTGCAGTACTTCATGCATATTAAATAAATGCATGCTACTTCCCACATGCTGTCTCAAGTGTTCCTGGTCTAAATTTTTGAGCAATCCTGGAATGAAAACATGCATATGAAGCTATTTTAAGCTGTCATTTCATTTCAAAGGCAGTATCCATGGCCGTGTAGGAGGCGGTGTGGTCATATGATGCAGAGAAAAGTCAAGGTGAGGAGCTCTGTGTGGTGAATAAGTATTTACCTTCAAAAGTATCATCCTGGGTTACAGTCCAGTTTCATATTGGAATTATCAACTTGCTTAACCTTAAGCATGCATTAAATTCCCAAGTTTAACTGGTCTTTCTCCTCAACTGATCCATAAGTTTTAGTTTGTTTATTGACAGCTTATAGCTAACTATATAAAGGTTTATTGTTGTAACTAATCTGCTAAAGTGCAGAAGTAATTCATCTTATGGTGTTTTTGGCAGTCATCAAATAGTTCCAGTTGCTGACTGGGCCTGATTTGCATGTAGACCTGTAAAACCAAGATGGTTCCAGACCTGTCTAACAGAGACATGTGTATGTGTATGTGTAAGTGTAAACAAAAGCACGTGAAATAGCACTCAGATCATCACCCATTTCAAATGTTATCACTCAATTGAATGGGCATTATCAGTGTTTATCAGTCTCAGAGATATGGGTTAAAAGGATACCTACCAGTAGGTTCAGAGAGATGTTATCAGCCCATTAAAATGGCCATTATCAGTTTTCATCAGAAGCAGTTTCAGTTTAGGCATCAATACTACGTGGTTAGCTGTTAAAAGAAGATAGTAGTTTTGGACAACAATAGGTACGTTTGTTGACATGATGTGATGTCATTTGATGTGACATGACGAACTTATATGTCAGTTAAAATAAGTCAATGCGGACTTTTAGTTTCACACAGTACACTAACCCCGATCTCCTGGATGAAAGTCCTCTGCTTTTTGACCCATCCACCATTTTAACCTCCTCCCTATGCAGGCTTTCTCACTCTTTACACCAAGGTTACGTGGCCTGTGCTGCCGTCATAATCACTACGGTCACTAAAGGTCACCACCTAACAATAATCACAGCCATTTAATGGGCCAATAATGGCCTTCTGAACTTCCTAATAGATCTACCAGACCCTTTCTAACTGGGGTTGCAGCTATATACCAGTTTCAAGGAATGCCATGATGTAAAAGTTGACAATTATTATACCATGTGCATACTTTGTTTATCAACGATATTGACAAAAAAATGCAACTGGATGGAGAATCTTCTCTAAATTTCAGATATTTTCAGTTGAGAGAGTTTTTACACATATTACTTCATGATTTTAAGTTTCAGTCATACTAATAAAATGTTTGTTGTTCAACCAACAATAACCCTTCCATTTTTGTTCATTTAAGGGTCATTCTAACTGATAATAATTTAAATTCTATACTACTGTGATACCTTGAAACTGCAATATTTTCTGAGATGGTTACTGTACCGTGAAACTCGAAAGAGTGCAACCCTACTTATACCCCGTATCTATGAGTCTAATAACCACTAATGCCCATTTGATTGAGTGATAACATTCAGAGCAGGTGATTTTTTTCAGGATACAAGACACTTAACATGACAAGTGTAAACATGGCTTTAGTTTCCTGAAATTGAATGTTGCTAATTTAAAATAGTTAAAGGGATACATTGTCGATTTTCAACGGGCTTTGCATCAAAACAATGTGAGTAGGATGAGTAAATGAAAGGTGGTAAATGTCCCCCCATCTAACCAGCCTAGATATCCCTCCTTGCTCCCTGGACAAACTCTGCTAGATGACAAAATTTACATCTTCCAGCAGAGTTTTGCTGGCTCTCAGACTGTAGCTCGAACTACAGGCCGTACTTCCACATTTTTGTATTGCCTGCCACCCATGTCACCACCAAGGACACAAAGAGTATAGAAGCAGATCACGAGACAAACTTAATGACCTAAACCAAGATCCTGTCACTGAGCTGCCTATTTGTCACCTCAAATGTTTTCAGAAACGTGTTTCAGCGCACTGTTTACTGTAATATAAGATTGTTTCTTGAGAGCCGGCCTCTATTATTTTAAACTTAAGTATTCACATTATGTGTTTATTGGTCTGGTGCAGCGCTGTGCATTCAGGTAGTTGTAGGTTTTTTCCCTCTTGAGTAAAAGTGGCCTTCTTCTCTGTTTTCTTTGGTTCTGTCTCACCAAATTTAAAAGTATTTGTGTCTTTCTACTGCAGATACATCCTGGATTTATTAAAAGGCTATCTCTCCAGAATGAAAGGTCAGATCAGGTTTTTTAAAATACATCTTTGTGGTCTTTTTTTATAACCTGCTTTTCTCTAACATCCAGTCTGTTGCATGTAAAAAAAAGGCATTCCTGTAATGTCAGCAGGCAGCAAACTAAAGTCACTTGCTGTGTGCTGTCAGTTTGAAGAATCAGAGCGTCTTGAGTTGAGTGTCGGCAGCACCCTGAACTCTCAGTGCCACGGGCAAGTCCAACACTCCTCAAACACCCGGATCTCTCACTCGGCTTTGAGAGTCGATGATGACATTCCATCATTGTGAGTGAAAGCGATGTCAACAGCAGTATATGAAGACATGCAGACTTGTTTCTCTGTCACTTCACTAAATTTCACCTTAACCGGTTGATTTATTATTCAAAGCATGTTGCTCCTTCATTTTCAAACCCTACCTCCAAAATTACATCATCTGACAGACTGAACAAAAAATTCACACTGCATTTCCTAAAACTTTTGTACCTTTTGTACAAAACTACAACTGCAGAATTAAAAGCTGCACTGATCAATACCTCCTTTCATTGGCATGTACATTTTAGCCTTTCAGGGGCTCAGTTAAAAGCAGTCTCACTAAGTGGTTTAACATTGATTAAATAAATGTATTTACTATTAAAACTATGTCGTGAAAAGCCCAAATGACACTGGGCTCTGTGGGAGTGAGAGCATAGATACATTATTTAAATCACCTGCAGTGCTCTGTGAGGAGCGTGTAATGAGTCAGCAGGTAGTTATTATGTGCTTTGCTAATGGACAATTCTCATTTACTGATAATAGACACATCGGCTGTGTTGCACGTTGGCGCACAGACACACATTTTTACAATTTATTTAGGCACACACAAAAAGAACAGGTACAAAGACACAGATACTAAAGGTGCAATAGAATACATTTGCAAAATCATGGACCAGTGACAGGTTTTCACATAGTTGTAAATGTGACTGCCAATGATAGCAGAGACAGCACTGTACTTTGCAAGCCATTCAGTCCTAGTTTTGGACCCCTAAGTTGCTGAAACTCTCTTAAGACCAACTTGTAAGTGTGTCCAAGGCTGCCAAATATGAAAACAAGTAGCCTGCACCTATAAGCTGGGTCTGAGATGGTATTTAGGGGTGGTGGGTATTTAATGACTTTAGTCATAAAGGCCTCCTTTGGGAAAAAAAAAACAGGTGCAGGCTATCTTTCAGTGGTAATTTCATTGACGAAAACTGTGGTGAAAATTTTTCGTCAATGCCCTTTTCTCCATGACAAAAATGAGACGTTGACAAACTAAAAATAGATCTTGACCACATATCATATCACATATCACTTCACTTCCTGTCCCTGTGTGTTTTCCCTCCCTTTCGATGACTTCACCTGTGTCTGATTGTCTGTCCCGCTCTGATGAGCCTCACCTGTCCCTCGTTATGCTTCCCCTCACCAGAGTATTTAGTGTGTGTCTTGTTTTCTCTCAGTGCCAGTTCGTCTTATCTTCTTGTGTGTCTAGTGTTCCAGCCTTTTGCCTCCCTTTGCCCTTTTCTTGTTTTTTTTGGATTTAGCCTGTTGATTGACTCTGCCTCTGCCTCGTCCCTATTGGGTTTGTTTCCCTCCACTGTTTGTCCTCCTGTGTCCTGAGCCTACGCTTTGACCAGTAAAGACCGTGTTATTTTACCAGAACTGTCTCCAGAGTCGTACCTGGTTCACTAGTTGTAACAGATACCTCTTAACTGGACTCTTCACACAACATCTGGTGCATTGGCAGGCAGATGTGAAAAACTACCTGGGAAACTATCACAGAGATGAAACATGGAAGGGAATGACACAGGAAATCAGTGACTGGATGCATCAAAATTTTCTCCAAACCAACAGAGATAAGACTGACATAATCACCTTTAGGCCACAGAAAGAGAGTGTCAGCTCTCACCTTGAATCCCTCTCTCTTATAACTAAGAGCCAGGCGAGAAACCTTGGTGTTATCCTATCCTTTAAAATTTCACAGCCACATCAAGTCAGTGACTTCATCTGCCTACTACCATTTAAAAAACATTGCTAGAGTCAGAGGAAAAATGTCAAAGCGAGACCTTGACAGGCTCACCCACGCTTTAATTTCCAGTAGATTAGATTCCTGCAATGGTCTGTTCGTGGGCCTTTCAAAACAAGCCCTTCGGCAACTTCAGCTTATTGAGAGTGCCGCTGCGAGGGTCCTGACAAAAACTAGGAAATATGACCACATTACTTCAGTTCTAAAATCCTTACACTGGTTACCTGTCACATTGAGAATTGATTTCAAAATCTTGCTGCTTGTGTATGAATCACTTTTATGGCTCAGAGCCCAGATATATCTCTGACATGCTTGTGACATATGAATCTTTTAGGACCCTGAGGACATCTGAGGCCAGCCCACCGACCATCAGGCAGTATTTTGCAGATGCAGCACAAACGTGGAATACTCTGCCTGCTCTACCCTGTAATGATTGTAACCTTATTCTTAAAGTTGATTTTAAATCATTTTAAATAGTCTTTGCACCTCTTGTCTGCGCTTCTTATATTTTAAATAGTGATTTTAATAATTGTAAATGATTTAGTTTTAGTTAAACCTTTTTATATCTTTTCTCTTTACTCTTTTGTTGTAAATCTGTATTCGTCATTATGTTTTATATTTTTTCGCTCTGTAAAGCACTTTGAATTGCCCTGGTGTATGAAATGTGCTACACACATAAAGCCGCCTTGCCTTGCCATTCTCCCTGAAGGTCAAAAAGGTTCCGTATGTCCTTCGCTATGAGGCCTGCTATTCTATCATGATGTGCTGAATACATTCCTTTGTGAGCAACACTATCATTCAAGATGTGTGACATTGATTCAGAGATCTGCTCTGTAGTGTGATACAAACAGTCAGGAACCTTGGCAGTAGATGGAGGTGGTGACTCCAGCAGGAAGGACTTGTAGTTTAACTCTTACTGCGACTGTGAATGTCCACATTGAGACCAGTGTTCTTAGGAAATAAGCGAGAAACAGAATAATCAGGGAAGGTATGCAGGTTTGTTGAGCCCAGTGTTGTTGATGTTGTTTTAAATCCGTAAGAATTAGCTGGGTGCCTGTAGGTGTTTGCGGGTCACTGTGCCTATCATATGTGGCTGTTGCATTGACAGAAATGACATTGTCAACAATAATGTCCTCTGAGACCGTCACAGTCCTAGAGTCAAACCACGCCCGCTCCAGTTCGAACACAGATCATTCACAATATAACCACATCCCCAAACCAATAGAGTGGCCGTCAAGTTCTTGTTGAATTTTCTCCTCAATCCAAGGATTCGAGGACACACACACACACACATACGCACACATTTTGCAGGATTTAGCAGTTATGTATCTTTCCTGAACATATAAACAGTAAGTTCCATAATTACTGTACTGTACTCTGACTATAAAGAGAACAGCTAATACTTAATTTAAAAAACAAAGATAAAGATTTCAAGATAAATACAATATTTAATATACATTAAATACATACTGGAGATAAATTGAAAACACATTTATAATGCATATTTTACATTTAGTTACCAGACTATTAGGCACACCTGTATAATCTAATGCAATCCAGTGCAACAGCCCTGTAATAAAAATGACTTTGAGAAGCTTTTAAGGTGTCACCTTCTTAATACAATGTCATAGAGACGCTGATTCAACTCTATGGTGCTTTTTGACATCACATTACATCATATTTGAAAGTGATTTTTATATTTTGTCCACTCTTTGTAATTTTGATGTATGAACTTTATTGTAAGTTGAATTAAACTTTTTGACACCCTGTTAAAAACTGATTTGTTGTGATGGTGTTGTATTGGATTGAAGAAGCATATTAGATATGCTTTATTTTTTAGTGAACAAGTCACTTAGTTGGGATGTACAACATCAGTTCTCTCACTATATTTATTTATTTTTTTCACCATCTGTGCAACCTCAGATTATTTTGAAGTAAACAAACTCCCAGCCAGTGAAAAGTCTCTGCTGTTACTGTTGGATCATCACTTCATTTCCCCTGTATTGAAGGTAATCTCAGTCACAGGGTGGGCGGCTGGAGACTGAATCTTTTGAGACGTTTTTGTTGTGAACAGGAACATTCTGTTTAATGGTTTATTCACTGCAGCAAGAAGAGTCAACTGAAAGGTATCAAAGGTTCGACTGTGACCAGAGCTCAGATCCTATTCATGCATTTAAACAGAGATAGGGGCTTTTGTGGGGAATAAATCTGGAACCTTTAAGTTAAAGAGCAAACTGTTAAAGGAAAATTTTGTATTAAATTCAGTTTTTCTGACGGCAGATGAGAAGTTGTTGCAGAGGCTCATCCATCTCAGTTTTTGATGTCTAGACTGTTTGGACAGAGTGAATAAGAAAAGCAATAAGTGCTTTGTTCCACTTGAGTTAGGGGGATCATGGGTGGGTAACTAAAACTATATCTTCCATCCATCCATTCCTTTTCTGTATCCACTTATCCTCTTCAGGGTCACAGGGGGCTGCAGCTGAGTTTGGGCCCAACTGTCAGAAAAAAATGTTGGAATTGTACATTTTGCAAACATTGTAACATTGCGTTTGAATGTTTCATATGTATCATATCGACGTTTTATGAGCTGACCTTGTTATCGGGGGATGAGGGGGATGGTGGATGGTGTGATACCTTGGCGAGACAGCTGCCAAACTGCAGACCACTATTCAATACCAACAAACCATAAAACTGCTTGGGGTTTTTTTTTGGTCAAATATCACAGCATTTTCAGCAGCAACTGTCCCATGAAAAGGGAGTTTTTTCTCGTGAGACACTGGTAGCACTTCCAACATTGGTTGTGCCACCAAAGCGGATACTTTTTGCAAGACATTGGCTGCATTTACAGCGGCAATTATGCCACCAAAAGCAGATGTTTTCAAGCAGGACACTGGTGGCATTTCCAGTGACATTTGTACCACTTAAAGTGGGTATTTTTTAGGGAAACATTGGCTGCATTTCAAGCAGTGATTATGCCACCAAGAGTGGATGTTTTCTAGTGAGACATTGGTGGCATTTCCAACAGTAATTGTGCCACCAAAGGGGATAATTTTTAGTAGGATGATGGCTGCATTTCCAGCGGCATTCATACCACTAAAAGCGGGTGCTTTCTAGCGAGACATTGGTAGCATTTCCAGCTGGATTTGTACCATCAAAAGTGAGTGTTTTTCAGAGCGACATCGGCTGCATTTACAGTAGCAATTATGCCACCAAAAGCAGATGTTTTCAAGCAGGACACTGGTGGCATTTCCAACAGTGGTTGTGCCACCAGAGTGGATACTTTTTAGTAAGACATTGGTGGCATTTCCAGCAACATTTGTACCACTTAAAGTGGGTATTTTTTAGGGAAACATTGGCTGCATTTCAAGCAGTGATTATGCCACCAACAGTGGGTGTTTTCTGGTGAGACATTGGTGACATTTCCAACAGTAGCTGGGGATACTTTTTAGTAGGATGATGGCTGCATTTCCAGCGTATTTCATATCACTAAAAGCAGGTGCTTTCTAGCGAGACACTGGTGGCATTTCCAGCCAATTTGTACGGACAAAAGTGAGTGTTTTTCCAGAGAGATACTGGTTGCATTTCAAGCAGCAATTATGCCACCAAAAGCAGATGTTTTCTAGTGAGACATTGGTGGCATTTCCAACATTGGTTGTCTCACCAAAAACCAAACAATAATTTTAAAAATTTGAAAGACAATTAAAATGTAACCTCTTATTTAGAACCACAGAAAATGGTGAGAGTGGGGTGATTATATATTTGAGACACTTGGATCATGAAAACAGCATATAGGTGTTAATGTGACTCTCCTTCAGAATTAATCTCTTCAAACCCATCTTTAAATATCTGCTTCACTCTCATGACTTTACTTTACTCTATTTCCTGCATTCATAAATGTTTTAAGAGCTTTAAGAATATGTTCAAATCTTAAAGTCACTTATAGTTTTGGACCTAAACAAATTGTCAGACAGTATTTTCAACCCTCACATTCAAGTAACAGCATCCAGCTGGAGCACAGGTCTGTTGCTGCAACACTGGTACAAAGATTGACGTCATGCCATCCTATAATAAGACAAAATGAGACGAGATTAAATGCTTCACAGTGATTACAGGCCTGTCGTTATGGTAATAACAGGAAGACTCACGTAATCCAAATGAACAATTAGATTACATTTCATTAAAGTCGATTACACTACAGTAGAGCAGATGTATTCTGCTTTAATTAGTTCAAGTTATATTTGACTAATGCACATTCCTACAAGATAAGGCAGTAAACCTTTAAATGAAACATAATATTGCAGCACAGCAGCACGAACATTAATTTGAAAAGAGCGCATCTGTGTAATGACGTTTATTCTTCTGGTTAATCATTAATCAGCATCAGAATTAACATCATTCACATCTCATGCGTCAGTCCTGAGTGCAATTTTAATCCTGAAACTTTTCTACATGCTACTTTAAGATTTTTTTTTCTCAATATTTCCAAGTCCTGAATCACCAACATCAATATCAGTCTGACCTTCAGTCGTTAGTAAATGGCACAAAAACTCCTGAGACATGATGATTGAAAGCTGTGCGTCCCTTCGGCCTCAGCCTCTGCTTGTTTAGCTTTTAAGGAAGATTGACTGAGAATACATCTTTATTTACAGCAGAGGCCTGTGGAGAGGCCACGTTGGCACCAAGGGCTACACACGGGAGGTCAGCCAGGCACTATTGTATATTTCCAGCCTTGAAAAAAAAGTCTACTTTCAGAGCATGTAGCTAAGATTCTTTTTCAAACCTGAAGCTTTCACACCACCGCACAGTGACCGCCCTGACAGCCGCCTACCTGCAAGATATTCTCCCCAAGAGCAAAGCGTTTTCAAAACCAGCTGCTGCTGCTACAGCGCACAACTGCGATGCCAGACAGGTGCTTTGCTGAATGCTGGAAAAGTGCAAGCTAGGTTGTAGCTGCATACTGTAGCAAGACAGCGGACATCACTGAAATTACTTAAGATTTCCTTAAATTTGGCCAATTTACCAGGCAAGTGAAGTTTAGTGGGAATGTTATTGCTGGTCCAGTTTTTCCAACCCGGTCTTACTCCAAAGTCGACTGAAAGCGGCGTTAGGTCAGTGACTTCCAGCGTTACACTGGCGAAAAAAGCCGTCCTTTCACGTCAGCAGCTGTTGGCAGCGTCAGGGGGAAGCGAGGTGGGACAACAATGACAGTTAAGATGGCAGAAGTTCAACTAGGGCGGGCAGGATGGGTGACGGATGGGTCCAACAACCACCGTCTTTCACCCAGGAGGCCGGTGTTCATTTTATTTTGAAAGAGAATGTATGCAAACATTTCCTGCGAAAACATGAGCGTATTTTGAAAACTGACAATGCATGTGACAGGTAGAAGATGACACAGCGTCCAAGAACATCAACACCCAACTCATCCAGGGTACCTTGCTCGTCACATCCTCCTGGGACCTCAAGGTCTCATATGCAGACATCACATTTTGGGTTTACAGGACCTTTAACTTCACACTGCTTAACTCAGACCGTCTGTCCTTGTTTGTGGACACTTTTCTTTGCCATCTAGTGGTAGTCAGAGCACAATACACTAATCCATGTAAAAACAAGATGGCAGCCATCTCTGCCAAGTCAGTCTGCAGCCGACCCTGACACAAAAGTGGACAAGGTCCAAAACCTGATCACATTTAATGGTTGAGACTTGTTTATTTATGATTAAAAACATTTGTAGTTTGATGTACCTACAAATTTGAACAATTTTAGCAACAAGCTAAGATGCTGTAAATTAGAAAGTACTCTATTGAAGACATTGGGACTTCATTATTGTCTCGTTTGAGGACATTGGGACTTTATTATCATTGACAACATGTTTTTCTTTTTTACTTATCAGATCCTACTGATCCCAAACAGCTAAGAGAAATTAAAAATGCATACCAAACAAAAGTTCAGGTCAGGAGGTTATATTGACGTGGAAAGCCTATGACCAAACATCGACATGTGCAACACATTCTCACTCCGACCTCGTTACATATTGACGTTTGGTTTCCACGTCCACGTTAAGCCTGTTACATGCATTGTCTGTTTTCAAAATACACTTCTGTTATCATGGGAAATTTACTGTTTACATACAAGTCTCTTTCAAAATAAATGCACTATGTTGGTACAACACCATGAATTGACTTTTTTTTTTGTCCTTCAACAACAAACACACATGGTTGGGTTTAGGAAAAAAAGAACATGGTTTAGTTTTAAAGTCTTACTGGATGCAAACACTGCTCTCTTGGATGAAAGTTGTGGTTTCTTGGTCCCATCCACCACCCCTCCCGCCCGCCCTACTCGGACTTTTGTTGCCTTAATTTTCGTCTTTGTCCCCGCCCCACTTCCCCCTGATGCTGCCAGGCACTGTTAAACTATAACAGCAACTGGACACATATCATGCCGTTACAGGACAGCTTTTTCCTGTGGTTTCTAATGCTGCTAGTCACTGCCCAAGCACTGGATTTCGATGACTTTGGAGTGAGACCGGGCTCATATGTGACGAGGTCAGAGTAAGAATGTGTTGGTTTTTCCTCTGGTTGTCCTTTTCAATCTGCTAGCGCTATATTCAGACACCAACATAATCAGCTCCTCCATCTTGTCTTCTTTCTACAATCATGATGCCTGCTATTTGATCAGCCAAAGCTAGGCAGCAACCCCTACAACTTTGAGCAGTATCATGTGGGTGGCAACCGCCTCATACCCTCTGCTGCCTTCCCATCATTAAAATGACTGGAGGCAGTGAGTTACCACGCGGCAGTGTGAAAGCCCTTAACTAAACTGGAATATGATTTCCTTTTAATTAAAATCCTCTAAACTGGTTCTTAATTGCAGCCGGTGACAAATGGGGAAATAAAGTGATACTTACAAAAATGCAAACTAAACTTAAAATTAATTAATAAATCAGAAAAATAGCAAACAAACAAAAAACAGTGTCAGAATTTGGCAGAGTAACCGTGTTTTTTTATCACAGTAATGATATTTGGCACGCTCAGTCTAATCAGTGTCTTATTAGGCTGGTTTGATTGTGGTGGTGCTGGAAGAGCTGCGGAGCCTCAAAGGTATTAAACACTGCTGTATGGATATTAAAAAAACTTTCTTCTTTAAAATCATTTAAGGACTTTATGGCTCTGAATATGTTTCTCTACAGAAAACACCCCAAAGCACTCATTAAACAAAGAATAAACTAAACACATTTAAGCAACAAACACCAAAATACTTGAAATGTACAATAATGTACAAGATGTACAACAGCTGTATTATTTAATGACACTGATATTTAGATTTTAAACAATAAACACAGCAGAAGTAAAGTGCATTCTTACACAGTCGCACCTCGGAGCAGAAGTCTCACTCTTCTCGTCAGACTCCGTCTCATCATTTAGCCCACATTATGTGATAAAGAAACACTTACTTCCATTTGCATTCTAATCATGTTTTATTCCTCGTCAGTGACTGATTGGAGCTGTAATGACTGAAAAAAGTGTATTCTTTGTCTGCAGGATGGGGTGACAGAACATTTTGCTGGCAGAACATCCTCTGATTTGCATTCTAATTAGTACTCTAACAAAACGGCAATAGTCTCAGAACTGTTATTGCCAGTTCTGCCTGCACTTAATGGCAAAACACATTTTGGAAAGCAAACTTTCAGATTCTGGCATCCAAGACAGCCCCCAGCCCTCCACCCCCATATAATGTAAACTGCATCTTCTCCACACTAAGTGGGCATTTCTGCACACATTAGCCAGTTTCACAACAAGCAAATAATAATGGATTTTCTTTTTAATGAGTACAGCTCACATTTAATATGCATTTTATTAGTTAGTGGGTAGATAGAGGTTTTAAATCATTGAAATGCCCAGGAGGAAATTTCTGGACTATTCTGCAGGAAAAAGGCAGGGTTATTTATTTTTAGTCAGGTGTGCTGAATGCATCCCCCTCAGGCACCATGCAGTCAGAAATAAATTTAAGTAAATCTGTTTTCCCTCTGCAACCTGTTGGGGAAAAAAAAAAACATAAGTCCTCAAAACATGCTGACTAGAACTAGAAAACTAGAAAAACCTGTAGAAAAACCTAGAAATACCTATTTTTTCAACTTATTTGTTCAACTTTTGGAACGCAGCAGCATGCACCGCATGTCATGTGACGAGGACCAACCAATCACAGCCAGCAGATTTCTTTCCCTTCTTCTGTAAATATCAGTCTGTGGTTAATATGAAGAGGTTCATCATTTTAGTGCAGCGATACCAGAGCTTTACATCTGTCCCACAGACAATATTTTGGCCTGATACACACTTACAAAACAGCGCCTTGAATAAGATCAGCTCTGTACGCAGACTTTCAGGTAAATAAGCTATCATATGGTGCTGGTTATGGTCACTTAGCAACCTCAGATGCAACCTGCCTCCAAACCCTTGAAAGGCACGACAGTAGGGCCCAGCGCCCGACCTTGCGGTTTCCAGGCAGTTATAGATATTGCGTGTGTACAGACCTTAAAAGTGCAAAAAAACAGAGGTCAAGAGTTCAGCGCTATTCTTAATCTGTGTACAATGTGTATTAAATAGCAGGTAACCATAGCAACAATACTTTTTCTGAATCCTGCTTTACCAGACAACAACTTAGAAAGAGAAAAGGACTTTGAATTCTCTGGCCTCAGACTGAAAAGTGCTGACTTTTATCACCCCCGCTTCATACTTGGTTGCAAACCATCCATCAGTAAGAATAAAGGATACACATATCCTGTCAATGTGTCCTTGGGAAATGACTCCCTATTCTAGATTGTGTGTGAGAGGCAACAGCTTTGGGTAAAATGCAGCCAAGGGCACTGCCTTTGTACTGTATTACTGCAGTCTCATCTTCCCACTATACGGCTCAATCGCCCCAAGAAAATGTTGATTGTATGATTCTGCAAACCATGAATATGTTTTATTTGCACATTTCATACATGTGATATCAATGTTTCTATGTTTCTGACTCAGGTAGAGGGGATGGTGGATGGCGCGTCACCTTGGTGAGAAGCCTGTCAAGCTGCAGAACACTTCTGGAGACATAAAAGCAACACAGATTGTTTTGTAGCAAGATGTTGCTGTTATATCAGCAGCTTCTCAGCTCCCAAATGTGGTTGTTTTTTTAGCATCCTATGGCTCCTTTTCCTGCAGTGATAGTGCCACAAAAGCATTTTTTTAAAGCGAGACATCACTGCTTTTCCAGCGCAGATTGTCCCTCCAAAACTGTGTGCTTTAAGCCAAAACATGAAGTTTTCTTGACCATAACCAAGTGCTTTTTGTACCTAAACCTAACCACACATTAACCTCAAGTTCAGGCAGTCAATTTTAGCTGCACTGATTCATACACACACGTCATACATCACTCTCCATGTGCCATCTACAAAACACATCCTCCAAATTTGGCGGTCTATTTATGCTGCAAAATCTTCCCAACATATAAAACATGTGTTGTCTGACTGAAATGTGATGTAGCTTTCGTTTGCAGAAACATGCAATGCCAATCTTGTTGTGGTGAGTGGGTTGAGCTTTACCACCTCACCAATAAATGTTATCAAGACTTCCATCTTTATGTTCAAAGACCTTTTTCCTCTGAATGTCTGTCAGGTAGAAAACTGGATTCTTGCACTTTCTACATGAAAATAAACACATTTAAAGCAGAATTTAGGCTCTTGGCAGTTTCAAAAATACCATTATCTGTGGTTTATTCTATAACTCTCGTCCACCCCTGCAGACCGAGAGCTCCAAGGTTTATTTTATGCCGATACATCTCCAAAGTTGTTTGGTTTCTCCTCCAGTAACAGTCCATAAGCTATAAATCTCAGCAGCTGATGAGGCCGCCTGGAAACACAGAGACGCTAAAGTCAATATCTCTCGATGCAAACTCACTTTAGCCTCTTTAGGCAGTCTTTATCCTCACAGAGACACCACTTAGGCCAAAACTGCACTTCAGCTTTCACATGTCAATGCAGAATAAATCATCCAATCATCCCCAGGACAGGTTAGTGTCGGATAAGGACACAGAAAACCACCTATATTCTTATCACAATCCTAAACAATATGAAAGTGGTCTGTCTCTTACAGGCTGGTCTCTGAAACTTTGAGAAAAGAATGTGATGTTGTTCAGTGGGAAAAAATCCTCCGGTTCTTCTCAGTCAGTGAAGTTGCTGAAAAGTTAACTTCAGGGACTAATGATCTGCTTCCTGTAGCTTCTATTGGACTTTCTTAACAATAGCAAATAAATCTTTTTATTCAGGCTCGGAGAATTAACGGAAAAACTATTGGCAGAATAACAATAATGTCAGCGCAGCGTTCGACACAAGCTACAATATGTGATTAGGGACAACTCTCCATAATCTGTATTGAATAGCCCTGCTTGTTTCCCTGCACCATCATTGTCACATTTCTTCTCTCTTATAGACCCACAAATCCCCCCGGTGTTCAGAGCTGCCGTTTTCGTCCCATTAGGTCCACGGACACGAGTCGATGCATTGACTAATCATTCATCATATTCCCTAATGTGTTTTAAAGACAGGAAAAAAGCTCAGACATTTGCCTTGGCAAAATCTCACAGTGAACACCCTTCTCTAGCCAGGATTTGCATGAATATCTTGTCCTCATTTGTAGATCTTTAAGTGCTCTGCTAACGGGATGTTGAAGCATACCACCACATTTATTCAGAAAAAGTATTCAGCTTTTATCTATTTAGATACATGTGTCATCAGTGATGGCTGAAACCAAACATTTTGGGTAGGATCTGATACAAAGAAAAGCCAGGACAGGTATTGCTGGCATTTAACTTCCAAGATCTTTGAATGTATGGGCGATCGCAACATATAGGGCTTTTCCATTGGCATTTTTCGCCGCACCAAGTCAAACCACACCACATTGATTTGCACTTCAGTTACCAGTTTAATCGCACTGAGTTGTGCCTAGCTGTGCTAAAAATGGATCATCTCCAGTTAGAGTGCATGATCGCCTCCAAGTGGGCTGCAGTGACATCAGATGGTCCTCGTCATCCCTCTGAGAATTTTCAGCGTCAGCATGCAGTGACAGTTAAGTGACTTGTTAAAATAGCCTTCACAATGTCATCCCATCATTTTTCAAGCAATAATCGTGTCAAGCAAAATCGTAACAGCCTGAAAATTCCTGAGCACCACCATTGCACAGTGTAATAGTTATCGGCACTATAGAGGCCACTGCTTTTAAACATCGGCTCAAGACAAGCATGTCATTAATTACAGCCCTGTTATATGGAGACACCGAGGAGAGATGGCTGCCAAGCTGCAGACAACTGTTCAAGATCAACAAAAGTGGGGTTTTTTAGCGAGACATTGCAGCATTTCCAGCGGCGGTTGTAAAACTGGGTATTTTAAAACATGATCTTTTCTAACCACGACCAAGTGCCACGAAAAGTGGGTGTTTTCTAGGGAGACATTAGTCAGGTTTCCATCCGAATGTCTCGAAATTTTTTTGCGAATTTAGTGAAAATGTGCAAAAAGAAAATGCGACTTTATGCCCGTTTCCATTTGTTATTATTTTGCGATTATTGAGAGGAGAGTGCGCCATGAGATGACGTCATCAGAGAGCGTCTCTGCAACAAAACAAACACACTCGGCTGACACTCAACAACTGATCATGGACAGATTCCTGATCAACCTGTCGGCGTCTGGAAGAACTCTGGTCACCATTTTGTCAGCATTCACCGTGTACCGAGCCATCCTGAAGAAGAGACGACAAGGAAGAATTTTGATGTTAAGAGTACTGTCAGAAATAGCTGGAAGGAGACCACCGTGTACCACCATCGTATACTTGTGACGTGGTATCCGGTCCAGTCATTGTTTATCCGCAAAACCTGTTTCCATAGCAAAAAGTCGTACTTTCCTTTTATCAATACGCAGACAAATCCACCCCCTCCAAGCGTAAAAACTTTTTTGCGAATTTTCGGCCTTTTTTCGAATTTCTAGCATTTCCATTAATGTTTATTTTCGCTATTTTTGAAAATTTGAATAAGAATAGGTGGATGGAAACCCTATTATTGGCTGCATTTCCAGTAACAGTATGCCACTAAAAGTGGGAATTTTAAGCTAAATCACGATCCTTTTCTAACCATTACCAAGTGACCACACATACACTACGTTGTTGTTGTTGTTGTTGTTGTTGTTGTTGTTGTTGTTGTTGTTAGAATATAAGGAAATGTTTCAACATATCTTCTACATATCTGTCCTTTACAGAAACGTACAATGGCAACATTCACTGCGGTGATTGGCTTGCCAATATTGTAGAAATGACAGCCCTATGGGATGAATTTGTATCTCATGATTTACAACCAGTGTCCTGCTGATGCAGAAAATATTATGTTTTAATGTAGTAAGGTGGAAAGTGAGGGTGTAGAGGTCTAAGTGATGGATCAACACAGTCTCGTTCCGAAGTTGTTAAATACCGGCACTTGGGCAGTGACTTTTGTGTCAGATACCGATTAAAAAAAAGTTGCCTTTTCATGCCAGCATGATACGTGGCCGGGCGCCATCAGTTTGTAACAGTGCCTGACGATGTCAACAACATTAGTTAAGGGGGCAAAAAGTCCAGGTAGGGGTGGTGTGTGGGTCCAACAATCACTGACTTTCATCTTGGAGGCCGTTGTTCACTTCCCTAATGAAGGTCAGGTCAAACCCTGTTATTTTACCCTAACCACATGCTTTTGTTGGCTAAATGTAACCGTGTGTGTTTGTTATTCATTTCGTGGTGTTGTACCAATGTAGTAGGTTTATTCTGAAAGTGTTAAATTTCCAGTGAAAACAGAAGTGTATTTTGAAAAAACACGATGCATGTAACAAGCTGAAGTTGACATGGCGTCCCAGAACATCAACAACAGGTGCATCCAGGCAACCTTGTACATTGTATGTAGACGTGGAAAGTCCACGATCACCATGTGACATGGTTGGAGCGGGAACGTGTTTGTTGGCTGGATGTGTAGCATGCCAGACCTTTTTCTTTACCATATCTTTCCAAACCTTAACCAAGTGTTTGAGTTGCATAACCCTGTTAAGGGTTGACGTAACCTATTCTGTCTGCTATTTGGTGCTTGGTAGATGGTGTACGGTGGGTCTAACAGAGGTGAAAACTGATGACTGCTGTTGTTAAAAATAAGGGAAAGCTCGGAGACTTTACATCTTCTGTAAAACCAAAACAATGAGCAAAAAAGGCCAAAAAGCTCCATAAAACTGCAGAGTTGGGTGATAATTCTCTGTGGATGTGTCACTGAGCACTTTCACATTACACAGAGTCATTAGATTAACTGTTAATATAAAAATAAAGATTAGTGAAGCTTTGTTTTTTGGCAAAGAACCCTCTGAGGCTGCCTTGTGGACCTCTGGGTGTCCCGGGTGCCCCTGCCAGTGAACCACCAACTCTTGTGCTGTGGAAAAAGATCGTCCGCACTGCGTCATTTGGTTTTAACTTTCCTCTACAAAAAAACAGAAACACTATCCCCAGCCACAGCAGGGGAGTAGTGCTACACCAGTCAGAGGGAATACTTAAAAGCTCTGCTCAGAAACAAAAGCATTCGGGGGGTTTTGAAGCCCCAGTGCTGCAGTATGGAGCAGAAACTTGACGGCAGCAATGGCGTCTGCTGCTCGTCTTCATACAGCTGCAATGCGTCGACATCAGTGGAACATGGTTGTTTGTGTGTGTTCTCCCTCTTGCCTCCTTTGTTTCCTTCTCTTAGTTTGGCTCAGTGTGATTTACAGACTTGAACACAACACAGTCCATTTTAACCAAAACACCCATTACAACTGGAATCCATCAGAAAAATGAAAATCTTCCCCCTTTCTCAATCTGATGAGCTTAGACTGAACATGCTGCGTTGTTTTTACTGTACGTGTGCATGTGTGATCTGCACTGTTTTCCGTGTTCACTACAAGCAGAGATGAGGATTTAAAAGAGTTGTGTGTGGGAGTTTGAAGCTCCCTGCAGTGTTTGGGCTGTGCGGAGAACAAAGGCGGTGCATGGTTCTCATGTCTCCCATGATCCCCGGCTTCAGATCTTAATATTTTTGGAAATTGGGGCAATGAGGCAGGTCTCTGGTGAAAAGTAGAGATGGTATATAGTCTTAAGTTGCCTGAGGGTGAGGGGTGGTGGAGGAGACAGGAGAAAGGGAGCATGTTGGTGATTTACTCAAAGTATAATAAGCAGGATTTGAGGACTTTTCATGTGATGTCATGATATGAACAAACTGTGATTGGTTGGGAGTTGTCAGTAATAACACGATGAAACATAACATCACTGAATGAGACACAGAGCGTCCAGCTGCCTCAGGCTCTCTGCCCTGAGTAAGCGTAAAAGTTAAAAACCCCCAAACAGATCACGCTCTGGTGAAAGTTCAGTCAGGAAGAAAATATATTTCATGCTTCGGTTGTAATTTTTTTTCACTCTCTTTCTCTAGCTGTCATTGTCAATGAGTCATCAGCCGCTCTACAGCTGAGTCACAACCAAACTATAGCACAGAAACACACCTTCTCCGTTAGGGGTGATACACATGGCATGTTTTTTTTTTTTGTGCCGTCAAATTCATTGTTTTCGATGAAGACGCGCAGCAGGCACGCTGAAATGCCAGAGCAGCACGCAACTTCTCCAACTTTTGGAATGTAGCAGCACGCACCGCATGTCATGTGATGAGAACCAACCAACCACAGCCAACAAACATCTTTCCCTTCATCCTTAAATATCAGTCTGTGATAAATATGAAGAAGTTAATCATTTTAGTGCAGCACTACCAGAGCTTTACATCTGACCCACGGACAACAGGCCAACAAACAAACAGCGCCTGGAAGACGATCAGCTCTGCACTCAGAATTTCAGGTAAATAGGCTGTGATACGGTGCTTGTTAAGGTTGCTTAGCAAGCTCAGATGCCATGCTCTTGGCACTGGCACAAGACAAGACAAGAGTAGCACCCAGCGCCTGAGCTTGCGTTTTCCAGGCAGTTAAAGATGTGGCATGTGTACGGCCCCTTAACCTCTCATCTCACTGTTTCTCATTTTAAATATGGTTCTTTTTCTGCCTGTAGTTCTTTCATGCTGCAGCCGTGCGCACTCTCCACCTCCCCATCACTGCTGAGTCTGCTAGGGTTCATCAGCCGCAGAGTCATCAGCCACCACCACCAGAGTCTGGACTTGATGGGGGGGATTTATCTTGCTGCCACTCAGATGTCCCTCAGTAACAAAAAAATCTCCCTTTGGTGTTCTGTTTAATCTTAATCAGCTCAAATCATCTGTTAATCTGTGCACTCATATTCTGAATTTTATTATCTGTACTTTATTCCTCTGTCTTTCCTGATTGATCTGTGGCTTTACTGTTGTGACAAATCTCCCCGCAACTCCACAGAATGATGTCCCAAAATTTTGGTCAGAAACTAAACTATGTATGCTGCTGGTGTTATCACCAGTCCCTGCCATATTAAAGATTATATTTTAAAGGTACAGTTGGTAACTTCTATAAAAATAATCTTTTGTCATTCACACAGGAGCACATGAGACAGATAGTCTGTCCTCCTACCACTCTTTGAGCTTCTCACAGCCTTAGACACATTACACACATTATCTCAAGTCTCTTGGATGAGAGGTGAAACAAACAACAGGGAGTCCAGTTGCCTGTGATATAGCACTTAAGATGACCATGACCTGAATGACTGAGAGTCTTCACCAACATTACAAACATAAGCAACTGTAGGCGAGTGACCATCGCTTGCCGAGGTGATATACTGTATAGTGCTGAATGTGGGCAGTGCCAGATTTGATGTAACAGGAAAGGTAGCTTGTTAGCTTATGTTAGCTAGCTTGCTAAAACTACCATGATATATGATGTTACTGGTATATTTTGAATTTTCTGACATGTCATGCCTGTCTCCTGACTCACTGCCAGCCAGGCAACAACTATCATGTGGGGCAGTTTGTGTTTTTCAAGGCCAGTATAACAGAATACCAGCTAGTCAGACACAACAACAATTAACTAGGGCTAAACAGAAGAATATTTCTTTTTTGACATATCGTCTCTCTAATCTGCTACTAAGTGAACATAGTGACAGTTTCAAAATATGACAAAACATATTTTTTGAGTTACCAGCCATAGCTTTAATGTAGTTTACTTTTCTCCAAACTGACATCACTGACACAGACAGTCATCCTCAGTTTGACAAAAGTATCTTAAATCAAGATCCACTTTTGAGTTTTTTCTGGAGCTTTCAGCAGCATCTCACTGTCGTCCATAGCAGACAAACCCACTGATCAGTATTCACTGCAGAATTGCGTACCTCATATGTTCAGCCCTGTCCTTAGAGAGTTAATAAGGCATACGGGTTTATAAAAATGGATGTGGGTGAAAGTCTGCATGCTCCCTGCTCCATGCAGACATGGCCCAAACAGCCCTGATGAAGTATTGATTTTTGGCCTGCTCTGGGTAATGAAGATAACTTTAAGTATTGACAGAATACCTAAATGATCCTTTGGAAACTGCTCGACTGCCTCTGAGCGTGTCTTCTGCAAAATTTTAATGGTCCCCAGTAAATATAAATGTAAATGTGAGCAAGCCAAATTGCCCACAGTGAGATTAGGAAGCAGGGAGCAGAAACAAATCAATTTGGACCACAGAACGCTTTAAAAACACAAATATCACGAATAATAGGCGTGAATAATGTGTTTTGGAAAAATTATTTCAAAATGCTATCATATACGTTTCTTACTGCTGTATCCAGTTTATCTAGTGTCCTTATCACTGGTACGGTCCTCTGTTTCATCTTAAACACCATATGAAAGTCACAAGGGATTATTTCTTCAGTAACTCAATCAGCTGATTTAATTGGCAATTTTTCTTTCTGACAGCCTTGCTGAAGTCAAATTCATGCCTTGTTGGCAGACCTGTTATAACTTGGGAGTTTTCAGGGACAGTTCAAAGATGATTACTCACAATCTGTAGTCACACCAAACAAATGGAAAAGTAGACTAAATTGGCTTTTTTTTTTCATCTAAGCTGTAGACAAGCAACAAGCTGAGGTGCCAGAAGAAAATGTGGCATCGTACATTTCTGCAAACCACAAGTGCTTAACATTCAGACACTACATATGTATCATAGCAACATTTCTAAAGTGATATCATATATGAGTTGAATGTGTCGTCTGAAAATGAAGGAACTAGTGGATGGTGTCTCACGTGAGCGACACTGCAGAGCACTGTTTGAGACCAACAAAACAACACCTTTTTTTTCTTCTTTTGTGGAGAACTTTTGCTTCTTTTCTATCTGTGTTTGTGGCATCAATTTGGGTGTTTTTTAGCATCACATTGTAGTGTTTCCCAGCTGCATCTGACCCACAAAACCTGGGTATTTTTCACCGACATATCATGGTGTGTCCCAATGGAATTTAAGCCTCGAAACCTGGGTGTTTTTTAAGGACAGAAACTGGTTGTTTTTCACCAACCCGACCCTGCTTTTCGAGTGGCTTTTGTGAGTCTTTTAAGCTAAAAAATGAACTCTTCCTAACCAAGTGCCTAAACTTGACCACACGTTAACCACAGTGTTGTTGAAAAATGTTAAGTTGAAACGTATCCGTTACGTAATAACATCAAATGTAATGTATGTATGGTTTGCAGAAAGGTACAATGCTGACTTTAAATGAGCCTACCAGACACAGGCGCATTCATTCATTTACCTGCAAAATGTCACCTAAATGAACACATGCCAAGCAGGAAAAGACTCAAAATGACCACAAGGAAATATAAAACAACTGCAAAGAGACACAAAACGACTAAAAGGAGATGCAAACCACCACCAAAGGGATGCAAAGCAATTAAGAGATTGCATATTACTACCAACAGATGCAAAGGGACAACAATGTGATTCAAGATTACCTCAAAGAGACACAAAATGACCACAAAAAGACACAAAACCACAGATAACTGTGTTATTTTTACAAAGAGATGCAAAACAGCAACAAAAAGAAGCTACACAACCAGAAAGTCCCCTCGCATGTCTGTGCCCAGGGGCCCATTGTCTTATAATCCACCCATGCTTTTTATTCACCTTCTGATTCTGCTGCAGTGGTGTGTGAGATTAAAATGAAATTGCAGTATTCTGCATCTCTTCTTCTTGTGATTTGAGTACATGAGTAGCATTATGGATCCATTTTTGATTGCTATCAAGTGTTTTCCTAATGAGCACATACTGAGGCATGGCCTCTGGCTATAAATATAGACATGGTCATTTTGTATTTGGCTCACACCTAATCACAAAAACAAAGAAGCAGCAGTGTCCTCCATAATGCAGAATCATTGTCTGATCAAAAGACAATTTAAATCCTCTGTTAAATAAGACCCAGCCTGCTCCTGCACAGTGGCTTTTATTGAACAACAGAAAGCATTTGTGTTGGGAAGTTATGTGAATCTAAAGCAGGATGTTAATTATTTTTGTTAAAAAAAAGTGGTTTAAGTATATTTTTCCTCCTTTTTTTGTATGCTCCACCTGCTTAAGGTTCTCCACAGTTTAGTAGTTCGGAGCTGATAAGCATTTTGGAAGATAACTTGAGAGATGAGGACATAAGATACGATGTTTGAGAAAAATCGCCCCTGTATCTAAAGCCTCAGCGTGTAACAAGGACAGATAGGAAAGCACCCCACAAATAACACAACTGTCACCATATACCCTTTGAAATACTGTACACACTGACAGTGTTGTACAAGTGCCTCTTCATCACTCTCCTGTTCAAAAACACGTCTTTTCGCAGTAGCAAGTAACCTTTTGTGTGCATCCATTCAACATGCTTTCATAGGGCTTAGTGTTCAGCGCACTACAGGACTGATGCGGGGACAACAAACAGCTTGTATATTTCAGCTTCATCCGGAGCATCACAGGAGATTATAGAGAGCAACATACATCGGAGAAGTCTCCGTATTTCTGTGTTTGAGTCTAATCTGGTGTGAAAGGAAGAGACAGAGGGGGCTTGAGATGTGTTTGCCTATTTGTCTATTTATACATGAGTGCAGGCATCCGTGTGTTTTTGTATGGATTGATGTCTGAGCTTACACATCTCCAGTGCATGTATGTATTTGCATGCAAAGAGGTTGGGAAGCTACAGCATAGATATCATACAAACAGCCCCAAAACACAATATGTTTCAACATACAAATGAATAAACCATCTTGGATCACATCATTTTCTTCATGCTGCCTAACAGGAGACTGACTCCAAAGTTTAATGATGATAATAACAATAATATGTTTTATTTATATAGCACCTTTCATACAAGAAATGCAGCACAAAGTGCTTCACATGAAAATAGAATGAACATAAAACAGAACTGATTCATAAAATCATAGAGTCATAAAATTATAAATCATAAAATCAAGTCAGATACAACATTTTAACAGAGCTGCAGCAGCGTGAAGCGTAAACAGAAAGAGTTTCAGACCTGTATCAATAAGTCAGAGCTAGATTGAAAGATACATCCTAGGATGCTCTGGGACACATCCTCAGTGATGTGCCTAAGATCATCGGGCGTTTCGGGTCTTTCAACGTCAGACGCCCTCCCTCAGGTGACCCAGCCAGGGTTGATCAGGCCCTGGCTTGTGTCCCAGCAGCATTGTCCCACTGATCGCTCCTCTTGATCCAAAGCCATCTGAAGGCTCTCTCTGCAGCCTCCATGGTGTTCTTTATGGCTTTCCTCTTTGCAGCCCCTGTGATGTCAAGCAGAGTGTAAACTTTGCACAGTGAGTGGCCAACAAGTCCTCAACACCCCACTTCTATGGGCTCACAGCGTGCCTTCCAGCCTCTTCTTTGGCATTGCTCCACGAGCTCCGGGTATTTAGACTGCTTCCGCTCGTTCGCCTCCTCCATGCGGTCCTCCCATGGAACTGTCAGCTCTATCAGTAGCACTTGCCTTTAAGAGACAGACGAAAGCACGACATCTGGCCTCAAAGCTGTTTTAGTGACGTGGTCTGGGAACTTGAGTTACCTGCCCAAGTCTACTCTCAGCTCCCAGTCCGACGCTGAGGTGAGGAGGCCGGCTGCTGGTTTGGGTTGTGACTGTGGCTGCTCTCCAGCCCTGACAAAGTTGATGTTTCTCTTGCCTTGTTGTTGCTTGCTGGTGTTGTGGTGGGCTACGGCTTTGGAGATGGCTTCAGCAGCTGCCTTCAGCACCTGGTCGTGCCGCCAACGGTTGCAACCCTCCCCCAGTGCTTTCGGGCAGCTGCTTAGGATGCGCTCAAGTGAACCTCTCCCAGAGCACAAAGCACAAGCTGGAGAGTCGGCCACACCCCACAGATGGAGATTGGCTGGGCTAGGTAGGACGTCATACACAGCTTGGATGATGAACTTGATGCGCTGGGGTTCTACCTGCCAGATCTCGGCCCAGGTCACCCTTCTGTCCAGTGCCCCCTCCTACCTCGTCCATGCTCCCTGCTGCTGCATGCCCACCATCTTGCTGGTCCGCTCCTCCTCGACTCCTGCCTGCACCTCTTTCAGGACTAGCTGGCGTTTGTCCTTGCCATGTGCCTTCTCGTAGCGAGGCTGAGGAAAAGCACCGAACCCTGCTCGCCCCGTTGCCACTAGAGCTAGTTAAAGGCTAAAGTGAATATTTATAACTTTCTTTTGAAAATATTTAGCGAACTAGCTTCTCTGATATCTATAGATAGTGTGTTCCAGAGCTTTGGGGCGTCATTGACAAAGCTTGCATCCCTGATCTTCTTCCAGCTGTTTCTGGGAACCTCCAATAAACAAGCAGCAGATGATCGCAGTGTTCTTGGAGGCAATTAGTTAACAAGGGAGTTAGCAATGTAGCTCGGTCCCAGCCCATGTACAGCTTTGTATACAAGGAGGAGGAGCTTAAAAAGCTTCTGAGGTGGAAAATGATGTTTTCCTCACCTTGTTAAGCAGGATTTCAGTTTTGTCTTCATTTAACTGTAAGAAATTATTGCTCATCTATTTATTTGGCAAAAGACAGGAAGTAATGGAGCTTATGGCTACAGCATCGTTTGGTTCAGCAGAGATGTACAGTTGCGTGTCATCCGCGTAACTATGGAAACAAACACTGTGTTCTCTCTACAAGTGGCAGCATGTAAAGTGAGAATAATAGTGGACCAAGGCAGCTCGCTTGGACAACCCTTAAATCAGAGGTCATGTTTCTCGGATACATAATCTCCAAGACTGACGTAGAACTTCCTCCCTTTAATGTATGTTTTAAACCAGTTTTACACGACCAGAACAACCAACCAACTTTTCAAGACGATTGATTAAAAAGGCAATGGTCAGTTGTATCAAATGCTGCGCTTATGTCTAAGTGGACAAGAAGTGAGACCTGATTTTCATCAGAATTTAGTCTGAAATCAGAGTAAAAGTTCAAATAGGAGTTTAAGTGTCACTCTTATATGTTACTTTAAAGACTCTCCAACGTGTGAACATTTACTGATCAGTCTAATAAGAGGGTGTCATGTATGTATGTGTGAATGCCTATATGTGGACATACTGTGTTTATGTGTGTGTGAGACTTAAAGTTCATACAGTGTGTCTGGGAAGCTTGGCAGTGTGTAATTAAAGTGCACAATTAGCTGCGGTGCTTCCTATGTCCGCCTTAAAGGTGTCAGCTGCAGAGAGCAGACCTCTTTATGTGTGATGGATGCTGTAATTACGGCAGACGGGAGAGTTGGCGACTAAAATTGGCTGGAAAGAAAGTGTAGTTTGGCCTCCTCGTGTGACCCTTTTATCAGGATCCACGTCTCTCTCTGCCAACCTTTCCAAGCCATTTCCAAACTTTTTGTTTTTCAGGATTAGCAGGTTTTGTTTGTGACTCAAATCCCAAGGAGCTCGAGATAACTTTGCAACTCCATCACCGTGAGTCCCGGGACAAATCGCCCTCTGGGTGCAGCTTTGCAGATGCCACAGACGTATGGCCTGTCTCAGAATCTGTCACTTTAATTTAACTACATCAAAGGATAAATCTGAGCTGTGTGAATAATGCATCGCGCCATGGGAGGCAGGATACAACTCCTGACAGCTGCGTTTTGGGGAACCTGCAGAGAGAGACTGACAGAAAGAGCAAGTTGGGAATTCCTCAGCTTAATTGCATTGTGTTTGTAATCCCCCAAGTTCCTCAATTTGTGTACTCTATCTAAAATTATAAATGAAAAACTTTTTTTCTGCTTACGTGGCTGAAATTGGATCATTTTCTGCTGACAGAAAATGCTTCTCCTGCAGGTAAATGGAGGGTTGTTGTTGTCACATCTCAACTAATGGTGACAAACTGTTCCAAGGATCTGTTCAGTTTCTGGGTGGGAAATGCTACACACACACACACACACACACACACACACACACAAACACACATGCAGCACAACAGTGGATGTGACTGGCTTTTATGCTATTGTTGTCTTCATTTGACCTGGTGACGTCACGTTGCAGCAGGGTCACGTTAATAGCAGGGTCACGTTAATAAGAGTTCATTGCTCCAGAAGAATCATCAGGACATTTTGCCATACTATTTTTACATTTTGATTATAAGAATAAACAGAAGAATGCTCATGTTGAGCACCTTGCCGTTACATATGGGTTTACACTTAGCAATTGTAGCAATGACATTGCACAGAGACTGAAGAGTTGGCTGACCCTGCTGGATTAAAACAACTCAGTTGCCTGAGGAACATGTTGCCATTGTCCATTTCTACAAACCACAAATGTTACAATTGTACATTTCATACAAATCATATCAGCGTTTCTAAAGTGACATAGAAAATGAGCTGACTTGTCATTGGGAGTTGAAGGGGGTGGTGGATGGTGTTCCACCTGAGCATGACGCCTGCCAAGCTGCAGACCACTGCAGAACATTGTTAGAGACCAACAAACAAAACCCCTTGTTTTTAGCAACGTATGGCTTTTTTTTCCAGCGGCTTTCGGCCCCCAAAAGTGGGTGTTTTTAAGGGACCTGTTGCTGGTTTTCTAGCATCTTTTTAGCCCCTAACAGATGGGAGTTTTTAAGGGACGTTGACTTTTTTTCCAGTGGCTTTTTAAGCATCAAACGTTTGTGCTTTTTTTGGTGTTTCTGTTTTTCCAGTGGTGTTTTTAGCAACTTGAGGACCTTTTTCCAGTGGCTTCATAGGCACCAAATGTGGGTGTTTTTTTAGGGACCAATGGCTTTTGGAAGTAACTTTTTAGGCACCGAACATGCTTTTTAGGGACTTGTCACTATTTTTCCAGCAGTTTTTTAGCCCCCAAACATCTGTTTTTTTTTTTTTTTTTTTTTTTAGGGATGTGTTGTTTTCCAGTGGCTATTCAGCCCCCAAAAGTGGGTCTTTTTTAGAGGCCCATGGCTTTTTCTCGCAATGGCTTTTTAGGCATCAAATGTGGTTGTTCTTTTAGGGACCTGCCACAGTTTTTCCTGTGGCTTTTTGGTCCTCAAATGTGGGTGTTTCTGAGCGACCGGTCACTGGTTTTCCAGCGGAGGCAGTGGCACGAAAGCAGTTATTTTGTTCCAAGACAAAACTGCATTTCCTGCTGGGATTGTGATACCAAAACCAGGTATTTAAGCTAAAATCTGATCTTTACCTAACCATAACCAAATGTTTATTGTGCCTAGAGCTACCCACACGTTAACCACAGTATTGTTAACGTATAACGTTTTTACGTATCCACTACATAATAACTTGCATCTTAGACCACTGGCCTACAAGGACACTGCCATGGACATACATTTCACACGCAGTGTATACTGACTCTAAATATTATGTTATTATTACTTTTTTTTCAGCAGATATTGAAGCCTAAAGAAAGCAGAAGCTCCTGAAAAGCCAAAAAGTTTGTTCAGCATGTATTTACTGTGACTTTGTTCCTGAAAGAAAAGAATAATAAAAACATTGTTTGGGCTGAACTCTCCCTGTTGACCACCTTTGTGCCCAGAAACCTGCAAAGCATTACAGTTTGTTTTTCCAATATAAGCAGAGCAAATGTAAATCTTTCCCCAACACGAACCCTTTGTATACAGCTCTGGGTTTGAATTACAGAGAGAACAAAAAGTCTTCTGGGTTTCCTCGCAGTGAATACAAACCCTGCTGCATTGATGCATGAATGCACCACAATGGTTAAATGTTTTCACCTTCATTAATAAGTAGATGGGTTGTATTGAGAATGTATTGAGGAGTAGTTGTTCCTGCTTCAAACTTTTGCACTTCAATGCCTTCAACAAGTGCAGTTTTCTATCGTTGGCCTTAACGACAAGTTCCCTTTCAGGTTTTCCTACTTGGTCCAAGGCTTCAAACTCTTAACCTCACCACATATACTATTTCTCTGCTTCTGTAAAGCAATCTGAATTGCCTTGTGTACGAATGGTGCTATACAAATAAACTCGCCTTGCCTTGTAGGCCCCATGTTGTTTGTGTAGGATAAAACAGTTGCAAGAGCTCTTCAAAGCAAGTCAAGCTTACAATTTACATTTTGACTATACTGCTGTTAAGGTTGGGCATTCCTCATAAGTCCAACAACAATCTGTTTGACAACAAAAAGATAAAGAGGTCCTGCTTCCTGAAGCCACGGATACTTTTAAGGTTTTACCTCCAACAAAGATAGTGTATGTTTACAGTATGCTCCATGTCTTTAACTATTGAACTGCTCACTAAACTAATCTCTAACAGCCTGAAGTTGTGTTCACAAGCTCTACACCAACACTTCAGTATGCAGCAGTGTCACTTTGCCCCTGACTGCTTGGCTGATGTGACAGTAGACAGAGAAATCAGCAGAATTGGACCGAGCTAATTAAATACGAAGGTAACATGAAAAACATGACAGCTTGCTATGCCCAGTTATGCATATGGCTGGAAATATTCAGTCATATTCTGCTTCTCTGTCCCTCCCTCCTGCTCCATTCACACTTCCTCAAACCAATTCATCGGCATTCTCTTCATGTCCACCAGATGCCCTCTGACGTGCAGTGTTTCTGTGGGTTATTATTAACTTATTTAGAATGCTGCTTTGTCACTTTTTGACCCACCTGCCCAAACCCAGGGTCCTGCATCAGGTTGGGTACCCAATAGGTGATCTGAAAAAAGGAGATATACAGGTGATATTTTTTAAAGTTTTATTCCCAGTTTTGGTTCTGGGTTAAACAAAAAAACACGTGCATCAGATCGCAGGTGTTGGATATTAAATATATCAAAATAAAATTAAAATTATAATAATTTAATGTTTTAATGTTTTAATCTTGTGACTGCTGACTTTGTGTGTCGGTTCAAACAGGTGCATTACTGACAGGCATGTTAACTGTGGAGATGTGCTGCTCAATAAGCAAAAATAATTATTTAAATTATATTAGAATTTCTGTTTTTTATTTTTATTTGATCTTATTTTGTATTATTTTTATTTTTATTTTATTTTTAATTTAAATTTTATTTTAATTTAATATTTTTATTTTTCTTATTTTATCTTATTTTATTTTATTTTTTTTGTCATATGTTGTCTGTCTGTAACTTTGCCACCTGTCTTGGTGGGGACAGTCTTGAAAATGAGGTTTTTCTGGTTAAGTAAAGTAAGAAAAAAAGAAAGAAAGAAAGAAAAGTGATACAATTTGAGAGTTGCATAGTGTGATCTTAATTTCACACCAACAGCCAGTCACTGCCTCCTGCCCTGCAGTGTTCCCTTCCTCTCCACTCCCACTAGCCTGACCTTCACCGCCCAGCTGCTCACCTGTTCCCACTTTCTTCATCAGCTCTGCAGATATTAAATCAGCCCTGCCTGGTTGCTTCTTGCCTTTGGATTTCCTGCCTGCCCCTTTGTATTTCTTGCCTGTGAAAGCTGCCTCATGATTCTGTAAACTTTTGTACCTTCACAAGGTCCATAAATCTCTGAACTGTACCAGTTTTCCAAGCTTTCGACATTTGTCATTTTTATGCTCCACATAAAAACGAAATTGTGTTTCACACATGCCACCAATTGATAAATATGCCTCAGTGCAATATAAAAATATAAATAAAAGCAATACATGAAATAAATAAGAGCAATAAAACTGTGAGGCTAAAAAGAATAATTGATATGAATTAATATAAATAAAGTGCCAGTAGAAACAGTTCCATGTTCACCTGTTCTGATTTAGCAGTCTAATTGCTGTGGGCAAACTGTTTAACAGCTCAGTGGTCCTTGTTTTGAGGAGATGAGGTATTCATACACTAAAATAACCGGATAACGAGATAAGCAATAAACAACCAAATTAGCACCTGTTTAATAAATGCTCACTTTATTTTTAACAGCTGAGATTAATTGTCAATCTTGTCTGAAACACTGTCTAACTATCCAGCATTCAGAGTTTTTCAGTGCACTCGTCTCTCTGTGTCTGAGGTTGATTCCTGGCTTACTGAGCGGCTCTACTGGAAGTACATGACTAATGTGCAGCTTAATCAAGGTAATCGTTTGAAAGGTCATCTAATGAGTAGGAGTGAAGATCATATGTTAGCCTTTATCCCTCACAGTGGGACGTCATGGTGAGCAGGGAGCACCTACCGCCTCCTGTCAAAACATTAGCTCATGTTAATTACCTCAGGAGATCTCCTTGTTTCACCAGTTCAAGAAGAAGTGGAGATCATGTACAGATGACTTTTTAAATGTCCTGTAGGATGCATACTGTGTATGAAGCTGAATTCAGAAGCTCCTGAATGGACATATGTAACCCTTTGAAACCTGGAGCGACATCACTTTTCTTGTGCTGCTTCCAGACGCCTTTCACAAGTATTTAAACTTTTGAACCCTCAGCAAAAAACATGGGGAACAAAGGCAACTTGGTAAGAAATGTTCCACAAATTGCAAAAAAAAAAAAAGATTTTGAAAATGATTAAAAAAAAAACATTATTATTTTTACGTATCTTAAATTATGGTACAGAATTATTATTATTTTAAAGCACTTTTTCCAGGTCATTTTGTTACTCATTGCCTTCTTCCATGCTGCATGATGTTGTTCACACTTAATCAGAAAATATTTTTTAAGTGTTAAAGGAGCAGTGTGTAGGATTTGGTGGCATCTAGCAGACTGTGACAAACTGAAACTTGAAAGTATAAACTCATTGTAAGGTAATGAAAATGCAACAACTTTTATTTCAGGTTGTTATAAACTAATGAAAACATAGTTATGAATATTAAATTCTATTTTTGCAAAAATATCTCCCTAAGTCCTACACACTGGACCTTAAATAGAGCCTCACTCAAATATGGTCACATCCGACTCCAAAGAAACAAGATGGCGACAGCTGAAATGTCAAACTTGTAGCTTCAGAGCAGGACTCCACAAATCAGTGAGTGATGTCAGAGTAGCTACATCAATCATTGATCAATGATGGAAGTGAAGAAGGAAGTGGTATAAAGAACAAAAGTCTGGCTAAGGACGTAGGTTGGGGTGGAGAATGGGTCAAACAAACACAGGACTTTCCCCCAGGAGACCAGTGATCAGAAACGAGTGAAACCAAGTGAAGTCTGAGTTATTTTAAGGTTTGTAGTAACCATGTTTATTTTCCTAAACCTAATCTCCATAACTTTAGTTGCCTAAACCTAACCTACGTAACTTACATACATAACATAACATACTTTTAGTGTGTAATGTGACAATGTCCAACCATGATCCTTTTCCTAAACCTTACCTACATAATTTAGTTGCCTAAAACTAACCCACATAACTTAACATTAAGTACATAACCTTTGAGCTGATACTGTCATACAAAATGTTGTACGAAAATACATTAATCGAGCTGTAGATGTGGTGGGGTGTGTTGTCAGATTAAACAGGTGTTCTGTAATGTTACTAAATACTCCTAAATCAGTAATATAGGCCTGTGCCTTTTGCCTCAAAGCATATGCCCCCTCTGCTCTTTGCTTGCCTTGAGATGTATTACATGGTTCCTGCCTTAACACCAGTTTGGTTTCAGTGGGTGCCCACAAAAAGCCTGATACATTTTTTAAAAATTGTTACTACTGTGCTTTCTCTCACAGTAACATATGTATGGTGAGCTAAAAACTCCAGCAGTCCCTTCATTGGCACTAGCAGCAGTAACAGGAGTACTATGAAACTCTTCCTGATTTCTGACTCCTGAGTGAACCGTCGTTGCAGCAGATTGCGTTTTTATGTTCCCATGAATCATGATCTCAGTTGGCTGCAGTCACTTTCATCAGCCTCAGCACACTCCTTACAACCACACGACGCTGCCAGTATTTAAAGCCAAGGCTTCTCTAAATGAGATATCCTCCACTGAAACAAGACACAAACACCCTGTGTCTGTATCTATAGGACGATCACTGGACTGGAAAAAGTCAAAGATCACCTTCAGGCCAGAGCATGAGGAGATTAAATTAGCCACCAGCATAATTAGTTGGCTGGGTCAGGCTGTGTTTATGTTTCCCGTAAGTCATTTGGAATTGCATTTCCATTAATTAATTTTCACTTACTATTTTCCTGAGATATATATATATAATGTACTCCTGCCAGCTCAGCCAGAGGACACACATCTGTTCCTCAGATGACTCATTTCCACTTTATGTAGTTTTAATACTCCTAATATTTTGCCAAATTAACTTATTTCCAAACTTCTCTTTCCCCCAGCGTTCCTGTCTGTTCTCTTATCTTCCTTTTTCCTTCCTCCTCTTCTCTTTTCAACTTTTTTTTTTTTTTACTCACCTTGTATTCACATCCATGCATTCACTTTTTCACACCCCTCAGTGTGTGATATCAACACCAACGGCAGCCTTTGGTGTCTTTATGAGATATAAAAGAAATTAAAAGCTTTTATTTACTTTAATTTCACAGATAACAAACAATAAATTGTGAAGACAATAAAGCCTCCACAAAAATAGCATTTTAAGTCTTGTGTATGATTTATCCTGGCTTCATATGAGCAGAGGAAACCTCCGCTTGTCCTGGGCTAATTTATACAATGTAAAATGCCATAGGCTTGTGCTAAAAACATTAGCATGTTGTATTTGTGGGGAAAATGTGTCCAGATAAAGACAAGTGTTTGTCTGTGAATGCTGCCAGTTATAGTGAAGCTGATTTGTGTACTTGTGTTTGAAATTGTCTCTATTAAGCCATGTTTAATGTGTGTTTTTGGTGTGTTTTGAATCAACTAAACTAAACAGCACTTCGCCAAAACCCCATTGCCAAGTAGTGTTTTGGAGGTGTAACTCCAGAGTGACACAGACACACCACCGCACAAGTACGAATGCTCACAACAGCATAGGCCACATGCGTAGGCAACGGCGTAGGCTCTGCATAGAGCTAACGCACAAGTATAAATCCTGCTTTAACATTAGGATATAAATGAACTACACTATGGTCACAACGCTCTCTCCATCTAAACAAGGCTGTAAAGCTGCTATCGATGTGATGATGATCTGTAGTCTCATTTAGCCACTTGTTAGCATCTGTCTTTTTTAAGACACATAAAAGCTTCGACATTGTTTTTTTATTGTAGAGTAAAATGTTAAAGTCTCTTAAGCTTGTGGTAACCACAGACTGTTTTTCAGGCATCTGACCAAAAACCCATTAACTTAAAAACAAAGAAACTGGGAGTCCAAAAATGCTAACTCATTTCTGTTTTTTAGGACTCATTCCTGAGGCACTTTTCTTGCCTAAACCTAACCCAACCGTTTCACAACATCAACCTCATGTTACAATGTGTTTCAGCTATATGTCACATTAAGACACTACAGGGTGCCATGTGCATCGCTATGAGACGCAGCGGAGCGTGACATTTCATTAATATTTGACAAGCTGGGAATGAAAACAGGTTGATTTTTCCCTGCGTCCTTCACCCTTTTTTAATCTCCTCTTACCTCTTCCTTTTCACTTGTCTCCTTCCTGTCCTCCATTCTCTTGTCTCCTCGTTTTCTCTCTTTTTTTGACAGCATTATCCCCTCATCTTGTCTCCTCTCCTCCTTTTCACTCTGCCCCCTCCTCTCCAACACTATTTTTCCTCTCCTCCTCGCTGCAGATTCAGAGGACTCCTGTGGATATTGAAAGGTCAGTGAATGTGGGACCATTAAATGCAGACACACGCATCAGTCCCAAAACACCATAACATTATGGCAAGGACACACACACACCTACACACACACACACACATTTTCAAGTAGGCGACAAACACAGACACACAAACTCATCGTCAGCCCAGCAGTTCAGTATGTGACACTAACTCTAAACCAGCATGTGAAGGCTGACATGTTTTTGAAAGAAGAAAGCCACAATAGGTGTCCTGAAACACACGCCTCTACACGACAGGCTCACGCCTTCACATATAATGTGATCCATAGACTGTGACATTCACACTTTATACAGTTTATGGGGCAACACAGAGAAAGCTGAGAGTAATTGGTGCGTGTTTTGAGGAGAATGCACATCATTTGGTTGAGAAGCCGTATCACCTTTATTCACATATGAATAACAACAAGTATCCTACTGTGAGATTCAAGATGGTTTCTATACTAAAAATATACAGAAGCCCCAATTTATGAAAAATGTATGAAAATGTTAAAATTACTTTTATCATAATGGCTAAAGCCCCGATCGCAAAGAAAGCATTTTAACAGCTAGAGGCAGCTTTTTAAAATTGTTTAGAGAATGAAGCTTTGGCTCACTGTTTTTGTGTTGCTATGTATCCCATATTCTGCACTTTAGGTGCCTGGCCTTTTTGCCGGATTGCTCTAAATTCCCCAAGTTGAAAAAACTTCAACTCAGAGCGGGAAAGTGCCCCACGTCACCTCTTTTGTCATCATCTTTTTTCCCAATCGGATGATTTGAGAGGCAAGCCTTCTGCCGTGGTCACGACACAAGTTTACAGTTGGTACACAATGGAGGAAAAACTGGTACCTATACAGATCTCCATTTCCCTGTGCCCGACAAACTATTTGCTGACAGCCTCTCACCCTCAACCAGAGCTACAGCACGTACCCTCAGCCGCATCATTTTAGGAACTAGATACTAATTACTGTGAAATAAAATCAATAAATAAATTGGTGATAAAAGGTGATGAGGGGGTTGCCTGGCAACAATACAAAGGTGCAGCAAGCTTTCTTTTTTTACAATTGACATTTAATTTAAGAAAAACAAAAAAAAGGCAGTGCGGTGAGCCTCGCGTTTTGCAACCTGTAAAAAAGTTTTCTGTGTGATCGGCCTAATATTGCAACTTCATTAGTATGTACGTTTCAAACTCACAAAAAAACTCATACATACTTATTTTAACAGAAGCTGACATTTAATTCTTTTAGTTTCTACTGTACCTGTCTTTAATTTGGTGTTACGTTACTTTTAATAACACTTCCTGCAAAAAGCTATAAATTGAAATAGTTCTAGCTAAGTATGTACACAATGTGAGGTGTCTGTTTAAGGGCAGGGCTGACTGGGTTATAGGCTTTCTGCGAGGCATTGTTACAGTCTGTAAGTCAGATCCACCCCCGCTCCTCCACAGCTCCAACCTCTAGTCCAAATAATGTCACCTCTGGCTCCAAAAAAATCAAGATGGCGAAGGCTAAAATGCCAAACTTGAGGTTTCAAAACAGGAGTCCATTGTTTTAAAGCGTCCATGGGTGCTGCTTTAATGTAAGACCATGTGACTGTGATGTCTTTTCCAGCACACTGTTTTTTCTCCATATTTTTTGCAGCTGTCTTGCCTTCATCAAGGTCATCATGTAGGTTTCCATTTTTTTTTAGGGATCCAAAAAGCAACCTCAGACATCACTCTGAATCAGAGTTGTGTTTCAATTTTAATGGATTCACTTTAAAAGACTTTCATGAAAGAGAAAGATTGTGCCCTTTGAGCTGCTTTAATGTGAAATATCTAAGCAGGAAGTGTAACTCAAAGAGGAACACCATCTAAAACAAGAATTCTAACATGTGATTTTAATGGCCGTGGAGACTTCAATCAATATTTGCAAACATGAGGTGCTTTCTCTCAAAGCCAGAAACCAGAGAAGTAAGATTCAAACCTATGGTGTCATAGGGTGTAAAATCTGGAGCTGCTCTGTAGACAATGAACAGGAGCCTGATTTTATGGACCTACAGAATGTTTGTTCCCAAATTAGCTTTAATTGTTTTTTAGTGTTCTCAGTTCTGAAACAGAAAATATACCCATACACTTATCATTCCCCCGGGTGATTTCAGTGTCATCTGGAACATCTTTCCTAAGTCATTGTCTGTGAAGCAGCTCCAGACTTAATACCTGATGACATCACACATTTGAGTTTTAGCTCACTAGTGTGATCCGCCCAATTCGAGGATAAGGATCTGTTAACCCACCCTTAACCCGGGTCCCCCGAGACCTGTTATCATCTACAGGTCAACACACAGATGAATGTAAAGGAAGTTAGACAGAAAGGTGATTGCACTTAAATAAGTGCAATCGTACATCATTTTTTTCTTAAAAGTTACTATAAAATAGCAGTTTATTATTATGAAATTCAAAAACAAATACAGAACCAGATACTCAGATTTAAAACAGCATTATTATGGTCCCAAAGATGTTATGCTGGGGTTTTGTGTACCTGGAATAGGAACTCAAACTCTCTATCTGCCAGTTGAACAGCATCCAAGACAGCAACGAAAACAGTTTTCTTTTTTTTAAATTGTGTCCTCCAAGGGGTATTTAAAGTCCAATTTCCTGGATGTGACAATTAACTCAACTGTGTTGCAGTGTTGGCATTTTCCTTACATGAAAATTGAAAGCAAGGCAGAACAGGTAGTGATGTGTGAGGTGGCACTGAGTTGCAGGATTTGCTTTTATCAGGGACCACAAAATGTTATCAGCCTCATGAAATACCCTTGGAAAGAGGAGTGGGACATTGTGGCTGAATTTAGATCCAGATTTAAGGTCATATAACTCCCACATTTGCGAAAAACATTAATTAAATATTAGTTGCTATTTGATAACTGATTACAGGACTGTATGTAATGTTCTCTTTTTGATCCAAGTAACTCTTGCTCTGAGTCAGCCTACCTGGCTAAATAAAGGTTCAATGTGCGCAGTGTGTGAGGTGTGAACGTCTGTTGTCCTATCTTCCCATTAAACATCCCTCTGCACAGAGTCTGTTCTCCCTACTGCACTCTGACGTAAAACTCTGATCCTCCTGAGAGTCAAACATCTGTGCTCCAGTCTGCCATGAAGTCCCATCACATCCCGGACCTCAGACTCATTTTGCATTGCTGCGTTGAGTTAAAATCACTTTTTTTTTCAAGTTAGCAGGCACATGCCTCAGTAGATAATATAAGTAAGTGAAAAGAATATTACTTATGTTCGAGTTAACAACTCTTACACTGTTAAGTTTCCCTGCATCAGTGTCTTTTACAGCAGCAGCAGGGACCTGTTTTCAGTGTAAAAGTTCTTATAAATCCACTGTATACTATCTGAAATTTTCCAACCACCTTTAGATGAAACCACTTCCACATGACAAAAGCTGGGTGCCAGACATTAAGGCCCAGTGATTGGCTGCCAGCCTACTGCTGCAACTAGTACTCACTGTGGCACGCTGGGTGCCCTTTGAAATGGCACAGCTTGAGTTCATCAGTGGCTTTCAACACCATCCTTGCCACAATCAATAAGGAACTCTACCCCCTCTCCTCAGAGGCAGGATGCTGGATTTGATGCCCCTCTGCCTGTGCTGTCTTCTCTGTGTTTATCTGTTTTTACTAAGAGAGAGTTTGAGTTACTTCAGCTGTTCAAGGAAAAGAGGGAAAAGATTTTCAACCAGCTCTGTCATTGCAATGCGCGCAGAGAAACAGTTTGGTTTCCCCTCATGCTGTGAGCACCCAGAGCTCCATGCTCATCTGCCGGCTGAGGTATGCTGGACTTTTGCCCGCAAATGAACAAGGAGCTTCTGGTGTCTGGCTTCCATCCACATACTGCAAGTGCCTGGAGCTCTCTGCTCATTGCCTGCACACAGTTCCACGCTGTGATGACAAAAAGCTGGTTGAAAATCGGCAACGTTTTTCTTTAACTAGCCATAACGCTATTGTCCAACAAACCGACCACAGGGTGCGGGCATGCTAGCTAGCAGCAGTCTTTTTCCCACCAGATCAGCAAACTTTATGGTTTTGTAGTCTCCGAGCCACAGGGATCGAGGTGAAGGGAACACAGGGTATATCCATAGGTGTGCTAACTAGCTAGCATTAGTTTCTGTCACAGTTCTACATTTCTGGTCACCTGCCCTTTTCTGCCTGCCCAGTCACCACGCTCCCACTCAACAGTTTTTCATTCACCCTGGTTTTCCCACACCTCAGCATCAGTCACGCCTGCCTCATTGAGGCAACTCAGTTCCCCTATTCCTCATTACTTACAGCCAGTATATATACCCCAGACTGTTCTTCACCACTCATGCAAGACTCTCTAGCCCTTTTTTTTTTTTTCGGAATATGACCCATTGCCGACCCTGCCTGCCTCTGACCTGACTACCAGAGATCAGATGAAGCAAACGCACCAGCCTTCTGTCCCCAATCTTGAAATCTGCTTCTGCTTCCTTGGTTCCTGTTTGCCTGTGGCTGTTTGCCGTTATCATTTAATGACAACGTTACAGTGTGAGCGTTCCCGTCTGCTATTTTGCTATTTGCTATTTACCTGCCCTGTACCTGCTGAGTCGGGACATTAAACATCCTTACTAGCTGTTCCTGGTTTCCTTAATGCTGCAATTAGGTCCTTACACAACCTGTTACAGTCTGTTTCAATGGCACCGGCTAGGCCTTGATATCTGGCATCTTGCTTTTGTCATGTGGAAGTGGATGAGGTTTCATCTTAAGTAGGTTGGAAGAACAACCAATGCCACTTTTTTTGCATGTGGGTGTATTAAGAACTGGATTCAGCATTCAAAGATGGTGCCCCATTCATTCCTAACAGAGACAGAGTTAATCACTGGGCACGTACACAGAAAAAGTCTTCTTGGACTTCCTCATGCTTCTGCTCTTTGGGCCTACAGAGCACGGTCAGTGAAGTCCTTCTCCAGCTAAATTCTCCAAATGTTATTGGACCAAATAAATTGATTTTTCATAATAAATGAGTCATTTTGTGGGGTGTGTGATGCTCAAAAAATGTATTTCCAATGATTTTGTATGGAGAAAAAAGCTTATTCAGGCGTGTGTGCATCATGTGATGATCCTGGAAGATGCAACACTGAGTGTGCCACTGTGCCAAAAACACCTCACAGCCCAGTGCTGTTCCTGTTGGCTCGGTCCAGCACAGAACAGCTGACAGACACAGTTAGTGACTCTGGTGAACATAATGGAGCATTTAGAGCCAGATTTTTCTCATAGAGTGATAATACAGCAATGCTGTGTTTACAGCTTGATCTGCTGCCCCACATGGCCAAAAATAAATAAATAAAATTCATAGATGATGCTGGAAAATGCAAAGTTTAAATCTTTTGAAAAACAGTATGACAGAAACTTTGTGCCAGTTTGTGTGCGCCACAGTTTCATACACTGTTTTTTTCTGGCTGGAGAAAATATTTTTCACAGTCACAGTAGCCCAGCAGCCTTGAGGCATTGTACCTCAGTGGACGCTGTGGCTTCAAACAAACTGCAGCCACACAGCGTGTTCTTCTACTTCACTTTTGGAGCGGCACACCGTTGCAAGGTCCTGTTGGAGAAGCCGTCTTTGAAGGAAGGCTTGTCACAAAGCCACAACAGCCCGCAGGCCTCCATGCCTCAGTGGATGCCACATTTTGCTGTAGTCTGTTGCTCCGTGTGTGTGACGGACACCGTGCCGTTGTCAGTAGCGAATAGTGATGATAGGAGGACCCGAGTTTTTGGCATCTGCTGACAGGGATCCACTCTCAAGGCAAACACCCAGTCTTGTTTAATTCAAAGCCCTTCCACAGAAAGTTGGCTCAAAGTCGCAGGGCTCTAACAAGCTTTAAAACTTCTCCTGAAAGCTTTCATGTCAGCGCTAATCATCTCAGCCACGTATAGTTGCCACCCACTAATGAGACTTTAGCCTCCACGACGCCTTCCTGGCCTTCCTCTTTGCTCATCAGGTGACACGTTAGACTGTTAGAAGCAGAAGATGAGGCATGGACAAAGTGCTTTTAAAAGCCTCATTTGCTGTTGTCATGACTGATGCGATCGTCCACCCCCACCTCACACACACACAAACTCTCCGAGGAGAACTGCATATTTTCTTCCCATGTGTATGTTATTGTGTTTCTGTGTCAGAGACAAAATAAAAGGCAAAAATAGACAGAGAATGGGAGGAAGAGACTTTTTTGTGTGCGTGTGCGTGTGTGTGTGTGTGTGTGTGTGTGTGTGTGTGTGCTGTTATATTTCTATGTGACAACTGATTCGAGCCTGTAGCTCTATGCCTGTGAGGCTGAATTTACAGTGTGATGGTGTACTTACTTAATCAAATACCGTAAACATAACAGAAAAAAACATCTTTTGGTGTGTATATTTATATATTTATATATTTACGTATGGATCAATCTCGTAGATTTTTGTTGTAGGATCTGAGATCACTTGCAGGTAGATAAGGGCATTAAGGTTCACAGATGTATACTGGTGCTAGACCATGTACAGTAGTACTTTAAAAGTAATGAGAAGAACTTAAGAATTAATCCTAAGGTTAACAGGAAGCCAGTACAGAGTCTCTAAAATGGGGATCTCTTGTGATCTCCTTTATTTGATCTAGCTAACAGTCTGACTACAACATTTTGTACAACCTGAAGGTGTGGGCATGCTTTATTGTTTGGGCAGGTAAAGAGTGAATTACAATAGTCAATTCTAGAGAAAAAAAAGCCTGAATAACTTTCTCCAAGTCTGTGAATGATTGAAATGAAACCATTTGAAGTTGATAAAAACAAGACTGAACTACGTTATTGACATGATTGTTAAAAGTTAAATTGGAATCAAAGATAACTCTTTGATTTCTAGCATTAGACTTAACCGAACGCACTAAATTATGAAATGTATCATTAAATGATGAAGTGACTAATGGCCCAAACGATACTATTACTGATTTTTCTTTAGTGAGTTGGAGATTGTTATTTGACACCCAGCACTTGATGTCCCTTAGACATTTTTTTTAAAGAAGTTCGTCTGTTGGAGGATCCTGGTTTTACAGAAACACTGAGTTGAGTGTCACTGGTATAACAACTGAAAGAGATTTTCTGACTGAGAATTAATCTGCCTAGAGGAAGTATGTAATTGCAGAACAGAGGAGAACCTAGGACAGAGCCTTGAGGTATTCTTTTCTTTTTTGGGTATAATAGTCAGTAGCAATCTATATCAACATTAAAAGCTTATTCTACAAAAACTACAAAAACTCAAAACTAAAAACTAAAAAGAATTCAATTATTGAATAATTTTGAATAATTTAACATTGTCTAATGTCAAGTCTCTATTTGATCATGTGACAGGACGCTATGATCCAGTGGTTAGTTTAGGCACAAAATCTATCTGACTGACAAGCTGAGTACATCTGCAAGCCCAGAAAGCAGTCATGCCTTTTAAACATAAAAGTAGCACTAAGAAAGGACAAGAGAGAGGCACACACGAGGGAAAAGTAGCAAAGCTCCCAAAAAAATCCTTTGGATTTTTCATAAACAGTCGCCATAAGTGTGTGTGCCCCTTACAACTAGTAACTAATGTGCATCAGGGCCCGTCACAATAGCATGCAGTGGGGCCTTCATGCTGCTGTGTACTGTTTACTTACTCTCTGACGTGACACAACAGTAGAAACAAAAACAGAAGGGCGTACTCGTCGACTGCAAAGCCATGTACACTGCACTGGTCTACTGGCAATTTCCCAGGGTTTAAAAAAACCTAAATATCCATGCTAATTTTGTTGGGAAACAGGTATTAGTTTTGCCTAGGTGTGCCTAATAAACTGGCAACTGAGTGTGTTTGTGTCTGCATTTTAATTCTGTCTTCTACAAATTACACTCACATACAACACATTTCCATTGGCAGATACTATCTGTGGAGGCGTAATGCTGCAAGATTTTATATTTCTCATAAAAGTAATACTGAAAAAGTCAACACAGATGAAAGTCAAAATAATGTATTTTATTTGCCCGACCATCCCCCCACTTTATTCCTATGACTTGTGCTATAAAGCCATTACACATTTGCACTGGAACATGCTGTTCCTGGTGAGCACAATCTGGGGAGCATTGTATATTCTCTCAAAATGTATTAGCTAATGCAAATTAGGTTTGCATGGACATCATTTCTAGGTGACAGAGCTGTACATATTCATGGCTTGCTTGCATGCATGGACGTGTGTCTGTAATGGGTTAGTGTTGGTGTGTATGTATTGTCTGTTGGTATTAATGACGGTATGGGGACCACAGTCGGTTCCTTCATTGTGGGGACTCACCAGCTATCTGGTAACAAATAACAGTTCCCCTAAGGTTAACCATTTATTTTAGGGCTAAGACTTGTTTTATTTTAAAATTAAGCTGAGATTAAAGTTAGTTATGATTAGTGTACTATTACTGGTCAGAGTTCAGAGTACGCCTCTGGAAAAAGAACATAAAATTAATACAACATCCTCATAAGTGACAAAAATGATTGATTGTTGTTATATACCAGTGACTCAGCAATTGCTGGCTTTTGTCTTGAGGTTTCCGGCTTTTAAAGCTCATTCACTGCATTTCATTAATGCAGGATAGACCTTTCTGGGAGTGACAGGAGATGTTTCATTCAAGAGACCAACACAAATGACAAGCACTTTGAATATATTCAGGGAGGCACCATGGTGACATTTTAGCTCCCTAACGAATATTTAAATGTTCCCTGCTCTTATTGGCTGGCATATATGTGTCGAAGTATTTTTTCATGTCATTTGCAGGCCTGGTCAGTATGTTGTCTTTGCAGCTCCCATATTAAAGTAACTAAAAATCCAAAAGCTTTACTTCACTGCTGCAACAAAGGTAACCCCATATAATATCTTCTCTGATACCACTGACTTAATGCTATCTCAAAAGGTTCACACACAGGGTCTTAATGCAAAACTAAATTAATTACTGACCGACCCAAAGTGGATATTGGGCTCCACCTCAGAGGTTTTATTTCTTTATTATCGTCCAGTGTTTTCATCGCGCTGACTAAGATGTTGTGCTGAGAGAGCAGATGTGGTTTCTTTTTCCAATGCCAGATGAAACATGATGCCAGAAAGAAGCAATTCAATCTGCTGAATCTCAAATCAGCTTTTTTGGCAGGAATTTGTTTGATTATTTGTATGTGTAATTCATTCATTCACACACCAGTCACTTGCCAATCTATTTCATGCATGCACCATTAAGACATGTTACCACCCGCTGCTTATTTGGAGGTTGCTGGAAATGACTCAAACTTGTGGGAAAAATGTTTTGAATTTGTAAAGGGAAGTTGGTGGATTTCCCAGTAAGTTCATTTCAGCCTGAGCTGTTTAGGAGCCAGGGTCTTGTAGACACTGACACTGTTACTTGTGTACTGGCTTTAGCATTCAGTCGAAATGGTTTATTTCTTATTTCCACTGAGATTAAATACATCTTTGTGCAGTTTTGTTCAGTAATAAGTTTACAGATCTGATACATTAGAAGTCTGGTTGATGTATGATATTGACAAAATGTTAAATATTGTATGCATAAAAATTAATTTTTCTTAAAAAGTTGCACTAATATCGTCTGTTAGCAAATAAGATCCTGTTTGAAAAGTTTTGCAATAAAATAAATACTTTGTATATTTTTGTACATGAATAACTTATTTCATGTTTTGTTGAATACATGAAGAAAACACTGTTTTTGCTGCATGCCTCTGCTGAACGAAGAATCCAATTTTTATTTATTTTTTTGTGCATTAAGTAAAGGGGGTTCATGTTTAACAACAGCAAATTTATTCAACTATGCAGTGTAATCCAAGTCTCATTTATCCAATCGTATGCTCTGTACTTCCTAAACAGACAGCCCATTCTGACGGTTAACTTAACTGCAAGTGAAACTTATCTTTGCTCTCTTTAAAGCCAGACTCCATCGACGAAAACAATTTTTGGTAATTTTGGGGGAAATAAACAGACAGAGGGACTGACTGTTCATAGGCCTGGGAGAACAGGTGGGTCATAAGCTTGACTTTAAAGAATGATACAGTTGCAGAGAATCTTCGATCTTTGGGCAGCCTGTTCCAGAGAGTGGGGCCTTAATGAATGAATACACCCTCAACAGATTTATTTTGGGTAGTATCCACATGAATGGCAGGAGCCAAAAGGTTCCCAGCAGAACATTGTATTGTAACAATCAATGATTAATGTTATTCACTTCACCTGCCAGTGATTTTAATGTTTTGGCTGATCAGTGTATGTACGGTAGCTGTACAGGGCCACAATAAAGATTCGCTGAGGTCAAATTTACAGGAACAAAAAAAACTCACATATTTAACAACCTTTTCAAAATTACACTGAAATATTTCTTTCTGTTCTGTAGCAAGCTATACCATCTAAAAATAAGATTAACTTTTGACTGATAAACGGCTCTTCCACCATTACTCACTGCCAAGCAGCAATCTTGTCCCAACCTGACTGAACCAAGATTGCTACCAGCGACAGTTCGAGCTGAACGCACTCTCTCAACTTTCATATCCAAAATACTTCATATGAGGCACACATATGCAAACACAAAGGGAAAAACAGAAATCCTGACACTACTTTGATTCAGCACCAGACAGAGGCTGTGTCTGCTTCTGCTGCCCGTGTTGGACAGAATGCCATCTTGGATTGGCTACGAGCTTTGATGAAACAGGTCACAGCAGTAACAGCTGACTGCCTCACTCTCCTCTCTCCAAGACGTCTAATTAGAAATGAGATGTGCGACCGCTCACCAAGATGAATGACATGTTTCTGCTTAAGCCTGAAAGCCAATTTCGCCAATGGAGGTGCCTATAGCATGAAGAGGGAACATAAAGGAGGTTTGTTGTCAGCCATAGTGTGCGTGCAGCGCATTCTGATGGCGTGACTGCAAACACACTCAGTCTATAGTAGTCATACTAAATAATTCACAGCCTTTACCACAGTGTTGACATTTCCACTAATGGCGGCAGAGAGTGATCTCGCCCAGATGAAATGACTCCGGCTGCTGACTGACTAACTGTCATTACAAACACATACAAACGCACACACATTCTCACTGTAAATAGGCCAATCGCAGGTCCTGCACGTTCTCCCGACCCCAGCTCGCTATGAGGGAGAAATTAGGGGCTGTTAGTAAAATCACAGACTGTTGTACCAATAACAGGAATGAGCCATTTGTGACATGCTGTGTCATCCATTTCATGCCATTTCTCATCATTAGTGGAATATTTATACAGCAGACAATCGCTGAGTCACTGTGTGAACAGGAAAGTACTCGCAGTGTCTGTTAGATAGTGAAAACGGGGAAGACATGACTAAGACGCATTAAGTCTAGAACGGCCTTGCAGATGAGATCTGATTAGATAATGGGTTGCCGAGAAATGGTAAGTCTTAAGTCAGAGTTTTCAGTGTTCACAAAGGTTCAGAAAAATGGCTCCCTTTTAACCTGGCTAGATCTTCATGGCACATGTGCTGCAGGCCTGCAGGTCCAGTGTGCAGGATTTAGGAGGATCTAATGGCAGAAACAGAACATAATATAATATTCTTTAGTGTGTAATGGCCTGAAAATAAGAACTGTTGTGTTCTCCTTACCCTAGAATGAGCCCTAGTTTATGGAGATCTCTATGCTGCACTGCCATGTTTCTACAGGAGCCCAGAATGGACAAACCAAACACTGGCTCCACATAAACCCATCTGCATTTTTGTGTAACCACCCTAGTAAGGAGCCCAACTGCAATAAGCAGCAACAGAATTGCCCTGATTTGTAACGTCAAACTGCTTTATTTCATCCCGGCTGTTGCCATGATTTAGGACCACTGATGAGCCAAATTATGTATATGCATGAGCATTAATGAGGTGCGTTTATGGTTGAATGTGGGTGTGTAGAGGGCGTGATATGAGCCGGGTACATGTGCAGACAATTTCAAGTTCATTTCTAAAAAGAAATTGCATACTGGCAGGCGTACGCACAGTTTTATAAAACAGAATATTTTTAGGAGTACGTACATTTCCTCATTTGTACTTACGTGAACATTCAGTGTGGATTCTCCACAGAGTTTTATAAATGAGGCCCCAAGTCCATTTGTTTTGGAGGGAGAGACGTCTGCAGATAATTCAGCTCCTGGTGAAAACCTCCCGAACATCTGGATCTTTTGTTATCAGAGAAAAACGTGACCACACATTATCATGTGTTGGACAAGCCACCAGCAGCGACATGCCAAACTGCATCAGAAAAATACATTTATAACATGAAACTACATTAAGTGGTGTTTTTAGCTGTTAAAATCACCTGGGGTCTCACTTATCTCACAGTGCGTAGGATCCATACAAACAAAAGCCAACAATGGTGAGTGCCAAAAAATACTCACCAATTTCTACGCTCACCATCTTTCTCCCATCAAGTCTGATTTTATAGATCACAACTTTTGCGTGGGAAGTGGCGTACTTCTCTTTCAGGCCTCATTTTGTGCGTACGCAATATTTATAAATGAGAGCCCTTGTCTGTTGGTTTGGAAAGAAAGAGACCTCTGGGATAATTCGGCTCATGGTAGAGACCTCCTGAATATCGGAAAAGGGGTAAGCACACAATAGCATGTTGTGGCTCGTGGGTGAGCTGCCCATCTCCGAGATGCTGAACAAAGTCAGAGATGCACTGATTTATAACGTAAAACTGCTTCATTCAGAGGAGGAGACCTCTGCGGATAATTCAGCTCCCAGAAAAAGCCTCCAAAACAATTAACACTGAAGGAATTCTAGACAGAAGAAGTTGGTGCTGGTTGCAATCTGCGATACGCTGCTAGATGCCATGGAATCCCCCTAAATTTTATACACTTTACCTTCAACCTAGTCCAGTGCACGTCATGTTCAGACTTCTGAATTAAATTGTCTAAAAAGCACCTTTCACTCATCAACTCTGGAAGTTGTGTCACTCTAGTAAATGTATGGGCGTTACAGATTTGATACAGATTCTTAGCTGAGGGAATGCATTATACATAAATGCAAACTTGTTGAGCTGTTATTTTACATTAATAAGGCCCCCAAACGATGGCCACCTGATGAGTATGAGACAACTTGGGAATGACAATGTCAGGAATGTCACATACAGCTCCTTTAAGGGTCCTGAACTGGCTGAGAAAATCTGAATGTGGAAAAGAACAAAAAACACCTCTCAGTTATATTTGTTGTGCTCTTTATAATCCACAAATCTCCCGTTGCTTCAAAGATTACTTTCCTTTTTCTTTGTTTTTCCCTTATTATCATTTATTTTTTTGACTCGACTATATTTACTTTGTTTGTAGTCTTTTCCCATATCACTTGCCAATAATGGAAAACAAAAATGATAATACAAATGATGATTATTATTGTGAAAAATGTAACAATATTACTTAAAAAAAGAAAAAAGGCAAAGACAGAAGAGGGGTCGAACAAGCCAGCTTCCCAACATATAAACAAACAGTCCACAGAAATGCACTCATGAGTATACAAGGGCAAATATATGTAAACAGACAAACAACAAGTACACAAACAACAAACAACCCTGACCTGGCAGACATACTCTCGAACAGAAACATATAAAGTAACAGAGAGTGCATTTAAACTCAACAACTCCCTGGTGTGAATGTGAAGCAACATATTACTGGAGATGAATCACCGTCTCCAGACTAAATAAAGGTTAGAAAAACCTGACATTTGTTCCACACACTTGACACCGCGGTGGCTGGCATGTGGTGACACTGAGAAATGCCACGGTGGATGGCGGAAGTGTGTGCGCTCTTTGACACGAGATGGGAGCTCACACTGCTGTTGTGCATGACAGTGTTTCTTGTTTCTTTTTCTATAGTGGCTCATGTTGTGGCAGTGCCGGAACATGACGGCCCATAAGTTGACTGCTCTCAAGTCTCTATCAAAAGATATTTTGGGGGGTGAAACATAAACAGAGGGAGAGATGATGTCATTAGTCAGGTTTCCATCCGAATGTCTCGAAATTCTTGAGCGAATTTAGTGAAAATGCGCAAAAAGAAAATGTGACTTTATGCCCGTTTCCATTTGTTATTATTTTGCGATTATTGAGAGGAGAGTGCGCCATGAGATGACGTCATCAGAGAGCGTCTCTCTGCCACAAAACAAACAACACACTCGGCTGACAGTCAACAACTGATCATGGACAGATTCCTGATCGATCTGTCGGTGTTTGGAAGAACTCTGGTCACCATTTTGTCAGCATTCACCGCGTACCGAGCCATCCTGAAGAAGAGACGACAAGGAAGAATTTTAATGTTAAGAGTACTGTCGGAAATAGCTGGAAGGAGACCACCGCGTACCACCAACGTATACGTGTGACGTGATTTCCGGTCCAGACGTGTGACGTGGTATCCGGTCCAGTCATCGTTTATCCGCAAAACCTGTTTCCATAGCAAAAAGTCGTACTTTCCTTTTATCGATACGCAGACAAATCCACCCCCTCCAAGCGTAAAAACTTTTTGGCGAATTTTCGGCCTTTTTTCGAATTTCTAGCGTTTCCATTAATGTTTATTTTCGCTATTTTTGAAAATTCAAATAAGAATAGGTGGATGGAAACCCTATTATTGTCTTTGTGACGTGGAGTCTCTGAACCTGGAGTGGATTCAGGCTGGCAAAGAGAAACTGGGTTTGTGTTGAGGTTGTCCATGTCAACGGGGAGACAAGCCAGAGCTGTGGTGACAGGCTGACAGGGTGTGTGTGTGTGTGTGTGTGTGTGAGGGCTCACACGACTTATCTGACAGTATAATGTAACCGCACAACTGCAGTAACATTGATTTCTATCTAGGCCTGATCTGCCTTTTCTGCCCTTTTATTTTAATATGAAATGTGTGAAAATATATGTACATTTATTCTCTTTGTGTCTGTTTTCCATTCAGAGTATGAGCAGGATGAAATATTTTACCATGCAATTCATAAAAGCAAAGCCGGCGAAGAAAGTTTTGAATGTTTCAAGTTTATTTGCACATGAATGGGATGAAAATTAAATTTAAAAGAGAAGGATGAAGCAGAGAAATAATAGTGACAGATGGTGGGTGAAACAAAAGAAAATCTCCAGTGGGGTTATAAAAATATGTCACACCAAGAAGAAGGAAGTTATTTTATATGGATTTAGGTTTTAAATTTGTGGCATTAACAAGCAGAGTGACCAGCTGTCATTTGTTTGAGTAAAAATCCTGAAAACGTACAAAACACTGCTCAGATTTCTTTGTTTTATATAAAATAAGACTCAACACCGGACTACATGAAATGGAGACTCAGCTAAATTGGACAGAGAGAACAAATAGCATCAATCCTCAACACAATATAAAAATAATAACAGTTTTTGGTTCATATAGCAGAGAACAAATCCCAATCCTCTTAAGTGGCCTTGGTGCTAAATAATTGTTCAGCAGTCCCAAGGTCCGCAGCGGAGAGTACACACTAATGGCAGCTGACTGCATCCCCAGATCACTGATGGAGTGAGATTGGACTGACAACACTGATAACGTTGATCCCTCAATCTTCCTCACGCTCTCATTCATCATTCTGCGCCACCTTGATATAAAGGTTGCACATCTATCTGTCTCAATGGAGCTGCGGCTGTCGTTCCGCATGACGGACTGAGGTCTTTGTCACGGGGCCGAGAAGTTAACCTTTTCATCCACCGAGCCAACGGCTGATGAGATCAGCAATTTGGAAGGTCTCGCTGGCTGAGCAGGTTATGTGCGTTATAGTGATGCCTCAAATTGAAAACACACACACTGCTTCCAGGCTTTTAGGCTTCAAGGAAAACTTCAGTTGTATATCATTTACTCACCTCGCGTTACACTGAATCCATGATGAAAACTTTGTTTTCCTCACACGCCTCCAGTGAACGAAGAATCCAAAAACTGAGAAAAATCTTGATGAATGGAAGCCATGGGGGGTTCACGTTGAATCCATGTTGGGCTTGTTACTCTAAACATGTCATGTATTACTCATTACTCTTTTCAAAAGTATTCATATTACTTTACTTTACTCCCTGCCAACAGTAATTTGTTACCCCTATATCGATCCCAAATTCAGATGTGTGCCTCTGTGTGAATGTCAATGTAATCGCCGCTAAGTGTCGCCAAGGCTAGATAGCTTCTTTTTTTACCTGACGGTCTCCTGTTGCCTGTGACCGGTATTTTCCCAAAGATCAGCCTGAAAGACAGAGAGTCACTCATTGAGCAACATTTCATCCACAAAATATCCAACAACAAGCTTCATTACCTCTTTGTAGCTGCATCTGTCCGGCCGACCTCCGTGGCCGAGGAGAGCTCACCTTTAGTGGGGTGTACTTCCTGGAGCTTCATATTGTTGCGTTGTCGGTCGTAGTAGTCGTGGTGTTTCAGACCAGAGCTTTGGGGACATGTTTTATTCAGTGGAAAGAGTTTCAGTATTGCTACCTGCAGTAACAGTGTTCTTGTCATCTTTTCTCCTGACAAAATCAAAGTAATGTGAATATTTCCAGCTGCCAAGGTAAAAGTTTCCAACTTCCAAACTAGCTTGCTTCTTTGTGACGTATCTGCGCAGCTCGATGATTACGAAAATGAATACGCTGATGTGACTGTTGTAAGTCAGTAGCAATGCGATAACAAAAGTAACATGGTAATGAGTTGTTTGGTTTTGGGGTAACTGTAATATTGTCACTGAAATTTTATTAATAATTAGTTACACTACCCGTTATTGGAAAGTACTGCTAACGCCATACTGCCCAACACTGGGTTTAATAACAGCAAAGCTATATAAAAACATCTATTTTTCTCACACAACCGACACAGCTCAGCAGTGTAACCCCTCTCCTCTGACCAACATATCAAACACATCACCAAAACAGCCTTCCTCCATCTCACAAACATCACCCGCCTCCGTCCATCCCTCTCCCTTTCAGCTGCACAGACTCTCATTCACTCATTCATCACTTCTACAGTGGACTACTGCAGCAGTCTCCTCTACACTTCATCATCCAAAACACTCAAGAAACTGCAGTATACCCAGAACTCAGCTGCTCGTCTACTCACACACTCCTGCACCTGTGAACATATCACCCATATCCTTCATAACCTCCACTGGCTCCCAAAACCCCAGCGTATCCACTTCAAACTCCTCATCATCCCCTGTAAAGCCCTCCATAACCCGGCTCCCCCCCACCTGCCTGAGCTCCTCCACCAACACACTCCCACAAACACTCTCAGGTCTGCTGATGCCTTCTCCCTTGTTGCTCCCTGAAGACATCAGACTCCCCCCTCATTCTCCACCTTCAACAAATCCCCCAGAACGCACCTCTTCAAAGCCGCCTACAACCTCTAAAAAACTGTGTTCTTCTTCTCCCTCTCTGTGTTGTTTCTCTTCTTATGGATTATTTTATCTTTGTATTTTTTTCCTTGTTTTTTTGTTGTTGTTGTTGTTCTTTTTAAAACACATTTGAATATCCAAAAAAGTCCTATGTAGATCTGATGTATTGTTATTATAATTATCAAAATCAAAGACTCATTTCTTCATTCGTATGATTTGATTTGATTTTGATTTCTGTGTCATAGATGCAAGCATGTGTTCAACCATCATGGGTTTACGAGACACCATCACAATAACGTTGCAGTGAACAGTCCAAAGTACATATTATTTTCAGCCTGTTCTCATTTCAAAGTCGTCAAATACCACAGCTTTGTCAGTGATTCCAGTGTCAAACACCTGATGCCAAAAGTTACCCTGTCAGCCGGATGGCACTTGTTGAGACAGTGTAAGAGGCGAATGGGCGGTGTCAGTTCAGAACACAGCTGGACAGTACCTGGTGCCGCAGAATGATACGCCACTAGACAGCATCAGGTTAAAATGCTGCTGATAACAATGTAATAAAAGGAACTAGGGAGTCCCAATAGGGCGTGTGGGTGGTGTTTTTATCTAAACCTAACCACATGCATTTGTTGGCTCCCTGAAATGCCAGCAGCAGACGCAGAGGGATACCTTGCGTGTAATTTGTAGATGTGTAAGGCCACTGACAAAGTGGTGACATGTGACGACCTCGGATGAGAGCATTGGTTATTTCACTCTTCATTTCCCAAACAATGTACTTTGCCTTCTGTCCAAGGCCCAGCAAACAAATTCTACCACAAAAAAGGTTCCCCATCTAAAACATGACTAAAATTTTTCATGGTCATCCACCCAAAAGAAATCAACATAAATAGTGATAATTTTACCTACACCCCCCCATCAGAGAAGGCTGTCTGTGTTTCAAAGTACTGAACATATGAGTGGATAAATGAGACCTGGATTATACCGTACAAGTGTGAGAGTTTGCAGACGTTTTGATATAGTTTTGCTGGACCTGGACCTGGATTCTTTGTTCACATGTGAGAAAAACAAAGTTTTCCTCCTGAATTCGATGTCACATGGGGTGTGTCATTCATATAAGGACAGTCCTTTGCTTGAAGGGAAAAACATCTTCCATGGAATACTTCACCCCCCAAAGTCAGCAGGATTGCAAACCTACAGAAAGTGTGTATAAATGGCCCAAAAGAAGTGACAGAGGAAGCCCTGAGGCATTTGCTGGTTTCAGAGTAGGACAGCCCTGAACCCTCACAGACTTCTCAGCAACACTTGTCAAAGTGTGTGAGCGTGAACACCGGGAGAAGACCCTGATGTCTGATGGGTCTTTCCGGAAAATCCTCTAGCTTTCTGGAAGTGATGCGTGTGGTGTTTCCACTTTATTCAGACTAAACAGAGAGAAAAAAGTGTAGTTAATGACTCTCTGGCTTCCTTTTCAGGTGCAGGTAACACACACACATCAGCCAACTGTCCACACACACGACTGGCAGGAGAGTAGTGTCCTGAAACAGCTCCAGAAGGCTTTCAAATATACACAGAAAAAAGCAATACAAAGAAGAATGTTGTAGATAATGAGATTGATATCCTCTCTGATTACAGACTAAAGCTGATTCGTCTGATATCTTTACAACAGTAGTCTGATAACTGGCTCGCTGAGAGAGGGAAGTGTGCCTCTCTCTGGGCCGCTAACTAAAGAGAGATATTCATGTTTAATTCATGTGTAGCCTCGTTAATTTGGGACAAGTGACTCGATTTCTTACTACTGCACATGGTCAGCTCCCCTCAACTGGGAACTTGACAGTTGCTTGGAGACACAGACCTCCCCGGCAACACTCGAGCAGCTCTGTAGTTTGAACATGAAAGTGCACTCACAAGCTTTTGTATAAAGGACAGAGGCATCTTGACTCCTCGTCTCTCGCTGGACGCACAATAAGTCACTGGCGTTCACTGAGAGAGCGGCTGTCTGATAGTGAGCTGATTTATCAAAGCGGCGAAACCCACGATCTGAACTCCTGCTATTAATAACAGGAGGACATGAATATTTCAGCACAATTATAGGTCTAATGTTTGCGTACAGAACAGGAACCAGACAGTAACCTACAGATACCCTCTGATTTTTTTTTCCTGTAAACTAACAAAGTTGAGTTTAAATTCATGTTTACTTGCTCGCAGTTTTCTTCTTCTCTGCTTTTGCTGGTGCACTGTGACATTTATTGGTGTGTTAACTGTCAGTCAAAGGAATAGTATGAAACCGCTGGCGGTAATGTGTGTTGTGCATGTGTATCCTTGTGCTAATGCACAATACATAAACTAAACAGGGATCAATTGATGTAATCACAGGGGTAAAGGTAACACATTACTTCTGGAGTTATTTACTGTGGCTACTGTTACAAATTGTTTTTTTTTTTTTGTCTACTTTTTTGAATACTTTTTACTTTTACTTAAGTTATGACTCAGTTTCTCACATGCTTTTCCCCAGAACCCCTTTTTCTTTTTTTCCTTGTCTCTCATTTCTGTCTCTGTTTCCTCACAATACAGGAACCACCAGTAGGTGCTATCTCTATTAGCGGCCGTACACATGTGGCGTCTTTAACAACCTAGAAAACATGAGGTTGGGCGCTGGGCGCTAATCTTGTGCCTACTCTGTGCCAACTTTTATGGGCGTGGAGGCAGGCTGCATCTGAGGTTGCTAAGCGGCCATATAGGGCCAAAAATATTGTCTGTGGACAGATGTAAAGCTCAGGGTAGCTGTCGGCTGTGATTGGTTGGTCCTCATTAATGACATGCGGTGCACGCTGCTGTGTTCCAAAAGTTGAACTCTGTTTATCTCGGGACACAGCTGTCGCGCCTCAAAAAAAAGGCACCTGGGAGCACGAGCGTGCCGTGATGGCATTTTTTCAGCCACACATGACTTTAAGCTAACAGAGGTGGACGAGGTGCAGATCTTTCAGTAAAAGTAATCATAACTTTGCATGGTCGTCTGTTATCGAGCTGCAGTGCGATGTATCCATTGTGTGTTGGGGGGGCACCTAACGCACTTGCAGCGCCGGTGTGGTTTTAGCTTGAGGGGTCTCCAACTGACAGTTCCAGTCTCCTACTTTCAAGGTGCAGCCCTATTAATTTATTTAAAGTTAGAGTAGTTTTACGTGAGTGCAATGTTTTAGCACTCTCTTTACCTCCATACGGTACCTTTAATACCAAGGTGACCTGACGCAGTGTCAGCAACCACACCAATGATGTCACAACATACTGACCACTTTCAGTTTAGTTCTGCATCATTTCAGGCAGAGAGGTAGGTCAGCTCAAATATTTTCAAAAGAGTGAATATCTTTCAAAATCATATTACTGTGGTTAAAAAGGAATGAAAGAAGATGTTTGCCGGTCACAGTGAGCGGCTGATAACGGAGCTCTGACCCCCAAACAAGACTGAGCTGGACCAAAAGGTTGCAGCATTTTTTTTGGCCTTGAGGCTAATGGAGTCTGAATGGAACCAGCTTTCACTGTGAAATTCTGTACGCCTTGTATCTCTGAAAGCAGATATTGAGACGACACTTTTAATCCTCTGTGGGAAAATCAATACATAAAAGTTTCCCTGCACGACAGCTGTGAACTTGTGACTCCCTTCAAACTCATTTTTCACTGTGAAATCGCACAATTGCGGCGTAAGATCAGTGTTTCACATTGCCATGAAAACTACATTCATCAAATCTCAGTGAAAGCCAAGTGAATTTCATGGCATGACTCTTCACCCCGCTACAAGATAAAGTGGCACTTCAGCAGCGAGCACGATCTGCATCCCTGCGCCTCCTTCAAGAGGAACACATTCACTTATCTGCCGCTGTAACGTGGCCACCAGAGACCAGTCGTATGTGCAACATCCTGAGGCAACATGCGATTACGCTATCAACTAGCTATTCAACAGCCATTATTTTATTGTCATACAGGATGAGAGGACACGTGGGGTGGGGAAGCCAGAGGAAGCTGAGACTGGCTGGCGATCCTCGGGGAAGGACCCGCCTCAAGGAGGAAGCATCACAACATTCAGTCTCTAACAAGGGCTGTTTACCTGCACCAGGAAGTGAGAAGTCTTTATGCACAGTAACACACACACACACACACACACACCCACACACACCCACACATACACTGGTAAAGGATCATCTAATGGCCTAATGGATACACAAGAGCACTGGAAAAACACTCCCATTATATGTCTGAAGATGGATTGATGCTCTCTGGAATCCTTTATTCCTGCCAGTGTTACATGGAGGTCTTCCCAAGGGCCGAAATCACGGATGAGATTAGAAAAGGAAATACTTAATGTTTTTAAACCATAGATTTTTTCCAGCCTTGGTCTGAGGTAATATTTGTAAAAAGGTCCTGATCGTAACCAGTATCTGGTCTTACAGAACAAACATGTTGGTATGTAAATAAAAGAAAAATGTGATGTGGTGGTGAACCAGACATAATTGCAGCACAGTCACCAGAAAAAAAATGTTGGCAATAGTATGTTTCTGACAACCACAGATGTGTTACATTTGTATGTTTCATACGTGTCTTAACAGCGTTTCTAAAGTGACACAGAATATGAGCTGACTTTGTCATCGGAAGATGGAGGGGATGGTTGATGGCATGACACGTAGGTAAGATGGCTGCCAAGCTCACAATTCCAGTGACTTTTGTATCAGTGGCAGTAGGTGTTTTTAGTGACCAATGGCTGCTTTTTCAGCAGTATTTTGCTACCAAATGTGGACGTTTTTTTAGCATCTGGTGGCCACATTTCCAACAGTGTTTTGTTCCCAAACATGGTTATTTTTCAGTGATCAGTGGCCACATTTCCAGCAGCATTTTGCCACCAAATATGTGTTTTTTTAAGCAACCCATCACTGCAATTTCAGGTGATTTGGTGCCACTGAATATAGATGTTTTTCAGGGACCAGTGGCAACATTTCAAGCAGGAATTGTTCCACAAAACATGGGTAGTTTTGAGTGAGCGGTGGCTGCATTTCCAGCAGGGATTGTGTCACCAATTTTGGGTGTTTTTTGGCGATCTGTTGCCATAATTCAAGCAATTCCTAGCAACTCCAGTGGCTTTTGTGCCACTGAACATAGCTGTTTTTTAGTGACCAGTGGCTGCATTTCCAGCAGCAATTGTGCCACAGAACATGGGTGCTTTTGGTGACCCATTGCCACAGTTCGAGTGACTTTTGTACCAGTGGCGGTAGGTGTTTTTGGTGACCAATGGCTGCTTTTTCAGCAGTATTTTGCCACCAAATGTAAGTGTTTTTTTAAGCAAACCTGCTGCAATTTCAGTGGCTTCTGTGCCACCAAACATGGGTATGTTTTAGCGACTCATCAACTGCATTTCCTGCAGCTTTTATGCCACCAAATGAGGGTATTTTCAGAAAAAACCTGATTTTTTCCTGACCATAACCCAACACTTTCTCATTCAGACCTCTTCACATATTGACGTTTAGTCAGGGACTTTTCTACGTCCACATATGATGTGTTGGTTGTTGATGTTGTGGGACGCCATGTCAACTTCTGCCTGTTATATGTATTGTCTCTTTTCAAAATATACTTCCGTTTTCTCAGGAAATGCACAGTTTGCTTACAGTCTCTTTCACAATAAACATACTACATTGGTACAACACCACGAATTGTCGTTTTTTGTTCAACAATAAAGGCACATGGTTACGTTTAGCCAAAACACGCATGTGGTCAGGTTTAGGAAAAAAGAACAGGGTTTGGCTTTACATTCATACATGAACAAACACCGGCCTCCTGGGCAAATGTCGGTGATTGTTGGACCCATCCACCACCCCTCCCACCCGCACTAGTCAGACTTTTTGCCTCCTTAACTTATGTTATTGTCCTGTCGCGTTTCACCCTGATGCTGCCAGGTGCTGTCACCCAATAACGGCTGCCAGCCAAGTAGCATGCCGATGTAAAAGGGGCTTTTTCGTTGGTGTCTGACATGAAAGTAGCTGCCCAAACGGCAGTATTCCACAACTTTAGCATGAGACCAGGTTGTATAACCAAGTAGTTTTTGTACCTAAACTTAACCACATTTTTACCACAGCGCTGTTGAAACTTAAAAGTTCAACGCGTCCATCACATAATCATATACAAATGTAGCATGTCTGTGGTTTGCAGAAACATGCAATGCCAACATTTTTTCAGGCAGTTGCATCAATATCTTTTTGCCATCAACAGATTTACCGTCACTAAATAAATCCAAAAACAAAAAGATAATCTCTCTTACATTGGGAACAACAGCCAACCATTGTGCACACAAAATAATTTACAATCATGCAAAATGTTAACATGTGAAACAATTCTAATTACAATAACACCAGTAACATATAGACATACAAATATAATTGGACTTTTGTTCATGCAACTCTGTCCCCCAGAAAATATGTTAATACAGTACTTATTAGATTTTGTTTTTCAGGATTATCCTTTTGTACTTTCACCTGTATTGGAGAGCAGACTATAAAGAGGCAGACAGGTAATTAGGGGAAGATGAACCAGGGACATTACAGTAATATGTTATACACCTTAAGCTTTCAGAACGCCCCCTTATACCACTAATTTGTTTGCCAATTATGGTCCCAATTACAGCAGCAGATATATTTACTGAAGACATTTTCACAGTCAAGGAAGCACTTGTAAAACACTGAAGTCAGAGGGAGCATGTTGGGCATATAAAGCAGTGCATAGTGTAGCACATAAATTGTAAACTGCATCTGAACACTATCAAATGTGCCATAATTTACCACAAACTGAAGCACAGCCCTCAAACTGCTATTGATTTCTATCCAAGAGACTACTTTGAGTCTCATTGACTCCACCATATAAATGACATGCTTTCATCGTGAGGGGCCTTTCAATGAGATATTAGGAGTCTGTGTAGAAGTCATCAGGCATAATGGAGTGGAGGTATAGTGAACCTAAAGCCAGGACTGATTGCACTGGTGCTGTGAGAGGGATTTCCCCCGCACAAATGCTCAGTATTTGGACCTAAACTAATTTTGTTTCACTCCGGGAAATGAGAGGAGTGATATCCTATCACCATAACATTTTCCAAAGAGGGGGAAGCAATTCAAACACATCCGGCCATTAAATTCACAAGGTGGAAGATTGATTAAAACTGTATGTGAGTGTATCAGAAAGAGCTCGCAGGAAAGCAAGACGAAAAGATTTATTGCCTTTCGAGACTATAAAAGACAAGGGAGTTAGTTAATCAGAGCAAAATGAGATGACCTTTAATATCATGCCGAATCTGCCCTCAAATTCCCCCGAGTCGCTCTGATTGTGTTTGTCATGTTTTTGCAGCCCAGCGGCAGAGAGGCCGACTCCAGGAGAATGAGTTTGATAGTCGATAAAAGAAGCGGGAAGATGAGATCTCATCCTTTCAGATAAGATCTGCTGAAGCTAAAGGAGGCTATTTGTCACCCGTGTCTGCAGCTTTTGTTTGTTCCTTTTCTGGCTCCAAAGTGTCATCTAATGGACCGGTTTATTTTTCTCATGAATACTATATTTCACCCGCAGAGGTTTCAGAGTGACTTGGTGGAGTCTGGAAGGCTGTCGACCAAGAATGTGTGCAGATCTGAATCCTTTTGAATCTTTACTGAAAGTCTTTAGGTTCAAGCTACTGCATTTTTGTTGCTGTTGTTGCTTTTTAGTTGCAATAATAGAAAAAAAATCAAGTTATACTGGGACTTAAACACTGAAAACAGCAAGGGTTGGATCTAGTTTGACAGCTTTCACCAAGATTCCAGACGTGGTTTAAAAGATTTATGTCTTCAGCTGTCAAATATATCCATTTTCAATTCCTACACACAAACCAAACTAGAAAAATGACAATATGTGGACTAAAAGGTGACGCTTTTGAAGACAGAGAGAGAGAGCAAGGCTAGCTTTGTGTCCTTATTTCCACTTATTACAGCTGTTTCAGTTCCCTGTGCTGTTGTCCCTTTTCCCTCTCCTGTAGCTCTGCCCAGGTGTGCCACATTGCTCTACGAGGTGCACCTGGCCTGAGAAGGAAGTGCTTATAAGCTCCTCTGCCAGCAGCAGATGGGAGAGGCCTCTGATGAGGGGACTGCTGGTGTTGCTGCCTCTCAGCCAAGGATTCTGTATTGTCTTGTTTGGATTCTTTATGTTGTGAAATCCCATTGATTTGATTCTTTTAAAGGCTTTTTTTTCTGTGACTGATTTGGGCCAGCTGCCCAAGGGTGAAGTGTAACACCAGTATTTATGCTAAGCTAGGTTAATCAGCTCCTAACCTCAACTTCTTACTAAACATACATACATGAAAGTGGTATTGGTCTTTCATCTAATTTATAGTTTCCATGTTCTCATGTCCGCTACAGTCGACCTGTTTAGGGATCTTTTCCATTATGTGTTAGACACTTTGATTAACATCTGAGCCTGTCAGTGGCAAAAAAAAAAAAAAAGAAATATTGGCGAACGCACATTGATGCCGCACAATTCCCCATTAATGTTACATTGCTGCTGGCCGCAGTTGTTTGCTCAATACTAGACCACTTTAAAAAAAAATCACCGGACAAAAAATACCACACTTACCCTTTAACAAATAAAAGTGGCAGTGAACAGTTTAACATTTGCTGTGAGGACCCCTAAACTCCACTAGGTGTGCCTGTTCTCCTGGCTGTTCCTTCCTTTACAGGCTGTGAGTCAAAGCAGAGGGTCGTCATTAACCTCATGAGTCACACCTGGGCCCGCTGTGCTTCATGATATAAAAGCTCACCAACATCTCCCTCTTCCCTCACCATGCAGCTGTTGTTCTGTTGGTTTTTCTACAGACATTTCCACACCCATACACGCAGACATGACTCTTTACAGGTTAATTCAGTTATTGATTGTTATTTTGCAAATAAATAAGCTTTTAACTCTTTGTGAACTTGCCTCGTCTCTCATCATTGTTGCAGCCCAAGAGCCAGGTTGTAACAACTGCTAATCTATTTCATGAGTAAAACTGTTTCAGAAACAAAAATCCTAACTCTGAGCCATTTCACAAAATGTAAAGTTTACATTATTAAAGAGGTTCATCTGACTCCAGGTTCACATGCTGCTGATGACCAAGTTCATTTATCTGAAACTGGCCCCAGATGCAAATCTCATCTGAGCTTATACATTATTGATACAGTCTGTGCTATGAAAGAGCTGCCATCCCCAAAAAGTCTAAATGTCATTGGTGTTAATGAGAAATACACTTTTGAGTGTCTGGAGAAATGTCATCCTGTGGAGGTCAGACTGGAGCCAAGCGGAGGGCGTCAGGGCGTGATCTCATTTACAGAGATAAAAACAAAAAGTTTGGGTTTTGAAAGTGCATCTGTGAGGTGTGTGTGTGTGTGTGTGTGTGTGTGTGTGTGTGTGTGTGTGTGTGTGTGTGTGTTTGTGTGTGTGTTTCTTGCACAATTGTGTTGTGGAAGCCAAAATATGGAAAGGATTGCTTTCCACATATTTACTGCTGTATACCCAATGACATGCTTTATTCTTTTGATTTAGGGTCTCCCATAAAATGTAAGAAATCCCTTATGTTCTGTAGGGTTGTGAGGCTGGCTCAGCATTTTTAGCTTGGAAAAAAGTCTTGAATAAATGCATTTTTTAACAATTTATTTGTGAGACAAAATGGGCATTTCTGCTTTGTGATCAATGGATACTGCTGCTCTGGATCACTGACAAAAATGTCTTTCTTATAATGACTTATATAAAAGAGATTCATACAGTATTACAGTATAACTGCTCTTAACCAGTGGGCAGACCAGGCTGTGATATTTTGCATGTGTCTTTTACAGAGTGTCTGGCAGAGTTTCAGAGCTCAGACAATGATTAGCACAGCTAGACTGAACTGCACTGGGAGGACCCCGACCAAGTTTAAAATCCACATCTGTTCACAAATTATTAACACTCAGAGGTTTTGAACTCTGAAATACTGTGCAATTATTTTGGTGAGGGCAAAAGGAGCAGTAAGTTATGTCCACCACTCAGTTTCTCTGTATGCAACTAATCTGAAGGGAAAATCCAGCCAGAACTCTTTAACTCAGCAGCAGCTGGAATCTTGTTCGTCTGACCTCAGTGGTTTAACTTCTCACCTTTCTGCAGTGGTGCAACAGAAACACTGTTTTCCAGCCCCGTGTTGAGCTGATCTTTGCTCTTACAAATAGTTTTGTGCTCATGGTTCCACCAAGGTGTTCTGGGCTTTTTCTCTCAACCCAACCGCCAGCATAAATATCGGCATTGTACGTTCCTGCAAACAACAGATATGTTACATTTGTACATTTCATATGTAGCAGATATGCTGAAACTTTACATTTTGATTTAATCTTATGGCAATACTGTGGCTCACATGGTTATGTCACACTTGGTTTGGGCTTAAAATACCCCATTTGGTCACTACAAACTGCTGGACATGTCCAAAACTCTTAATGTGGAGAGGATGTTAATGTTAAAAAACACCCACGTTTGTCACGACAAAGACCACTGAACATGTCACCAACTTTCATCAAAAAAACATCTGGTTTTACTGCTACAAACACTGCTGGACATGTCCCAAACTCTTGTTAAAAAAACACCCGCTTCTGTCTTTACAAACACCGCTGAATATGTCCCAAACTGTTGTTAAAAAACACCCACTTTTATAATCACAAACCCTACTGGACAAGTCCCAAACAGTTGTTAAAAAACACCTGCTTTTTCACGACAAACATCACTGAATATGTTGCTAACTTTCATCAAAAAACACCAGCTTTTGTCTCTACAAACACTGCTGGACATGACTCAAACTGTGGTTAAAAACAGCCACTTTTGTCGTCACCAGCACCACTGGACAAGTCCCAAACAGAAACACAGGCTTTTTCATGTCAAACATCATCGAACATGTCGCTAACTTTCGTCAAAAAACATCAGCTTTTATCATCACAAACACAGCTGGACATGTCCAGAACTGTTGTTAAAAAACACCTGCTTTTGTCACGACAACCCTTGCTGGACATTTTGCTAACTTTAATCAAAAACATTTGCTTTTATTGCTACAAACACTGCTTGACATGTCACAAACTCCTGTTAAAAAAACACCCGCTGTTGTCACTATAAACACTGATGAATACGTCCCAAGGTTTTGTTAAAACCGACCCACTTCTGTCTCTACAAACACGCTGGACATGTTCAGAACTCCTGCGTAAAAGGACCCGCTTTTGTTGTCACAAACACTGTTGGACATGTCCCAAACTGTCATCACAAAACATCGCTGGACATGCTGCTAACTTTTGTCAAAAAACATTTAATTTTATTGCTACAAACACCACTGGACATGTCCCAACACCTGCTGTCATCGCTACAAACACTGCTGAATATGTCCCAAACTTTTGTCTCCACACACACCACTGGACATGTCCTGAACTTTCAGAGATAAACACCCACATCCCAGACTTATTATTAAAAAACACAGATTCTTTAAGGCTACAAACGCTGCTGGTGATGTCCTAAACTAATGTTAAAACCACCAAATGTGTCACTACAACACTGCATGCCTTGAACTGTTTTTTTAAAACACCCACCTTTGTTGGTCTTGAACAGCAGTGTGCTGCTGTCCGCTGTTCGGCAGCCATCTTCCTTAGATATTAATGACCAAACAGAGTAACACAGTGCCTGGAAGTAAAAATAACAAGCAGCAAAAATGCTAAAACTGAACATAGAATAAAAATAAAACCAAAACAGAATGACTTGAGAAAATGCCACTGGATAAAAGTGAGTTTTAAACAGCGATTCGCAGAGGCTGAGACACAGAGCTGGCTGGGCAGAGACACAAAGAGCACAGACTGAAAAGGTCATCTCAGGAAACAAAATGGGTGTTTGGAAGAGGTAGGAGACCCCTACCTGAGGGTCTCAGGGTGCACTGTAAATCGTGAGGGATTCATTTATCGACAACATAACTGGGAGCCTGACCCTGCAGAGCCTTAGAAGGTAGAAGTGGGTCAGATGGGGAAGTCTCATCATCTAAGCTGAAAGTGAGTAAAAGCTAGAGATCATCTCACTGTGGGATCACACCCACCACAGTACAGCGGTCCACGACTGGGCTAGGAGAGTAAAGTGGGGTGACCAATGGCCCCTTCCCTACCTCCTATCTGTAAGCACCATGAAGCAGCTCTGATTGTCGCAAGGCAGCATTTAAATTGCCTCGTTTAATCTGGGAATCTCACAGTTATTTAATGTTTTCTGTAGAACATGTGGCGGCACGGTGGTGCAGTGGTTTGCATTGTTGCCTAATGGCGAGCAGGTTCCTTGTTAAAATGTCGAACCCTAGGTGGGGGATTCGAACCGTGGAGTGGGGGAGCCCTTCTGTGTGGAGTTTGCATGTTCTCCCCATGTCAGTGTGGGTTTCCTCCGGGTGCTCCAGCTTCCTCCCACAGTCCAAAGACTTCCCCCGCGACTCCTAACAGGATAAGCGGTAAAGGAAAATGAATGAATGAATGAATGTAGAACATGTCTAGCGTGGCATGGATGCTATGCTAGTCTTTTAAGGATTAAAGAAAAACTCTAGTTTATTAAGATTGGGTTTGTTACTGTAGTTTCAGCTATTATTCATGGTGATATAAATTCACCACAGTAAATGCTGAGATCTGAGAATGCAGCGTCATAGCTAAAAATAGGTTCAAATCAAATATAGTACAACCAGCTGCCCTGCAGAGGACCCTCGTCTCATTGATACTATAACTAAAGTGAATTTTAATCAAAAAAATAAATAAATAAACAGATTAATTTATAAGAACTTGGATGAGAAAAACTTCAGGAACTATGGCACCAGAGTGCCCTCAAAAGTCAGAGAAACTCAAAACCTCTGCGGTGGAGCTGTTGAGTCAGTGTTCAACAGACTGTGGTTTTATTAGGCTGCGTCCTGGTGTGAATTCATTTAACTGTGACTGAGTCTGATCACATTAGAGATAAAGAGGATTCATGCTCAGTCAACTTTCCCTGGAGAAACAAGATAAGATAAAATAAACTTTATTGATCCCCGAGGGCGAAGACGCTCACTGCAGCTGCGAAGAATAGAGACGTCAGTTCACGAAGAAAAGATCAAAAGATACGAAGAAATCAGAATGAAAAGGCAACGAAGGATGCAATAAAATACAAACTATATTAAAGATGCTCCTGATGTTTAATAACTGCTGGGGAATAACTGAATGTGATGGTGTGATGTCATGTTACACTGAATACAAACAGAGTGGGTTCATGTGAGGAGACAGAGGATAGAGAAAGAAGCAAAAAGACTTTAACTCAACACTTTTCTTTCCCCTGCAGGATACTGAGTCAGGATTTTCTGACACTAGCCAACAGGACACATCATTTAGCCCTGAGGCGCTGGCTTCTGCCTGTATCCCCTCTGCCAGCACTGCCCCAGGAACAGGATTTTATATTGGCCAAAAGAAATCTGCACGTTTTCTCCAGCTGGACATTTTATATCTAGCTGGACCGCTACGAGGCAGAGTATATGTTATGACTTATATGAGAGGTAACTTCAGTCCAAAGAGAATAAAAGATGTTTTCACCTCCGTCACCTCCGTCTCCTAAACGTCACAGTGACAGTTTTTCCAGAGTGCCTTTCTGATGTAGTTTGACAATATGTTGAGCTGAAGCAAGGGTGAAAGAGATCAGCGCCACATGGAAAGGGATCTAAAACAGTGGTCAGTGCTGGACCTTACACATTCGGCGCCCTAGGCAAACCTCCCCTGGCACCTCACACCCACCTCCTCTTTTTTCTTTCTTCTGGACTCCACTAGATGGCTTTTACCTTTTCATGTTCTTTACTTCAGTGCTTTCCACATACACTCGACTCCAACTTTTCTGTATTTCTGTAATGATCTTTGAATCATTAAACTTTTATGTTCATATCTTTTATTGTTTGTTTGTATGTTTTGTTTTTTTTTTTTAATGTCAGGACACGGTGTGCCCTGGGTGGCCACCTATGTCACCTATAGAAGATCCACCACTGACAATGGTAATATAATATAATGCACCATGAACCTACCTCAGAAGATATTTTATTTAGCAGACTATAGATTCAAATTAACATTATACATATAGTGAAGAAAAATGTAAACGGTGGATATCGCCAAAATATTAGAACTTTATTATGTTGTGTTCCCACTGAGAATGAATAAAGCAATTTGTGCGAGCGAATTACATGTAAAGACATGATTAGATGCGAATTCCCGCCGGGCAGCATGATGGATGGGACGCAACTGATGTTCAATGCGCAAATTAAGCAGCACGAATGAAGCAAGTAGTACGATTTCCTTCATACGGTTATTCGCGCCAGTTGAAAAATCTGAATTTTAGTGATCAATTTGCGTCGTGATAGCCAATCAGCATTGAGATCCTTCAAGGACATATGATGCCGAGGATGGACCAGCGGAGGTTCATTCATCGATTCAGCCATTTCACACACGTATGCAGCGAGTCAACACAAAATATTCTAGCATTAAAATTAAAACCTTAAGTATAAAACACTTAAGTACATAGTTTAAGATATTTCCACTGATGAAGACCATGTGATATAGCTGAAAACTCAGGAAAAAAGCTAATAGGTGCACCGTGACTTGAAACTGTTTTCTCCAACTATTATCTCCATGAGAGAGACCAAGTGTTTGTGCTTGATTCTTAAAGGTTCTATATATGAGATTTGAATATTAATAAAGCAACAAACTAAAAAAAAAAGCCATTAAATACTTATTAACAGGCTGTGCCGTTTAAAAACAGGATGGTCCCTTGATTTCATTAATATAAAGCCAGGTTCATTTCTTAGCAGAGAAAATGTCACTTTTATTTTGAAGGAGGAGCTTTAACAGAAAGCCACAGGACAGAGAAAAGAAGCAGTGACATTTCTGATTTCTTCTTTTAGTCTCTGCAGTCGGCCCCTTGAGAGCCTACAAGTGCTTCTTTTCTCAGCATGATATTTGAAAGCATACCACCCTGCTGTAATTCTGACTCTCATTTAATAAAAGTGTAGGTTTACCAACTGTCAGATGTGGCGCCTCCACCAATAAAACCTTTTTCAGATGCAGAGATTTGAAACAAACAACCTTAAAGTCCGACTGAAATGAGATTACATTTTATGTCTGCTGCAGCGTACACACTGCATCTGCTCTGCAGTCTGCTCAGAATCAGAAATCAAAAGGGAGACATTTATATTTAATCCTCTTGGTTTCATGATGGCGCCTCCTAAGTTTGCATTAATTTGACTAAATACAGTTCTGGTCTCCATCTACGTAGATAGAGACCTTCTTTTAATACAGCCAATCAGATCTTAAAACAGTACTGTCTGCCAGCCAGACAGAAGCCTGCTGCACAACATGAGACTGAACAACAACCCTCATTAATTGTTCTGCTTTAGAGTCCTTCTTATCTAATTCATAACCATGGACATCTTGTCCTACAACCTAGCTTACTGAACAAACACATTAACCAGGAAAAAGTACACTGCTAAGGGCACGGGACTGAATTTAACAGCAGTAAACAGCGTGTAAATGTACCTGCAATTGTCACATAGAGCTGGTTAAATACTTGTCGTCCTCAAGACTGATTTATATTTGTATGTGGGCTCCATGCAGAGCACACACTGTAGCCTCTGCAAGTAGCCTGCTCCAGTGGTTCTCAAACCTTTCATGTCAAGGGCCACTAAATTGATAGGTTACAGTCCTCCATATGATTAGATTTTGCTTCAGAGACCTCTGTCTGAAAAGATATGTTAGATATGTTGAGACCAGAATTCTATAGTTGTCAACTACAGTTGAGAGTCTGTTCTAAAGTATGTTTTCCTATGAAAAGTAATGCACCAAAAATTGCACATATCCCACATAATTATAAGCCTATAATTCGTGCGAAACCCACATATTCTGGAAGGCTGCGATCTCGTCACCAATGTGCTGATGGGAGTACAGAAGGGAGCAGTCCAGTTAGGAGCTAGGTTAGAGCGGTGGATGGGTCAAAAAACATGGGACTTTACCCTGAGAGACTGATATGGACTTTGAGTGAACTCTGATTCATTTTATAGTACTTCCTCACCATGTTTCTTTTCCTAAAGCTAACCATAGTAACTTTACTGACCCAACCTACATTACGAGATATGACAAGGACATCAAATCTATATGATCAGAATAGTCAGTCTTATTGCTCTTATTCACATTGGGCTCACTTCCATAGTGAATTAAATAGTCAAAATAAGTTATTACCCATTTTCTGGGAACCACCTGGAACTCCCTCAAGAACGCCCATTTGGGAACCATTGGCCTCTGGGTCGCTCTGCAATTACACCTCCCAAATGCTAGTCAGCAGTGGGGTTTCTTTGCCACTGTATTGAGTTTCTGTGAAGTGCTGTAAAGTTTGATTAATTTAACCAACACATAAACACACATTAAACATGGCTAATGGTGACAACTTGGAAAAAAAAAAAACACAAAAGTTGACTCTGTTGTAACCCACAAGGTTCACAGACAAAAAAAATGTCTTTTGCTAGACAAGTTTTCCCCATAAAATCCAACATGCTAACATTATTAGCATAGACCTATGACATTTTACATTGCATAAATTAGCCTAGCAGCTAGCGGATTTTTCTTTTACTCGTATGAAGCCAGGAACAACAGTAACATTTGACCTAGGTAACATTTTAAAATTCAACTTCATTAGAACTCACTGGGTTCACCGACAAAACATCTGTCGTACACTAGGCAAGTTTTCCCCTTGTATTAAACATGCTAACATTATTAGCATAAGCCTATGGCATTGTATTGTATAAATCAGCCTAGCAGCTAGCAGACTTTCCTCTGCTCACATGAAGCCAGGATGAATCAAACAAGACTTAAAATGCTATTTTGTGGAGGCTTTATTGTCTTTACCATTTATTGTGTCTTATCTATGAAATAAACAGGATTTCTGCGTCCCCACAATGTGTAGTTACTTTTCTCATTATAGGACAAAGCCTTCAGTGTGGCAGCCTTCACCCTTGGGAACTCTCTCCTGGCAGAGATCTGTAATGCTGCGTCTATGGGCAACTTTAAAAAAAAATCTGTGAAAATGTACCTGTTCACCAAGCATTTCTGCCATTATTTTCTGTTGTGCTATTTGTTTTGTCTGCCTCCATATGTGTAAAGAGTCCTTGAGTCCCTAGACAGGTGCTATTAAAATGCAAGCTATTGTTGTTATTGTTATTATTATTATTATTATTATTATTATTATTATTATCATTATTATTGTCATTATTATTATGAGGCTGTTATTAATACTGGACATGTTGGGGTTTTCTCTCTGCAGGGGGGGAACCAGCGCTGGCACCCCACTGCACTGGATTTGCTTTTGAGTCTTATCAGCTCTCCAGTGTTGGGTTGCGTGGGCTTTAGTGTTGTATAAGCTTTTTACTCCACTGAATGGAGGTTTGGAAACACCTCTGCTCTCTGACATCATTCATTCCTTCCATTCTCCTCGGCCACAAAAGACATTTAGTGTTACATAATCTCTCTCTTCAGCAGAAGACGCCTGAGGATATTTTTTTTCTTACGCCTCTTCTCAGAAGTAAATCAGTAAAATGGGATTGATAATGATTTTCAGAATAAATATTGACTAAAAGGAACATAGAGAGTTGCCCAGAGCAACAGCTTGTGCATGCAGCGCTCCTTGTTTTCAGTGCCAGGCTAAAGGGATTCTGTACAGCTCAGTGCAAAGGGCAAATACTGTCACGTTTGACTCACTGTGTGACATGTCTATTATATATACATATAGTAATGATTGAATGCACATCTGTTAAATTTGTAGGTATTTTTGCTCTGCTAAACATTCAGGGGCAAATTCACAAAGACTGGATTGTGGCTGCTGATAGCACCATAAGTTGTGCATCACTTGCAACCGCTATCTGCCCCATCTCAAGGTCTGAAATACCGTGCTAATGACATTACAGTGCAGCCACGGCCATTTTATTTTGCAGCTGAGTGCAGTTGAGTGCAGATTACCAGACAATGAGCCCCTAAGCACAGCATGCAAAAGCCCTCATCTCTCCAACACAGGAGCAAAACACACTTTATAGCTGACACTTCACTAAGTCCCACCCCTCGAATGCAGACTGGCCAATCATAGTGTAGCATTGGCCAGCCCTGACAAGGGTTTGACAGTTACATGGCCAGAGATTCTCATGTAGTCATTGTAGATTTCCTTCATTTTCAGGCTGGTTTGTGGATTTGGAGCTAAACTTTGTGCCTGGGACATGTGTATTAATGACACTCGTTACCTGGAGAGGTTGTAAGGAGATACACATTTCTTCTCCATTCAAAAACAAAAATCAACCTGGGAAAGTGAAGGGTTAGCAAGCTAGCTAGCTAGCTACTGAACTAGCTATTGACTACGCGATGTGCCATAAAACTTCGTCTGTAAGGTTTGGTCTTGATGGACCGCAGCCTCCTGCCAGAGAGGAGTGCAACAAAGAGTTTGTGTCTGGGCTAGGAGGGGTTGACCACAATTTTTCCTGTCTGTCTCAGGGTCCTGCAGGTACAGGTCCTGGAGGAATGGCTGATTGCAGCCAATCACCATCCAAGCAAAGCAAATGATTCGCTGCAGTCTGCCATTGTCTTTTGCGGTGGCAGCAGTGTACCAGATGGTGATGGAGGAGGTGAGGATGGACTCAGTGATGGCAGTGTAGAAGTGCATCATCACTGTCAGGCTGAACCTCTTCAGCTGATGCAGGAAGTTCATCCTCTGCTGTGCCTTTTTGAGCTTTTGAGCTTATGTTGAGCTCCCACTTGAGGTCCTGAGTGATGACCGAGCCCAGGAAGCCAAAAGACTCCACAGCGCAGAGTCTGGGAAGTCACACAGGGTGATGAGGTGATGGTGTATGGGGCGGCGTTCTTATGGAAATTCACAATCACTGTCTTGAGAAGGCTAAGCTCCGAGTTGTACCAGGTCACCAGATGGTCAGTCTCACACCTGTACACAGTCTCATCGCCACCAGAGATGTGCCCAATGAGGGTGGTGTCATTCGTGACCTTCAAGAGTTTGAAAGACTGGTGAGGGTTAGAAAGTCAGTAATAGTTTACTGCTATTTCCAAACAGGCTGAGATTAGGAGAGACGGCTAGGGTCAGGTTAATGTGTGTTAACAGTATATTGAACTGGAGACATACAGGACCTTTTGAACATAGATGCGCTCCCCTGTGAGTATTACAGGCTTTCTTTTTTGTCTTATTTGTGCAGGTTTATCAACCACAAAAGCCATGCAATCTTTTTATAAATTTGCCTGTCAGTGTCTCATAGCTCCGGCCTGTTGATGTGTTTCTTCTTTCCATTTTGTTTTGAAATAAATAGAAGAATAACTGGGAAGGCAGGATGAGCATAAAATGGCCATTGCTGAGCAGCAGTAACAAAAAGAAGGAAAATAGCAACCACACTATTTGGCTGACTGCAGAATCCTGAGCGGTGCAGTGCAGACATCAGTCCCTATAACACCAAAGATAGAGTCATAAACAGAAAAAAAAATCATGAACAGCATTACTGCATCAATAGATAGAATAAAAAATAATACATTTCTAAAGATGTCTCAACATCATACAGAACATCTATGAATCAGCATGATTGCATTTCCAGAAACCAAGGCCTGAGGTGGAGACGTGTCCACTCAGGTTTGAAATGTTTCAGTTCAGAAGGAAAAATCTCTGTTTATCTCAAAGCTGCGTGAGTCCATGAATGTACAGAAACAGCAGGAGCAAAATGAGCGGGTCTGGAGGAAAATGAGGGAAATAACTTCAGCTCCAGTTCTTGGTGAGTTTGAAACAGGTCTGAGTCAGAGCCGCCTCTCTCTCACACACATACACACAGACTGTAAAAACATTTCAGGAGGTGAATACACACAAATAGATTGAGATGAAAGTGTGCTATGCCTGGTCCAGGTATGGCAGAATGAAATTCCTTTATGTGTCACTGTAATTTTAGCCCTATTTACACAGATTGTGCTGTAGGGCTGTTACTAAGTCTGCCCTTCATGCCTCCTTTGCAGTTTTTCACAGGGCCAAACGATAGCGGCATCATTCTGCTCCATTGTGTGACATTAGATAGAACGTCGGCATTGAGGCATGATGAACCTGACATTTAACACAACAGCATCGGCCTCTTGTGTGACACAAAATACATGTAGGCACCACTTAATAACAATAACAATGGTGTTAACATGGCGCGAACAACCATTTACTTGCTTCGTCTCGCCCTCTGCTCGGAGGGTAAGGAGCTCCCAAGTTTCTTTGTTTTCCCAATTTTGCAGACATTTTCAACTGCTGTTCTTTTTCTTTGAGCTAGCCGCTAACTGCTATTAGCTGCTCTTTGAATCTCCCACGGTGGATCACATGCAGAACACATCATCAAAATGCCGCACCCATTCTGCTTATGGTCTCATCCTGCCCACTGTCCTGTATATACAGACATTGTTTCAGCGTTGATACTACTAGTGGTAGAGTTGCTCATCCACCAGTCGGAAGATCAGCGGTTCGATCCCCAGCTCCTCCAGTCTGCATGTTGAAGTATGAGCAAGACACTGAGCCCCAAACTGCTCCCGATGCTTCCATCGATGTGTGAGCATGGTAAAAGCTGAGTAGCAGATGGCAGCTTGGATGGTAGCCTCGGCCAGCAGTGTAAAAGCGCTTTGAGTGGTCGGATGACTAGAAAGGTGCTAAACAAATGCAGTTCCCGTGGTGGCTTAAAGTTGAGACAACTCTCTGTTCCATGATTGAACCTTAATGGCAAGACGGCATAATGCTGTGATATTCTCACCTTGAACAGACAGTGTAAAAGAGGCTTTTGATTACATGTACCAGGAGCTTGCCTGGTAGCAGCACTTCCAAAACCTCAAGTACCCTATGTCCTGCATGTTTCAGATCTCTCCCTGCTTTGACACAGCTGATTTAAATGATCAGCTTGTAATCCAGCAGCCTCAGGAGTTCATTATCATCAATGATCATTTAAATTAGCCATGTCAGAGCAGGGAGAGACTGCAGTGCATTCAAATACCCATATTAGCATACTATTTGGCATGCCAGAAACAGATTTAGTATGTCCTGATAGTGTGTTAAATGCAGTGCCAAAAATATCAGGTTGTCCTACTGCATCTGGTCGTATTTTACAGCATACAAGCCAATTTGCTTTTCTGGCTCGTCTGACCCACAGTCGTCTTTGCAGAGTAAGATACGTCACATTGACAGATAATAGCTCATTGACAGTTCACAGAAGCCACAATGACAGATGACAGTGCATTTAAGTGTAAGTACAACATATATCTGTGCATCATTGTTATATTAATCACAAGTTCATTTCACCCTCCAGACTGCAAGAGATATGATCAAGAGTGTAAATTTTCATGGCGCAATGTTATCACAAAGCAGTATGTTCCAATTGTGTACTCTATGCAACAACACGACCACTGCAGTACACACTGAAACCAAAAAGAGAAAGTATGTGATTTTTATCGTGGCCCTAAAGGGGCTCTACATGTTCTGGAGTCCAAGAGAGGTTTGGAAAGCACTGGGCTAATGCCCATTTTGACAGCCTGACTCCCCCTCAGAGGTCAACAGTCAGTACTGTTACATGTACAGTTTAGTGGAGCTTTGGTTACAGCTCGACTAGGCCATTTAAATGGACTACTGTCCTTGTCCCAGTATACAAGCATGGGAGGGGGATCAATTTATTAACTGAAGTATGTCCGACTCTGCTACGATAGGTGGAGATATGCCACCTTTCAGCTTGTTGTGTTGGTACTGGATCTTTTTACAGTTGACCTAATACATCACAGACCGGTCGACAAAGTTAGCTACAGGTAGCTGGAGGCAAACTGGTACCATGGTGGACAACTTTACTGCTCTGTACATTTTGTACATCCAAAAATGCACGGCTCTGAATGTAGATTTCGTCACGTTGTTACCGGCTTCTTTTTCTGATATGCATTTAATGCTTTCAACTTTCGGGTCAAAGCCCGGGGCTGTGGAGCATGTGTCAAGTGCCTCGGCCAGTTTGGGTCCAATTGACGGTATACATGCAGGAGGAATTCTACCCCCAGTTGACATTATCAACACTCCCTCCTGGACACTCAGGTCGGCCTCTTCAATCAGCCTCATTGTGCCCTCTGCCTGTCTGTCCACCATGGGGTCCAGAGCCTTCAGCCGCTCTGCCTCCCGCCTCTGGAACAGATTTCACATTTTACTGTGTTGATGTTGATGTTTAATGAGTCTTTTACCTCTTTTAAATCCAATAGTCTTTTATTTGTTCTGTAAGGTGACCTTGAGTGCCTTGAAAGGCACCTTTAAATAAAATGTATTATTATTATTATTATCTAAGTGTGTTAGTCCAACTTTGAGAAATTCAATTTTGTACAATTTCAGTCGGACTTACATGTTTACACGTGTTTTAAAAGCCCGGTTTTAGTCAGACTAACATAATAAATCTATTTTCTCTACTGTCATACTGAGTAGAAACACAGTGTGCTGTTGGTCAGTAGCATGAAATTACATGTCAAAGGTCTCTAAGGCTGAACTTTGCACCACACCTCTACATAGATTTGGTTTACTGATGTGAATAAATCCTCTAATGGTAATGATCCCTTTCTAAAAACTAAATTTGCTGTAAACTTTTGCTGTAATAAATGGTGTTGTGACTGTGACCAAAGACCAAATGACAGTCAGCTTATATTAGAACATGCTACAAATTATGAGATACATAGAAAGGCATCCTGTGCTAAATGAATTAACTAGGACTCATTGTATATTCCAGTCCCCCGCATGTCCTTGAGGTTGATTTGTCTATAGGCCAGTGTGAATCGAACTGAAAGGCACATCAGATAAAAAGCATCCACTTACTAACTTTGTGCAACAAAACATATTCAACCTTTCTAGATATTTTCTAAAGCCTCGGGCCAACTCGGTCTCTCAATCAGTAATTAACATTCATGCTGCAAAAGCTCGAAACAACAGAGCGCAGTCTGTTCCACCCGTTCAATTAGCCCGGGAGCCAAATGTTTATGCATCAGAAACTTTTTGAAATGATGCTCATGCTTCTCAAGACTTGGCCTCTGTTTCACCCCTCACAGATTACACAGTACAAAGTGAACACACCTGTGAGTTTCATTTGATAAGCAGCAAATACTCTATGTTTTATCACTTGCTATGAGGGCAGATTAAATATAAATTGCTTCTATAAATTAACAGAAAGAGAACCAACATGCACACTTTAGTTCATTCTGCTACAGTATCATGTACAAGCAAGGGTTAAAAATCATTGTTTCCACTCAGCTATATGGAGACAGTTATTAGATTACTGTAATGTGATGCTACGTGTGAGATCACACCGAACTGACCAACGTCTGTGGCCTCAGCAGCTGCATCAGACAGCTGTGGGAGATGAAACCACATGAGCCAGTGTGTTCTCTTTCTCCCCACGTCCTGCTGATCGGGCTCCCCTTTGAAGCTCAGGCACGGTGTGGGGAGAGATTGACGGATGCTCACACTCCGCCTCTTCTGCTTCACACTCCAGTCCACCTGAGTGTGTGTGTGTGTGTTACTGAGTGCATGTGAGTATGCTCGCTGGAGAAAAATTTGCATCTGTGTGCATGTGTCCGTGTTTTTGTTCGCAGGTGTTTTCTCTGCATCAGTGAGCATTCATCCTCCAAGATACAGCAGAGAAAAGTGTCTCCTTCAGTTAGTAGCTGATTCTTGCATATGCGCCTAAAATGAAGTCATGTGCTTGTGGAGAATTCTCTGGTTTTTCTCTTGTGAAATACTGGATTGTTTTACCTTGTCTGGGTGCTATAAATCAAGACAATTTTGGGAGGGGGTCACACCTTGGCAGAACTGCTCCTGACTCATAGACACAGCCAGCGATTTAAGGTATAGACGTAGTTCTTTTCTCAAAGGGACTTACATTAAGAAAAAAATGATTAAAGGATATGAAAACCCATTAGCGCCCCCTAGAGACTGAAATACGTTTAAGCTATTCCCAGATGAACAGTTGTGGGTTAAAAATGTAAAGTTCATGCAAAGGGTGGCATTAAAGGAAAGACCACTTGGTCATTAAAATCAAAAGGGCTTGGGAGCCTCAATGTGCCAAGCAAATATCATGGAACTCACCCTTAGGAGCAGAAGAAGCTTAATCTGTGGGCATGTAGCTTTGGAACTGGAGGGTCACTGGTGCAAGTCCCTGTATGGACCAAACACAGAGTGTGAAGTGGTAGCTGGAGGATTGCCAGTTCATGCTCCTGGCACTGACAATGTGCCCTTAAGCAATACACCAAACCCTCAGCTGCTCAGAGCACCTGTCCACAGGCAGCCCCCTCACCCTGACATCTCTCCATTAATGCATGTGTATAGGTCTTGTTTGTGCATGTGTCTGTATTTCAGGCCTGTGTCTGTGTGTGTGAGTCATTTGTAAAATAGTGAGTGAAAAACTTGAGGAACTAATAAAAGAATTCTTTTTTTCTCTCTAAATTTTAAAGAAAATTAAAAGGTCATTCATGTATTAGATTTTGATAAGATTTGATATTGATACACCATGTAGTAACTGACTGACTTCCAAGATGCTCCCATCTCTCTCTAAATGCATGTTGGAACATTAGGAAGCTCCAGCAGCCTGTAACTCAGCAAAGATAAGCTTGTAATACCTCGTTCAGGGGCTAGATAAGAAGACAACCTAAATGTGTAACATGGGCTGTAAGGAATTGCATTTGCATACAGAATACATCCATCACGATATCCTTGATAAAAACTATGTGCTACAAATAGGTGTTGGAAACTTTATTTTTCCAGTCTTTCCTTACATTTTCCTCAACCGAGTTTCCAGAATAAATGCTGGAATGTTACTGAAAACCACGGATATTTAACATTTGTTACATCTATTATTATGTAGCAAATATGTTGAAACTTTCTTTGGTTAACGTGGTTATGTTTAGGCGCAAAGACAACTTGGTTATGGTTAGGAAAAGATCACTTTTGGTGTGATGTGTCGCTAATTATCACTCAGGTTTGGTGGTACAAAAGCCACTGGAAACCCTGGGATGTGTAACTGAAAAACACCCAGGTTTGGTGGTACAACAATGCTGAAAATGCCAGGATGTGACACATGCCCAGATTTGGTGGCGCAAATGCCACTGAAAACACTGCAATGTGCTGCTAAAAACTACCCTGGTTTGGTGGTGCAAACACAGCTGGAACCAGCGCAATGTGCAACTGAAAAATACCCAAGTTTGGTGGTGCAACACTGCTGGAAATGCTGCGATGTGTCGCTAAAAAACACCCAGGTTTGGTGGTATTAATGCCACTGGAAATGCTGCACCAAGCTCGCCTAGGTCTCACAACATCCCCATCCCAATCACAAAGTCTGCTCTTAAACTTGTAAGTAGAACTACATCACGTTAGAAATGATATGATTCATATGAAACGTACAATACCAACATTTTCTACTGGCGACTGGGCTGCATTTCTTTGCCCACTGGAATGTAAACAGAGGATGAGAACTTGATGACATCAAATATGTAGGCATGTGTTAGGGGCAATGTCCATGTTCTTAGAAAACGGTGTGGTCAAAGGGTGTGTACAGTCCTGTACATTTTATATGGTTTGAAAAGGTATGCAGTGCAGCACCTGAGAAATACAAAAAGAAAAGTTTTTTAATAGCTCTCTAGTGCTAAAAAAAGAACTTCAAATAATTTCACCTTGATGGACAGTAATTATATTTAATCACATCATGCATCAGAAATCATAAATTCAAAACGCAGGTATGAAAAACGACCTTGCGGCTTTCATTATATGGCTGTGACCTTTGTAAATGGGTTATTCTCTTACCTCCATTCAATTGTGGAGCCAGGCCTTTTCCTATAGAGACAAAATGCCACTGAAAAAGTAATATAACACAGAGAGGTGCTATAGGACAGATGAGGAGAGGCAGTGACATTTCAGATCTCTTGTTCCATTTCTGCAGTCGTCCCCCCTGAAGAACCCACGAGTGATTTTCAGCCCGATCCAATATTTGAAAAGGAACCATGCACGTCAGTCCTGTCTCTATAGATGACAACTGCCATGGGGCACGGTGACAGTCCACAGCCCATTATTTCAGCTTGAAACCCGCTCCATGCTGGGACATGCTATTGTTGAACAGTGAAAATGGCCTCAATCAGCAGAGAATGAAATGTCGAGGACTTCCTTTCAAGATCAACGTGGTCTCAAAGGCCAAGCGGACAGTTGACATGTATGCTAACATGCTGCAAACAAAGTCCAGTATCTACTTTTGGAAGGGTTTTGAAAAATAAGGCTAAGTTTCTACTGAAATACATTTGTTAAAGAGAACATACTGTGCGAATTTTCAGGTTACTACTTCTTTGCATTATATCTTTGAACACAATATTGGTTAAACAATAGGAAGACTATCATACTGTTTGTAGACATGCACCAAGTAGGAATGATGCAGGCAGAACGAATGTGTTTGCATAAACAGACGGTAAACAAGGACATGAACAGTTAGCTAACAGCAGACATTTCCTGCTGGTTAGCAGACATGGCCACAGCAAAGAAGCATAAAGTCTAAAGCGAGAGCCGACACTTTTAAAAGTGGTGGAAAGCTCAAAACCTTTTCACTGAAAGGTGAAGAAGTTGCGTCTTATTTGTGTGTTTGTTTGATTGTCCCTTTCAAAAAGCCTGCTCTGATAGGTCAACATTTCTGGGTCTTCCACATCTGTGCGTCTCTGCACTGTGTCTGCACTGCAGCCAGGGAATGACTGTAATGGAGAAAAACAACACTTTCTACAATGAAAAATCACCAATAGAAGCCTCCAAACATAACCAGACATGTTCCAGCAGGAATGTGATCCAAAATGAGGGAGAAATTTACAACATCAACAACCAAGATTACATGCTTCTCTTGCAATAACATGTAGCAGTGTACTTGCAGCCAGGGAATGACTGAGTATTGTGGCACTTTCACTCATTAAAAATCCCCAAGAGAATCTTTTAAACACACCCCAACGTGTTCCAGCAGGAATATGATCCAAAATGAGGAAGAAATTTCCAACAACAACCAAGAGTACATGTTTTCCTGACATTAGCATGTAGCTACGTATTATTTAGCAATGTCCTTGCAACTGTTGAAAATCACCATTAAACTTTAAAACACAACCAAACATTATCCAGCAGGGATATGATCTAAAACCAGGAGGACATTATCAGCAACCAAGATTACATGTTTTCCTGACGTTAGCATGTAGCTACATGGAGCAGTGGCTGTAATGTAAACACTTGCAGTAGCATGCCTGGAGCAGCTGACTATTTTATTTATTTTCAGCACCACATGAAGCCTGAGATTTTTGCTCACAGGGATAACTTTTAAATATGTCTACTCTGCTATTTAAAGCATTGGACATATTTAATATTAACATCTCACATTGTGAAATTAAATGTACAACAGAAACCTTTAAATCAACCTCAATTTGTCTACATTTATGTCTTTTTTTGTGGCTAGTGTATATTTAAAAGGGAGATAATACAAAATAATCTTCCCTGTGCATTAGCTTGGGTGTATCCTTCTCATGAAGTGCACTTATGTCTTTGTTTGAGTGTTTATATCCCACCAACTAGCTTTGTTCCACTCCAACAGCACACGTTAATTAAACCACCACGGATGAATTTATTCTATTATTGGATTCTCACTGCTGCTGAGTGTCCCAAATGCGCCCGAGTCCCCTTGCACTTCATGCATTGGCGCATCTTAGTGCGGCGTGCTGGGACCGAACAGGAGAAAACAATATGATAGTAATCCTTAGCAAGAGACAGGAAAATTGGACCTGAATATGTTGCCCTGTTCCCCATAGGACTGCTTTCTCTTTAGCAGGGGCTGACAGAAGATGGATTTACTTATTATCGTGCCTGTGCATGCCAATGAGCGAGACGCGGGGAATCAATAACTCCCCGAGAAGAGTGTGAGGGCCATACAAATGCACGGTCAAGCCAGGTTACAAACGAGGCAGTCACTCCAGTAAAAGTAAGCAGAGAGGCCTAAGTATCTGCATTCCTTCTGCTGTATAAATTATTAGACAGTTACTAAGGAAATTACCACGTTAATTAACTGCAAATAGCCTCCCTTTGTCTTCTATGTTTTGCATAATAACCTCATTTCAACCTGCCGGATCTCCCTACTGTGAGCTCTGTTGAATGGATTTCTGAACACAATTAGGTTTTAATTGTGAGCTTCAATAGAATGATCAGAGCCTTTTGTGTCTCTGCACCTTGGAGGATTTTGCAGTATCATATAAGCAGAGTGCTCCTCTAAAGGTTAGAGAAGGTTGTCAGTTTGTTTCTTGAGACTGGTTCGGGAGATTAGAGCAAGAGAGGCAAACACGTCACTCTTTGCTCTGGCAGTGGGGGTGCATAGTGAGTGTTATTTTTGAATGAGCTGTGCGGAATCCTCACCTGCCTTCATAGCAAACATGCAACTGTACATAGTTTGCATTAGAGTAGAGCATAAAATGAAGAGCACTACATCTTTGTTTTTCTAAAATACTAAGGCCTACATCAGAGTCAAATTGAGGAATATCTTCTTCTATGCCGGCAACCCCGTCATCTGTTTTCTTTTTTTCTCCAGCCTGAGATTTCCTCCGGTAGGATCAGAGGACTTGAACATTTGGTGTGAAAGCATGACAGATCAAAACCGGAAAAGTAAAATCTTGAAAGAACGCAGTCGTCAGATGCAAATGTTTTGTATAAAATATAAAGGCCTCATCAAAGGAAACACAGTTCTGTCAGAGGGATTAAGGAGGCAGTGAGAGTCAGCCAGAGGAGGCTTTGATGGAAGGTTTCTCTCTTCTCTGTTGAGTGTGGCCATTCAGAATTATAGACCTCATAAAATAATGGACCCAGCTACCATGACATAACCCACTGGTTTGAGGACTCCTGTTTTGCCATCTTTGTTTTTCTGGAGCCAGTACTGACCATATTTGGACAAGAGGGTAGAGCTTTGAGGGAGCAAGAGGTGGATCTGACCCTGAACACAAGGACACTATCGGCAGACAGACTGTCACTCAAACAGGCCACGCCTTTAATCATGCACAACTTTAACCCTTGATTAAAAGCTCAATATGTGAGTTCAACCTGTTCTCATTCCATTATCATCAAAAGCCTCCACTTTGTCAGTGATTTCAGCATCAAACACCAGTGCCAAAAGTCACTTTTCATGGCAGTACGATATGCTGCCAGGAAAAGTCAGTTTGTAATGCAGCCGGATGTCACCTTTTGCAGTGTTAGGATATATGATAATCTTTATATATAAAGTGCTTTTCAAACAGAGTTACAAAGTGCTTTACGTGTCAATAATTAAAACAGACGAGACATGAAAACAACTTCACTGACTCTTCACTGATTGTCACTGACTCAGCTGACCTGATTTCCTCAGGGAGATTGTTCCAGAGCCTTGGAGCCCTTACAGCAAGGCGAATTATTGATTCCCCATGTCTATGCCTTTGTGTCTATTATATGTCTATGATATGCCACTGGTTGACTGGACAGGACCTGTTGCAGCAGTATGATACACTGTTGGACGGCATCATTTTGTAAAGCTGCCTGTGATGGCATAATATATGGAGCTGGAAAGTCCCTACAGAGCTGGATGGTTGCAACATAACCCAGACTTTCAGCCAGGGTTTGTATGAATGTAGAGCCAAGCCATGATGTTTTATCTAAACCCAACAACATGCTTTTGTTGATATCCTGACGTTGGTTGGGGTGTCCCAGAACATCAACAGCAGACACAGGAGGATACCTAGTGCCTAATATGTTGATGTACAGGTCCACTGACTAAGCATAGGAGAACGCGTCAGTGAGTTAATGAAAATTCACCCCCCATATAGTTGTCATGAACAGGAAAATTTGCTATAGAGACCAAAACTGTTTATTGTACCAGGTCGTAAACATGTTTATTTCTTCTGTTAAGTTGGGCATTTTAACATAGAAATCTATGGGGATTGACTCTCTTCTGAAGTCAGTTTCAAGTGGCCATTAGAGGAACTGCACTTTTTGGCACTTTCATGTTGGCTTCATTTTCAGCCCCGGTGGTTGTCGCTTGTTCAGAACAGTTATAAAAACTTTGCCTCTAGATATAGTCAAACCACCACTGTATGGCCTCTGTCATTTTAAGCCACCTGTTCGTCCTTTGGACACTGAGGTCCTTTGCTGTGTGTGTGGAGATGTTGACCATGTTCTATCACACGGTGGTGGCCAGTGCACTCCTCTACGCTGCAGTGTGCTGGGGAGGCAGCTTATGGACAAAAACACCAAGCAGCTGGACAAGCTGGTTAAAAAAGCTGGCTCAGTGCTCAGCAGGAGACTGGACCCACTGAGGACTGTGGTGGAGAGGGGCACACTGAACAAACTGAAAGCTATGATGGACAATAGCAGACACCTTCACCACAGCCTCTTGGACGACAGAGGAGCAGCTGCAGCAGTCGGCTCATCTCACTGCATTGCAGAACGGAGTGTTTCAGGAGATCCTTCATCCCCACGGCAATAACACTGTTTAACCTCCTGAATCCAGTCACATACACACTTACACACATTATATTAGCCATAGCTGGACTGGACTGTGGAATGGGCAATTTTAATCTAATTTTAATTTGATTTTCAATTTCTATTTATGCATTTATTTTGATCTTATTTTATTTTATGTCTGTTTTAATATCGGTGTGTTGTTGTTGAATTTCCCTTTGGGCATGAATAAAGTTCTTTCTATTCTATTCTATTCATATTGAGGCCTTAAGATTTTATGGTATAGGCCTTATTTAATTGTTTTTTTTTAAATCAAAGATCTCTTTTGTTATATTTCACATACATTTCACTTGTGTATTCGAGAATAATTTTCATGTATTTAACAATTCTCGATGTGGTGATGTAGTCATTAGAAAATTAAATAAAAAAACAGGCACAGAGGTGATATCTAAAAAACATTCTGAACATGCAGAATGAAGAAATATCTCAATACAGAAAAAACTACTTTTAAAAATACAGATAAAAAGTAATAAGCTGACCTGGAGCCCTCCTCCTCACAATACCCCCATCCTTATCTTCCCTTATTACTCTCAGGCTTGCTCATCTCACCCCTCCCACCTCCCTTCACCAGCAACGATCTTTCACTCTTCAATTATCTCAAATACACTGCAATGTGTGCAAAGGTATGGACTGCTGCACTGGATTTATAGTTGCGAGATATGATATGAAGGGTTTTCCAGGTCTTATTAAATTGTAGAGGGCTATCTTCCCGGGCATATCTTATCCTCTCCAAATGGAGTGTGTTAGTAAGCCACAACTTAGAAGGCAGGGGTGTTGCGCTCTTTAGGATTAGTTTCTTTGCAATATAAGGCCACAAGAGAGAAGGCGCCGCTGTGCTGTGTTTAGTCTCTGATTGTCTCCGATATCCCTAAAATTATGAGCAGAAGTTCAATCATAATATTCACAACCTTAGACACAATGTTTGAGATACCAGACCAAAAAGACTGGACCCTGTGGCATAAATTTAAACGCTGAGGAAGGGTTGCAACAACCTTGCACAAAGGTGACACCTCTGGATATATGACAGGTTTTTCCACTTTGGACTAGTGGAGCCTGATGACATGATGTCTTGCATTATTTTAACAGCTATGCATATTTTGAGGGTCTTTTCCCATAGGTCATGTGGAATTGGTTCCTCAAATTCCTCTTCCCACTTGGATTTGTCAGTTTCAGAGGAATTTTTGTAATTGTGATATTTTTTGACAGCTTCCACTAAAACAGCCTCAAAAGGAGTCAGAAACCTTTTGAAGCTATTGCTGCTTTTCTAGCTTTAAGTCCAGACGCTACTTTTTCTAACGAACTCATAATGCCTGCAACTGCAAACTGTCATGGAAGCTTTTATTGCACCTTTGACAACTAAGCATTGGCTTGACGTTTCACACTTCAAAGCTCATCACAGCCATTGCGACCCTCCTGAAAAGATTGTGGTTTGTTGCATGGATGTCCATAAAGCCCTCCAGTGAATTCCCAAACAACCTGAAAAAACGAACGCCTCGACTCGTAGATGTCAAACTTACATGAATACAGGCGCTGGAACAAGCAGAGATAGCCCAGTAATTGAAAAGAGAGAGCTCACCCCTCTCAAAACCATCCACTTGTGTCAGCACTTTTTTTTCCCCCTGTAAATACAACACGGCCCCCGGAGCTTTTCAGCTGAGGAGAGGCGGCGGCATTCACCCGGTAAGTGGATAGCCTCTATTTACATTGTTACGGGTAAAAATGCGCCCTGCTGCATATCTCTTTTATCCAGACTGCTCAGGGACCAACATATATCAGTTCACATGTGTGCTGTCTGGCACACTGCCTTACAGGCACAATCCCATTTCCAGCTCGGTGCTTTATCACCTTGATGACCTGTAATTTATCGCGCTCCCATGCAAGCTGAACGAACCCAATTCTTCGTCTGTGTATGGGTTTGTGCACCTCCTCTCCAGCAAACTGAATACGCTTCCACAGCTAGTGTTGCTCCTTATTCCCGTTTTTGTGTCATGAAGATTGAGAATTTCAATAAGGGTCTCTCAATGAGTCCCCCTTGGCTTTCTAATGCGTCCATTGAGAATAATGGACATGCCAATAGAACTGACGCTCAGGCCCGAGCTGCAAACAACCCACGGGGACAGATCCATCAAGATATACCACCACTGCCACCACCCCCATCACCAATACCTCTCAGAAACACACACGCTCACAAACACACACACACACACACACACCTCCCACTCACTACCACTAGTGACTCGAGGGCTGACTGACTGATGGACAAATCAGCAATTAGTAAGGAGTTGTGAGCAGCTTCTCGGTAGTAAATTAATGGACCTGTGTTCACTATGTTCGGCTGCCGGGTACACTTCAGGGCAAAGCTCTTAAAGAGACGTAAACAAAGCCAAACAAAGCAACGAGGCTTTGTCGTCTGATTTAGCTGTTTTTATTCAGTTTTAGTGCATGCACAGTAATAGTCTGATGTTTTCCTCCTCCAGCAACTTTCTTGCTGTCTTTTTTTCTCTGACAGTGTCTTCACAAGAAGTTGTGCAAGTAAAGATGATCCCCGTTCAGTAGCAAAGGCAGAAGTAGCGTGACGTTAAGACGTCACTAAACATCTTATAGAGAAAGAAAGAGGTAAATGAACACAGTCAACAATGCTTTCTTCTTTCTTCTGTGATCCAGAAGGTGATCTTAATCTTAAACCACTAGTTTTACTTGCTTTTACTCAACTGGAACTAACGTGGGATTTATACTTGTGCATCGAATCAACCCCATACCCAACGCCATAGCCTGACGTGTACCTCCCCAGAAATGTAGCTACACGTCGCAGTGGCGCAGACCTCCTGTTTATTTCTGTAAGCTGAAACCATTTCCCTCAGTGGAAACAAAGCTTTTATTTACTTTTATTTCACAGATAAGAAACAATAAATTGTGAAGACAATAAAGCCTCCAAAAAAATAGCATTCTAAGTCTTGTGTGTGATTTATCCTGGCTTCATATGAGCAGAGGAAATCTTAGCTCGTCGCTAGGCTAATTTATACAATGTAAAATGCCATAGGCTTGTGCTAATAACGTTAGCATGTTGTATTTGTTTGGAAAACGTGTTCATTATAAGACAGTTGTTTTGTCAGTGAACCTTGTGAGCTGTAATGGAGCTGAATTTTGTAACGTTACCTTTGTTAAATGTTGCTGTTGTCCCTGGCTTCATATGAGTAGAGGAAAGGTCCACTTGCTGCTAGGCTAATTTATACAATGTAAAATCTGTTTATTGAGTCAACATCTAGTTTTGTTAGCCTTATTTTTCAGAAGAGTGATGTTCTGTTGACCTTTTTTAAGGGCCCGATAACTCTGATTCTGTTATCTTTAGTCATCTGCTTTGTACATATTTTTTTGTGAAAGAATGGACGTCGCACCCGTGGGGGATGGGGGGGTTGCGACACCCCCACTTTTACAACCAGATGATTTCATACCCCCCACTTTTTCCTGAGGTTATATATTGTAGCGTCCCACTGGATCCAGGAAACGGACGGAGAGTTGGTCTCACCTACTTTTTATTGCAGGATAAACGGTTACTGTCGGTCGCAACCACGCCGAACAAACAATCATTAAACAAGCTATTTCTCCAAAATCTTTTCCTCATTCGCGCGCTTCCCTGCTCTCCCATCCACACACACACAGGCACAGTTCCTCACTCTCGCCCCGCTCCCTCCTCCTCATCCAACCACACGCACGCATCCGTACCAGAGGCGTTCACTGACGGTAGGAAACTGGAACACTGAACAGCAATAACATTGCGGGGTCGTTACAATATGGTTTAAACTGTTTACCTGCCCTCGCGGTACACCAGCATAAGGAAATGAAGCACACCTCAGTTCCCGGGCGAAATGTAAATATTCACAAGGAAAAACTTGACATGTTGAACAGGAAGGCAATTGCCAAAGCATTTGTTTCATGTAAAGACATTAGGAGGAGCACTTTTGGATGTTTTGAGTAGGGGTAGGGAGGGGCAGGTTTTCATTATTCTTATTTATTGTATTTCTGTCAAAAGTTTTTAGTTTGTGAAGCACTTTGTATTGCATTTTTAATTGTATTTAAGGTGCTATATAAATAAAGATTGAGTTAGATGTTAGGGAGTTCTTTGACAGAAAATTGAAAACTTAAATCCTGCTCCCAAACTACCATCACCTCAGTGGTATTGTTTCATTGATTGACATCTTTTGGAATTGTTTCTGAAAGAGGTTTTGTTCTTCTTGGAATAAATGTTTAATTGAGGAAAAACACATTTTTGTTATTATTTTCGGCCATATATTACTTTTTTAATATAAAAATTTAACCATTAATGGATAATTGTTGGTTAATTTTCCCGATGATAGATTCAGAAAATTTTGCTCATGTGCCACAACCTAGAACACCCCCACATTTTAAATGGCTGTGACGCCCCTGTTTGACTGTAAACACTACTGTAAACATATACCATCCAATTCTTGCTAAATACATTTTCAAACTTCCTGAAAAAAATTGGCAATATTTTGGAGTCGTGGTTGATGAAGTTTGGCAAATATCAGAATTTTATCTCCAAAACTGAATTTTCTAGAACATTTTGAATTCTGCTCTCATGGGAACAACTGGAGTCAATGTAAAAGTGGCATTTTTAAACATCACATTTTCTCTTGTGAAGCAAAACACTTAAAATTAAAAACAAATCACCAACATGTCCATGCTGTCTAGATGCAATTTATGTATTGTCAGATTTTTGTTTAGATAATAGAATTTGTGACATTTTGAGTATTTTTGAAATCTGCCACAACAACTGCAGCCCGGTCGGTGACTTCCTGAGTCTATTTGAGAAGCCACACACCAGGTCTCACTTCCAGACAGTTAGCTCAGTGAGTTAGGAGCTGGATCACAGTGCCAAGGGCTCTGGGTTCAAGACCCAACAAAACTACAAAGAGTCTTTGAGAAACAAATGTATAAAATTTTAGAGTCATGGTAGATGATGTTTGATGAATACATATCAGAATCAATGCAAGAATGGTATTTTAAACAAGAAAATACAGCCCTCAATGCAGGCGGCTGCGGACTGAATCCTGCGTTGGAAGGCCCTTTCCTGTGTCTCATCCCCGTCTCTGTCTCTCCATTTCCTGACTCTCGCAACGCTCACTTTCCATTAAAGGCAAAAAAGCCCCAAAAATATATTAAAAAAAAAAATAAAATACCAACATCTCAATGCTGTCTAGATGCAATATGTATATTTTCAGAACAACTGCAGTCACTTTAAGAGTGGTATTTTTAAATCAGATTTTCTCTTGTGAAGCAAAGCACTTATTGTTAAAAACAAATCACCAACATTTATGTATTTATTTATATATTTATTATTGTGTAGTGATTTCCACTGATACAAAAGTGTACTTTGCAAATTTATTCCAATATTCAACCACTTTTACTTTTCAATTGCTGCAATACAATTTCCAGATGATGCAACCTGCAAAATGACTCAGCTGATGCTAAATGCAGATTGTAATATCAACTTCCTTGATGTCTTCTTATTCTTCTGCTTGTTGCTCAGAATTTCCTAAAAATGCCCAGACCTGACCCATCGCTGCGCAGCAGCTATAATCTAAACATTGCGTTTTCAGGCACCCAAAATGTTGTGGAATCGATCAGCCAAAACGCAACTTAAGGTTACCGTTTTCTGTTGATATCATTGTTGTATAAAGAGGATCTTACTCAATGATGAAAAACATGACAACACTAATACTGATCATTGACACATTATAAGAGAAGTTAATTGATTTAATATTTTGAAATCTTGTATATAATCTATTTTTTTTCTTGTGAAACAGAACCTTGCTACAAAGGGTATTATCAGAAAAACACAGTTAAAATAACCAAAGCAAACTTTCATGCTAAAAAAACTGCTTTTCACATGAAAAAGAAAGAAAACAGTCTTTTCTCTGTATTTTCTACACAAAACCTTTAACCTGAGTGAAACTGAACCAACAGGTCAGTCTGACTTGAATACTTACAGCTATGACAGATAATGACAAGAGAGATAAGATATATTTTGTTGATTTATTTATGTATTTGTTGTGTTTTAATTGTAAAAGATAAAGACATGTAGCTTTTGCTGCATGGCTTGAGGAAAGCGGGAGAACCGGAGCACCCGGAGAAAATCCGCACCACCCAGGCAGACAACACACAAACTCACAAAGGCTCAGGCCCGGAAATCGAACCCTCACCTGTGAGGTCATGCCGCTGACTCCCAAGGTGGTCCTAAGAGCTCAAGTCCTGTCTCACAGGCAGGACATGAGCTCTATTGCATTCATGTTGGAGGAAACAAGCGTCACGCCAATTTTCCTCCAACATGAGTCCTATTATACGTCATCTACCTGGGACTGACCCTTCTGAAGGGCCTGGAGAGGACTTTGCCCAGTCCGGAGAAGAACCTGCAGATGGCGTTACCCTTCTTCGGTGGTGTCAAAATACGATTTGCAAAAGTGCAGGCTATAAGATCCGACTCTTGTTCTTCTAGACCCAATGAAAGCAGAATCTGCTCTGCACAGCCCAAGGATTTACAGAGGTCCTTGAAAACCACCTTGTCCAGCCGTTTAAAAGTTTCCGGGCTGATTTCAAAATCAGTTCCCTGGACCTGGGCCCATATCCTTTGGAACAGGCGGTCGATGAGGATACGGGGGTCGTCACATTTAAGGTCGATCTTCGATTTCTTGAAGATCCGTGTGACTAGCTTCTGAACCAGAATACGGACAGAGAGTTTGTTTTTCTCTGTCTTTAATTCCTGGCCTGCTGTTAAATTCAGCACAGGTTCAGCACCTGTCTCAGGTACTGTGACTTCTGGTGCTGGTGCGTCTGGCTCAGTGACCTTTAAAGCCTTCATCACATTGTCACAATGGATGCCAGCCTGATAGGTCAGCCACCACCTAATCAGAACCCCAAAACGCCACACGGCACGGTTTGTGGCGTGAGTGATGTCAGTCATTGTATTTTTAAATGGTCCCAACTCTGGAGTCATGCCCGCGGTGGTGTACTCGCTAAGGAGCTCTTTCAGTGCCTTAGTGAAAACCAGGTCTTTACCCTCAGCAATGCACTCCAGTTTGATTAAGGCATTTTCAGCTGGCTGTTTCTCACCCCCCTCTGGTTGAAGCAGTTCGGTTACACTGTCAGCAAAGGATTGTAGTGATTCTCTGCTTTTACCTTTGCAGCTGGGGGAGAATTCTTCCCTCAGCGTCCTCGCAGCCCGAAAGATCGAGTGTTTGGTATACTGAACAGCCAGTAGTGTCTTTATTTTGAGAGACATGTGAAATTTCTGTCTGGGCTCCTCTTTGGGCTCTGGGCTTTCATTTGCCCGGACTGCTGGACCAGTGAGCTCACCGATGTCGCTCGCAACACTGTCACTCTCCTGCTTGGAGCCACGTAACAGAACGTCACGCTCAGTATCGGTGGCATCATCCAGCAAAATGTCTATTATTTCACTCAGCTCCTGCGAAACTACTTCCTGGACTTCAGGTATTTTGTCTTCAGAGCTGTCCTCTGAACGCCTCAAGTCCGTCTCAGGGCTCCCTTCCTGTTCTGATGGTGAGTTGCTTTCATCGTTGTCCTCAATGTCAGTAATTTCCAGCTCTTCACAAGGTGATGCTGTAGATGGTTTTATAAATGATCTCACCTTGACTGCTAAAGATTTTATCATTGAGCTGGCGTGCCTGATCATGCCAGTCAGTCTGTGGGAGGGAGTCCCTCGAAACCTAAACTGAGCCCTTACGTTCCCGCTTGCACAGATGGAGGAGTTGACGATTTCAGAAACCTCCTCAGACATCATGCTGGTGAGGCTCTGTGAACTAACATCAAGGTCCTCAACGTCTACGCCCAGAGCTTGAGCAAAAGCCTCAGGGACTACATTGCCCATGGTGGACTCAACGCTCTCCTTTGTTACCGTTTGATTTCCTGACACTTTTGATGTTATGGAGTCATGGAGGTAAAGCAGCACATCCACGAGCATCTCCGCCAACATAACCTTGGTGGCGTTATCTGGTCTACCCTCCTTCAGCATGTTGAGCTGCCTTGCTGACAGCCGCTGGAAAAGCCAGTCTGCAAACGGACGAAACTGGTCCACTCCTAACTGCGATGTCTCTGATCTCTGTGATGATTCCATGACGATGATCTTTGTCCTCAAACGTCTTGATTTAAGAGTCGCTGTGCGGTCTGTGAGTTTAACCTCCAGAAATTGTGTCCTCGACAAGTGGTGTAAATCTCAGAAGTGGGTTCTACTTATAAAGTTTCAAAAGAGTGTGTTGTGATGTCAGAGGCATGTTAGAGATCAAAGACATTCCAAAACATGACATCACAGCAATACTCCATACTCTAACCCCTCCCCCAGAGTGATTGCAGCTTAGCAACCGTTGCTAAGCGTTGGCCATGGTGGCCATTTTGAATGTTCTCAGATGTATATGTCATAGAACTTTGTTGAATTAAAGGTTACAGTGCTGCTGGTTCCTGACTTTTCCTAAAACTGTCTGTATTTTTATTTAAAACGTGCTTTAAGCAAATTGAACAAAAGCCACTGAAAATGTGATCATTTCTACCTCTTCCAGCCACAGGCAGTCACGATGACCACACAGATTTTGCCACCGATGAATTGATCAATTATTCACGCCGCGGCAGATGCATCTTGGTTGCTAGGCAACTATCATTGTCTCTGTTAAAGTAGCCACCAATTCATTTACAGATCCGATTTTACAAGACCTGATCCTGAAACGGGTGTTGTTTGGACCCAAATGCAGTACACAGGCGCACAGGAACAGTTGGTAATGACCTTTATTAGCACCACAGCAAACAGGGTATGCAGCAGGCAGAATTATCACAGAATAAAGTTTGTTCTTCGGGCTGAGAGCCCTCGCACAGTCTCTGGGGCTCAGAGGAGGGAAAGGGAGGCGACTGGGATCAGCCGCGGAACCGAGGGGAGGCTTCTGAGCCCCCGGTTCCACACAGTTCAATTCTCTGTCGTAGTGAGGGAAAGAGATGTAGCTTACTTCAGCCGAAGAGGACAAGTAGGACGCTCTGCAGTCTGGAGAGCTGGCTGCACGTGCTGTGAGGCCGGCGAGGAGTGAGCTGAAGAGAGGTCGGAGACAGGCGGGGGGTCGTAGCCAGGTGAGCAGTCAGCGAAGACAGAGGCACCGTTGGGGAGCAGGCAGGAGAGGAGACGAGGCCAGGCGGAGGAGTCAAAACCAGACGAGCAGGCAGATACCAGAGACACTGAGGCAGAGCACGAGGTCAGGGACAGAAGGCAGGTGAGTTTACCGGGAGGCAGACGAGGATGGCAGGTCAGGGACAGGCAGAGTCGACACCGGGAGATCAGACAGGGAATGAACGCTGGAAAGTCTCTCATAACGAGGAAGAACAATCTGGCAAGGAGTGAAGGTGCTGGAGAGACTATATGCAGGCCTGATTGGCATGAGCTGCAGCTGTGTGGGCAGGTGAGCAGAGTTGGGCTGATGAGGTGGGAGTGGCTGACAGGTAGAGTGGATCAGAGGGAGGAGAGTGGAAAAATACTGAGGCAGTGTGACAGGAGGGGAATGAGAGGCAGGGACTGTGACAGATCCTTCAGTAAGTTAATATAACTGCTCCTAGTATTATGGTGTACTGCAGTTCTGTATATGGTGTTGCTCTGCCTTAGAAGAGGCTGTTGCTCAGCTACTGTGGGTACAGTCAATGTCAAACACTATACCTTGTCTATTATCTAACTATAAAGCCTACGACTCCGATACTACGATATTTGTGTGATTTCTTCCAAATTAGGAGTAAGCGGTTACGAAAATGGAAAGTGAGAGCACCTGAGCTGTTAAGAGGCTCATGGAGCACAGGTGTGTGAGCCTCACAATAAACGTTTAAATTTAAAAACTTTAAAAATTCCTACCAAACCAACGATACATGCTACAGTTTTGAAACTTCACCACAATGTAGCCCCAGTACTGCAGAAACTTTTGTCCATTAGACTCATTACAAATTATGAAGTCCATCACTCTGTTTTTTTTCTGTAAAACTTATAAAACGTATCTCCTCCCACAATTTTTGCTCAATTGTCACCAAACTTGCTAGAGAGCATCTCCAGACTGTCCTCCACAAAACTTGTTTCTCGGATTTTTGATTTATCAAAAATTGAGCCTACAGTGCATGAAAACGTTTGACTGCATGGGCGTCGCACCCGTGGGGGATGGGGGGGTTGCGACACCCCCACTTTTACAACCAGATGATTTCATACCCCCCACTTTTTCCTGAGGTTATATATTGTAGCGTCCCACTGGATCCAGGAAACGGACGGAGAGTTGGTCTCACCTACTTTTTATTGCAGGATAAACGGTTACTGTCGGTCGCAACCACGCCGAACAAACAATCATTAAACAAGCTATTTCTCCAAAATCTTTTCCTCATTCGCGCGCTTCCCTGCTCTCCCATCCACACACACACAGGCACAGTTCCTCACTCTCGCCCCGCTCCCTCCTCCTCATCCAACCACACGCACGCATCCGTACCAGAGGCGTTCACTGACGGTAGGAAACTGGAACACTGAACAGCAATAACATTGCGGGGTCGTTACAATATGGTTTAAACTGTTTACCTGCCCTCGCGGTACACCAGCATAAGGAAATGAAGCACACCTCAGTTCCCGGGCGAAATGTAAATATTCACAAGGAAAAACTTGACATGTTGAACAGGAAGGCAATTGCCAAAGCATTTGTTTCATGTAAAGACATTAGGAGGAGCACTTTTGGATGTTTTGAGTAGGGGTAGGGAGGGGCAGGTTTTCATTATTCTTATTTATTGTATTTCTGTCAAAAGTTTTTAGTTTGTGAAGCACTTTGTATTGCATTTTTAATTGTATTTAAGGTGCTATATAAATAAAGATTGAGTTAGATGTTAGGGAGTTCTTTGACAGAAAATTGAAAACTTAAATCCTGCTCCCAAACTACCATCACCTCAGTGGTATTGTTTCATTGACTGACATCTTTTGGAATTGTTTCTGAAAGAGGTTTTGTTCTTCTTGGAATAAATGTTTAATTGAGGAAAAACACATTTTTGTTATTATTTTCGGCCATATATTACTTTTTTAATATAAAAATTTAACCATTAATGGATAATTGTTGGTTAATTTTCCCGATGATAGATTCAGAAAATTTTGCTCATGTGCCACAACCTAGAACACCCCCACATTTTAAATGGCTGTGACGCCCCTGGAATAAACCCAACTTTTTTTTTGGAAAAAACTAAACCAGTGTTCTTTGTGCTTTGACTGCTTCGTCCACAATATACCACAATGTCAAATTTGGTGTGAATGCAGCCTAAATTTATTTTTTGTTTGTTTTTTTCAGCACTGTGTCCTTGATTTTTGTAGTGTCCTCTTCTGAACTTCCTGACCACAGCAACACAAGCAGAAAATAAGAAAATACAGGCAGATGGCAGGATCTCTGCAGATAAATACACTGACACACACTTCTAATGGGTCATAAGTGATGATTGAGAGGGTTTCTTTTTTGTAAGGTTACGACTACATTGCTTTTTGGGGAAGATCCTGCTTAGTATGCCTCAGACACATGACGAAGACCCTGCCAATAGACAGTTCAACTAATTACATGATGTAATAGGGCTGCCATAATCCAGGTTTATCTATAAATCCACTTCAAGATTCAAGATTTGCTTTATTGTCCCACATCAAGGGCAATTTGAATTGAGCTTTCATGCATGTTTCATCTATAAAAAAAAACATTCCACATTTATAAAAGACTGGGGCAAAGTATAAACCATTAAAACTGGTCTCAAATATATTATTTTAGTCACCTGTTTTTGTTCACAGTGCCCATCTCTTAACTATTTGTGCTTTTTCAGATTGAAATGAAACAGTATTGTTGACATTGTTTTCACATAATTACTCCACGGTGAATGTATATAAACATCATCTCAGTGTTTGATAATGTGCAGTGCTTAGCTGAAAAGCAGCATGCATACAAAGCATCGTCTTTGCTGTTTAAATCTCCGAAAAGCCAGTGCATCCAACTCCCACAGCACACCTGTAATCCCCTCTTTAGCTGACAAGACATCGCATAGATATGCTATTATGTGTAAGTTATTCTTATCTGGTTTTATGCCCATTAAAAAGTAATGTGACTGAATCTCAGCGAGGACATAAAGCAGGTATTTCTATTTCCCATGTGAGTTTGTTTGCAGCTGTTTTGTAGTAATTGGCATGCTTAGGTTGCCTGAGTGAGCCCGCTTTCTTTCTTTAAAAACAGCAAACAAATGAAAATGTGTACATAAAACAAAACTAGTAGAAAGTCAGAATTACATTTAGATCCTTTTTATTTCATGTCACTATAGAATTTTGTATTTAAATGAACCTAAAACCCAGCACATACATCAGAGGTGTGGACTTGAGTCACATGACTTGGCTGCAAGACAGACTTAAGTCTCAAATTTGATTCTCCACTTGATACAATCAAAAAAGACTTGGAACTCATTTAGATTTCACTTGACTTCACTTGGACTTGAATCTTTTGACTTGAAAATAGGCAACTTCATACCTTACTATACCTCCATACCTCCATGGCCAAAGATGAAGTGTGTTATCTTAAAATTGAGCCACTAATCAATTCAGTTCCCTTCATCTCCTGAACCAACTCATGCTAACATTATTCATTCCCGGCAAGTCCACACTTAATTCCCCAAATTCACTTTGTTTGAACCAATCCAACATTATCCAATCAAGTTGCAGGAGAGAACCGTGGAGAACACACGTTACGTTACCGAGAATTGTTGGGAAAACTGATGCCAAAGAAAATTTTGTTACAAAAACTATGCAGAGGTCGACAAAAAAACAAATTCCAGTATGCAAAATGTGCAGGTCTTAAGTTCCAGATGGAGATGCAAACACTTCCAAATTCATTCGACATTTTAAGCTACACAAACAACGGAAAGCTGCAGCTAATAGTTAGCAAGTGTAACACATGGTTTTTTCTCATGCTGGTTTACACAGTGCTTTGCTTTCCGTAGCTGCAGTCGGCTGTCCCTATGCGGCACCCGTAGTCTGTGCCCTGTGCCTAAACAGCTAAGTAACTTTAAACAGACTCGAAGAACTCATGATTTTTGTAAATTTAAAATCTATTATTATGTTGTTAAAATGGCATTTCATTTAGATAAAAGTGCACATAGAAACAGAATGAGAGTAGAACAGACATTAAACTGTTTGCTGTGGTTATTTGCCGACTACAAAAGGAAATGATGACTGTTGTTAGTTGCTTCGGTGAAAACACACATCAGCGTGGCTGTAAAGTGTGTCACACTCACCAGTTTGAGAACTCCGTTTTGGCATTTTCTTATTCCTATTTTCTGTTAGTCCACTGTTCCAACAATCACCGGCTCTGCCTAGGTCAAAATAAATCCTTAATTCACTGAGCTAGATTTGAAAATGTGCCGATCTGCACACTATTTATCTCCATGGTCTCTCTCATCCTTTCAGCTGTCCACTGAGCAGCGACTCTCACTCTTTCATCAGAGGCAGCAGCACATCATGTTTCAAGAAACATTAAATAAACTGCATCAAAAGAAACAGGAAATAATGGATTCGCTTAGTTGAAACGGTACTACTGCACTGCAGTACCTCACCTCAGTGAGTTTGCGACTTCCCACAAGTCGCTTCGTTTTTACAGACGTTAGCCCACTACAACGGTCGCAATGACAACGGTACACAAACAAATGGCCGCTGCTCTGATCTAAAGCATTATACAAATCCAGAGTAGAGTGCGGCAGGAATGAATCCTAAAACCCAGAAATGAGTTAGCCTTTTAGCATCAATGGTTCCCTCGTCTCAAAGTCAATGGATTTTTTTAGATGCCTGAAATAAGGTCTGTAGTTAAAACAAGCTTAAGAGACTTTCACGTTTTGTTCTACAGCATTAAATACGTCAATAAATACCCCACTTGTAAATTTTGAAGCTTTTACGTGTCTTTAAAAAAGGCAGTTGCAAGCAAGTGGCTTAATGAGACTACAGAGCGTCATCACACGGCCTCAGTAGTCAGGTTTCCATCCAAATGTCTCAAATTTTTGAGCAAATTTAGTGAAAATGCGCAAAAAGAAAATGCGACTTTATGCCCGTTTCCATTTGTTATTATTTTGCAATTATTGAGAGGAGAGTGCGCCATGAGATGACGTCATCAGAGAGCGTCTCTCTGCCACAAAACAAACAACACACTCAGCTGACAGCCAACAACTGATCATGGACAGATTCCTGATCGACCTGTCGGCGTTTGGAAGAACTCTGGTCACCATTTTGTCAGCATTCACCGCGTACTGAGCCATCCTGAAGAAGAGACGACAAGGAAGAATTTTAATGTTAAGAGTACTGTCGGAAATAGCTGGAAGGAGACCACCGCGTACCACCAACATATACGTGTGACGTGATATCCGGTCCAGTCATCGTTTATCCGCAAAACCTGTTTCCATAGCAAAAAGTCGTACTTACCTTTTATCGATACGCAGACAAATCCACCCCCTCCAAGTGTAAAAACTTTTTTGTGAATTTTCAGCCTTTTTTCGAATTTCTAGCGTTTCCATTAATGTTTATTTTCGCTATTTTTGAAAATTCGAATAAGAATAGGTGGATGGAAACCCTATTAGTGTGGTGCCGATGTTGAAGTTATGCAACTGTGTTGTAGTTCATTTATAGCCTGACTTTAGCTTTTTACTTCTATCGATTGCATTTATACTTCAAAAATCATAAAAGTGATGTTCATTTGTAAAGATTAACTTGCTGAAGTATACGAAACGTTTGTTTGCCTTAGAGTATACTGTCTGCAATGATACCCAGTCCAATGAAAAAAATCCCACCCAGGGTGACGCTGACTTCTGTTCTGGTCCACAGACAAACGTCATCCCTGCAGCACTGTGTGAAGTAACATTTTAGAAAGTAGGGCAGCTGTCTGTTGTCACTATCAAAATTGTAATCTGTCATAGTATCCCATCCAGATCACACACAGCGTCCCTCATCATTGGAAAAAAAAAGTCTGTCTTGACAGATCCCGCCCTGTACGGATCCCTGGGTGCTCTTCCTCCACCTCGTCATCCTCTCCCTCCGCCTCACTCTGCACCAACTGATTCATTCATCTATTCATCTCTTAAACAAGTTGCCCTTGGCTATGTGCCTTTCTTTGTTGTTATTGTCAGAGTGTGGTCACCTCAGTTCAGCATTTTAAATGGTTTCCATGAGAACACAGGAGATTGGGATTGTGAGGATGCTGAGAGACATGCAGAAATATCTGCAGTGTTTTGCAAAAAAAAAACAGTGATTTGGAGGCAGTGAATTGCAGATAGATGCTCATATTTTATTAGTCGACAGGACTTAGAGCATGAATGTCAGAAATTGGTCATTTTGTCCAGAGTGTAAACAGCTGACACACTTTTAAAACACTTTGTCTTCTGCTTCTTTGCTTGAAAACACTGTGAATCATCGCTGGGAAATGTTTTGATGCCAGACATTAATTCATAGCACCGTCCTCCGTCACCAAGCAGGTGGAATTTATGTGTGTTTGTTCTCATAAAATGTTGGTTTCCTTCCTGACAGACCAAAGAAAGGCTTCATTTCTTTGTGGTGGTAATGTGTTGTAATTACGATAGGAAAGGGTAACTTTATTGCACAGCGAGAACGGCACCTCACATAAATTTAGAATTGTCTTTGTTTTTCTGCGAAAGGATGAAGTGATTACATTACAGCCTTTTGTGTGGCTGTCATTCTTCCAGCGTGGTGGCGTCTCCCTCATTGGTAAGCATTCTCCGAGCAGCCTCTGCTTTGTCATGCCAGAAGATGGCAAAATTATATTGACATCTTTCTTCCGCTCTCATGTTAATATATTCAGAATGACTGTGGTGTTATGGTATTGTGTGAAAACACCACCACCTCCCTCCCTCCCTTCCCGTCCTCCTCATTGCTTCCCAATATATTTCTCCATCTGCAGAGGCAAATGAAACCAAAGGAGGTCTGGCGTGTTTCTGGGTGCCAAATTCATTTCCAATGTGGATGGGGCTAAAGTGGGATTATGTCATGATTGCCCAAAACAATCAAATCCGGGCCGTGGGGGGTGCAGACTGAAGTGGTGCTGCACTGAGCATCATCATCACCATAACCTTGAAAGACCTTCACTGGCGGAGAGAAGAGAGTCAAGAGGGCCTGTGAGTCATAGCTGTGCAGCTAGCGCCCCCTATTGATCACCCTGGAAACAAACGACAAAAAGCATCACAGCAGATGATGGCTGCGCAGACTAATGCTCATGACAAGCTCATAACAATCACATTATAGGTCCTCCTAGTGCCACGGGCAACAAACCTGTCTATGCTCTGACTTCATATAGAAGAATGCAGGAAGAAAACCAGTCCAAGAGGCAACGATCGACAAGATAATAATTTTGATATATTCTCTTGTTCAACTCATTTCTAGCAGAAAAATATTGCTGCTGGGCTCCACTTGAGGTTCTTCAAGGACCCTTGTTGTTCCCTGGACTCCATTTTAAGAATAACTGAACTCAAGAGTATTAAACTGGATTAAATCTACTTTATGATAACCACCATTAGTACTTATTATTGTGGATGAATGAAGGGATAGAGTTGAATTAAATTGAATATAGCTGACACTGAGTGAAACAAATTAACACATAAAATACATGTAGAGACACATTAAGTTATATTTGATAAATTACACCCTTATCCGTTCATTTTCTATCCTATTAGGGGTCGTCGGGGGGGCTGGAGAGAGGCAGAGTACACCCTGGACAGATCCCAGACTATCACATATTTGTTTATTTATTTATTTATTTAACCCATATTTAACCAGGTAAGATCAATTGGATCAATCTCTTTTACAAGGGAGACCTGGCCAAGACAGCAGCACACAAACCTCACAGATATACAGTAACATGTAGAAATATTAGAACACCTACGCACAACAGCAAGACCCAACGGACACATTCATCCTTGTACTCATGAGAGCTTTAAAATCAGGCAAAGACCAATTCACATAGTTTCAAATCTATTCAAGGTTAATCCAAGTCAGAGGAGCAGAGCACATAAATTCTTTCTCAGCTCAGTTTGTATTAGGAACATACAACAAAACTAAATCTTGAGATCTCAGACTGTAGCTACGGTCAGATCTCTGTTCAATCGAAGCACAAATATATGAAGAGAGTTTACCCAGTGTGGCTTTATAAATGAACAAATACCAGTGAGTGAGCCTACGAAAGGTTAAAGGTGGCCAATCAGCCCTGGAATAAAGCGTACAGTGATGAGTGAGGACACATAGAGACAGACAACCATTCACACTCACATTAACATCTACAGCCAATTTAGAGTCTTCGCTTTACCGAGCCTGCGTGTCTTTGGACTGTGGGAGGAAGCCATTTTGAGAGCCTTTCAGTACATCAGCTAGAAAAAAAAGTTGTGTTTTCATTATATCAAAATGAGCCATTTATATCTACACCCGAAGCGGGTCCTCCTCTACAAAGATCACCATGTTGTTCCTACAGTAGCCCGGAAGGGACAAACCAAACACTGGCTCTATATAGGGCCATTTCTGTTTTCCTGTTGGCCACCATTGCTCTCCTACACGCTTACGCCTACAGAGGATGTTTCAGTTGGTTGTCTTCTGAAGCCTTCCAGCTAGATGGTACTAAATCCTACACACTAGACCCTTACCTGTCCATTCTGTTGCTGTTCCAATCTGAGAGGAGGTAGACGGTAGACGGTAGGAGGGAAGATGGAGGTAGACGAATTTACAAAAAAAGGAGGTAGGAAGAAACCAGGAGTTTAAAAAATTAAGTTAAAGTGATGAACAAAAGAGACATCCACTCTTCTTGCACTACAACCACTCTTTTTATTCATTTCTTATTTTAATTATACAGTTTTGTTTACATGTCTACCCACTGTCACTGATTAATCTCTGAGACATTTTTTAAATCAACTTTGAAATGGTTTATATCCTTAATGTATATATAGATATACATATACTGTATATACATATTTTTAAAACACTTCTGTATGCTTAAATATATACTGTACATATATAATTTTTTAATTGATTTTATTTTATTAATATCTTAAATTAGACTTGTGTATACTTTAGTCTGTATTGTACTGCTTACTGACTCTTGTTTTGTACCTGCCCTTTGTTTTTTGTACTGCTGCTCTAAGTACCTTGAATTGCCCCTTGGGGACAAATAAAGTTTTTTGAATTGGAATTTAATAAAACAGAATGAGTAAAGACAGAGCTGGAGTTCTGTCGGACAAGTTACGAGTTGGATGAAGGAAAAACTTGACAATTTCAGTCTACCTGAAAGAAAAGAAGAGGATTTATCATTGTTGGGTGTGTGTCATTGCAGGTGGTGTGTAGACATTTTCTCGGAATATGTGGTAAATATGGATATAAAAATGTAAAGGGGCAGAAACTGTGGAAAGAACCCAAGTGTAATAAGTGCAGGGGGGAGTCATGAAGCATGGTGAGCAGACAGTCAAAGAGAAAGAAAGAGATGTAAGCCATTAGGCCCAGGTCCAAGACAAGGATAAGTCACTCAGATACAAGGAAAGAGAAGGTTAAAAAATAAGGAAGGGGAAAATGAAGCATGATGGGTGTTGTTTGTGTGAGGACAAGGTTCAATCATAGCATTTCTGGCCATGGTGATTTACTGTGCTGCTGAGGCAGACAGGAAATCGTAAGTTTTTGGAAGTACTAGAGAGGAAGTGCAGGAGCTGTAGAGGCTGCCCCCTGCAGAGCCGAGCTTGATAAGCCTAGTAGACAATTAAATTCTCTAATATTTTATTTTATTTTATTTTTATTTATTTATGCAGTAGATTAAATAGTAGAGTTTAAATTTTTAATCTAAATTTCAGTCCAGGAGAATGAGGACATTTTGGATGCAAACCGTCTTTCAACACTGAGGAAAAACAATAAAAAGAAGACACCAAATTCCGAGTTTATCTACCACCACAAAACGAGCCTCTTATTTTGAAGGTCCCTGACTCCTCCCAGCACTTCCGTGTGTGTGTCTGTTTCCTGCGTGTGTTGCCTCTCCTGCAGACTCAAGTGTTTCTTGGCGACTGTTGTGAGATAAATAATCATGTCTCTGGAGGTGGAATCTGCAGAGTAAGTAGCCCCATTAATTACCCCTAAAACAGAGTGAATTCTGTAACAAATCTCGCTTTAATAATTCTGTATTTGATAATATTTAGTGTAAATGAGGCCTGCCTCATCCTTCGCTGCAAGCCGTTAGCGTTAGCATTCTGAGCTAAGCTAACAAGCTAATATACAGTTATCCTCATAGAAGTTGTTAGCAGTCTTCAAGCTATGTGACTGTATGTCGTCCGAAGTGTCGCTCTGTTATTGAAAGTACTAAATTACCCTTACTTTGTATTTTCATAACTGCTTCAGGCAGTAAACAGAATTGAAAGACGAGGGAATTAGCCAAAGTTAGCAAGCGAACGTTAGTGTTTCAGCTAACGTTAGCCTGCCAGTTGTCACAGATGCTGCTCTGACCGGGGAAGTAAATCATTCAGACTAATGCGGCACAAAACAGTTGGTTGTTATTTATATTAGTGTTGTTAAATGCACTAACATGTAACTATGGGCTCTTATTTCTCACATAGTAATTTAAACTGCTACGTGTAAGATATCTTACAGTGTTTGTTTATCTAAACGTCTGCCATCATGTGTGTTTCCCACAGCGTGATCCGTCTGATTATGCAGTACTTAAAAGAAAATAATCTGCAGCGGACGCTGGCCACCCTGCAGGAGGAGACCACCGTGTCCCTGAACACTGTGGACAGTATAGAGAGCTTCGTGGCAGACATAAACAGCGGCCATTGGGACACTGTCCTACAAGCCATCCAGTCCCTCAAGCTGCCAGATAAGACCCTGATAGACCTCTATGAACAGGTGAGATTTGGATCAGATATGGTCCCAGCTGATTTCACTGTCAACTTTGCATTGTGCTCACGCATGCTTTTAATATTCTGTGTCCACGAGGATTTAGCAGAGACGTATAATTACCTTCTCTTATTTTCTCCAAGGTCCACCCTTTCTTCCACTTCATGAACTTAATTCACCAAGTGCTTTACTACTGTTTCCATTGTTTTTTAGTCTCTGTATTTCATTGTTGTTCCATTTAATTTCTGCACTGAAATCCTTAAATTGTAATCTGATGTCTTAACCTTGATTTCACTTGTTTCCTTGCAAGGAGGCAGTTTGTTTAATCTGTTGTTCTTGCTTATCCTTTCCTATAACAGATGTTTTAGTTTATCTTTTCTGAGATTAAAAGACCCTGCGGTTGGAGCTGCTCATGTCAACAGACCTTTGTGTGAAAAGGACGTGATGGATTATGCCTGTAGTCTGGTGTCTTCTAAATCTGACTGTCTGTGTTGTTCCTGCTCCAGGTGGTGTTAGAACTAATCGAGTTGAGAGAGTTGGGTGCAGCCCGTTCTCTCCTCAGGCAGACCGACCCCATGATCATGCTCAAACAGACCCAGCCAGAGAGATACATCCACCTGGAGAACCTGCTGGCTCGCTCCTACTTCGATCCCAGAGAGGTGAGTCCAAACCAAGTGTATAACTACAAGTAATCTTGTTTATACATGTGTATCCATCCATCTCATCATATTAAGAGCAGTTGTTATGGCCGGTCATTTTGCTTTGGGATTCAAAATACCAAAGACTCTTCAGACACACTTTGTACCTATGGGTAACTCATTTACTGTAAACAGTGGTAACTTAGTTCTTGTACAGGTTAAATAGATTAAATTCTAAATGTCACATGAAGGGAACATTTGAAAGAATACAGTTGTGTATAGTTTCTGATGTTTGTGTGTGTTGTTGTCCAGGCGTACCCAGATGGCAGCAGTAAGGAAAAGCGCCGGGCGGCCATCGCCCAGGCTCTGGCAGGGGAGGTCAGTGTGGTGCCGCCCTCTCGTCTCATGGCTCTGTTGGGACAGGTAGGTAATCTAGAGAAATGCAGTTGTGATGAGTGTCATTCCTCAGTAAGACACTCACTACAAAATAACTAATTTGTATCTTAATCCTGACATATTTGCAACACATTTTGCACATCTTTGTCTTCTGATCAATGTTCCCCATATATTAAGTGAAGTTTTGCCACCATCAAAGGAAATTGCTGATAATGACTTTGTGTACATTCTCCTCCTTCAGTCTCTGAAGTGGCAGCAGCATCAGGGTCTCCTGCCTCCTGGTATGACTATCGATTTGTTCAGGGGTAAAGCTGCTGTTAAAGATGTGGAAGAGGAGCGTTTCCCCACCCAGCTCAGCAGACACATCAAGGTACCAACAACATAGAAAGCAACATCAGCGGACTGCTCCACTGTTCCAAACTGTGTATTCAGATGTGGTTAATTTAAGTACTTAATCGCTTTAAGTTTCCTGACATGACTTGTTTTTGTCTCTGCACAGTTTGGACAGAAATCTCATGTGGAGTGTTCCCGATTCTCCCCTGATGGTCAGTACCTTGTCACTGGCTCTGTAGACGGCTTCATTGAAGTCTGGAACTTCACCACTGGCAAAATCAGAAAGGTAATCTATGCACAATGAAGACACATGAACCAGGTTTACTGTGTGGTTGAATATAACTGTGCAATTACTTTCATCGTTTCAAAATGACGTCTGCTGACTTGATATAACTCTATGCATTGTGTCCTACAGGATCTGAAGTACCAGGCTCAGGATAACTTCATGATGATGGACGATGCCGTGTTGTGTATGGGCTTCAGTAGAGATACAGAGATGTTGGCCACCGGAGCCCAGGATGGAAAGATCAAGGTAGATGAGAAACAATACTTCTATTTCTCTCAGTGCATTTACATCCTGTTGTTAATTCACAGCTAAATGTAAGAAAAGTTAAGCTATCATATTCGTCATCTGGTACACCTGGACTATAGCGCTGTCACTTGTACCTACTAAATATCAGACTGCAAGGGGCTGGTTCATGGTTGGTGAAGAAAGATAACAGCTTTGTGGTCAGGCTACAAACTACATGATTATTTGTTGTTGTTGTTATTTTGTTTTTAATGATGTGTGAAAGGCTTCAAAGTTAGAGATAAAACTTTCTCTGAGGCAGGTAAACCTTGATATTCAAACCTTGAAAATCTCCAATGATAATGGTACAATAAAATGTAACTAGAAGATGCTTTTACTGCAGAAAATATATGGGCATGCTGACAGCTGAAATTGCAGAGCATTGCTTAAAAAAATACAAGAATCTTTAAGTGAAAATGCATTGCTGAAAAACCTGTAAACAGAACTGTAAAACTGGCAGAGCTGAAGTTGAACTGTCAGAGGTGGCAGTTAAAATTAATCAACTAAAAGGCTGAAAGAAGAAATTCTTTGTTCTTTAAAAAGCATACAAAGTAGAAAAAGAGTAAAATAAAAGCATAAATGTTCTTAAAGAGCACAATGTTTTGACATGATTTCAGTAGCTAAAGTAAAGCTGGTGAAATATGTAATTAGCTGCTAGAATAGCTTAACTCACCAGCCAATAAAACATGGTAATCTATTTAGTGGCTGGTAGATTTTTGGAGTCCTGCAGCAACAGTGGCAGGTGCACAAAAAAAGTACTTTCCCACCCTGCCCTCTAAGGGCTTTTATTTTTTAAACGTTTGTGCAGTTGAAAAGCAGTGCTCGGATTCTGAGTTACATTATTGAATCCTATTATTTCCAGTAAACCTAACCTTCTGTGTTTACAAGTTTCAAAGTTCTGAAGATAGTTGCTTGCGGATGCAGTGTCATGTTGCAAAAACAAATGGAATTGTCTTTTTGTGTAGGTGTGGAAGATCCAGAGCGGTCAGTGTTTGAGGAGGTTTGAACGAGCCCACAGTAAAGGAGTAACATGCATCAGTTTCTGTAAAGACAGCAGCCAGCTCCTCAGTGCCTCCTTTGACCAGACTATCAGGTAAACTCATATCTGACCAGTCAAACACATTTACCCTTTATCCTTCTTTAAAACTCCAAGAAAACCTCACCTAATTTTATTTCTTTTCCTCTTGCTTAAGAATCCACGGACTGAAGTCTGGTAAAACTCTTAAGGAGTTCCGTGGTCACTCATCATTTGTGAACGAGGCCACCTTCACTCCAGACGGTCACCACATCATCAGCGCCTCTTCAGACGGTACAGTCAAGGTGAGAGAAGCAGCCACCAAAATAAGATGTTTCTTCTTTACTGTTTTTCTTTTGCTCTGTGTCTTCATGTGCCTGTGGGTGTTCTGTGCATATTAACGTGTGTCTGATCCCACAGATGTGGAACATGAAGACCACTGAGTGCACCAACACCTTCAAGCCTCTGGGCACGTCGGCCGGCACTGACATCACAGTCAACAACGTCATCCAGCTGCCAAAGAACCCGGAGCACTTTGTAGTGTGTAACCGCTCCAACACGGTGGTCATCATGAACATGCAGGGACAGGTCAGTTCAAATCAGTGCCGCACAGAAGAGTTCAGCAGGAAGTCAGAGCACAGTGTTGCTCCATATGTGCTTTCAGGAGTGATGACAGGGTGCTGAAATCTGCTCTGGAGCCATTTCATAAACTGTGGTTTTATCTGTATTTTTCTCCTAAATGCTGAGCGTTAAATATTGAATAGTGTTTGTTTGTTTGTTGTTTGCTTATGAAACTGAACCTGCCTACCTGCCTGCCCTTTAACATCCATGCTTTGTGTGTGTGCACAGATCGTGAGGAGTTTCAGCTCTGGTAAGAGGGAAGGTGGTGACTTTGTGTGCTGCACTCTGTCGCCCCGCGGCGAGTGGATCTACTGTGTGGGTGAAGACTTTGTGCTCTACTGCTTCAGCACGGTCACCGGCAAGCTGGAGAGAACACTGACGGTACGTTACCGCTCTCTGGAGCTCAAATCAAAGTGTTCAGAAATACCACAGAACATTCCCTCCTCTGCTCTTGCCACAAAACAACAAAACAATCTGACTGTAAAGGTTTGGTTTAAAGTCGTGAAGCTATTTTTTTCTTGCTTATTAATTACTTTTTAAACGAGCAGAGATCTTCTAGAATCTTTTATGATCTTTGCTATATTTTGCCTGTTTCTAGAAAGAAGACACTTTACCTTTTATATCTATTCTTGGCAAACACTGCCAGGGTTTGGGGTTCAGTCACTAGCAGGATATTAACTATGGGTTCAAACACGTGCCATGTCTTACCACTGGGAAAAGCGAGGTTGAACACAGGGTGCTACTCTTGTGACAACTTTCAAGGGTGCAGAGGTGGGCTCCACCTTACATCACTAAGCAATCATAACCAGCACCGTATAATGACCTACATACAGATAGAAGGAGTTGTTTGTGAAGTGTGTGTTAACATTTGGTCGGTGGGACTGATCTTTAAGTCTGGTTAGCCCCTGCACGAAAATGATCGACGCTTAAAGACAGGAAAGATAACTGCCAGCAGTGACTGGTTGTTGCTCGTCACATGACGTGATGTGCCCTGCTGCGTTCCAAAAGGTGAACTTGGTCATGTCAGGGTGTAGCCATTGCAAGCTGAAAAAAGAAAACTTGGAAATGCTTTTGTGCCGAAGTGGATTCGCTCTTGCTGCTCTGTGAACCTTCTGCACCTCCACAGTGACAACAGTGGATTTGAGGGCACAAAAACACGCAGCATGTGTCCAGGCCTTAGTAGTGTAGCTAGAGAAGCACACACTAATGTTGCTCTTCTGTGTTATGAGCTAATTTTTTATTTATTTTCACTTTTTTTAAATGTATTTATGTTTTTTGTTTGTTGTATTTAACCTGTATTTAGCCAGAAAAAAAACTCTTGAGATGAAAAATCTCTTTTTCAAAAGTGTCCTTGCCAAAACAGGCAGCAACATAAGTTACAGACAACATAGAACAAAAATACAAAAAAATATACAGCTCTAAAATAAGCAATATAAAACAGAAAAAGTACATTAAGACATGCTATAAGTGAACTATAAAGATGCAGAAAAAGGGAGACCACACATGATTACAAAGACTTGGGAAAATACACCCTGACATTGGCATACAGAAGATTGCATACAAGTACAATTTCTCAACTAGCTTCTTAAATTTTAAACAATATGTTCTTGCTCCTCTGCCCTCCAGGTCCACGAGAAGGATGTGATCGGCATCGCCCACCACCCCCACCAGAACCTCATCGGCACCTACAGTGAGGACGGTCTGCTGAAGCTCTGGAAGCCTTGAGGTGTTTGACCCCAAACTGAGACTGTTCTCACACAGCAGCTGCTCTCCTCACTCTGGACACTGCTCTACCCGCTCTGTTTCAGATCACTGTGAAGTCGAGGTGATAGAACACGTGTGGACGAGGTTTTTACATATTCAGCTGCATGTCTCAGTTTGTACAGGGGATTTATCTGTTTACTGTTGAAGCCATGCAGCTGAATATTAGTGACTAATATCAGTTTGGGATCATGGAGTGTTTGCACAGCAGAGCCTTATTAACCTGAAACTGTTTCCAGTTTGCCCAAAAGAAAGGTTTAATATCTTACAAAGCATCATGGTGTGCTTTACTTTTAATCGATAAATGGATTTGTGTGTTTGTCCTGTAGCTTCAGTGGATATGATTCAATATGTCCATAATTTAGTGTCATTTGCAGGTCAAAAGGTTCTGCTGTTCAACACCTGAGTTTTACACACACACACACACTCGGAGAGAGGAGGGGAGGTGTCAGATGTAGATACTAGACTCTGTTTTGTTTTTTGAATTCCTCTTTTTGTAAATATATTTTTTATTTGCATTTTGCTTTTTGTTTTTCCAAGAACACCTGGTTAAATAGTCTTTTGTTGTTTGTGTCTCTTTCTCTTTTTCTTTCTAATGTCCAACTTAAATTGAATGAAATTCTTTCATATGTAATTTGTACTCTGAAATTATTTTGTTCTTTCAGCATGGAGACCCAAATAATACTTTGAATTTAATAAAAAGTCATTGTGAGGCTTTTTCCCCGCTGTTAAGAACATGCATTGGAATGAGACGTAATATTTCATAGTCAATGTACAAATGTCCCAGTAATATATTTCATCTTTGCCATTAAAGCTGTTTAACCAGAACACTGTGGAGGAGTGATCTGTGGTGTTGGAGAACTGGAATGTGGACAAAAAAAGCCTTTTATCTGATCAGAGAATACATTTTTTTTTTAGGTTTTATGAAACAAGGACAGCAGATGTCACTGTACCGCCATAACTAAACATCTTTGTAAGGGGACTTCAGACTCTATAAAAACATGAATAACTCAATTTCCAGCCATGCATGGTGCCTCTGTGTGACAGGAAGTGGGAGAGATGAAAAGTTGACTGAGTTTGATCCCTGAATAAACTCTGATTGGATGGTTGTTGGTACAGCAGCTCTGCAGGAAGGAGCATCAAGTCAGTCAGCAACACTGACGACAGGATTTGATAAGGCCTTCAAAATAAAAGCATGGATTTGTCAGTTTTACCTGGTATGTTTTTACGGGTTTAGAAGTGTACCGACTTTGCATTTGCTGTCACCAACATTTTTAAACTTGCTTTTTAAAAGTTGACTGAATGGGGTGCCCACCAGCTCACCTGGTAGACCACGCACCCCATGTAGAAAGGTTGTGTCTGTGCCACAGTGGCTGTGGGCTCAATTTCTACCCACAGCCCCCCACTGCATGCTATCTCCACTCTCTCCCCTCTTCATGGCAAATCTGCCCATCAAATAAAGGCAAAAAAGCCCCAAAAACATCTTAAAATAAAAGTTAGCTATGTATCACCATCTGGGGCAACAAAAAGGGCTTTCAGTAAGTATAAACTTGGTGATAGTAGATTATCAGCTGAAGGGGATAATCTGGGGTTGGACAAATTCCGACCCTGCCATCTGAAATCCAGAAATCCAGACTCATCAGACCAGGCAACGTTTCTCCAATCTTCTATTGTCCAGTTTTGGTGAGCCTGTGTGAATTGTAGCCTCAGTTTCCTGTTGTTAGCTGACAGGAGTGGCACCTGGTGTGGTCTTCTGCTGCTGTAGCCCATCTGCTTCAAGGTTGGACGTGTTGTTGCTTCAGAGATGGTCTTCTGCACACCTTGGTTGGAACCAGTGCTTATTTGACTTCCTGTTGCCTTTCTATCATCTTGAACCAGTCTGGCCATTCTCCTCTGACCTCTGACCTCTGGCACCAACACTGGATATTTTCTCTTTTTGGGACCATCCTCTGTAAACCCTAGAGATGGTTGTGCTGAAAATCCCAGTAAATACTCAGACCAGCCCGTCTGGCACCAACAACCATGCCACGTTCAAAGTCACTTCAATCACCTTTCTTCATCATTCTGATGCTCAGTTTGAACTTCAGCAGCTCGTCTTCACCATGTCTACATGACTAAATGCATTGAGCTGCTGCCATGTGATTGGATGATCAACTATTTGTGTTAATGAGCAGTTGAACAGGTGTACCTAATAAAGTGGCTGGTGAGTGTGTTCGATTGTATCTGACAAGAAAGAGCAGCAAATTATTTTTCTGTCAGTTGACAAATTCATTCAACTCTACTTTTATTAAAATACTCAAACAAAAATATTCTCAGCACAGCTTTTATTTTGTCAGTCTGTAACTGGAAGTTGTTTTTCCACTGTGAGTGACTTGATGTTTCAGAGCGGCAGGTCAGAGAGGTTGAATGAGAGTTTAGTGTTTGAGGGGTTTCTGCAGGGAAGAGTTACTATGGCAGGAGTTCTGCACATCATTCTGCTTTTATTTCTGCATTGTGGATCATTTATTTTAATTTCATCCAAACCTACTGATGACACAGCTACAGTGAGACCCACTGTGGACTCAGATGCAACCTTTACTACAACTGAGAGCCTTTTTTCTGCAGGAGAAACCAACACCACTGAGGTTCCCACCACCAGTTACAGCAAGACAACAGCTAAACCTCCTGAAACCACCACAGCTACCAAACATGTGACTGAAGATGCAGGTAAAACAACAGGAAGACCAGTCTCCAGGAAAGACACTGAAGAAGAAGAAGAGGAGGGTCCTTTGGAATTAGGTGAGAAGATATTAATATTTTAGAGTTTATATGTTGGAATTTTAATACCATTTGTTTTACCTGCTGTAAAAACCTTATATTGCTGTGGAAATTTGCACAGTGATCAAATGAATGTGATTTTCTTACACTATAATTTTGACTTCATTGGAAAGATCTGCACTTGAGCCAACATGCCCAAATGCACTTTTACAGCCTGACTAATTGTTCACTGGTTTTCCATGTGTTCCATTACTTTACCCATAAACAGTCATGCTGGTACAGTCAACTTTAAGTGTAGCCTACAGTCATGTGTTCGCATGCAAACAGAGAACAAAGTGACCAGAACTTTAATTACAGTAATAAATGTGTTGTTTACATCTTTAGAAAACAGACACAACAATCCACAAACTGGTGCTGGTGGAGTTCTGGGAGTAAGAAATCATCCTCGGGCTCCTCACTCCAAACCCAAGTATATAAAAGGTTCCATATGTCCATTGGTTGAGGAGTTGTAGTTAATTAGGCGGCCGGGGATTTATCAACAAGTCAAAGTATCCTTCAGGGTTCCTCAGAGCCTCACAGATTCTCAGAGTGTAAAGAGAGCTCTCTGTTGGCTCTGCATATCTGCGGTCAGAGAGTCAGTGTCCGAGGGTTGGGGGAGGATGTTCCACATTCTACCCTCTGTGCGGTGAGACATTTTAGCTGTGTGTTTTTTACTGATGGAAACCAGATGGGCCGTGTGATGCTGCAGACCAAAAAAACAAAGAACAAGACCCCTCACACTCCTCAAAAACAGTCATGTGATGTTGTCTATGCAGGCAGTGATCCAACTGTACTGCAGCTCAGCAGCATTTACATTAATGCAGTGTCAGGTTTTAAAGCTGGGTTGTGCGACTCGCTGCGGCTCCTCTGTTGGTGGTGAATGAAGAACTTTCCAACCATGTTAAAGGAGGAGTTTAACATTTTGCTAAAATACCTTTATTCACTGTATTATTGAGCATTTGATAAGAATAAGAGGTCGTACACATGCTGCATTTTTAGCACCCTCAATTTCGTTGTTTTTAATATAGACGAGCAGCAAGTGCACTTAAACGCCAGAGCCATGTCGTCGCAGTGAGCATGCCTTCCCGAGCACCTATCTTTCTGGAAGCGATGGCTGCACCCCGAGATTAACAGAGATCAACTTTTGGAAAACAGTAGTGTGCATGGCATGTGATGAGGAACAACCAATCAGACAATGTTCTACGAGGTGTGTGTGTTTCCTGCTGTGTTAAATGGTTTGCATTTTTGTAGCAAGGAGATCCACCAGGAGCGTTAAGCTAGCAAAGAAGCCCAAAACGATCCTGAAGAAACCCAAACTCGTCAGAAAGAAGCCAAAGGTTGTAAAGAAAGCCAAACCTCAGGTCAAACCCAGCGTGAGCCCGACAGTGGCCACGGAGACAGTCCCACGTATGTATGGGGATTAGCCCTGATGTGTATACAGTATGACAGTCAGATAAGGGTCACATGTTAGTCGCAAATAGTTTGAAGTGCTTTCACATGCGGGGTTTGTTTTGTCAGGACAATTCAAGTGGTCTCAGGTGAGTTTTTGACCTGACTTTTAATAGTTTAATGGGGACATTGAAGATCACTGAGACACACTGAATTGTCAGTCGAGGTAAACCCACCCAGGAAAGCATCAAACAAACCCTTCAACTATTTGCTAATTTAACACTTAGTTCCAGATCTGATTCATGTGATTCCCATCCTGAGGCAGAGCATACTGTATATCTGAACCTTACTACTATAGATAAATTAACCCAATCTGCTGCTTCACGAAAGTCTTAAAGCAAAGCACAGACTCAAGCGTTGATGAGTAGACAGCTTCACTTCTGTCTGCACCAACACTGAACACTGTGGAAATACTGGTGTCAGAATAACAGCAGAGGAAATATCAGTTGTCCATAATCTGTAAAAAAAATCTTTTCTTTTTATTATTTCTTATCGTGCTATTTTGTCAGAATGTTCGGGGGTGTGTTCCAAATGGCATACTTTTTCTTTTTACCTTTAGTAGGTACTGCAGCTGCCCTTAAAAAGTACACACTGTTGCACGCAGTATGCTCACAATCAGGACATACTACTACACCCTGAATTTTGACCCTCTTACTTATATATCCATCACCACGTGGATAAATCAAATTGCCCTTTACTGAGCATGCCATGTATGGTAGCCTCGGTGTGAATGGGTGAATGTGACTCATAGTCACAGGTCCAACAGTAAACTGAATACACTGTCATCCATCATTGCAATTTCTGACAGCTGATGTGACGCATTGCCCACCCTCCGAGAGGATTGTGGGTCAGACAAGCACGCTGGCTTCCATCCATTTCCATTTTCATCCGCTTATTCGGGGCCGGGTCGCGGGGGCAGCAGGCCAAGCAAAGCACTCCAGACGTCCCTCTCCCCAGCAACACTTTCCAGCTCCTCCTGGGGGACCCCGAGGTGTTCCCAGGCCAGATGAGATATATAATCCCTCCAGTGTGTTCTGGGTCTGCCCCGGGGCCTCCTACCAGTGGGACGTGCCTGGAACACCTCCAGTGGGAGGCGCCCAGGAGGATCCTGATCAGATGCCCGAATCACCTCAACTGATCCATTTCGAAACAAAGGAGCAGCAGCTCTACTCTGAGCTCCCTCCAGATGTCCGAGCTCCTCCCCCTATCTCTAAGGCTGAGCCCAGACACCCAGCGGAGAGAACTCATTTCGGCTGCTTGAATCCGCAATCTCATTCTTTCGGTCACTACCCAGAGCTCGTGACCATAGGTGAGGGTTGGGACGTAGATGGACCAGTAAATTGAAAGCGCATCACTGCAGAAGCCGCCCCAAACCGCCGATCCATCTCACGCTCCAGTCTACCCTCACTCATGAACAAGACCCCGAGATACTCCCTCGCTTGAGGCCCTCGCTTGAACTCCCTCAAGCAAGGGAGTTCAAGCACGCTGGTTTGCATACTGCAAAATCCGACCGGAAACAGGAAAGCATCCTGGTGTGTTTGGCGTACTTCATTTGACATATTGGGACATACTAAATCTTCTCCTGGCATATTATATAGTATGGTAGTATGGGTATTTGAACGCACAGATAATCTCACCTCTTTCAACCACATGAAACCACTGCCTTTGTTACTTAACAAAACTAGCTCAGGTGTCATCACATGACCTACGTGTGCAACGTCAGTCACGTTCCAACAGCAGCGAGATAATGTCATCACACATACTACGTCCAACACTGGCTTTGTTTTAAAATGAAGCTCTAAAATACAGATTTCAATGATTATTTTGGAGGTTTTATGTTTTGTTGTCTCACAAAATATTTGCCAAAGCCCAATGTGCTGCTTACTTGATGTCCCTAAGAGAGCTTTGAATGTGAATGTCTCCTGTAGTCTGTCTGTCTCTGATTTTCTAATTGTCCACCTTCAATGTTTCTCTTCATTGATTCTCTCCGTCCAGTCTCACTGTCTCTATAACTTTCTCTCACACACACAAATGAAAATCACTGTGTTTATAAGCATATTTATCATAACCCTAACCATAAAACCAAGTTCTGATCTTATGATGCATTAATAACACTGTAGGGATATGTCCCCACAGTTACTGTAACACACACACATTATGGTGTGGAGGTTTGTTTCACTAGTCTGCTCAGTCTGCTCAGCCTCCAGAGAGCTGTGATTGTTCCACCAGCTGGTTTGTGTATGTGTCCTTGTAAGTCTTGTATATAAGTGTATGCATGCATATCTTTGTGTGTTCGCTGAGGTTACTGAGTGTATGTCAGTACATATAATGTGTGTATGCAGACGGAAAGACTGAAGTGGAGATTACTGTAGCTGGTGGAGCTCGGCTAGAAATAAATGCTGAGTGAGCAACCTGTCGTGTCACATTGAATCAGAACTGATGCTCATTAAAATCCCTTCAGGCCCGTCAGCCAGTGGAGTTGGAGTGGAGTTAGATTAAGTGTGAGGGATATGCCAGAAAAGTTGCCATGTTAGGAAAGCAAGTAAAAGTAAAAAAAAAATGGTGATTTTACTTTTTTAAAAAAAAAAATAAATAAATAAATAAAAAAATCCAATCTAAGCCAAATGTGGCAGATGTTTGTTGATATGTTTCAACATACTGCTGTAATTCTTTGGACTGTTGTAACCAAATTTAGATGATGCATGCCCATACAAACTCCAGTCCAGTTAATTTGTTGGCGTTCAGCTGGTGCTGCAGCAGTATGATAAATTGAAATGGACATTACTCAGTCAGCAGCTAGACTTTGAACGAAAACAAAACGATCCTCACACATTACACCTATTTTGGCCTCCCTGCTTTGGCTTCCTGTTTTTAGAATCCATTTTAAAGTACTTTTAATTACCAACAAGGCTCTCGTGATCTGGCACTGAAGTACATAACTGAGCTTCTCAAACTGTACTGTCCAAACAGGCCCCTCAGGTCTGCTAGTCTGGGTCTTCTAACTCTTTCAGAGTCCAGGTTAAAGACACAGGGTGATCAAGCCTCTTCAGTTTTGCTCCTCGGCTTTGGAACAGCCTCACTGAGCATCAGATCAGCTGACTCTGCTCACATCTTTAAATCTCATCTGAAAACTTACTTATGTTTTGTAAGTATTGCTTTTGTTTTGTATTTTCTTCACCTTGGAAAGCACTGTGTGCTTCCAGCTCAGAAAGTGCTCTACAAATAAAGTTGAGTGAGTTTGACTTGTTTCCATTGTGCACAATAAATAATAATCCCTAAAGACTCATGTTACCTAATGGTAATGGCTATTGTCTGAATCATGACTAGGGTTCATGAAGCTGGAAGATCATGATGAAGGACTCAGGGTGGGTAACGTGTCTTTGATGTGGCGTCTCAGGGCTTCATCTTCCCCTCGTAGTTCCTTTTAAAGAGAAGCAAGGAGGCAAAAGGAAATGAGAAATGGTTTGTGGGGAGCAGACGTGAAAACTGAGATAGACAGGAGAGACAGGATGGGTTCAAGTCACGGTCTTTGTTCTTTCTATAAACACTTAATTTAGAGAGAACCACAAGGTCCTCAGTTTCAGGCAGAGAACAATAAACAGACTCAAGACCCAACACTTTCTTAAGGATTTTGCCCCCAAACCAACAATCTTTATTTTCTGTCCTTGTGGACTTTATTTACCCAGATAATCAGCTGGGTTCTGGACTAAACGGTTTTGTCGTCTGCGCATCATTTCCCAAGTCTCTCTGGCTCAGCTCCAGAAGTCAACAGCAACAAAGAAACGTCACTTTTTAAGAGCTCAGCAACATTTTGAGTCACACTCAGCTCATCAGAGATCCAGCTGGACTACAAGGCCAAAGGGGGACAGGGTCTTTATAGGAAATGCCACCTACATTTAGCCTTCATTTACACGCCTCTATACCTTCGCCTGAGACTTTTTCACAGCCAGTAAAGCGTCCTGGCAGGAGGAGGCAGTCTGAACCGAGCTGAACCCTCCAGACAATGAGAGTCTGTCTGAGGCTTTAATACGGCAGCGGAGGACGCTGGACAGGTTTAAAGACATTTCACCCTCTACAAGAGAGTCGTGCTTCCTCTGTTTCCTGCTCTGCTTTTTAACGTCTCTTCCAATTAGCGTCTTCTGCTTAAACTGTAAATCCAGAAGAAGTCCTGCTCAAGTAGAAGCTGCAATATTTCAGATGTTTAAAAGCATCTACATTTGTTTTGTTTCTATAATTAATTCATATTTTTTTCTTTAATATGTCACTTTTCATTTGTCGCATTTATAAAATGCGCTCCTTTAGTGTTATATAATTCATGCACGTTATATAACGCTAAAGTATCTAAAGACATAAAAAGACAAACTCTTGTCTTTTTTCCTGCTTTAAAGGTACAGCATGTAGAATCTAAGTTGTCCTCACATGCTGTAGAGAGTTGACCTTGTGACCTCTGTGAAGTGTTTGTACGTATGTTCAGTATTATATATGAACATGTGAGTGTATGTGTTTGCATAACTGCAGTGTAGCTTGCAAACCTGCATACACTGTGTTACTGCCAAATTCAGGGGAGCAAAGTGGGCTGAGATCTGGTTCCATGAGTTTATTCCAGTGTAAACTGGAACTGGAGCATCTGTTAAAGGAGAAGTCCAGTATTTTCCACTTTCGCCATGTGTAAATCTGTCCTAAAACCACCTTAAACGTTGGTTTTCAAAGCCATGAAACTCACCCAGTGGTCAGTGGTGTTCCTTGATGTTCCCACATAAAAATCGTAGCAAACTGTGGTTTCCATCCGTGTTTTCTATTTATCTGGATTGTGGAACTATTTTTTCAGCTGCCTCACACCCGTGTGTAAACTTCCGCTTGATCGTTGGTTTGACCCTGAAGTGTTATACACTCCAGCCCACTTGATGGCGATAATGCTCCTTTACGTGAGTGTCGCCAACCGGCAGGAAACCATTGCAATGTAATGGGACACAGAAAGAAGCAGAAGAAGAAGGCTGGCGTTGTGTTCAAAGGCATCGTACTGCGAAGTTTGTTTACAAGCGAGTAATAATGGACAAGTTTTGTGTGGTCAGCGACTGCAGGAGAATTCCTCCGAAGAGGAGGAGCGCACACAGCACTGTCGAGCCGGCACTTTCGCTGAGCTAAAAGACTACAGTGACTACAACCTTGTCGTAAACAACCCCCTTTCTGTTTCCAGTGGTGGATTACTACCAACGGACAATGAGGCTTCCTATAGGAAATCAATGCATGGACAAAATGTCAAATAAATCATCATGGAAACCACAGTTTGCTACGATTTTTATGTGGGAACATCAAGGAACACCACTGACCACTGGGTGAGTTTCATGGCTTTGAAAACCAACGTTTAAGGTGGTTTTAGGACAGATTTACACATGGCCATAGACAGCATTGTTAAGCCAGGCAGGGGAAAGACAAATTCTCTCAAATTCTCAGAGAAGGAGCAATCGTCAAGATTTTGGTCTTGACCACTCTATTCCATCATAAACAACCAGGAATGGGGCTCAAAGTGCAAAATACTGGACTGCTCCTTTAACACTGTCTGTGCAAAAATGAAACTGGAATTTTATCTCTGGAACAGCGGCTTCTTCTCACTTTGCTGCTCTGCCCTCTGCTGTCATGGTGTAATAATATTCAGATGGTTAATAAATCCTTGTTGACTGTGTCAGAATGTCCCCCACTGGGTCTGGAGTCACTCAGGGTCAAAGACACCCAGCTGAGAGCGTCGTCCTACAAGCGCAGAGGCCTGGGCCCTCACCGAGGCCGGCTCAACATCCAGGTAACCACACAGACTGACACTTAACCAAAGACTTTATTTACCACATGCTACAGAGCGACAGTATGACAGAGTGTTTCCTGTGTGTGTTTCAGTCTGGGATAGAGGACGGTGACATCTACGATGGAGCCTGGTGTGCTCAGTACAAAGACACGAAGCAGTGGCTGGAGGTTGACGCTCGGCGACTGACGCGCTTCACCGGTGTCATCCTGCAGGGTCGCAGCTCCATCTGGAGGTCAGTACTGAAGTTCATATAGTGTCAGAGTGAACACTGGGAGATGCAGTTCACTTTCAGAGCACTTTTCCTCTTAAAATCTTTTATTAACACTCACCAAAATAAAGAGCTTCCAGTTAGGGGAGGACGGGGTTGACTGTCACATTCATTAGATCTCGCCCCTTGGAGGGTGCTGTTAGAAAATATTTACTTTAGGCTTCAGTGGAGACAGTTTTTGAGGGATTCAAATTAAAGTAAAAATGTGACAATCATCCCTGTTCTCCCCTACTGAACTGATTAATCCTTTAAATAGAAAAAAATATAAATGCATAATCTTTTCTCTGATGGTACATGGGGGTCTTGTTTTGGACTTCTGTGTGTCACATGTGAATTGTTATGTACTACAGAACTCACTGTGTCTTGTTCACACACAGTTGGAACATGGTCTATACCTACAAGGTGCAGTTCAGTAACGACTCGCTGGCCTGGAAGCCGTGTATGAACGGGACAGAGGAGGCTGTGAGTGAACATATTTTTTCTTTTACAACCTTCAAACTGAGGCTCTTATCTCTGAATGTCTTTGCAAATTTTTCCCACCTTCACGTCTTAATTTTCAAGCTACTGTTGTAGATGAACCAGTGACATCTTTGTCACAAGCTCCTTTATCTGTCTCTTAAGACTTTTGTTATAATGGTGGAAACAGCTTGTGGGTGAATTGAAATGGGTAAATTATTATAATGTTCTGACTTTCTAATTGCAACTTGTGCATATGTTGCAACACGAATCATCCACAACCTTGGAGACAGAAAGTGTTAAAATGTAAGAATCTTACAAGTAGAAGACTCAAATTAAATCCTCAACTTTCCACCACTGATCACTTCATAGGCTACATACATGTGTGTATGCTGAACATCTGGAAGATGCTTTGCAGTATGCTATAACTTTTGGTAATGTTTTATTTTATTTCAGAGGTACCACAGTTACCTGCTGATTTGTTTGTAACTTTGCTCTGTAACTGATCATTTCAGGACATTTCCTCACACTGTCGTTTATGGAAATGGAAAGTGTTTTGTTGTAATGTGCTCACTTTTTTAAAGAAAGAACCAGCAAATAACACGTGATGGTTAACAGAAGAGCAGATGTTTTAAACAGCCCTGACCAAGGGAGGGAGCAAAGTGCAAAACTTATTCTTTCTTTTCACAATTTTCTTGTTGAGATCCAGTTAGTATCTCATATTTAAATATCTATCTATCTATCTATCTATCTATCTATCTATCTATCTATCTATCTATCTATGTCTGTATATATGTCTGTGTCTATATATGTATGCAGGCCTGCTGTTGGGGGGGTCAAAGGGTACAGATAACCCCAGCCCAAGGTCAAGAGGGGGCCATAAATGGGTCTATGGTTGACCGTTAAATTTACTTACTGACTTGTATCACTGACAATACACATGTATTGTATTGTATATGTACACATACAATTCACATGTATTCACATGATAAACAAATGTATTTTGAGCATCAAAACACATGTCAGCATGCCATCTGATGCTCCAACCCCCCACAGGTATTGTGAAATGGTGTGGTCCATCTGACAGAGGGGTCAGATCATGACTTGATTTGATGATGTAATATTTTGCAGTAAAATCTTTAGTCAGAGTTTGATTTTACTTTTCTCTAATCATTCATTGGAGGACATTTTTCGGAAAAAAAAAAAAAAAAAAAAAAAAAAAAATAATAATAATAATAATAATGATAATAAAAATAAAATAAAATAATAATAATGATAAAATAATAAATAAATAATAATAATTATTATTATTATAATAAAAATAAAATAAAATAATAATGATGATAAAATAATAAATAAATACATAATAATAATAATGATAATGATAATGATAAAATAAAAAATAATAAAATAAAAATACACGTGGAAATATTATTAATGGGATTATAATTGCAGGTAGCATTACATTTTGATTAGTTACATTCTTTTAAAAAAATAACATTTTTTTGTATTTAAAAACTGAAAAAAAAAAAAAACCACTCACGGTACAGTCCTTTACACACAACCCTCTGAACAGTGAGCAGTGAGTGAGTTTCCGTAATAAATGCGTTGTCATGGTTACCGAACAGTCAGCGTCGCGTTTAAATGACAATAAACAACTTTATAAATCAGTTTGAAACTGCTCGTTATCAGCAGCCAGCTTTAGAGCCTTTAATTAGAGTACCTGAGAGTCCATCACTGTCAGAGAGAAGATGGAGAGCAGCGGTGAGACAAGAACCCACATGAGTCGGGCCACCGGTACCGACTCACCTGTGACACGTCCTGACGATCCTATGGCGGCGTTTCGGTGTGTAGCAGAGAGTCTGCTGAACGAGAGGACGGACCGGGATATGGGGGAGGACCTGTGCTACAACATAGTGTCCTCCTTCATCGACAACCTGGAGGACCGACAGTTGGAGACCGTCCGGGACCGGATGAGGCAACCTGTGAGTAACTACCTGCACAAACACACACCTGGTCTCTCTGTGGATTTTGTTTTTAGTTTCTGTTGAAGTGCTCAGGTCACAGAAAGCATTCAGGCATAGGCGGATTATGAGACAACGGGCCCCTGGGCACAGACATGTAGAGGGCCCCACCACCTCTCCTACACAGGAGCTAGATACAGACTGTGTGGTGGTTTGTGTCTCTTTGTTGTCATTACACATGTCCTTGTGGTTTTGTGTAGTTTTGTAGTCATTCTGTGTCTCTTTGTGGTTGTTTGTCTCCTTTTTGTAGTTGCAAGTCTTTTAGTGTCTCTTTGCAGCTGTTGTGTTTTGTATTTATTTGGGGTTGTTTCATGGTTGTTTTCCCCTTTTCATAGTTGTTGTGGGTCTCTTTGTGTCTCTTTTTGGTCTTTTTTTGTCTCTTTGTGGTTGTTTTTCCACTTTTCATAGCCACCCTAAGTCTCTGTATGTCTTTGCAGCTGTTGTGCATCTTTTTGTGGTCATTGAATGTCTCTTTGTGGTCGTTTTGTGTGTCTTTGTGCTTGTTTTTCCCCTTTCTGTAGTTGTTGTAAGTCTCTTTCTGTCTCCTTACAGCTTGTTTCGTTGCTTTTTGTAGTCATTTACTGTGTCTTTTTGGTCTTTTTGTGTCTCCTTGTGGTTGTTTTTCCCTTTTTCATAGTCATTGTAAGTGTCTTTGTGCATCTTTGCAGCTGTTGTGCATCCTTTTGTATTATCTTTGTGTCTCTTTGAGATCTTTTTGTGTCTCTTTGCAGTGGTTTTTCCCCTTTCTGTAGTCATTGTAAGTCTCTTTCTGTCTCCTTGCAGCTTATTTCGTTGCTTTTTGTAGTCATGTACTGTCTCTTTGTTGTCTTTTTGTGTTTCTCTGTGGTTGTTCTGCCCTTTTTCATAGTTGTTGTAAGTCTCTGTCTGTTGTGGGATTTTTTGTAGTCATTTTGTGTCTCTTTGTGGTTGTTTTCCCCTTTTTGTAGCTGTTGTATGTCTCTTTGTGTCTCTGCAGCTATTTTGCAGCTTTTCGTAGTAATTTTGTGTCTTTACAGCTGTTGTGCATCTTGTTGTAGTTATTTTGTGCCCCTGTGGTTGTTTTTCCCCTTTTCGTAGTCATAAGTCTCTTTGTATCTCTTTGCAGCCTTTTTATGTTTCTTTGTGGTCATTTAATGTCTCTTCCTGGTCAGCAGGTGTTAATTCAGTGACATGTTCCAGGTGAAGGCCGGGGGGCTCTGACACTTAAGGCCCCTGGGTCTGTGCCCAGTGGGCCCATTCATTAATCCATTCATTGTTTAAAGGAGGATAATTTAAACCAAAACATCCAAAGTGTAGCCGACACATTCTTATTGTCTTTGAATCCATTTAGCAGCATGACATCTTGGATTTGTGATAAAGGTTTTTAAGATTGTAAACATCTTTAAAAAAAAGCTAAATGAACTGCTTAAACCGTCCCACATGTCCCTTACTGTAATATAAACTCAGTCTCTGAATTTAAAGGCTTTAGTTTGTCTTCATTTGCAGTATTAAGGGACTGCTTTATAAAATAATTCTGATTCAGTTGTTTAAACACTTAATTAACATAATTCAGCTTAATTTAAAATGAAATTTTACGCTTAACATTTACAGGTAGGACCCAAACTTATTTCTATTTTTGTCAAAGTCAGAGGACAGACGCTGCAGCTAAATGTCTCCAGTGCAGTAGATATTAAACTGTGTGTTTAACCTCCAGCTGACACAGGCTCACCTGGCTCAGGTGTCTCGGATCGTCGTCACAGTGTTGTCTGAGCTGGTCTACCAGTCGCTGGTCCCGGCCATGATGACCCATCTGACTACAGAATCTCCGTTGGCTTCAGCGAGTGAGTCCAGCAAAGAGGAGGAGAAGAGACAGAGCAGAGGCAGCAGGTAGGACGATCCACCTGTCACTCAGATACACAGCAGGTCACTGTTAAGACTCATTTATACTCCCTTTAAGCCCAGTTCAGACCAAAGATTCATGACGTGGGGAGTTGTATTACAGGCTGTACCTGTAAGACGCGTGATCAAACCAATCAATAACTGTTTGTTTGTGTGCAGATCCTCCCGTTTGATGCAGCTGGAGGGACCGATGGCAGAGGACAGCGCTGAGGGGGCATCATGGCACGACGTCGAACAGTATTTGCAGCCGGCGACAGAGGGGGTGATGTCAACGATTCTGAAAAGCTTGGATAGCTCTCAGGAGATGACAGAAGCAGGCGTGAAGACACAAAGCCCTGCCAGAAAAACCCTGAAATACATCTCGTCTAAAATGAGCTTCTCAAGAAAAGAGAAGAAAGAAGACAAGTTAGACCAGGGGTCTGAGGACAGTGTGGATGTCCCCTGCTGCTCCTGCTGCCCCTGGTGGAGACCTCTGGGCTTCATAGGCAAAATACGAGGAGCCTTTAGAAGGAGCCAGAGGGTGGCCCCCGAAGTCGAAGATGGATCATCTCTACAGGACACGGAGATAAGTTTTCCGGTGGCTGTGTCCTCTGAGGAGGTCGTCAAAGACCTTACACGCACCAGGTTTGTCAGCACCAGCCTGGATTTACTGAAGGACTTCCTCCTGAGGTCACTGCTCGTATTCTCCTCGTATTGCATCAAGGCAGATGTCGCCTCAGTTGAACCCTACAAGGACTCTGTGAACTTTGTGGCCGCAGAGATGCTGGACATCGTGGTCCAGAGCGTCAATCAATTGTGCCAGCCGCAGCCGAGGAAATTCACCTTCCCATGGCAGCGCTCTGAAAACACCACGGTGTCTGAGGAACAAGTCGCCGCCGTAGCATCAACGCTGGAGGACAACTTGCAGAAGACGCTGAGGAAGTTTTTCAACTTCCACAAAGAGGCTGCGATCAAACTGAGCAGGAGTGACGAGACAGGTGAGGACGCCCAGGAGGGCGGTGTTCTGCACGGCGGGGCGACTGCTTCATGGGAGTCCAGTGTTAAAGGCATGGCAGGTTCCCTGGATGACGCAGAATAAGAAGACGGAGTGCTGACCAGGCTGACGAGGCTGGAAGAGCTGGCGAACAAGTCCAGCTGCTAACAGAGGAGAACCCTCCTACCCACTAACTCCACCCTTTCTCATCCCGCCATCCTCTCCAAGGAGGAAATATATTTCATGTCGTCAGCATTAAAAAAAAAAAGTTTTTTATTCATTAAAATATTCATCATTTCAGGAGAGACACCTCAGAGTCTTTCATGCTCTGGTCAATTTGGATATTTTGGGCTATTTTGCTTCCATAACTTGACCTTTCTCAAACTCGTGGAAAAAAAAACATCCAATATACACATTTTGATGTCTTTTGGTTCAGATTTTTGTTCTGGCAATGTATTGAAAAAGCACATATTTAATTAAATAATGCCTCATTTCTAGATTTTAATATAATGTTTTTAAATAATATATAACAATATATATTTTATTAAAAAATAAATTTTTTAAATGTATTATAAAATACATATACATATAAAATATATATATAATATAATTAAATGTAAAATTATATTAAAATAAATTATATCTAAAATATAAGATATTAAAGTTTGTATTTTTATATATTTTTATGTTTTAAAATACAAATTATTTTATATTTTTATATATTCTATATTTGAAATATAAAATATTTAAATATAAAAATATGAAACCGTTTACATATTTTAATATAAATTTTAATATAATATATATATATTTCAATACAAAATACATATTATGATATAAGATATAGATTTAATATAGTAGAAATTTAATATAAAATTATATTTAATTTAAAAAATATAAAATAGCTTATTTTAATATGATATTTCAGAGAACTTGTAATGCAGAAAGAAATGTCTTAATATACTTAATGAACTAGTTAAATGAAAGTTTCATGGTGACCTCTACTAGTTAAAAGTTTTCCCCTCTACCCTTAATGAAATAAATAAAGATAGATTTTCCTTTTATTTTTATTTATACAAGAAAGGAATTAAAATTAACCCACTGCCAAGCACCAAGCCAATCACTGTTTATCTGCGCACACTGCAATGCCACACAGCTGGTTCAATATCAGCAAAGTTTCCCTTCCTGTTATGTATTTCAAAGTTAAATGCTCCATGTTGAAACTCCTGCAGCAGATGTTCAATGTCAGTTTATGGATGAAAATAAGAAAGGTAGTCATTACAGTGTAATTTACCCACACACCATCAGTACCATTCCAACAGAGGCCTGTAAAGGAAAGTTTGATCACCAAAATATTCTACAGGATGTGAACGATCTAACAGCGAACAAACACTTGGAAGTTTCTCCTTTTTGTTAGGAAGGAATAATAATGATGGTCACATTTATGAATCTCCTCTGGCATTTGGTTATTCAGGGTGCCAGAACAGGTTTGGAAACTCTGCAGCCTTGGTTAGGTTTGTTTATTCCAGTGGTCATCAGGCGTCTGTGCCACAGCCACAGCTGACCATGAGGTGTCAGTCATGCAGGGATTATTTCCATGAGGCATCAGGCTGGTTCAAAGGTTCTCTAGAGACAAATTAGTTAAAAAAATATTCTTATAAGTCAGGGTTTTTGTGTTTTGTAGAGGAGAATACAAGTGTTTCAAAGAGAGGAGAGAAGAAACAGTACATCTCAGGGAGCAGAAGGTGATGAGGGTGCACAAATGGAAGATAAAAATCATGATTTACAATGATATAAAAGTAGTTGTTGAGCCAAGCTTGTAGCCTAATGGCTAAGTTTGTTTATCCAAGAGCCATGTGCTGTGTATAGAGTATTGTTTTCAGGGTTTTTTAAAGATCACATAGTTCACAGTGGGAGGTAAGAGGCAGACCCAGAACACGCTGGAGGGATTATATATCTCATCTGGTTTGGGAATGCCTTGTGGTCCCTCAGGAGGAGCTGGAAAGTGTTGCTCGAGAGAGGGATGTCTGGGGTGCTTTGCTTGGCCTGCTCGGCTTTGGATAGGTGGATGAAAATGGATGGATAGTTCACAGTGGTGATGGACAGCAAATATAAGCCAGGCAGAGAGAGGGGTGACTACATGATAAATCTCCCTGTGAGATTTGCTGTAGCTACAGTCAGATCTCTGTTCAGTTGAAGCACAAATATACGAAGGGAGTTTACTCTGTATGGCTTTATAAATGAACAAATACCAGCAACTGAGCCTATGAGAGGTTAAAGATGGCCGTCTGGCCCTGGAGTAAAGCGTACAGAGATGAGTGAGGGCTTTACAATTCATAACAAATGTCAGTGCACTATGCAGATGCATTCGTGCACAACAGATCACTGTAATCCAGAACCAGTAAAAAAAACACATAGTAGCAGCCGGGTGGTGTCAGAGGAGAAGCAGGACTTGTTTTCTGAAACTTCAGCCTCAGCTTTTAAGTAGATTATCAACCTGAGGTAAAGGTCCTAACATTTCGCCGCATGTGTTTCCCACTGTGCTGCAGGTATTTGAAGGAAACCAGGACACTGAGACGCCCGTCCTCGCCCTTTTCAACACCTCCTCCACAGTGGCCCGTTACATCCGGATCAACCCACAGACCTGGTACCAGAACGGGACGGAGGGTGACATCTGCCTGAGAGCCGAGGTGTTGGGCTGCACACTCCCAGGTACAGGACACACACTGTGGAAGCAGTACTTATAGTATCTTGCACTGTTTGGTCACTGCAACATTTCCCATTGTCACAGATCCAAATAACATCTACCCATGGCAGACAGAACCAGCAGAGCCTAGAGACAAACTGGACTTCAGACACCACAACTACAAGGAGATGAGGAAGGTAAGACACAGTTTGATGGAGCACAGCTCAGCCAGTAGGATGAATATATTTTTTATAAATCTGACTCCAGTGTTGACAAACAAACCAGTTTTTGGTATTTGCAGCAGTCTAGGAAGCTCTCTCAGTGTGTGTGGTCTGGTCTCAGTCTGACCAAAAAACAAATATTATGGGGTGGTTTCACTCCTCCATGGCAGCGTCCTCACTGTGCTGCCACTACCTGCGGTCTGTTTGGAGACACCGTGCGGCATCTGATGGTCAGAAAACAGCCCACAGAGACAAACATGGCGCCACATTCAACGTGTGTGAATACATTTGGTATTTAAAGACAAGGTCAGACATGAGCGGAGGTTTATGGGGGACTGGGAGACATGTCATCCCCAATATAAATCATTTGTCCTATTCAATAAGCGCTCTTTAGTGGCTACAACAATCGATGCAGGTCCTTAAAGGGTCAGTTCACCATAAAAAATAAACATATTTTTCCTCTTACTCGTATTACTATTAATCATCATAGATAGTTTTTGTGTGAGTTGCTGAGTGTTGGAGATAACAGCCATAAAGATGTCTTCCTTCTCTAAAATATAATGGAACTAGATGACGCTCAGCTTGTGGTGCTCAAAGTGCCAAAACAATACATTTGAAAAACTCACCAGCAATGTCTCTTTCCAGCAATAATGACAGACCTTGTTGTGAGCAGTTTCATACAGGAACTATTTTCTCTCCACCAAACTACACCCTTCAACGCTCAGAAGGAAGCGTGCATCACTGCTAACTCGCCTAGCACCACTGAGCTGGCTAATGTTACTGCTGAAGAGATCACCATTAATGTTTACATCTCACGCTGTGACGAGCACGAGCCTGTCGTGTATGAGTAGATGCACGCTTCAGTGTGTGTGGTGATACAGTTGATGGGTGTAGTTTGGCAGAAAGAAAATATTTCCTTCATTAAACTGCTCACATTTTTTTAAGTGAAAAAAAAAACATTTCAGACCCCTGCTGGTATTTGATCTCACACGTTCATGTTCCTCTGCAATCCACTTTCCCATAAACAGTATTTCCATCACTAATAACCACAAAGAACAAATGAGTGAAGGAGGAATCTGCAGACCATGCTCTGTTATGAATTCACAAAGAAGAAACTACTCACTAAGTCACTGAATGCCAGCATGCATTAATTTAAACTTTGTTTTAAGTCTGAAATGTATTCAAATTGATAAGAGACAACATGTGGAACTGTTTTGTTGTGTCCCAGTTGATGAAGTCTGTGACCGAGGCGTGTCCTGACATCACCCGCATGTACAGCATCGGGAAGAGTTACACGGGCCTGAAGCTCTACGTCATGGAGATCTCTGACAACCCTGGAAAACACGAGCTGGGTGAGACACACTGGAGACAGATGTGACAATGTGAAACTTTCAAAATGTACCACACCTGTTTAAAAGGGAAAATCTCATTCTAATGCTCTTCATGGTTGAAATCTAAAAAGAATAAGATCTAGTTGGCAAAGTTTCATCATTTTCATCAACCAAAAGTTTAAGTGTTGTCCTCTTTTAAATTATTACATGTTCTTTAACAAGTTCAGAGTCAAAAGTTTTGAGTTTGAGATGTTTAGTGAAATTTTATTTTTGGCTCAAGAGCAGTTCAACCTAAAAGAAATGCAGCTCAGGCTCCAGAAGAAAATACTGGCATGGAACATTTCTGCAAAGCACAGATAGGGCACGTTTGTATGTTTAATATGAACCACATCAGTGTATCTAAAGTAACGTAGTCTTGATAAAACGTATATGACTGTCATCAGCAGGTGGAGGGGATGGTGGATGATGTGACACATAGGTAAGATGGCTGCCTCGTTGCAGATGAGTGCAGACCATAGTTTGAGACCAACTAGCAAAACGTTTTTTTGTTTTGTTTTTTTTTTGCAAGATATTGACAACATTTCAAGCGCTGATTATGACGTCAAAACTTTTTTAGCGAGAGTTTAGCAGCATTTTCAGCAGCGATTGTGCCACTAAAATGAAGTGTTTTTTAGCAAGATATGGCAGCATCTCCTGTAATAATTACGCCCCCCAAACCAGGTATTTTTAGTGAGACATTTGCAGCACTTGTGCCGTAAAAACCAAGTGTTTCTTAGCGAGACATTGACAGTACGTCTGGTGCGGATTGTGCCCCCAAATAACGTGTTTTAAGAGAGACATCTGCAGTATTTCAAGCACCAATTGTGCCACCAAAATGGGGTGTTTTTTAGTGAGACATTGACAGCATTTCAAGCAGAGCTTGTGCCACCAAAACTAGTTTTTTTGGCAAACATTTGCAACATTTCCAGTGATGATAGTGCCACCAAATTGGCTGTTTTTTTAGCAAGACATTGGCAGCAATTCTTGTTGTGACTTTGCCACCAAAATTATTTTTTTTAGCAAGACATTGATGGCATTTCCAGCCCTGATTGTGCTCCCAAAATCAGGTATTTAATGGTAAACCACGATCTTGTTTTTGTGTCTAAACATAACCACACAATAAGTACAGCGTTGCTGAAATGTAAAGAAGCATAAAGTTTCAACATGTCCTCTAATAATGTACAGTTATTACATATCTAAAGGTTTACAGAAACACACAATGCCAAACCCCTTATATTAGTGACAGCTTTTTTAAAACTGCAGTCTTTTACATGCTGCACTGCTGCAATGAGAGGAGTCATTTATTCTGATGCTTTCTGATCGCTCAGTAATCTTGGAGGTCAGAGGGGACTTCTGCTACAGCTGCCACTGAATCCCAACCCTGCAACAATCCAGCACTGTGTGAAACAAACCTACACAGACCAGAGTTCCCCTTCGTTTACTTTGAGGTGTACAAATGTTTTCTTTGGCCTCGTCAGCTCTGCCCACATGGCAGCAGAGTGCAGAGGTTTTCCCGCCAAAACACATGGCAGTGAAGGCAGCACGGAGGAGCAGAAGGAGAGAGAGAGATCATGCCTGTCCATTCAGTGTTTCAAATTTGTACTCAGTTATCAAATATATTCCACTAGCAGGTGCAAAAGAACTCTGTCGAGGTATATTTCAGCATAAGTGAAATGCGACCCTTCAAAGTCATCAAACCGGCTTTGTGAGGACTTGTCTCACATTTTTTGTTAATGTCATCCCTGCAGATAATTGGTAGCCTATACAAAGGAAAGTATCAGTTTTTCCCTCCACTCTGTGACCTGATTTTGTCCACCTCAAAGTCTTTTTTCCAGTGACCAGTGTTGGTTTGGTGCGGTCTTATGTTCCATGTGTTGGAACAATCCTATGTGACTGAGTTTTCAGTATTTTCTGTCATCTGCCATCTCTGTGGTCACAGCTGGAGCACGCCAACTGGGTTCAAAGTGGTCAAATATCCTCCTCTGCCCCTTTTTCACAGTTATGTAACTTTTGTGAATGTTGCTCTGTCTGTGTTTTGTTCAGCTAAAACTTAAGTATTTCTATTAATGTTGCTGTCTGGGCTCGGCCATTGATACTCGTTTTGTATCTCAATATGTGTCATTAGAGACCAGATACAAACATTTACCTCCACCACAAGAAAGACAGATATTTGCAGATCTGTGCCACATACGGAGCAAAACTATGACACATTTTTAAATTACAAGAGGCTTTTATTTTGTAAGCTTTTGCCACAAAAGTTGTTCCATACTAACTGTCTCAACCAAGTTGAGGAGTGTTTCCAGCTCCAGTTATTGAAGTATCTCCATAGAGGGATTTCAAGAAAAACATTTGTGAGCTGAGAAGCCTCCTTGTAAACAGTTTGAGGAGGATGTGTGAGATTTCAGAGCTGCCTGTCAGTGCCTACAGACCAAACATGAAACAGATCCAGGTCCTTCCCTGGGGTCTGTGAGAGAGGATGGTCTGTGGTATTTTAAAAGCACATCATGTACAGTAGAAGTAGTAGAGTTTTTAGGGATGATGTCGCACACTGCTTCCTGAATAGAGGTTTGATTTGCCTGTTAGCCTCCTGCTGTGTCATGCCTTAGTTTGTCTAATATTAACCAGTGCTCTTAACTCCATTCCTGTGTCTGTGTTTTGGCGCCTCCTGCAGGAGAACCAGAGTTCCGATATGTTGCAGGGATGCATGGGAACGAGGTGCTGGGCCGAGAGCTTCTGCTCAATCTGATGCAGTACATGTGCCAGGAGTACAAGCGGGGCGACCAGCGTGTCGTCAACCTGGTCAAAGAGACTCGTATCCACCTCCTGCCCTCCATGAACCCTGATGGATATGAGATGGCGTATAAAAAGGTGCCTGGAACTGCATGTAGTCCCATGATGGTGTTGTAGTCTCTGTGACAGCTCCAGACTTTAGTGCTTAGTGACTGTAACTGAACAGCAAAGCCTTTGTCCCACTGTCTGTGATCTGCAGGGCTCTGAGTTGGCAGGTTGGGCCTGGGGTCGTTACAGCTATGAAGGTATCGACATGAACCACAATTTTGCTGACCTCAACTCAGGGATGTGGACCGCCATCGAGCTGGAGACAGACCGCTCCAAACTTATAAACCACTACTTCCCCATCCCTGAGCAGTACACCTCTGAGGAGGCCTTTGTAAGTTTTATATACACACGTCACACATCTCTCATCCTCCTCTGCTTGTGTTATATCTCTAATTATAAAACAAGAACTCTTGTGTTTTCCTGCCTCCTTATCTCTTGATCTTATTTCTGGTCTTAGCAGTGTTTTCACATTTGATATTTAGGGTGATGGGAAAATTTTCAGTGTGGAGCTTCAACTTCATCAGCCCTTTCAACTTTCTGCAACAGGAAGCCAAAGGGTTAATGAGAAAATACGTCTTAAATTTGACTTTGGTGTCATATAAGAAAAGAAACTGCATGTTGTTGCCAGGATGAATGTGTTATTAGACTGCACCAGTTTCTTTCACAAACAAAAGTTTTTGATATCAAAATAAACAATAAAATGTTACAGTCACATAAAATTCATAAATTGCAGCCTTAAAGGGTAACTTCAGTATTTTTCAACCTGGATCCTTTTTTCCAGTGTTTTTGTGTCAAAGTGACTCATGAAGACAACAGCTTTTTAAATTGATCCAGCACTAAGAGAGAGCGCCGCAGCCAGCAGTAGCTAATCAGGCTGTAATTTAATCTCTACGGGCAATTGAGCATCGTCAATTTATAACCCCTGAAAGTGCTTGTGTTTGACACTGACATGTTCCTATTCTTATTCTAAGCGTCTGACACATTTTGGAAAGGATCACTACAGAGAAAGACTTTTGTTTACCTTTGTTAAAGGGTAAAATCATTTTTGTTTAACCAGAAACAGCCCCAAAATCACCATTGCCAAACACACCAGACTCCATTTAAATAACAGCAGTTTAAGCGTGTATAGAGGCAGCATATTTAACATCTAACTGGGTGAATTAAGGGTTCGTCTCAACCAAACCAGAGTTGGTGACTGTTGGAGCAGTGGACAGACGAACCAAGATGGCTTTTGTCAGTTTTATTTTGTTTTCTGACAACTTTGAATGAAGTGTGTTTTATGATGATAAAATTATTGTTTTTTTTAAATGGAGTCTGGTGAGTTTGACAAAAGCAGTTTCAGGGCTGTTTCTGGTCAAACAAAAAAGGATCTCACTCTTAACAAAAAGGTCGGCCTCTGTAGGGATCCTTTACATAATGTAGTCAGATGCACAGAGTAACAATCTGAGCCTGTCAGTGGCAAATAAACCATAAATTGACAGTGCTAAATTGCTCGCAGTGGTTACATTGCAGCCTGTTTCACCGCTGCTGGCTGCAGTGGTCTCGTGGACAAACATTAAAAGTTGTTGTTCCCATTAGTCACTTCAAAACAAAACATCGGAAAATAGGGTTTAGGTTGAAAAAATACTGAGATTACCCTTTAAATTAAAGATGAAAAGGTGTGACAAAGCTGGTAGAGGGAAAGTTGTGTTGACGCCTGCTGTTCATTTCAACCATCATGGTGTTAATAAATACTATAAATAAAACCTTAAATAAAAGTCTCACAGTAGCTCTGCAAAATCAACATGTGATCAATAATAAAAACATGATGCAATGGCAAAAATATTAGAAAAATATACCGTTCAGTACTGTTTATAGTAAAGAAAAATGATTCCCGTCACAGGTGTTTTCACTTACTCTGATTAGTAACAATGACAATGTGCTACCTCAACATGTGCATGAGCAGGATGGAGGAAATGTGTGTTCACGCCCACACACACCTGAGCACAGCTCTAATCAGGCAGAGTAAGTGGAATCACCTGTGTGGGTGGATCACAGGTGTGTCAGATCTTTCAGAAGCTATTTAAACACTGCATGCTGAGATGTTCAGTAATTTCACTACACTTCTACAAAGCTGTGGCAACACATCTGTGGCTAACATGTGGGGCATTTTGATTTGATCTGAGTCTATTGTCAGAGTATTTTCCAGAATGCATCCTCTGATGAACACCGTGTCACCTAAATGCAAAAATATAAAATACATTTAACCAAACAAAGCCATGCAACAAACATATGTTCAATCAGACATTACGAAAAGTGGGTCTGATGGCTCACTTTGACATTCAGTGTTTGACCCAGGTACACTGAGGTCTACTTGGAACCCAAACTTTGATTTAGTAGTTTTAAAAACTGAGGAACAAAAGAGTTTTAACCTGTTCAGTCAAGCTAGAAGACCAGAGGCTTTTAAAAGAGGTGGCTCCTCCACTGCTCTGGTGTGATGAAACCTAGGCACGGGCAGTATCTGTTATTTCATAACTTCCTGGTAATTCACCAAAGTATATGGTTTATGATGATATTTATGTAAAAAAAAAAAATTGAAAAAAGGAAAGGTTACCTGAGCTACTGGTGATAGAAGTCACTGTGGCATGTATGAAACTGTCTAGCCTACAATGCTGTAGCTGTAGCAGATACAGACATGTCAGTGGACTGAACGGAGATGAAGTGTTTAGTAAAATCATATGCCTAAAGAACGGCATTTGTAGTTGGAAGAAGTCCTTTCAAAATAAAGTTAAATGTGACAGCACTCCCAAACAGGGAGTCCTGTAACGTTATCCCCACCACTGGTAGTCACCCTCTTTTCTCAACTCAGCTGCCTGTTCCACTAGTGCAGACTGACCTTTGGTGGCGAGTGCCATGCTCTACAACACAACATCTCCATCTAAGTTTAATAGAAAGCGGAGTATCTGAATATTTGACGGTATTAAAATCATGCCTTTGAGATTTCTAAATGCCCTGGTATACCGCTTTACCTTGACACCACTCAGGCCTTAATAAAACAGATAAAGTCAGTCAGATAAATATTTAAAACTTTAGGACCGTAAATGTAAAAAATGTGTGTGTACTGAGTGGAGCTCATCCTCTGACTGAATCTCCACCAGGTGGCGTCAGAGACCCGAGCGGTCATCAACTGGATGCAGAACATCCCATTTGTTCTCGGTGCTAACCTCCACGGTGGAGAGCTGGTGGTCACCTACCCGTACGACATGACCAAGGACTGGGCACCTCGCGAGCACACGCCCACTGCTGATGAGAGCTTCTTCCGCTGGTTGGCCACAGTGTACGCCAGCACCAATCAGGTTAGTCACTTCCTGCTCTCAGTTTTAAAACATCTTCTATAAACTCCACTAAGTACTACACGTGTCTGTATCTCATTATAACCAGGTGATGTCCAACCCAGACCGGCGGCCCTGCCACAACAAGGACTTCCGCAGATACAACAACATCATCAATGGAGCCGACTGGCACAACGTACCAGGAAGTAAGAATGTGTGTGTGCTTCACATAGATGTATTATTCGATCTGGATACTGGACCCCAAAATGGTGCCTTGCTGATATTCAAAAAAAGTTTCTTGCCTCCAGGTTTATTTCCATAGTGCAAATAAGCGTAGCTCACAGACTAAACATTTTGATGATGCCACAGATTTTTAGATTGCTTTTCTCCTCCTGAGGAAAGTTTTACAGATAGAAAACCTCCATGGATGAAAAATTCATAATAAAAAGAATCACAATTGACCTTGTTTGCAGTTCGAAGCGTCCTGTCAACAGTTTTACCAATATACCAATACTCCACTTTAACTTTACACAGCTAAACTGACCTTGTTAGAAAATTAAACCCAACTCCAGCAGAGACTCCATCAAGGAAGAAAATTACACTGAAAATATAAATTTCCATATTTTTTTCCCTCTTTGCAGGTATGAATGATTTCAGCTACCTACACACAAACTGCTTCGAGGTGACGGTGGAGCTGTCCTGTGATAAGTTTCCTCACTCCAGTGAGCTTCCCATCGAGTGGGAGAACAACAGAGAGTCTCTGCTGGTTTACATGGAGCAGGTCTGTTTGCTTTGCTGAGCGATTTTCATCGTTTTTCCTTTTATGCTGTTTTCTGCTTTATCTTTATATCCTTCTTCTTATTATTCTACCTGTCATTTCAGAATAGTCTCACTCAAGAGAGTATCCCCTTCTGTAAAAAGGAGCATCAGTGCATTGCTGATTTTACATCTAGGGAATGAATAAAACAGAATGTCTCTATTTTTTAGGTCCACCGTGGGATTAAAGGTGTGGTTCGAGACAAAGATACAGAGGCTGGTATAGCAGATGCCATCATTAAAGTGGACGACATTGATCATCACATTAGATCAGGTACAGTCTGACAAAGGCTAATGGATCTGGGGATGTATGTCCACCTTGCCATATAAATTTATAATATTTCATTTTAATAGTTTTCATCATATCCAAAGTGTTCCCTCAGCTCACTGCTGATTACCTTTGCCAATTGTCAACTTCTGTTGTCTTTCCTTTCCCAGTTGCTGATGGCGACTACTGGCGGCTGCTGAATCCTGGTGAGTACCGGGTGACAGTGAGCGCCGAGGGCTACCTCCCCTCCTCCCGCACCTGCCAGGTCATGTACGACTACTACCCCACGATCTGCGACTTCCGCCTCACCAAAGTGCCCAAACAGAGGCTAAAAGACCTTTTGGCGAAGGGAGGGAAACTCCCCAAGGACCTGCAGCTGCGGCTGCGACAGCTACGTCTGCGTAAGCTCCGTGTCACCACCAAGGCCATCAACCAGAGACGTGCTGCTGCCAAACGGGCGAAGAGGATGTGATGATGACTGGAGATAACACGAGAACAAAGCTGGACTTGGTTCAGTTCACTCAGAGACACCCATCTTCACTGGATTCTTTTTTCTGTTTTTAAATAAGACAAAACAGCTGGGACTATGCTCCGTTAGGGCAACATGACGTTTTACACCTATTTTCATCTTCTGCTGTGGAGCAGCAGAACACCTGCAACAACAGTGTTGTGGTGGCTCACTGGATCTGAAATGAAGCAGGGACTATGAGAGTTAATTTGACTTTAAGCTTTCAAGGTGTTCAAACCCAGGTTCACATTTTACAGGGCTGCAGTTTCTACACTGTTAACAGAATCTCAGTGTAAACACCAGTTGAGGTCGAAATTCACACTCATAGTCACTGTTAAACTACAGATTCACTGTGCAAGAACAAAAACAATGAAAACGTGTGTCTTTGTCTTCATACCAGTGTGACTGTTGAGTGATGGTGCAGAATGGAGGTTTTGACTGGAACCAAAACCTGTTCACTTAAATCATTAAAACTTTCTGACACCAAACTCTTGTTAATTCTGAAAATATGTGGATAAAATATCACTGCAGAGAACAAACACATGTGGTAGCAGGAGACATTAACTGAGTCTTTATTTATTACATAATAACCATTTGACTTTACACTTTAAAAAAACAATAAAAACAGAACTAGTTTACGTGAGAACAGCGAGCTTCCACTTGACTCCGTTTCTCATCTTTGGCGCTGTCAGGACCTCGGCAGCTGCAGAGGGAAAAATGACATGAGTTTTGCAAACAGTGACCTTTGAGTGTTTCTGTGAACAACAAGGTCAAGAAAATGAGATGACGTTTAACACTATGAATCCAGCTGACCTTGTTGTGACACTGCGGGTCTCTGCTGCTGCTGGAAAGACGCCATGATGCTGTTTGCCGTTGAGTTTGGTCCAGTCAGCTGGGAAGCAGGAATGAGATCAGTTACATTAAAATTACGAAAAAGTACAAAAAATATTGACAATTAAAAAAAATAATAGGAGTAATACTGCATTCTCTTTGCCCGCATACACACGTGTCTTGACTCTTATCTCCTATTTCATTTAGCTGCTTCATATTTTGATGCATTCACTTTTCTTTATCACCTCACAATCACATTCCTCTTTAGCTCATAGAAAAAGTTTAATCCTGAATTTAGGATTTTTTTTCTGCTGTATTTTTTACAGTCTTTTTGAAAACATGATTCTGATTTTACTCATTTGTCACTGCTTGTCCAAACAAATCTGTCAGCAGTGAAACAATCAGACATAAAATTGGATTAAACCAAGTGTAGGGAAATAGCTTCTTACTGTGAGTTTGACAATGTGGCAAATATATTTACCGGAGCTTGATTATTCTGGAGGCCTTCAGGCCACACTTCAGGAACTGCTGCCTCCATCGTCTGCAGAGCCTCCTCATAGGCCAGCTGCAGTTTCTCCGCCTGTTTGTCAAACTGGAACAGCACCAGGGCCTTCAGCAGGCTGTGCACCTCCTCTGCAGGAAGGACAAATAAATGGTGTAGGATAATTTAGACGTATTACTGCATATCCTCTTAATGCTAATCCAGAATAACACATTTCCCATCATCCCTGGTTCGCCCAGACCATTTTACTGCTATCTCTGCACTGTACATAACAGGAACTTCTGACCTAAACGGCCCAATTAAACACAGATGAAGTACATTTAAATGATGAAGAGCCTTCAGGAGTTTGTGTCTGTACCTCTCATCTTGTCCACAGTGGTAAGGATTTCACCCAGAGCGTACATCAGTGCTCTGTCCTCCATCGGGCTTCCTTCCTTCAAACTCAACTTCTTCCTCTCGGCTTTCCGACGGTTCTTTGATGATCTCCTGCAGGCAGAGCGTCAACGTTAAAGCTGGAGTGTAGAACAGTTGTCTCCCCCTCTGGCAGTGAGAGTAATTACACAAACAGTGCTGACACGTGCTGATGACGCATGTCTGCAGTTTGGCTTGCAGCATCTCCCTCACTCACAGGAGGGCTCTCAACTCCAGCTTTAAACATTAAACCATAACGTAATAATTTATCACACAATCAACACTTAACAATGTGGAAATCGCCAGAATATGACAGGATTCTTTAGGTGTGTGTCTGTGTGTTTGTCTTACGAGGAAATGCGTGAGTTGCTCTGTGAGTATTTGGAGCCGGTCATCACACTGCTGGCTTCAGAGTAAAGCTCAGCATCAGGACAGTCTGGACCATCCTCGTCTGGTGGAGAAGAAGACAGAGGGTTACTGCAATTTAAGGTTTTGATTATAATTTTAACAGCAGAATATAAACAATATATTTCCTCTACATAATTCCTTTTTTGGCCTCTCTCTTGACCTGTATGCTCTACTCTTTAGAGGGTACACACATACTGTTGGTTGTTACAATGCAGAGGGTATTTGGCTACATTTTGGTGGTAATACTGTAACGTTTTGACCTTTTTTGTCTTGGAAAAATGTTTTAATTCTCTCTTAATGAGATTAGGCTTTTTACAGTTTCCTTTAGGCCTACAAAGGCAATTTTTGTACTACATTAACAGATACAGTTGACATTAAATCATCAAAACACATTAGCTCAGATTCTGTATGTTCTCATGTCAAATCTGACTCATCCTCACCCAGCATGTCCAGTCTGGCCTTCTCCTTCTGCTCTCGAACCACAGCCAGCCGAGTTCTGTGCCGCGTGAATGTTGCTACCTGGGCCTCGAGGAAGGCAGTCTGGGTGCTGACGGCTGACACATGACAACATCATAATCAGACAACAACTCATTGAAACATTATCACAAGACAAAAGATTCATTTTTCATCTCTCTGTTGAACCCCTTCTTTTGTCCCTGATCTGTTTAGTGGAAAAAGAACCGGGTAGTCAGCACGAGAAGCAACAGGCCAGTCTAAATGGTTGTTACCTTCTAACAGAGCAGGTTTGAGGTTGGTTTCAGTGATGTCCTGTCTGTTGTGCATGTAAATCTGAAGCAGACACAAAGAATATCTCATGGTGACGTCCAATATAAATAAACAAATACACACACACAAAAAAAAAAAAAAAAGGAAATGATAATCTTTTTTTACTGACCAGTCGGAGTGCCTCCTCCCAGACTGAACCAGTGATCAGAGCCAAGATGGCCTCCTCACAATCCTATTGGAAAGAGTGAGAATTTTTTGAATGAGCAAGCGGCTTCATCAGAAGCCATATTCTGTAGCAGCTTCTTGTTGCAAAGGTTCTTACTTTGGCGTACTGGTCCAACAGCAGAGCAGCGTCTGCGTACCGTCTCTGTTCAGTCAGCTTCTCTACAAGAGACGGAAAAAAATATTTAAGGATATACATGCTCTGACACACTGACGTGGAACAGCACCATGTGTGACCAGCTGACTGTCTACCTGTCAGTCAGTCTGAATCCTTCTCTCTACCTGTTGTTGTATTTACCTGCCAGGTCCCGGGCCAGCAGAGCTAACTGGTCAGGTGGTAGTGGGATTTGCTGCGCCACACAGATGGCGTTTCTCCAACTAGAGCTGCTAGCGAATGCCTGCAGGGCGCTGGCGGGCTCTCCGCATCGCCATAGTAACAGGCCGGCCTGCTCCGCCTGTTGCTGCTCCATCAGGTGCTCAGCATAAGCACAGCTGAGGAGCTAGAGGTCAAAGTTCAGGGGTTAAACTTTGCTTAGAAGATACTTTAACAAAAAGGTACATCTGAAAACAGGGAATAGAAAGTGTTTTGCAAATATCTAACCAACCATAGAGACACTGGGACTGTCACAAGTAGCTTAATGACTCAGATTGATATAAATAAGCAAATGCAAAAATTCTCATTAGAATTATTTGTAAATATATACACTATTAAAATGCCAATCATTAATGATGACTGCCCATCACAAGTTGATGAAGCAAAAACTGATGGCTTCTTGATGCGCTCCAGTTGCGATAGGAAGTCGGGGTTTCCAATTTCCCATTTCGAAATTTTGACTCAAACGCCCCCTGAAGTTGGATTTCTGACTCAGACAGTCAGAGGATCCTCACCAACCCCGACCACAAAATCCAATATGGCTGCTTCATGCATCAGTAGTGACAGCTGTTGTAACATACTGTTCATTGGGACTTCTGTGATATTTGTGTCTCAAAAACAGTTGTACACACAGTACTGTCCAACCTCTATATATGGACATGTTGCTGCAGTGTTACACAAATTGCAGTGTAGTACGTCATTAGCAACTGGTATTGCTGACAAAATCTTGGTTTTCTAACTTGTTGTTCTGGAGCGCAGTCAACTCGGACTCACAGCTTCGAATTCTGACAGCACTAGATTAAAATAATTATAATGCATTGAAATAGTCTTATTCTGAGGGACATATATGCTGAAGCTGTGTTTGTGTTTATACCTTGTAGTGAGCAGCGTCTGCTGCGTACAGTCGCAGAGCTTCACTGTAGAGTTTCTGCTCCTTCACAAGCTGCAAAGCTTCAGAGAAATGTTCTTCTCCTGAACACAAAGCACAAACAGATTAGGTCACAATGAACTGTAAACCAGCCTGTCCAGATACCATTTACAGCTTTCTAATTCACTTTTATAGATTAATAAATCAGCATCTATGTCCATAGCTGGTTTTCTTGCAATGGCTGTCATATTGACTTTTGTTAGTCAGGAATATTTTCTTTCTGTAATCATGTACACAGGGTCACAGCATTCTTATAGCTGTGATTTATAAACCAACTATCTCACGGTACAGCTTTAAATACTTCCACATTTCAACAGATCCAGTTGTCAAGGTTGGGAATAGCTCTGAATTTATGACTGGAGAATCTTTCCTGTTAAAAAGAACAGCAGTGAAACAAACAACATTCAGACTGACCACACTTGCTGAGGTGATGCAGGGCCTTCCTGTAGCGCTTCAGGTGTTTGTCGATGGTGTAGCGCTGGTAGTTTGGCTCCAGGCTCTTCAGCATGTTTAAGAACGGGAGGTACTCTTTGGGGTCCTGCAGGGATTGTGGACAAAAATTAGCTGTTACATACTGAAAAATGCATCCACCAATCACAGCTTTGTTACATGACTGTAAACAATTAATAATAGGTTATGCTAATGTTGCATTTTGGCTGTCTTGAATGTTGGAAATCCATTTCAATATTCTGGAAATAAAAAAGAGTAAACCATGGGTTATCTGAACTATTAACATTTTTGTTCTTTTCATATCCTACATATCTTGTTTTACAATGTATACACCCTCCTACCCACTTGGCATGTGCACCATCAACTTATGTCCATTAGAAGTGTTTGTTTTTACCACTGACAGGCTCAGATTGTTATTAAAAGTGTCAAACAATGTTATGGAAAGGATCCCTACAGAGATAGACCTTTGTGTTAAAGATTGAGATCCTTTGTGTTTAACCAGAAACAGTCCTGAAATCATTACCGCCAAACACACCAGGCTCTGTGTAAATAAACAGTAATTTTAGCCTGTATAGAAGCAGCATATTTTCACATCTAACTGTGTGAATTAAAGGTTTATTTCAACCAAACAAGAACTAGTGATTGTTGAAACGGTAGAAACACTGATGAAGATGGCTTTTGTGAGTTTTATTTTGTTTTGGTTTCTTTGAATGAAGTTTGTTTTACGATAAAAAATCACTGTTTATTTAAATGGAGTCTGGTGGCTTTGGTGAAAGCATTTTCTGGAATGTTTCTGATAAAACAAAAGGGAATTTACTTCTTCCAAACATTATGGAGAGGCTTCGTACCTTCTGGGACTTCTCAGCCACCATGAGCACCAGATCAAAGTCGTACGTTCCCAGAGAGTGTTCATACAGGTCGTTGACATTGACGAGGAAGAGGAGGTACTTCAACGCCTCTTCAGGGCTCACAGCGCCGGGAGCTCCAGGAGGGTTCACTGGACAAATACACAAACACAACAAACAATGAGGAACTAAAAAAAATCTGCTCCTAATATCCTGTGTGTGTGTGTGTGTGTAATTGAGAGTAACGGAATTCAGTTCAGCTTTATCACAAACTCCTGCAGGTTGTCAGTGAGCTCACCTCGAAGCTCGTGGACTTTCTGCAGAGCGATCTCCAGCTCTGGAACTGTCTTCTTCACATGAGTCGTCAGTATAGACAGAAAGTACCTGGAAGGTTGAAAACATCATTGTTTTATATCCCATTACTGCTCCATATCTACTGTTAGACTGACAGCACATTTAAGTCTTAATCACTGCAGAGCTGTTTTTAAAGATTATGTCTCTAAATGGCTAGTCCAAGTCCAAAATTTAGTGGACAACAAACCTTTGTTCGTGCCAGACAATGCAAATACGTTGACCTTAACATCAAGACTCAAAGCAGATGTTTCTAAATACATTTCAGTATCACTGACTTGTTTTGATCCATTGATTCCATGGCGCTCCGTAAAGCATCACAAACTACATCCACCTTCTTCTGCCCAGACACAGGCTGGGTCTGCACCGGGCTGCTGTCATGGCGGGGGTACATGGTGCTGGTCGTATCCTCCTCCCTGATTACCAAAAGGGAAACAAATGGCGAATGAGTGTATGAGAAAAATACCTGTATAAGTGTTTTTTTTGTCCTTAAATGAAAATCTGCTCCAGCAAGTCTTACTTGAGCTCAGTGAGGAAGAGGTTGATGTGGTTGATGGAGCTGAGTTGTGTGACGAAGGTCTCTATGTTCTCCAAGAAAACCTGCGGGAAGAGATGGTAACTGAAGGTCAGAGTAATAAAAATCTGACATATTAATAATAAACTGCAGGCTGTGATGTTACAAAACTACATGTTATATCTTTTCTGTACCTTTGGGTTGTGGTCATAAATGAGGTTCAGGTTGATCCTCAGCTTCCTCATAGACTCAAAAGATTCTCTGAACCTCAAGCTGAAAATGACAAAACACATTTAACACTCAGTATGTATGCAGTATGGGACAATTCAAACACTCTCTGCATGATTATGTTTAAGTATTAAAAAAGGCTAAGTCAGTGTAACCACTATAAAGTGATGTAAGACGAAGTGACCCTCAACACATCTTGTAAGAAAACAAGCAGGTGGTGATGGAAGATCAAACTCACCTGTCTAACCAACTCCTGAGCTGAGCCAACACCAGCGCTCGATGATGCACGGTCTCCAGGTTCCCACGAGGCATCTGGACACAAACACACCAAAATGAATCACAGAATTCAAAACTGCAAATGTGTCATAATAAAAAATGTTGAGAAATTTGTGATCTGCATCTAATTCTTGGTGGGTGACAATGGTGTGTGTGTGTGTGTGTGTGTGTGTGTGTGTGTTTAAACTGACCTGCAAAATCACTCTGGTGTCTTGCGGTACCACAGTGACGATCCTGGATCCCCTCTCCACCCGTCGCAGCGTTTCATCATTCTGACCTCCATCTGAGGCCAAGGCCGCCTGCAGCTCTGCGGAGTCAAAGGTCATTCAACTCAGCTGTACCATAGAATATACCAGCAGTAATACCACTGCTTATTTCAGAGAGTCAAGACAAGAGTAGCGAGCAGCCAGTCAAAATACCGCTGACAAAAAAGCTAATGTTAGCAGCTACTGTGCTCCCAATAAACACTGAAGTTAACCTCTCAAAGTCAAAGTTAAAAGCAAATAACTGAAACAGAGAGCCATTGTATTTACTTGGATATGTACCCATGTGGAGTTGTTCAAAATGCCAATTTTAGATGGACGACACTGATTCTGGAACAGTGGTTAAAATGTGTCTTTGGAAACTGCACAAAAAGTTGCCCAGTATCACTCTCGGTTCTTCACTACTGTTGGTGTGTGACAGTAGATTTAATTATTGGGCATTTGCTATGAGTTAAAATAGTAAGTCTGGTATAATTAAACTACTGCTACTCATTATCAAATATATTTTTTTACTTATTTAAAGTTACTTATTAGTTAATTATGAATATAGACTCAATCTGAGCTAAATAACGACTTTGAATCTCAGTGTATCAACTCATTAAAAAAATTGCAATTGTTAATGTAACGGATGCACACTTTGGACTTCTGTCTCGTGGGTGTGTGTGTCTCTATCCTACCTTTGACACTGAGTGTGCTCAGTTGGAGGCAGCGGCAGGTGTGGGAGTGTGTGGTGATGAGGAGGAAGTCATTACAAACAGCAAAGGAGGAAATATTGGAGGCCAGCTGAGAACAAAGTAGACATAAGTGAACACACTCTCCAGCAGCCCTGTCATAGGATGAGCATACCAAAAAATTTGGTCAACTAAAAGTGACATCATACCTCTGTGTCTCCAGCGTACAGGTGGGATCTGTCTGTCAGGCCAAGTAGATGTTCCTGAAGACATAAAAGGCAAAGCAAAGAGAAACATGAATTTAGGCCTGTACACAGGGACTCACTTATAATTAGTCATGGTATTATATTTGTTTCTACCTCTCCACTGATGCTGCAGAGGGCCATCTGAACGCAGGGAACAGGGAAGTTGATGCTACATCCACTGGAGTCACGCCAATCCTCCACTGATGGCTCAGGACAATCTACACAAAAATATAAAAATATAAAAGTTTTGTTGTTTTTTTTTTTTACATAAACTAAACTAAACTAAAGCAATAACTTTGATTGTTAAAGGAGGCATCAAACATCAGAGAAAAATGGAAGAAAAGTCTCTCAAATAAAAAAAAGCACAAAAATAATAGAATTTTTTTAACTAGTTATTTTAATGACAAAACTTTTAAAGAATATTCTAATCTGCATTTAAAACTACATTTTCAGCAGAACATTACTACATCAAAACACACAATTCAGCAGCAGAAGAAGAGTGTTGTTGACTCACCCCAGCGCAGCTTCCTGATCTGTCCATCCTCCAGCTGTAGAGCCACAGTTCCAGTCTGAGAGCAGTGAACCATACTGACCACAACTCCGTCCACCTCCATCTCAGCCCTGAAACACAAAAACACAGAGCTGAGTCCTGACTTTCAACACAGCTGTGGAACAATCAACTTTAATGCAAGACAGTTCAGTTCATTAGTAAGCTAAACAAGATGACTACTAGTGCTGCCACCTCAACCCTGCTGACCTGATGGTGAGTGTGTCATCGGCATCTTGTGCAGGGTGGAGCATCATCAGGGTGGAGGACGTTGGCAGCAGACCAGAGCTCACACATACAAACAGCTCGTCCTTCAGCCACAGCAGCTGCCGCAGGGCCAGAGGCTCCTCCTGGAGAACTGTCACTCTGCAGGAACATCAGAGGAACAGGAGAAATCACAGAGGGAACATCGAAGAAACACTAATAAAACCGTCAGAAAACAACGGGCATTTATCAGACTGTTGGCATCTTTAGCTACCCCACTGAATACCAGCATCTAAACTTCATGTAGTGACATTTGGCTCATTTTGATTTTAGGCAGAAGTTGTTCAAATGATTAAAGTTGAGACAGTGAATCAGCTGCAGGATCAGACATCAGCAGGAAACCGCAGCACTGCAGGTCGTTACCTGAAGGTTTTCTGGAGGACCAGGGGATGAGACATAATCCGGAAGCCATCTGCTGTTCTATCAGCCTGCTTTCCTGAATCTGCACCGATTGGTGGGAGAAGTAAAGACAAAAAACAGATCAGAATAATACATAGACCCAAAACAAATATATACATATTAGTTTTTATGTCAATTTAAAACACATTAGCTTAAAATACTAGATGTGAACATCAGCCCAGACTTTGTTTTATTCTGCACAAGTGCAACATCCGTGTCCCTCTACCCAAGATCCCTCAGGTATTGAGGGTACTTAGGGTGCTTTTTATTATGCTAACATGTCTCCTCGTTTCCCTCACTTGCATCTCTTCTTCACATCTTAACTTCTCCCAGCCAGGATGTGAGATACGAGGAAAAGACATGTGGATACACCTGTGTTTCCTTACTCTAAGCTCCTCCTGAATCCTTATCCTTGCTCCTTGAGGTGCATTAAGGGATCAGTTTTTGCTCTCCATGTATTCTGATGATTGCTTTCTACGTTATGACAAACACTGTATAACCAACCTTGGCTGTAGACTGAGATCTGTCCATCAGAAGTCAACGCTGCCAGCTGATTGGTCCGCTGAGGCTGGCAGAGGAAGGTCACCTGGTTGACCGGTGAGGCCAGCTGGAGCTCAAAAGAACACATGGGAGGAGGAACCACACACCGCCTGAAGTTTGTCACCAGGATTTTATCTGAGGGGGTTAAATAAATATTAACATCATGTTGGACTCGTGATACAGTTCCACGTCCTCTTGTCTCATTGGCTCTCACCTCCATCAATCACAGCCACGTTGGCGTTGTCGGTGTTGTCTAACCCTGGGCTCCTCTCGGTCGTCCAGCCCCAGTCGTAGGTGATGCTGGTCCAGCCGCGGGTCACTATGTGGAGCCTGAGGGGGCGCTCGGGGTCCCAACAGACACACACCGGAGCCTTCTGAGAGTCTCTGCCGAAGTCCAGACTCTGCTTCAGATACCAGTGGTAGTTCCCTACTGTCCACAGCTGGACTGCAGGGAGAGTAAGAATAAATTCAATTCATATACATTTATTTATTTAATAACTAATTTATTTATAATTTATTTATTTATTGAGTGATCTTTAGAAACTTTTTTAGTATTTTCAGTGGGGTTACAATAAATTGCAAACTTCTACAGGCAAGCCACAGAAACATTTTCATCCAAATACTCTTGATTTGACATAAAAATGTTTAATGCATTGGATTTTAATAACTTTTAAGACAATAATTTCTGTCACAGATGTGGTCTAACATGTTCAATATGACACAGATTGCCCTGAGGGAGGGGCTGAACTCACTGTAAGTGTTGACCTGTTGGTCTTCTCCAGCGGTCATGTCCTCCAACCACACCGCTAACACAGTGGAGTCACTGTTCCACAGCAAATCCTTCACCTGAAACACACACACACCCAAATCAATCTAGAGTTTTATAGTGTTTTTAAGAAATAAAAATCACAAACTGAAGTTCAATATTTGGTATTTTAAAAACCAAATGTGAGTCAGGTTTGGCTGAATGTCCAGTACCTTGGCCTGGTCTTTGCTGAACGGGAGGGTGAAGTCTCCGTGCAGCAGTCCGTTCTTCTCCATGAAAACCACACTGTGTTTGTTGGGGTGACGCTGAGTGCTTGCAATCAGGCTGCCTGACGGTCTGAAACATCACGAGAAGACTTAGCATAAATCCACACTTCAAAGAGTTGACTTTACACTAGCAGCGAGGTTATTTTTCAATGTAAATTATTATTTATCCAGGATTATTTATCGGGGTCTCTCACACATTTAAACAGTTCTCCACATGAAAAGAGCAAGAGCTAAAGTTACCAGTCTGAATTTAATACAATAATGGAAAATAGCTTTGGCAGGACTCTCACTTCCAGCACAGCGCCTGCTCCAGGCCGTTGATGATCTCACTGGTGGCTTGCAGGACGCCCTCTCTGTTCCAGACCCGGACCTTCCTGGCTCCAGTCTGAGGACAGACGGCACTGACGGCAAACAGCTGACCATCTCCTCGCCACGTCACCCTTGGCCTGCGGTCGTCCCAGGCTGCAGCCGGCTGCACCTCCTGTGGATACATGTTTACGTCATTCAGAGTATTTTCATATGTTCAACTATTGTTCAAGATATGATGTTTCTGTTGTTGAACACTGACCTGGAGCTTCCTCTGTGCTGCTTGTTTCCCCTCTGAGCCGTGGAACTGAGTCTCCTTCTTCCCCCAGCCCACTGTGATGAACTTCCCTGCAGAAAACACAACATACAGTTTGTAAATTATTTTATATTTATGTTATTGTTATAGCAGTGTTACAAATATTTCTACATGCCATGAATCATCTCATGACCCTCAGGTTAGGGACCACAGCTTTAAACAGAGTGCATCTGGAGCTACCATACCTTCACCGAAGTCATCCTGGTGGATCCCGACCTCAGTGATCGGCTCAAAGTCTTTGGTCATCATGATGATCGTTTCCTGACCTGTGAGCACAAATTTTACTGATTTATACATTTGCAACGCTGCTTAATATGTTCAATTAAAAATTATTAACTGTAACTGTGGTGATATATTAATATCTAAAGCCACAGGATACCTTGACTATATTGTATTATGACGATTTCCAAACAAAGGAATGGTGCAATGTAAAAATGTACAACTACTAACAACTGCCTCTACTACTCTACTCTGTAATATTTTTATATGGTAGCAACTAATAAAACTTTAGACAACTGGCCTTTGGCTCATTGTTGAGACAAGAATAGACTCATATCTTAATATTTTTGGTGCCTTGTTGTGTATGCAATGACTTAGAGATAGACTGACAATCCCACTGAGAGCTCAATGTCTGATGATTCAAAGTATTAAACTTTTAGGTGGAAGCTGAGTTAATATTTTTACAAATACAATTTAGTATAATATAGTATATCATACTGACCAGTAGTAAGAACAACAAGCTCTTCATCAGGACTCCAACTCATCGAGGTCAGGCCACTGTCCACGCTGCCAACACACTCTAACTGCGATGCATCATCAAAGAAACTTTGTGAGAACCCTTGCTGACATAATTAATTCCCTCACCCCTTACATTAACCTTAACTTCAAGCCAACTCTTCACAGCCCCACAGACCTTTGAAGAAATGAGAGCTGAAAAACACACACCCAACTTTCCAACTGTTCTGTGCTGCTAACCTGGCAGGTGTTGAAGTTGAAGAGGACGACATCACCACCAGCTGTGGCCACACATGCTGACTCCAGTTCAGCCAGGTCCTGCAGGCCAACCACCGTTCCGCTGCCATCCTCTGGGAGGAAACCCTCAGCTGTCAACGACGCCTCACTGACCACCTGCACAACAAACCAGAGGAAAGTTGATTTCTGATTGAAATGCTGCACTTTTTCTTTATTACTTTTAAATATTCTAATTTGATCACATCTTTAAACACATTACTATCCTCAATGACATAAAGCTAAAATAAATAAGTAAACAAAACTAGATGGATTAAAAAACCTGCAAAGTCATGAGCATCGACATCTAAGCATAATCCTTGCTCTCATCAACCAGACAAGTACATCATCACCAGCTCACCTGGCCAGTTCGTGGGTCGTACTCTGTGATGGAGTAGTGGGAAGCGACCAGCAGGGAGCCGGTGTCAGCCCGCACAGATAAACACTGTGGGGAGCCTGGACCCTGAAGCTCTGAGCTCCGCAGGCTCTTCAGCAGCTTCAAGTTCCGCATTTTACCTCAGGACAGACTGAAACACGCAGAGCCTGAGTCTGGAGCCAAAGACTGCACAACACCTGAAACAGCAAAAATTACACATCTTCAGTACTGAAACTATTGACTTACACATCTGGGTGATATATCAGTAAATTAGCCTTGAGATAACACAACAATTATAAGTCCTTCTTTTGACCCAGCCACGGATAAGCAGATGAATACGGATGGATGGTTTCTGTTTTATCAGGTCTTAGCCCATGTTGAATGCTTTTCTGAATGTATGTCAATGGTGTTTTTTCATCTCGATATATACTATTTTATCTGTCCCCTAATGCACTTTGTAACTGTGTTTTGATAAGTGCTATACAAATAAAGTTTATTGAAGTTTTCTGTTATGTGTGGCTGCTGTAAATGACTAATGACGAATGACTGTTTGCCTCTTCATCAAGTAAACAAGCATTTGTTGACTTGAGATTCACAAATGTTAAAGACTGTATGCTTTCCTCTGTTTCATGTGATTGTACTTTTGATATTAGTAATATTATATTATAATAATATATTATAATAATATATTAGTAGATATTAATAAGACTGAACACTTACAAGGCATCTCTGGACTTGGAAAACAGCCTAATGTATGTTCTCTATAGATCTCTAGTTTGTAGCAGAACCACCACCATTATGGGACACAACCAAGTCAGACACTTTTTCATTAGAAACCCAAATGAGGACAACACCGTCTCTATTATGTAAGTTAACGGCTTAAAACCAAGTGTACCATCTATTTCAAACTTAACGTTTCATAGTCAGTCAATGTTTATTTTACCTGATAACAGCCGGTTTACTGAGCAATGTATCAGTGTTCTTTAAACTGTCATCCGTTTATCAATTCGCCGAAATTTAGACAGGTAACATGAACCTAAAAGTACGTTGACAGTGTAAATGAGTAGTTTGTTGCCAGTTTTACAGACCAGGCTTGTGGCAGTAGAGGGAAAAACTTACTTAAGTAACAGGGTGTCCGAAAATGGAACTGGCTGTGCTAGCTTACCTTTAAACTAGAATTAGCGACATGCTAATTAGCATCAACATTTCCGTTAACCAGACATAAAATGGCGGCTGTGAAACTACATAAAACCTAAAAAGAAATGTAAAAACTCACCGAGAAGAGACAGCTAGAAGTACTGAGAGCTTTAAATCTCCAGCATCAACAACATCATGCATGTGGCGCTGTCAGACACATGACCTTTCACCTCTGACGCAGATACAGGAGTTAGCGGCGGTGGCGGCGCCCCCTGTCGGCCTGGAGGTTACATGCATGTTTATAGTTTTTCCATGTGTCCATGAATTTCAGACCAAAATGAAATGTGAATCTAAATATGAAAAAAGATGCATAATATAAATGTTATATAGATGTATAATATTATATATTATTATATTATATATTGCTCAGACACATACATTTCCTAAATATCACTTTAAAAAGCAGCCTTCATTTAGTAGGTGCTAAATAACATACACATACTACTATTATCTTCATATGTTCTGTGCAATTACATTATATCTTTATTTAATTTTTCCCAGGATGCTTTTACATATTGTGTGTGTATCCAGCAAACAGAGGTGGGAACGTTCCCTGGACGTCACCTGGAGATTAACTAAAATACAGCACTGTCAGCAGCACTAAAAAACTTCAGTTATGCTTATGTTGATCGAAGATATTATGCAACACCTCAAACTGGATAAACTCAGATTCACTTTAAGAGGTTAAATTGAAATATTCAAGCCTTCATTGAGTGTTCACAGGACTGGTGATGAGTATCTTCTTAACCCTTTGATACAATAACTAAGAAAAACCTATCCTGAGATGCCAATAATCACCATATTAGGCAGCTTTGTACCTTTGTTAACATTTATACTGTATATATACATGTGCTCTATTGTTTTTGATGTGTGTGTGTTTGTAGCTTATTGTTTTTGTAATTTATATAACTTGTATGCAGTGCTCACTGTTTAACTAAAATGCCAATTAACAGATGTTTAAAAATATCAGTAATATTCTTATTTCATGACGTATTGTACTCCCTGTCTCAATGCTGTATCATCCTCAGACGTCTCCAGTGTCCTCACACAGTGTCATGATGGTTAATATCCACAAGGCGGCACTAAAGGTTTCCTTTAAGTGACCAAGTGATGAATTGGCATCATGAATACAGACCAGAGACTGCACTAACCTGCAGATATGTTCTTCACAAGCAGATAAATACAAGCATTTGTGGGTTGGGGGGGTTCTTGCAAATGATTCAGACTGCCACCTCGTAACCGTGCCTGAGGTCAAAGAAGAACTCACATTAAATTAAAAATGGTGCCATTTGCTAAAAGGCTTTATGCCCTCAAAAATGCAAACTCATCTCTATCTTGATTGTTGTTGTTTTTTTCTTTCTTTTCTTTTCTTTTCTTTTCTTTAATTATGTGCTTATTCTAAATAAACTATAAAATCTAGAAATAGATAGATAGATAGATAGATAGATAGATAGATAGATAGATAGATAGATAGATAGACAATTTAATAAAAACAAAAAAAACTTCACGGGACACTTATTTGTCGTCGATTGTGAGTGGGAATTATAAGTGTGTAACACATCACATTATCTTACATTATCTTGCATGATGTCCCATTTAAATGGATGTGTTATTGGTGCTTTGATGTTTTTTTTTTTGTAATTTTAAAAATGTTTATAATCAATTCTTGAATCATTTTGTTAAATATTTCACAAGTAATAGTTGGTTGTCAATTGTTATTTGATATTAATAAACAAAAACAAATGAACAAGTCGTGATAATAGTGATAACACACCTTATAGAGGCTATTGTGCACAGATATAAATACAGGTGTGCCTTAAGATTTTGGCCTGCCCTTTTTTATGTGCCTTGGGCACAAAAAGTTTGAAAACCACTGATGTAAATGATAAAAAGGAGCATGTCTTATGAAATAACAGCGTTCAGTATTCGATGCCTGTATGACAGAGGGTATTAAGGACTTCTTATCGTTTTATACAAATTACAAGATCCTTTTTTATATAGAATGGAATTATTTATTATTATTTTATGAGTACAATGAAATTTAAAAGTTACAATCAAAGAAAAATAACCTCCATCACATCACCAATAAATAAAATGAATAAATAATCAATAATAAGAGGCATTTTTTTTACACAGTTGCTGTGGTGAAATTAATAAGCAAAAAACAAAACTGTTACTCGGCTTTTACTCTGAAAACTACACGGATGCCGCTGCTTCTTGGCTTTTATTTTGTAAAGCAGTGACCGGATGTCGTGTTCGTCTGTGTTATCGCGAGCTGACAGGCTGCTGACATGACAACAGGTGAACGAGAGTTCAATGTCAGAAACGCCGAGAGAGCCGAGGACAGCAGGACGGGATGAGACACACGATGAGAGGACGGAGACAGAAAGGTAAATGTCTTATTATATTTCTTTGTCCTTCTGTGTGTGTGTGTCACGGCAGCACACACACAGTCTCTCACCAAACCTGGGTTTACCCTCTTCTGTTCCCGCTCTGCGGCACTTTGCTAACGACATGTTTAAAGTCATGCATCAGACATGTGTAACGTGTCCGAGTCACTGAGCTGAGAGCAGGGAGAATGACTGGAGCACAAAAACTCTGAGTATCGTCTGGTTTCCGCCCACATCTCGTCTCATTCATGCTGGAGTCAAAACAAGCGTGCTGTCATGCTGCTATCAGTCAGTGCTGCCCAAAATACTGTGATGCTGCTCAGTCTAAATACAGAAGGTGCTGTTATATTAGGTCCTCAGTGATGATGGACAGGCTGACAGACTGTGTGAAGGACACCTTTTATTTACACCAGCTTGAGGGTGAGAATGACATTCCTATAACCTGTCCACCTTCTGCCCCTGGAGCTATGGTTGCACCTATTTCACATCAACCTCTCACATACTAAGTATATGTACAGATTAATGACTTTAAATACATTTTGTGTTAACCATAAATGTGTATTTTCACTCTCCACGCTCTATTCTAATGTACAGTATGTGTGTCATCTTTATGCCTTGTTACCTGTGAAATCTGTGTGTATAATATTTCTACTTAAAGGAACACTGTGTAGGATTTAGCAGCATCTAGCAGTGAGGACTGCAGATTGCAACCAACTGTGCCAAGGGTGAACTCCCGGTTAGGATTCCTAATGTGTTCATTGATCAGGAGGTTTTTAACTGGAGCCAAATTAACCGCAGAGGTTTCCCCCTCTCAAAACGAACAGACAAGGGGTCTCCTTTATAAAACAATGCGTGGATCTGCACAAAAAATGGTGTGTGCCAAAAAAAAAAAATCAACAATTTCTATAATCAGGCTTCTACCTCAGCATCTGTGTTGCCGATTTCCTGTCTCCAAAATATTCATAAGCATGGGTCAGAGTTGTGGCATACGCCTCTTTTTGACCTCGTTTTGTGCGAGAACCCTGGTGATTTTAAAATCAGTATCATGTTGAAAAATAAGTGTTATTCCAATGCTGCGGCGGGACTGCTAACTATGGTGGCTAATGTGAAAATGTGAAAAGGCAAATGACCCAGTGTTTAGTTTGTCCCCTCTGGGCTACTGTAGAAACATGGCAGTGTATCAGACTCTGTTGAAGAGGACATGTTCACTATGTAGTAGATATTAAAACGCCTCATTCTAAGGTAACAAAAACACAATGATTCATGTGATAAGACACGAAAGAAAAAACACTTATCTTGTCATATTCAGTTTCTGCCAATATGTCCCCTGAAGTCCGACACATGGAGCTTTACTGAGTGTACAACCAAAATAACTTTTTTTAGATTTTACGTTCTGATATAAACCAGATAGGACAGACAAGAAGGCCAACTTCAAAGCATCGTGAGAGATAGCCGGTGTTTGTCACAGACACAGTGTACTGATGTGAACAATGATGTTTAGTCTGTCTGAATGTGTTTATGCCTGTCTCACAGTGATAAGGACGCCGAGGTTACCGTGATCTCTTTCTGCTGCTTCTGGTGACCGAAGTGAAACTACACTGAGAGAAGAAACCTAACTTACTACAAGAGGTAATACTACAATATATGATCACTTTATCATTGTCACCATCCTGGTGAAGATAGCCATGCCGTCTAAGTCATCCCCATTTCACAGTTCAGCCAGTAGGACCCTAATGAGAAGAAAGACACAAACATCCTATTTGTTTGACTCCCCTGTGGAGGAACACACTTTTTTCACTGAGTTTGTGGATACAGTTATTTATTGACTCGATCATTATATGTCTTGCACACTTTACTTAGTTGTTAGTGACAGATTTCTTTATTTTTCTCCTTGCAACATATTTTATTGAGGATACGTTGCTCACAATTACATAAGGGGATAGTTCTCCTATAGGGTTGGCAACAAAAGCTATTTTTGTCACCTAAATAACTTTTTTAAAAAGTCTAAAAGAGTCAATATCAGTTTAAGTGTACGCTGTATACAAAACATTTTTCTGCTTTACCTTACCTTCAGATAGCAATGTCTGACGGCGAATGGAAGCCATTATATTGCCCTTTTCAAAGCCAAATTCCATTGAGAAAAACAGTAATTTAACGCTGTTGAACACAGGAGCCGCTGGTTTACCACTGCCTTGATTTGTGGTTTGCTTGTGTTATTGTGTAACTTTGTTAAAAATGAACTCACCCTTTGAAATGCCAGAGTCACACAGTAACACACACAAACTATAACTGATCGAGGCAGCGGTACACCAGCAGCTCCTGTGTTCAGTGAGCCAAAATTACTGTTTTTCTCAATGGAGTCTGGTGGCTTTGACGAGAGCTTAGATGCAAAACTGAAGCAGTAATCGGCTTCTCTGGCTAAACGGGCTGGCTGCGGAAAGATAAAGCAGTTTAAATACTGTCAACATAGCGTACACTTAAACTGATATTGATTTTTGTAAGTGTTTTTTTTTTTTTTTTTTGAGGTGGCTGAAATATGTTTTGCTGCTCTGCCCCAATCTGCAGCAATACATAGCTTAGCTTTCATGTCAGACTCCAGCCTGCTTCTCCAAACTGGGGGTGTGCAGACTGATATCTACTGTAGGTAACGCACTGACTATGAATAGGTATCTCACAACCCCACTTCAAAAAATCCAAACTGTCCCTTTAATGTTTTAAAAATCAAGGTTAACTAGCAGATGCTGCTTATCCTCAAGCCCACATTAGAAAAAACTCAGTACAACCACTTCCTGCCTTTATCTCTTCCTCAGTGTGATACAAGGTCACCAAAACTCCAAGCTTGTGAGTCCGTGATGCCCAGTACAGTGTGACAACTAAACAAGCCAAACAGGACAGTGTAAACCAGAACAGTTGAGACCAAAGAAAAGGTGTGATTTCACCCTTCATCTGCTGTCACTCACAGTCATCCTAAAATAACTTCTCACTCATTGTGGGTAATGCTGCAGCAACATGAGAGATAAACAGGGAGAGAGTTTGTTGTTTCCTGTGATCATCACCGCTTTCATTTCCAGTTACGTCATCTTTCCTAAGCTGTTTGTCACTTAGCGTACACAGGAAGACCTCAACAATATGAGTAATAATAGACTTTCAGTCCAAAGGTCGTCTTGAAGTGTCGTCCAAGAGGAGCACGTTACAGCAACAAACAGAGTCAGTCTGTGATCGGTCATGTTGATTATGAGCTTGGAAAGTAATGTGATCTTGATCTTTGTATCTCTGATATAGATGGACCGTTCCTCCAGTAGCTGCTATCATGTGTTTGATATCAAACACTGTCATGTAATAGTTCCCTTTTAGGGCACTACCAAAGTCAAGCTACATGTCAGTATATGAGACAGGCATGTACAGTAGCCAGGAAGTGGACCAACCCTGCAATTACAGCAAACATAGTTCTACTTTTAGCCTTCCTGACAAGTCATCACTCCACACAGCTCTGACTGTTCTTTCACCTTGCTGTTCTTGAACCACCGTCCCACTCCAGCCATGACATCACTCACTTTCCACCTGCTAGCTCAAAAGCTCAGCAGTCCAAGACGCACTTGACACCAACGTGTTAAGGAAGAATTGTGCACATTGATATCTGAGTTTAAAGGGACAGTTTAGATCTTTTGAAGTGGGGTTGCATGAAGCACTTTTCCATAGTCAGTGAATTTCCCTGTTTGGAGAAGCAGACATGGGTACTAACATGAAAGCTAAGCAATGTACTGCTGTGGACAGGGGCAGCTATAAAATGTATTTTAGCCACCTAAAAAAACAAAAACAGTTCAATTGTATGCTAAATTGAAAATGTCTGTTGTGATTTACTTGGGAACAGACAGCCTGTCAGATGGGGGAGGCCGTTAACAGCTTTAGTTCCCCATCTATGCTTTCCTCAAAGCCACCAAACTCCACTGAGAAAAACAGTCATTTTAGCTCGCTGAACACAGGAGCTGTTAGCCTATGGCTACCTCGATCAGTTAGTTTGTTTGTGTTATCATGTGACTTTGGTGAATCCAAACCAACCCGTTTAAACACCAAAGTCACATATTAACACAAACAAACTAACTGATCGAGGCAGTGGTAGACCAGCAGCCTCTGTCTTCAGCAGTTGTTAAATTATTGTTTTTCTCAATGGAGTCTGGCTCTGAAGAGAGCAGTGTGACAGTTTCAGTTCCCTGTCGGCAATCGCTCTCTGCCAGCAAGGTAAAGTGATGAAAATACAATGTACACTTAAACTGACATTTATTTCTTTTTTTTAGGTTGTTAAATTAGTTTTGTTGCTCACCCCTCCATAGCAGTACATTGCTGAGCTTCTGTGTCAGTACTCCTGCCTGCTTCTCCAAACTGGGGGCCCTCCAACTGACAGCTACTGTATGTAACATGACCATGGTTAAGTACCTCACACATTACAACCCCACTTCAGCAGATTCACACTATCCCTTTAAACAGTCTGATAACAATAATCTGCTCTATAGTATTTTCAGCCTGGTCACTATATCAGTCTGGTTCACTGTCAATAACAAAACACATAACAGTGTCAGGGGTTTGCACAGCCCAGTCAGATGTCTGCTGACTGCTTTCTAGGAATGGAGGATTTTTTGAAAAGCAGTTTTTGGCTCAGAGAAGGATGTTTACTCTGAAAGTCGCAGTGGAGAGTCAAAAAATGCCTGAAGTGTATTGTCTCTAAGCCTTATTGTTCTGCAGCACACCTTAGGTTGCTGTCAGATCAACATTAGTCAGCTGATAAAAGAATCCTGTTCTGCAGCATTCCTCCCTGACATACCGATGTGTTGAAGATTAGCCGCTGTCTTTCTGCCTCCCTCATTCCAGACTTATCGAGTCTGACTGCAGTGAATCGCTTCATTGTCTCAGCGTTCATGCTAACATCTTGTTCTAGTTATTCTCAGGGCTCATAGGCACATACTGCAGTGAATATTTGAGTCTGTCTGTTTGGTTCACCGTTGACAGTGAACAGATGGTGTTGTATGTGCAAAAATTAGCATGAGAAAATATTTAAATACTTGTAATTTGAATCAACAAACTTTTATAACAGAATGTGCATTCAGTAGTTTCCTGTGCTGACGTCTTCCTCCTCTAACCAAACATCTAAAGTCCGAGCAAAGATGACAGACGTATAAATGAAAGAAGTTATGATTGCATCCTGCTTTGTCACTATTAAATCCCCACACTGTTACTTTTTGGATGTACAGCAACATGGCCTGTCTGCACGATGTCAAACAACAGATTTACTGTGTTAAAGGAGACGAGCGATGACAGATTGATCTTATGCTGAGAAAGAAACTGAGGCTGAATGAAACAGTCACTGACACCCTTGTACCTCTTGAAGTTTACACTCTTGTTTGAATGTGTCCCTCAGTTTGCCGTCAGGTAACACAGGATGTTTTCACTGTTACTAAAAAGATTTGCATATCATGAAAGCTGCATTTTACCAAGCTGCAGGCAGCTTCAGAGGGTTTTTGTATCGGTCTCTCACAGTGAAATGTCAGCATGCAAACATGCTGTAAGAAGATTGATAATTTAGTAAAAATCAGCATGTTAGCATGTAGTGCAAAGCACCTCTCTGCTTAAGGGCAGCCTCACACAGCCTGTTGTAGCGTAGCCTAAAGGCCCAGACACACCACACCAACATCACAGAACTAACAGCGAAGAAGGCCGACTGTTGAATCATTTCACATCGCCTGTGTCTCAGCCAAAAAGTTGGTCTTAAGCGTATCGCAAAGGCTACAGCTACCGCTCTGCACCTGCGTGAAAGGAAATAACTTTCCATACCAGCAGGCAGCATTAGCCTGTATATGTCTAGTTAGCCAGTTAGCACATTAACAATGCAGCTCCATGTTGTAAGGACAAATCTAATTTACAGTGCACTAATAAACAATTACAACAGCAGTTTCTGCTAAAAGTTTCCATCCCACACGTGTCGCTGCATGAAGGGCTTAATGCACTACTAATGAACGTTAAGGTGGCCTCAAGTTTTTCAATGGTCCACTGATTTTGTCTCTAGCTGTGTCTTTACTTAGCTAGGTGTGGAGGTAGGGGACATACAGACACATGCTATCTGTCTTTGTATTGCAGTGCATACAGGGATGAAATGAGGCAGAGAACCACAGAGAAAATGTGGCTCAAACCTGGATTTTTTTTTTTTTTTTTCATTTGAGAAAACATTGAGTGGAGGTGCTTTGTTGCAAGCAGCTGTCTCATACAAGTCCAGGATGACATGATGGTGTCAAGGAGCCCTTGAGCAACACTTCAAGAGCGACTCAGTGATGATGCAGCTGGCCACACTGTTGTTTTTTGTCGTTCTTGTAGTGAACACAGGATTAGTCTTGTGTGGATGCATTTTTAAAGAATGCTTTTAGCAACACAACTGAAATTCTCTACCATTGTGTAGGGACAGGTGCCTCTAATTAACTCCAGATATTTGCACGCTTGGATACCTTCAGGAGAAACTCACCTTTAATGTTGAATGAAAGTTAATGGTTGTGCTGTGGAATCTCAAAATACACACTCCTCAAGTTTCATTTAAATACTTTTGTGCTAACTAGTAGCTGCTCAGCGGGCATTCATGCACCTATTTGATTATTTGAAATAAATTACAACAGTGAATCTTTTATTTCCGACTGAAAAAATCCCAAAGAGGGAGCTTTAAATCTCTTTTTGTTTCCTTCAACCAGAAAATGCAGACAATCCCTCTGCAATTGGAAGAGGATGGGACATCCCGCCGTGCTTTTGTTTCCTGTGAGAGGAAAACTTCAATCACTTCAACGCTCCGTCTTCATTGGGCCGTGTAGTGTTTCATGAAACCCCTCTAAGTGTCGTGTGATTGGTCCTTCATTCCACTGTGAGGACTTGCCAGCCAATCCGCATCTGCCTGGGTGAGTGCCATTTCCTCTTCCCACCAGCTGCTGCAGTCAATCAGCTTATTCAGCAGCATTAGTGTGTGTGTGTGTGTGTGTGTGTGTGTGTGTGTGTGTGTGTGTGTGTGTGTGGCCCCCCTTTCCTCCCCCTTCCCTCTTTTTCCTCTACAAAATAACCGGCCCACCCTCCTTTCCACTCCCCTCCCCCCTTCCCTCACACACTCACACACTGTGTTTTTCTCTCACACACACTCACTCGTGAATATACACTCACACACTCCTGCCACATGAGGCCCGGCAGCGGTCTGTTGTGTGTGAGTCACTGGAGAAAGTTACACCAGTGTGTATATGTGTGTGTTTTCAATGCAGCAGCAGCTCCTCTGCAGCAGATTTCTACTTCACTTGGGACAGAGCACAGCAAGACAGACAGAGCAAGAGAGAGGAGCCCGAGGTTCACCACAGCTGAATCCAGGACTCTGCTCCAGGTAATGACCGCCTGAGCTCATGTAAAGGTTTTTAATAATGCACTGTCACTTAATGCACACTGGTGTCGTCAGGATGGTGGAGAGTTGGCTGTGGTTTTGGTTTTGCTTGTGTGCAGCAGATCAGCCTGGAGCTCTGACACACTTGTTTTGGGATGTAAAGAAAGTTTTTGCGTCAGGTTGTGACTGAGAGTCATCTGTGTTTTCCTGTGTGTTTGTGGGCCATAATTGTAGTAACGTAATGGCTTAGAAAGGTCATTGGTTACGCCAATATGACACCTGGGTTTTGGTAACCGTACCTAAATGGTACTCTCATTACTTCTGAAAATGTAATGGTCTAAATATGTTTTTCTACAAGCTCCTTTTTCAGTCCAAGTTCTTTAAGGAACATTTAGTGGTACCTAGCAGTGAGGACTGCAGATCGCAACCAGTTGAAACTAAGGATTCCTTCAGTATTCAGTGGTCACAGGGTTTTTACTGGGAGCCGAACTATCTGCAGAGGTCTCCTCCTCTCCAAAACAAACAGACCAGGTGATTTAAACTGGTAAAAACACTGAATTAAACAGCTTCACGTTACAAAAATCAGTGTTTTGCTGATGCTGTTCAGCACCTCGCGGGCAGGCTGCTCACCCAGCACCCACTAATGCGTGCTCACCTTATTGCGATCCAGACATTCAGGAAGTTTTAACCAGGAGCTGAATTCACAGTGGTCTCTTCCTCTCCAAAACAAACAGACCAGGTGATATAAACTGGTAAAAACACTGAATAAAGCAGTTTCACGTTAAAAAATTCAATGTTTTCTCCACGCTCTCGTCGCACAGGGGCCTCTGCAAATGTGCCTACCTAGAGCCAGTGTTTGGTTTGTCTGGTCTAAGCTACTGTAGAAACATGGCAGTGCGACATGGTGATCTCCATAGACAAGAAACTGCTCCCTATGTAGATATAAACGGCTCAGTCTAGGAAAACGAAAACACAACAGTTCTTATTTTCAGGTGATGATACACTAAAGAAAACACACTTATTTTATTCCATTCCTGACAATGTGTCCTCCTCAATCCTTCACACTGGACTTTTAAATATTAAATTATGTCTAAATAGAAGCAACACTTAGCCAAAAAGTTAAAACAGACATTTGTAATTTAAATAAGGGACCATAGTATCAGATCAAGCAGGTGTGAGATGCCAGCTTTTGTTTCAGTTTTGATTCTTGCTGCAGATTGATCGCTGTCAGCACTAAACACGTATTGAGGTTTGACACCCAGCTCTGGCTGTTATCCCAACACTGGGTCACCATATGCTGATAAACCCCTAAACCCTTTGTTGGAGGGAAAGATAAATCTGTGAGGTGGGATTAAATCAAAATGAAGGACAATGGTCACAGTCACAAAAGAGTGGTGGACACCTGAAATATACAATGCAGTCCAGTGTAGCCATTCACATAATGTTAACTAAAAATAGACTGAAAGAGGCGTGTGAGAACATTTTATGCTGTGGAACATATTGTAAACTCCTCTCAGTATGTCCCAGTAGAACCACAGACTATAGCCTTCAGTTAAGTTGAGTCACCACTTCTCGAAAACAGAAACTGAACATTATAAACTTCATGAGAAAATGAATTAATGCTGCGCTGGTGCTGAGACAGTTCCCCCATTATTAGCTACACCCAGCTAGAAGTAATACTGAGAGTATCTTTAATGAAACAGAGTAAAATGCTTGAGAAACAAGTGTTTTTTTTTTTCTTCAGATGAGATTCTTTATCTACAACAAATGCAACAGAATTTGTTTGTGTAATATTGTTGCAGCAACATATATCACTTTATCATTTAGTGACTCAGTTTAGGAACAGCGTGACCTCACTCAATTCAAACAGTGAAGGACAACAGTTTGATTGTGTTAATTCATGCAGCAGGGTGCAGCTAAAGGTGAGGTTTTATTAATGCAGTGGTGCAACAGGTTCATAGATAGTTGTACAGTATAACATTATGATGTAATGTTTACTAGGAAGAGAGGTTGCTACTCAATACGGCAAAGTCTTTTTGATTTTATAATTATAGAAAAATTACGAATTTTACGAATCCAAATTAAAGTTTAGGTAGCCTACAAAAATAATATAATCAATTGTTTTTTCAGTCCACTCGATACATGTAGCTACTGCTGTGAAAAATGACTTAAGTTTTCCTTTTGGGGACATAATATACAGTTGAAAACTGGTAATAAATTGTAATATATTTTATCGCAACATGTTCAAAATCACAATAATATTGTATCGTGAATAACGTATCACGACAATATTGTATGGGGGAGGCTCTGGTGATTCCCACCCCTAGTTGCTACCCTTGCAGGGGCTAATGGGGATCCAGATAAATCCAAATAAATCATATTATTAGGGCTGGATATTGAACCTCAATTTTTCTGGCACTGCCTGAAATGTGACTGTAGAATGCTAAGAAGTATGGCGAGTGTGATGTCAAAAAACATCTCAATAATTCTCAAAGTTGGAGCTGTAATAATTAATCAACTAGTTTGATGATTGATTTAATCAGTTTGAGTCATTTTTCAAAGAAAGAGAAGTCAAATTTTTCTGATTTCAGCTTCTTAAATGTGAATATTGTCTGCTGTCTTTACTCCTCTATGACAGTAAACTGATTGTCTTTGGGTTGTGGACAAAACAAGACATCTGAGGACATCACTTTGAGCTTTGGAAAACACTGATTGACATTTTTCGCCACTTTCTGACATTTTATAGACCAAACAACTAATCAGTTAATCAAGAAAATTAATCAACAATGGAATTAATCATCAGTTGCAGGCAGCCCTACTCAAAGTCACGTATCACAAAGGTATTGTTCTGGTATCGGTTGTGAAACTCAGGTGTGATACTGGCTCTATTAATGAAAACTGCCCAACCCTTTCTGACTATGATGCATGGAGGAAACTCTGAGTCTGGTTGTTGCTGATGTCTTCATGAGTAACTCACATTGACACTATAATTTAATCACTGAGTTAAAAATAAACCTGCCATTACAGTGCGTCCTTTAAAGCCACAGAAGGCTGATCGGCTGAAACTTGTAATGGCTAATTGTCACAGCGACTGCAGCTTTAGTCGCTCTGTAAGCAGAGCAGCTTGCCAGCCTCCCGGTGGGCTGACACGTGGTGCTCCAGCTCAGAGGGTCCATGACAATGCACCCCCCGCATGTTTGTGTGAAGTAAACAATCAAAACAAAGCCACTACAACTGCAACTCTGCTTCTGTCAATGGGTTTGTGCAGGTCATCTTGATAAATAAATTCAGGAATGTTTCCCTATCTGTTCTGAAATTCTAGGAATTTTCATGGGGAAGATAAATCTGGCTCCAGATGTTTAGGAAAAACTTCTCTCAAAGTCTTTCTTCACTTTTATGGTCTTTTAATAACAGATAAAATGGAAAATGGAAATTGAACTTTTGGGAAATGAACTCACTTCTGCACTGCGTCCATTTTTGACAAATATGTCCTTTAACTGAACAGGTTGTTTATGTAATACTGAATGTCTCCAACAGCATGGCAGTTTGCTTTAGCTAATTTAATGTGTTATTAGGGCTGGGCAATGAATTTAATTTATTTTCAATTATAATAATGGCTTCCAACAATTATGAAAACAAGATGATGGAGATAAAATGATAATTGCAATCTGTTTTACAGTGATGCTCTCGTTTGTCTTGTGATTTAAATCCATTGCTCTTTTTTCCTTTACAGCAGTGTTCTCACTTGTTGTCAAAGTAGCGACTTTCTTGCCAGATTTGGTGACCTTTCAGACTCTCTTAGTGACATCATTTCTAACAAGTGACTAACAACAAACTTAGAGAGGTACTCAGATAATCAGGGAGAAGGCGAGAAATATGTTTAAATGCATTATATCATAATTAATTCCAATGCAGGCTGCTCAGAGTGAACACAGTCCATGGCTCCTCTGCCAACAGTGCAGGGTCTTTCCCTTTCCTCTTCCACCATGGTTACATTTCTATATTATTTCTTTCACTTTTTTTCCCTCTTCTTTATTATTATTTATTCTACATTTTTTGTTTTTTTTCAGTTGAATTATATTAAAGGTTCAAGAACTTACATTTTTACAAAGACATTTTTTAAGTTTAATGAAGTGCAAAAAGTTTCCAAAGTCATTGAGTAATCAGGTTAAATAGTCATGATCTTAAAATTGACCATAGTTATCATGATTATGATTTAGCCTTATTTCATGCTCCCACAATTTGTGTCTTTTCACCTAGTCATGTAAGTGTGTCAATTTTGATATGTTTCTTGCACTGTTTGGACAACACAGCAGTGTAAATACTGGAAACACGAGGGGGAGGACCTACAAGAGTTATCCTAATCTCTACAGCAATCCTGTTCACCTAGCCATTGCAGGTTGTCTTTTCTGGTTGTTTTATACCACCCCAGTATTGAGGATTGATTGAAGATCACTATTTATAACTTAATTTACTCAGCAGAAGAAGTTGTGTTTTCTTTTCTAGTTACAGTTTATGTGTTTGAGTTATGACTGAGCTGAGGTATTTCTCCAGGCCCCAGCAGTCTATTTTGACTTTTTAAAGTATTTATTTCTTGCCATGTTTGATGCTAAAGCTGCTCATTCAAGCTGATGTGTCACCACAGTTGGGTGACTGAGACACTGAAACATGAGCGTTGCCCCTCCTTGTCATCCAGTGTTATTGTAGATCCTGTGTGGTCCATCTGGTCCACACTGGGATAAGGACATTTGACACCCTGCAGAGGTTGCTGTTCACACAGAGAATCAATAAAGAGATACACGTATGCCTTGTTAGAGGGATACTTCAACCACAAAATGACCATTTGTGAATCACTTTCTCACCGCCTGAAACCTTGAATTCATAAAGAAAATTTTGGTTTTTTGGTATGCCTTGACAGTGAATATAGAATCTAAAAAAGGCCAACTTTCCTCATGAATCCAAGTCATAGGGGTCCACATTTAACAACAGCAAAACTATATCAAAACATCTGTTTACAATCTTTCACACAGCTCCTGCAGCATCATCCAGACTGAGTAAGTAATTAATATGCAAAATGACCATTTGCAGGTGAAGTATTAAGGACGGGTGTGCTTTGCAGTGGAAAACTGCAGTCCAGATTAAAAACCATCATGTTCATCTTTTTCCTCTTACCATACTCATCTCTATACACTATGCCTTTAAATGTCACTGAAATGCTTTTATAATATTGGAGAGATTCTTAACGGTGACTTTGAAGAAGATTAAAAACTTGTTGAAAATGAATTATTTGTAAGTACAAAACTTCAACACATTTCCTAAACAGTGTTTCTCTTTGACAGTGATCTCCATCATGGAGGTGCCCAGGAGGCCTCAGCCCTCCTTCACTCTGGCTCTCCCTAAACCGGCCTCATCTCCTCTGTCTCCCCTCGGAGCTGTGGAGAAGGTTGTCAAGAAAGGTCCAGTGAAGGAGAAACTCCAGGAGAAGAAGGATGGAACAACAGAGGGATGTCAGGTTGGAGAGGAGACGTTCAGCACAGAGGAGGATTCAGATGTGTCTGTGTTTGTGGAGGCACCAGCAGAGACGTCAGAACTTGAGGATACAAATACGAAACTTTCCTCTCAGGACAGTTTCTCAGAGGACAGCTCGATATCAGAGGAGAGGTTGGCCGAGGAGGCAGAAGAGGCTAAAAAGAAGCGTGAAGAGGAGGAAGCAGCAGCTAAAGAGAGGGCAGCCCAGAGACAGATGCTGGCCATAGAGGAGCTGGTCCACTCTGAGAGGAATTACCTGCGACTGCTGCAAGTCAGCACTGTGACCATCAGGAGCAACCTGCAGAAACTACAGGTAGGAATCAGGTGTCTGTAGCATATAGTAGCATAGTCATGAAAAACTTAATGCTACTTTTAAGGGCAAACAACAGTTTTGTTTTGTGTGTGAAATGTTAGAAAATAGTGAAAAAAAACCTTAAAAGAACCCAAAGTGGTGCCCCTCAAATACTTGTGTTGTCAATTGCCAATAAGTAATTGTAATTTTTTATTGCAGTGTCTCTCAAAATGGCAGCCACTTGGAAACCTTTTTCTTCACAATGTCTAACTTTTACTTTGGTGCAGATAGTAAAGTATTTGAATTTATGACACTGGAACACAACCACAAAACTGCCATCCAAGTACTCAAGTTCAGTCTAGATTTGCAAAGGTATAACATTTTCACAGTATGAAAAGCATCTCAGAGAATATTGTGATTTCACGGTATCATAGTATTACAAAATTTGTAGTTATCATACCGTGAACATTTGCTTATCTACGAAAATTGACAAAAATGCAACTGGACGGAATTTCAAAGGAGAGAAAACTACATACCCCAGCTTTAACATTACCACATATCTGCTGTAAATATTTTAAAAGCAAGGTCAACTTACTTGGAGCTTTTGGAAGAGCAAAGTGAGTGGACCTTGAGTTTAGAGTATTTATCACATATGAGGAAGTTCTCCCTTTCATCGACCACCATATGACCCCAAAACTGGTTTGCTTGGGACCCATTGCTGCTGCTACAGGTTGTACCACAAAAAATTTTTTAATTTAAGTATGACTTTGCCAAGTAAGAGGCTGACCCCACATTAATGATCTGTCAATCAATGTTTAGTTCTGTGTTTTAAATTTTTATTTTGGGACAACCCTTCTGTTTGTACCTTTTAATTTAAAAGTAATCACTACATGTTAAATTGACACCTAGCGTCCAGAGGAGGTGTTGTGCTGAGGCCGCCTGCCGGATTATTATCATCAGCTTTTCATTACGTCTGAGCTATTGCTTATTGCTGCTAAATAATCATTTATTATCTCTGCTGTAATGAAACGACGCCTCGTAAAACATAATGGAATCAGACTTTATGGGCCGGAAGGGCTGAGCTGTGGATGAACATGGAAATGATAACACACCGAGGGAATGGTAGATGAAGGGAATAAAATGAAAATAGAAAGGAGGAATGGAAGGGCTGATGACCTGTTAAAGGGAAGAGATTAACTGGAGAATAGAAGGACAGTTGATGAGGTAGACATTAAGAAAAAGGGACGTAGCATTGTCGAATATAAAATTGAGAGACAAAATGCAAATGTGTGAACATAAAATGAAAGATAAGTGGTAATGTAAATATGGATAGCATATTTTGATGGATGAAGGAGGAGGAAAAACTGAGGGGAGCAGCACAGTGAAGGAAGGCCTGACAGAGCAATAGAATAAATATGTGAGTGAATGGTGCCATTGTGAGACAGGAAAGTTGCTGTTTTGTTTTCGGTGGCGATGTGCAGATTGTGCAGTCTTCCAGCAGCGCCCACTGTTCTCTCATTAGAATAGAATGGAGCTAAACACAACGGCTCTCTATCAGCTGTGCATTAGCATTTTTTTGTGTGGGAGCAGACAAACACGCATATGTTGCACAAGATAAACATTTCATTTGAATATGTGAATAAATCTTACTTGTGAACTCAACAGTGTTATCACAATAACACAGAAACCTCAGTTTTGGAAGGACAGGATGATGTCGTCGTCACAGTTCTGCTGTGTTGCCAGAATCATTTTTGTTGGCTGTGCCATTAAACAGTTATTGTAGTTTTCTGCTGTATAGAACTCAGTGACCTGTAAATACTAATATACCTGTTGTCACTGAGCTTATATAGCTAACGAATTTTATTTAAGGGTTAATGTGGTTCTGTCGGCTTCATCACACCGTGACCTCCTGCACGCAGTGGGGCGGTTTCCAGCTGAGTGTGCTCAGCCTGCTGCCCCCAGCGACCTGGCCTCGGATATGCGCTTGAAAATGAACGGATGGTTGGATTTTCAAACACAGAGGTCATGTGATGATATTAGTCTTGTGCTAATCTGCATCTATAGCCCTTTTTACCTGAGATCACGCTATAGGGCCGCTATAAAGTCAGAGAGTCAGAGAAGGCATGGCGGGTGCAACATGTAACACAGCAGTATCAGCCTCTAGTGTGACATATAACATACACATTAGGGCTGCAAAGATTAGTCGACTAATCGATGACTAATCGACTATTAAAATAATTGGTGACTATTTTAGTAATCGACTAATCGGTTTGAGTCATTTTTCATAGAAAAGTACTATAAAAGTACCCCAAACTACTCTTATTGCAGCTTCTTACGTTCAGATATTGGCAGCTTTACACACTCTCCCATGATGGTGAACTAAAACCCTTTGGCGTGAGTACAAAACAAGAGATTAAATGACATAATATTTGGGTTTGGGAGAGACAGACCGACATTTTTCACCATTTTAACACATTTTTCAATAAAATGACCAGTCGACTAATCGAAGAAATAATCGACAGATTAGTCGACAGTGAAAATAATCGTTAGTTGCAGCCCTAGTACACATCAGCAGCACTTTCTAAACTATAACAATGGCATGACATGACAATAACAATCATTTACTGTCTCTGTTATATGGCGGTTGATCTTGTCCTCTGTTTGGAGGCTAAGGAGCTCCTAGACTTAATTGTTTTCCAAATTTGCGAACATTTTCAGCTGCTGTTCTTCTTTGAGTTAGCTGCTAGCTGCTAACAGCTACTTTTTAAATCTTCCATGTTGGGTCGCACAGATAACACGTTGTCCATCCATCAGAAAAGTGAAATCTCGAAAAGATGATGAGATGGATGACATGTGACAATGTGAGGCAGAATCTGCTTTGTATGATTTTTAACCCACATTCAAAAACAAAAACGGTTAACACTGTATACCTCCGCTAGTTGTGCTGTGTAGTGTTCCTGTGTTGCATAGAGTGGAGTTACAAGTAGCTGTGAACATCATATCCAGGAGATCATATCAGTGAATTTGGGTATAATACAGACTTCACTTATGCTGTTTGACTGTGCTGCATGAGACACAGACATGGGGGGTCATTTCTAAATCACATGAGGTCCCCTGGTTAATACTAGTCTTGTGTGAATACGGTTTTTGTCTTCAAAACAAGTGTTCTCAGTTGCTCTGGTATTGAAATGAGAGCTCATTAAACATAATGGAGTCCAGCTGTACGGGGTGCACCTACAGAGCTATGGATGAGCACAAAAATGATAAACCACAGAAAAAGATAATATGAACATTTTTAAAAAAGAGGAAGAGGTGTGAACTGAGGTTTAAATTTTTGGGAAATGAAAGAAAATGATTAAATAGAAACTCACCAACCTGATCCAACACACCCACTGTGACCCCAGGGGAGACGCCTTTTGGCTGAGTTAAATGATTGTTGCATGTGCACGTCAAAAATACACATTAGATCAAATCGTAGTCCGTGAAGTTAATTTGTGTATCTTTCTGTCTCACTGCTCACCACAGCCTCCTCCAGCAAACCTGGACAGCATGTTTCTCTACATAGAGGATGTGATTGACGTGTCCAGTCGACTCCTCAGCCTGCTGGACCAGAAGAAGGTTCAGCCTGCAGACCCTCTCTACCTGGAGACGCTCTGTAAGGGATCACTTTAAATTCTCTGTTTCACCAGTATTGGCCCTACGTTTCCACTCTTATCAACTTTGTTACCTTTGTTACACGGTGAGCTTGTTCATTCTTCCACCAGGAAGTGGTAAGATAGATGCTGGTCTCAGAAGTTTCCTCTCCTCGGATCAGTCACTCTGGTCATACGTGTTGACAGGAAACAAATAAAATCTTCACACGTCTTGTTATCAGATGTGGTTTTCACATTCATGTGAGAATCTGAACAAGTTCATTCTCTCAGCAAAGGTCTCTGCGTGTTGTGGTGGAAGCATCTCCAGTTTACTGCTCACACAGTAGAGTGTATTGTTAAAGCTGTGTACCTGGAAATGTGCGATACATTTACTGTGTTTACACATGCTAAAAGTTACGAGTGAGCGGTGACAGCTGAAGAGGTATAGGCTGTCTGGGCCATAATGTTCTTCCTGTCAAACTGCAGACCAGACATCCAGACACATTTATGCCCTAAGGGTCATACTTGTTTGGACATTTTAGACACTCATCTGTTTGTCACTGGTGTCATTATAAAAAATGGATGTTTAAGGCTTAAGAGGAAAATTACCCTTAATGAAAACACACTTAATGCCTATATTCTGATCTTATATGTCACTGGTAACACAAATCAAAACAAACATAAAAATCAGTAGGTGGTATTTTGATTCAAGGGTGCAGAAACCAAAAAATACTGCAGAAAAAAATGCAGAAAATTACACAAAATCAAAAGATAATGATTATTATGTTAACTTATTTTGCCCCCACACTTACATTTTTGATGAGGAATTTTAGAAAATGGTGATCTGAAAGGAAGGCAGTGAAAATGAAGGATGTTCTTTAGGGTGTCTGCAGATTTTAAAAAGTTTTAACATGTCTTAAATATGATTTTATCAATATTGAGTCCTAAAAGTCATTAAATAGTCTTCAATTTGAATTTGTGAGGTTTTAATTGCCACAAACATTTGATCTAATTTCATTTATCCCACTTTTAATTTCTTTCTGTTAAAATTAGTCAATCTCAACAGCATCAAAAGTTGACGTTTATGATTTTACATATTTTTAAACCCACCACTGAACTGAACCTAATACTGTCTTTTTACTTGATAGTTTGACTTATCTGTTGACCAAAATGTAGATTACCCTAACTCTAGTACGTACCTTTATACTGACCTGCAATGCTGGATTAATAAAAAGATGATTTGTCCCAAATTCAGTCTTAAATTTGGTTAGAAATCATCTCTGTCTCATCTCGTTTGGCTGTCTGCATGATGACCATGACGTCGCTTAACTGGACAACAAGAGAGTATTGTTCTAACACACAGTCAATGGTTGTTTGAATCAGAGTGGCCACAGTGTCACGGAAAATATGGATTGTTTTTCACATGATTCCAAAATGAGCTATCTTTCTAATTTGTGCAGATTAGTCAAAATGAATATTGTCAAGCATCTGTTAGCATTTTAATGTTGCTACTGGTCATGTTTTGGTGTCCTTATGAAAACTAAATTATACTTAACCCCGATGTTGTGCTCTGAGCGTGATCTCTTTTTACAAATAAGTAGATCTATGTTTTTCCTCCCTGACAGGTAATTCGTTCCTCAGCCTGTCGTCAGACATCGAGGCGGCCTATAAAGAATACCTGGCCAACTACAGCTACGTTACAGTGGTGGAGAACGGCTACAAACAGAAGGAGGCGCTCTGGAACGAGATTGTCAGAGTCATCAAGGCCTCAGCGTAGGTTTATATCATCCTCTGTTGCTTCACACTGGGACCAGCCATATTTAATATTCCTTAAACATAGAATTACAACTGAATTAACAATAGATTTTACATGTAACGGTTTTTGTTTTCGGTATTGAAGTTATAACTGTTCATTGTTGCCGTTTATCTCTCCAGGCCTGAAGTAAACGCCACCTCTCTGAGTTTCTTCCTGGTGATGCCAGTGCAGCGGATCGCCCGATACCCGCTGCTCCTTCAGACCATCCAGAAACACACTGACAAAACTCACCCAGCGTATGCACTCCTGGAGCAGACCGCTCACACCTCCATCGCCTTGAACTGTCGCATCAATGAGTACAAACGCTTCAGAGAAGTTGGTGAGAAATGTTTATCAAATTCACTGTTAGTGCAGCAAGACACTGATACACCTAGAGTCAAAGACTGGCTTTGCTGTGTAGAGGAAGGCAGTAATGCTTCTGTAAAGCTACAGTGTGTTGGCTAAAAAAGCAACACAGTGAATATATTGTTCAGAGTAAAATGTGAGGACAGATGCTGTACGATTAACTGTCCCTCACACTACGATTGCAGCTGACAAATATAAGAAGACGGAGACCCTGACCATAAAGGACAAGATCAACCGCCTCAACACCCACAGCATCGCTAAGAAGACGGCGAGGCTGAGCCAGCACTTCAAACATGAGACTGGAATAGTCCCTAAGGTAGGACAGATGTTTATTGACCCTCATTTAAATGACACCCTGCCTACCGAAGTGTGCTTTAGCAACACAGAAGTACCTAACCCTGTCAGATTACTATCTATGTTTACATGCACACTAATATTCCACTGTTATTCAGAGTATGACAACATTCTGAATTTGATGTGGGTCAGTTAAACAGCATATTCCATTCATAAGCATTTAGCAACTAAGACATGGAATATGCAGATATTTGAGTTTTGATAGCATTCCTTGGGCATGTATACCCCCCTGAGACCCTGTGTCTTCACATAAGGACATCACATGTTGGGTTTACTTGACCTTATAATTAATTCTGTTTAACATAGACCTGTTGTCCTTGTGCGTGGACACTTTTTTGTCCCATCTAGTGGTAGTAAGACCACAATACACTAACCAATGTCAAAACAAGATGGCAGCCATCTCTGCCGAGTCAGTCTGCAGCTGAACCTTACACGAAAGTGGACAAGGTCCAAAACTTCCAAGACTTATTTACAATTGATAATGTTTGTAGTTTGTTATGACAACAAAAGTGATTAATTTTAGAAGCAGTAACAAGATAAGATGCTGTTAATTAGGAAGTACTTGTTTGAAGACTTTGGGACTCAATTATTGTTGACAGTGTTTAGTTTTTTATACTTATCCCTTCCTATTGGTCTCAAATAGGTAGGAGAAATTAAAAATGCAAATTACTGCAAATTTACTATGTTGATCTGTTCTGTACGACATCTATTGCACGTCTGTCCGTCCTGGAGGAGGGATCCCTCCTCAGTTGCTCTTCCTGAGGTTTCTACCGTTTATTTTTTCCTGTTAAAAGGTTTTTTGGGGGAGTTTTTCCTTATCTGCTGTGAGGGTCCAAAGGACAGAGGGATGTCATATGCTGTAAAGCCTCTGAGAAAAATTGAATTAAATTTGAGACGTGTCTCCATCACAGTTTTTACCACAGTATGCGACACACGGCCTCTTGTCTGTTTACAGTAGGCTCTGTGCATTGTCATGGATGTGTTGTACACAAACTAGCTGGCCAACAGTTTGTACGGCTAGAGTAGAGATGCATGCCCAAAAGAAAATCGCACATTTCTGGTCTGAAGCAGAAACACACCTACTTAAAACACTGTGAAAGACGTGGGTATCATCAGTTTTCCGGCCATGCTAAAATATCACAGCACTGACTTTTTCAAGAAGGTGGCTTAAGGAATGAAAGAGGGAGGCTGTGTTCACAAGGTCCAACAAGTTTGTCACCAGTAGGAAACCTTGAAAGAATTCTGTTTGGAAGCAAAGAAGAAAAATGACAAGCAGCTGTTCCACTTCTCTATACTTTGACCTGAAGAATGACATGTTAGGGCATGTTAATCAGAGTACACATGGCTGCATGTAAACAGGAATATCAGTGGAATATTAATTTTCATTAGCCATGTAATCAGCTTAGTAGGAATATTGTATCTCGGAATAAAGGCAAAACCAGACTATTCTGTGCATGTAAACTAAGCCACCGTCCCTTGTTTGAGGTTAGGCATTAGAAATAAAAACCTAACCCATGAGAATCAAAGAAGCAACATGTTAGTTACTTTTTGGAGGCTTATAGTGAAGGTAACTCTTCCACATCTATGAGCCACAGACAGTCTTCCAGGAGACACTCCTTCCTCCACCTGCAGTGCAGTGGTTAATGATTAATCTGTGTTTTACCTGCAGAGAAAATGTCTTTTATGACCTGTTATTGAACCCGCTGTTTGCTCTGGCCTGCTACACCTCGTTTTGTTACAGTTACACTTGTCAGTACAAAAAGGTCTTTCAGGTCTGATCAAAGAGTTCACACCCATGAGCATCCTCACACGTTTCCCGTGGCTTCGTTTTTAATAGCTCCTCCTGGAATTACATTTCCTTGGCCTTTTGATCTTTTTACATTTCTCATTCAGTGCATATACAGTAGGTTACAGCTGTGTTGCACTTGTGTAGAATATAAAGGAATCACACTTTGAAGCCAGGCAAATCCAATTTCCCGTGTATTCTCCTGCAATTTAAGGCTATTTGTGATAACTTGGTGATTTAAAACATCCTCAGAGGACAGAATGGAGGAGCAGCACCTTCCCCATGTGTGTATTACAAGAAACTAATAGTGTACTTTGTAAGACTTTGTAAAAAAGAAGTGAAGCTTAGATGGAGAACAGGAGCGAGCTGTGTGTATGTAAAATAGTATTTGCAAGAAATGATAATAACTAATTCAAGTTGTAGGTTCCTATGTGTAGCATCATTCCACAGGTGCTGATCCAGCAGCTAAAGAAAAAACATCTTGCAACCAAAGCAAATAAAAACCATGTAAAAAATATGTTTTATTTGCATTATTTACTACTACTACTACGAATAATACACTAATATACACTATATATAGCACTTTTCTGGATACTGATAGGCTTTACAGAGAAGAACAACCACTAAAATAATAATAAATGAATTTAAAAAAGATGAATAATCCATTGGAAGGAAAATAAAACAAAGAAAGAGAGGTGTGTTTTGAGGGATTTCTTGAAGGTTGAGAGTGAAGGAGAGTATCTGATGTACTCAGGGAGTGAGTCCCAGAGGGTGGGAGCACTAATGGAGAAGGCCCTGCTCCCCCAGGTGCGGTGGTTAGTCTTGGAGGGTGGTTGGTGCAAAGCCAGGATGGTGGTCGGTGAGGGTAGAGTGAGTGGCAGGAGTGATGGCTTTGGAGGGGATTTGGTGGAGAAACTGAAGTCCATGACAGCAGATTATTTGACCAAGGGGGAGAATGTACGGGATGAAGAGGAGGGGGCTGAGAGCTGAACCTTGTGCAGTGGGGCATTTGCAGTTGTTAGTGCTGATAAACTGGTGTCTGTCAGAGAGGGAGGATTTGAACCACGAGAGTGCAGTGATGTTGAAAGCGGTTTCTGGGTGGGAGAGAAGGATGGAATGGTTGATGATGTCAAATGCTGCAGTCAGGTCAAGGAGGATGAGGATGTTTAGTTTGTCGGCATCAGAGGAGAGGAGAAGGTTGTTTGTGACCTTGAGGAGGGCAGATTGAGAGCTGTGGGGGCAACAGAAACCACACTGGAATGATTCATTGAGGCAGACAGGTGGGCTTTGAGTTGTGACGCGTGTTCCAGTAGTTTAGATAGAAAGGGGAGATTTGAGATGGGTTGTTTTGGATGTTGGAGTTGAGTCAGTTTTTTTTAACATGGGGGTGACCGTGTATTTTAAGCTTTTAGCTGACACTTAAATGATGAGGGACTTAATGCATCTACAAAATATGCTTCCTAGACATTAAAAACCACAAAGTCAGAGCCATACTGTCCTAAATGTATTTAAAAAAAAAAAAAAAAAAACGAGTAATATAAGGGTGAAAGATAGAGAAATGAGCAATTACAGAACTTAGAAAAGAGTAAATTAAAACCCCATGACCTGTTAAAGTCCCGACATACAGTGCAATAAAGCATCTATTTATCTCACTGTATCACAAACCTATGTCTCCTTGTATGTTGTGCTCTAGCTGGTGGATGAAGAGTTTGACGCCCTGGAAGGTTTCTTTTATGTTCTGGAGCACGGGATCCTGGAGCTCCTGGAGAACGTGGAGACGTACCTGCACCACCTACAGGTAAGCTGCTTCCTGAGCTGTAAGGTAAGCTAGCTCAGTGGTGCTACATGAGCCAGCACTTGATGCATGTGTCCTTCTGTTTGGTGATACAGTTGGCAGGTATAGTTTGGTAAGACAATAGCTCTCTCGTGGAACTGCTCACAACAAGTAAATTTACATTTGTCATTCTTCATACTGATTCAGTTTGACATATTCACAGTGAGTACAACAGACAGCAAGTTTTGGAGGTTTAGTGTCTTGTTTAAGAACACCTGCAGGTCTTGAATGAAGGGTAAAGAGAGTTATAAATCCCTCCTTTCAGATTGCACCAGCCCATCCAAGGACTTGAGCTGGTGGCTTTCTGGTCGCGTGTGACTAGGGAGAAGTGGAATAAGTGGAACATAACTTAATACTTATTCTTGAACATGGTGCCATGTGTTTCTGAGTCACACTGTGTAAACTCAGAGGCCCTGAGGTCCCTGAGGTCAAAACACATGTTTCCGTGGACCTTTCCACTCTAAAATTATCCCAAGTTTTTTTCCTCTTTCTATATCCGACCAACAAAGATCCACACTGTATCCTACTTCTTTCCTCCTCACATAAGGCCGGTTATTTTCATCAGGCCGTACAAGTTGTCCTCTTTGTCTCTTAATAACTTCTAACTTGAACCTGGCAACCAGTAAGAACATGGTAAACAAAAAAAGCAAACACTGGTTAATTCATATATCTCACAATCATGTCATTAATCAAAATTAGCATACGTCAGAGACATGAGCAAGGGTTGACAGATCCTTCTTTGTTTATCTTCAGGGGTTCCTGGCCTGCAAAACAGAGGAGTTTGACTTTGATATGGATGGAGAGAAGGCACCTATATGCTACAAGGAGATCACAACCGCTCTCAGACAGTGGATTCTGCCTACATTTGTGAGTCTACCTGACATTCTCATGCAGACACCAGGAGCAGTCAGATTTTTTACTACATTTAAAACAGAAATACACAGCAAATCAAATACTGCAAGTACATGTGCTGCATTATTAATTACAGTAAAGTCAAATATAAAAGTAGTGGCACAAAAACTAAGAAAATAAACACACTCTTTGACCCTATCTGTACTTTCATGTAGGAAAAGAGGATGAGGACGTTAATCCACAAGCCGCTGTGTGCACTCCGCGACCTCCTGGTTGGCCCAAGGAACCTGATCAGGAAAAGGCTGGACAAGCTGCTCGACTATGAACTGATAGAGACCAAATCCAATCTGAGCTACGAGGAGCAGGCTGTGGCCAACACATACAGGTAGAGAGAAAGAGAGGTCGTTTTAAAACTACAGGTGGGTCTGTGGCACATACCAGACATCTACTGTGGTCTGAAGTTAGTGTTCTTTTCATGATTCTGATTTGTAAACAAAAGTTTCTAGTTTTATCAACTAGTTTAAGTCGAGTGGATCCACTCCACCAACAAAGTCCAGTCTGTCTGAGTCAGTTCATGATTACATGTACAATAATATTCCACTGGTATTCCATAATGACAATATGGAATACAGTTCAGAATTAGTTTTGTGAGTTGTACGCAAACCAACTCAACAGTTGGAACAGTTGGAGCAGAGATGTATGCCCAGTAGAACAGCCCACATCTCTGGTTGGAGGGAGGAACACACCCACTTTTAAAACATTATGAAAGACGTGGATATAAACACGCTTTTGGATATGCGCAAATATTGCAACACCAACCTTTTCAAGAGAGTGGTTGAAGGAATGAAAGAGGGAGGCTGTGTGTGCATGGAGCTACAAGTCCTCCACAGGTGGAAAAAAATCCTGCCACAAGCAACACCTCAGTTTAATTTAGTTTATTATTATTATTATTATTGTTCTTGTCATTCAGCCCTGCGATAGTCTGGCGACCTGTCCAGGGTGTACCCTGCCTCTCCAGCCACCCCAAGACCCCTAACAGGATAAGCAGTTACGCAAAATGAATGAATAAAAATTGCCTTTTACTATATACAGCAGCATACAGTGAACAAAATGTTGTCACTCATGAATCCAGGCGCAGTAAAGAACATGTGGGAACCAGGACAATCAACATTAAAGTGACATCGTTAACAGGACCTGGAGCAGCTGCTGCGTCTGCGGGCTGCTTTATTTGTCCACCGAGGTCTCTTCCTCCTGCTCTACTTATTTATGTCTTGATAAACAACATGTTCAGGCACTTTAATCAGAGCGTGCACAGCTGCATGTAAACAGGAATACAGGTGGAATATTTGTTTTCATCAGACATGTTAACAGCTCAGCATGGACATTGTGTTTTCAGAATGAGGACAAACACCAGAATATTTTGTGCGTGTAAACAAAGTCAGGGTCAAACCAGACAGTGGTTCTATCTTTACAGCTTCCTCCTTGGAATTTTCACAGTCTTTATGATTACACCGTTTGGACGTGATGTTAAGAATGGAGTTTGACCTTTTAGAGCCGGTCTAATGATAGGGCTGAATGTTAATTAAAAGTTTAACGCACGTCCAACCTCGCCTCTCCTCACAGGACAATCAACACGTTGCTTCTCAACGAGCTTCCCCAGTTTAATGGTTTGGCTCTGCAGATGATCTGGAGCATGTTGGGGACGTTCAGCTGTCTGCACAAAGACCTCGCCTCAGACATGGAGCAACTGTTCCAGAGCTTTGCACAACAGGTAATCTCATATATAAGATGCGTAATATCCACACAGGTGAAAAGGTAAAGCAGAAAAATAGGTTTTGGCAGTGGTACCATTTCTTCCAGAGCTCTAACCAATAAACACACAGACAGTAATGACTTCCAAAAGTTTCATTGAAATGTCTTCTTCCAGCTCCCTCACAGCTCTCTCAACCCCAGTGCATTCTGGGAGTGGGCGGAGTCTACAGTGCTTGAAGGTGCAAGGAGGCTGGAGACTTTGTGTCGAAGTGTAGAGGACACCCTCAATGCACCCTTCGTCCAGGTGGGTACAGACGGAGCTCAAACATTTGTGTCACAGTGTGTTTTGTTGGACCAAGAATACTGATCAGGTGGTAACCTTTGTGTTTATGAATCGTTTAATTTATTCACCCTCTGAAACCCAGGCCTGGTTTTTTCAGTCAAAGATAGACAGACATAATGATCATCAGACCGTAAAAGAACAATATCATTAAAACAACAGTCAGCACAACAAACTGTCACTGGACACCTGACCTCCGTCACATTTCCTTTTTTTCAAAGACTAAAAACAGGTGCACAGAAATTTAAGCTGTTTAACTGGCATTCACATGTTTGGTACAAAACATTTCCTCAACACTACATGTTCCAGAACAGGAAGATGTGACATGAGGTGAAGGACAAATGTCACAAGAGACACTGATGCCTTCTATAAAAGTGTGTATAAGTAGAAGTCACGTGACTCCTCTGTTGTCAAAACAAATGTAGGTATAGTGATGTGGACTCAAGACCAGTACCAGAACCAGTTACCACAGATGTTCACTGAGAAGGCAGATGTTAAAAATATCCTCTCTCTTTTGGACCTCTGTGTTTACTTTCACATTCACTAATATGTTATGCCACGAGGTGGCTGCTGTGCAGTCGTCTGTTTATGATTATTTGAGATTTTATCTTTGCACCATTGGTGGTAAAGGAATGACTTGTCTTTACTGTATGTCCCAGCTGCCTATATTTCCTGCTCAACTACCAGTCAGATGTCTTAAATTGGGTCACATTCCTTAAACCTGCCAGGCAGCCTGTATAAATAACCTCCTGAATGAGCAGGTGCACAGTCACGTCATGCTTTGTTTTGGGTTATAATAATAATCTTAGAGGAGATAACAGTTTCTGACAGGTGATAAAACTGAGCTCATCACTGTCAAACATGTTGTACAAGCTGAAGAATGTACCAAGTCATCACAGCAAATCATATCTGCAGCTTTACGTCACTCATGAGTCACAAATCAGTTGTAGGTGATTCTGAATGTGCTCCTTCTTGTTCTGCGAGTGTCTTAATCACTTCCCGGCATGTTCACATAACTCAGTGACAGGAAATGTTTCATGTTTTGCTGAGCTGTCATTCTGAGTAGGACTGTTTTCAACATGACATGCTAGTGTCGACTGTGACTCAGGATAACAACCATTTTATTCATCATTTTAACAAATGCTTATTTAAAAAAGTATTTAAGGTACAAATGGGAAGACTCCGCCCTCAAAATACTGGATTCTGATTGGTCAACAGTATGATCTACCCTAATTCAAATGAGATAAATCTGCAGAAATAAGGTTCTCTGCACTCAGTTAAGACCTGAGACTAAGGCTTTTCTGTTTTCTATGTAGAAAATCATTTAAACAGCCCTTTAAGTCCGGCCTATTTCGTCCTTTTTACCTTTGTCAGGTCTAGTTAATATTCACTTTCCTTATATTTCACTCTGCATTTCTCTTCTGCATGATGTGTTCCTTTCTGTCAGCCTCTGAGTCCGTCCTCTCAGCGCCGCCTGAAGCAGCTCACAGATAAGCACGGTTCTGGAAAGATCTACCAGGTCATGGCAGCGGTGGTGGGCAGCCGGGACCTGGACCTGAACCTGGCCAAAGGGGAGCTGGTGGCCATTATCAGCGAGGCAGACAGCCGCGGAGACAAACGAAGATGGCTGGTTGATGCAGGGGGTAAGAATCAACGTTCTGATTATATTGCAAGAACCTTTTTTGTTTTATCTGAGTCTATGTTGCTCATGTCATGTTCCCACTTGTCACTGAGACAGAGTTGGCTGTACTGTGATGTTTAAGAGTAAGATAAGAACCATCACCCACAGTGTCTTATTTATATATGAGGTTAAAGTGTAGGAATGACAGATGCTGCAGATACTGCCACTGATTTAATGTCAATGCACCCTTCTAAAATGCAGCTCTTTGGCGCCCCCATGTGGATGTTTGGTGTTACTGCAATTAAACAGCACTTACATGTACACATATATATCTGGGTCAGTAAGCCAGGCACTTTGTCAGACAAATTTTAGAGGATGTATTCTGAAAACTAACAATTAAATTTAATGAACATAAAAAGTCCCTGGGTTAATTTTTCTTTTTTTGAACATTGTACTAAACACCAAGAGGAGGTTACAAACAAGTTAGGATACACACTTTATATTAACATCGTTAAATCCAGTTTTGAATGTTACAAAGTGTGTTTTAATGTTATTGAGTAAATGGTACCAAAGTATCATAAAAAATCAACAACATTTTTGATAATAATTACTTAAAGTCATATATTTAAAGGAATACTTCTCCTGTAAAATGACCATTTGTATCGTAAATCACCACAGGATACCTTGAAATCGTGAAGAAAACTTTGGTTTTCCCACATGCCTCCACAGTGAACAGAGAATCCAAAAAAGGAGAACATTCTTCATGAACTGAAGTAAACAGGGACTGCATTTAACAGCAGCAAAATTAACTACCTTGTTAAATTCAATTGATCAGGAGTCTTTGTTTTTTTGGATTCTCCATTCACCTTGGAGGCTTGTAAAAAAAAATCACTGTAACATGGGCTGACTGACTGACATACAAGTGGTTATTCTGGGGGGAAAGTATCCCTTTAAAAGGTGAACAAAGACAACAAAAACAGAAAATTCTTGATGAGTAGAAATCATAGACAGCTGTGTTTAACAACAGCAAAACTATATCAAAACTAGGCCTGTACCCAACTCAAAATTATGTCAGTTGAAACAGATTTGGCTGTTCAATATTAGTATTTCCCAATGTGTTTTTTTTCCAAAAAGTTTTAAAGTTTGAACAGGTTCAGCGGGACGTTCAGTGTCACAGCTGCATTCACATCATACATAAAACAAGCTTCTTGCACCAACAACAGATCAGAAATGTGCAACAATATTTTTTTTAACAATAACAACTGAGAATTGACAGTAAAAAACATTGTCAGCCACCACCCTCTTATATAATAACACGGACAACGCCTCAGTTTCCTGTGTGTGTTTGATGCAGGCAGACGAGGGTACGCTCCTGCAGCAAAGCTGATTCGCTATCACCAGCCAACAGAAGACCCACCACCATCGCCACACCTGACCCTGCCTGACAGCGTGACAGGAATCAGAAGACACTCCTACACCCCAGAGAGCCGGCCACTGACGGTCATGAGCCAGCCGTGCTTCCAGGTGATTGATTGATTGATTGATTGATTGGAACTTCACCCTCACGACACAGAATCTTGCCTGTGCTCAAACTTTTCCTAATGCTCGCCATTGCTCCTTAATGATTAAGATGCATAGTTCACATTAGATCTACTCCACCCAAATATTGAAACGTGAAATGAAATATTTTCACATTAATATTCTCTGATCTGATGCATCACTCAGCATATGTTACGGCCTCGTTAGTGAAATAGACTCGTAAATTTAAGCAGCCACACACGAGAATCAGCCCGGCTGTAACGACGACCTCAGCTAAATTATCTGACATCAGACTCCAAACTGAGAGCTTGTGTGTTCATTTCATTAATTGCACGTTAGCGACTCGGTGTGTGTCTGCAGCTCTGACTGATCGATGTGACAGCGTTCTGCTGTGGAAGCATCAATTTGTCACATGTCTGGCTGGCACTGTGTGTGTGTGTGTGTGTGTGTGTGTGTGTGTGTGTGTGTGTGTGTGTGTGTGTGTGTGTGTGAGAGAGAGAGACTCCTTGGAGATCCAGCCACGTGTAAGTTAGAGCTGCACAATGTATCATTTCTTCGTACATCATAATGTCAGATGTCAACAGGTGAGGAACAATGCATTGCGAAAGATTGCGATATTGCACTCAAGGAATTTTTTATTAGTTTAGAGAGAGAATCGGTCAAAAACTTCACTTCAAAATGTCAGTTGAGTTTATTCAATAGAAAAATGTTGGTAATATTTTCTTTTCATTTTTTAAAAATTCAATAAGCAGTGTGTTGCATTACAGCAGCACTGAGGCCTAGTCCACATGTACACAGGTATTTTTGAAAGCAGTATTTTGAAAACAATCTCTGTCCAAATGAAAATGCAAAAAACATAAATGAAAATCGAGAGCACGCCAGACCCACAGGCAGCGATGTAATGAAACCCTAAAGCCACGTTGGGCAATCACACAAAGAACACTGATAAAAAGCTACCTGGAGCAGTGAACTCCACAGTGTATTTTGACCCCCCTGTTCCTCAATATAGTGAAAGACTAACTTTACATTTATGTTTTAACATTCAAAAAGTCTTGTAAGCAAGGTTAGAGCCAGAGCTATTTTTGTCATGTCCACCCATAGACTGTTTATAAAAATGGACGACGCATCTCCACTTCCTCCCACTGTACAAAAATAAGGACAAAATGTACCCAGTGTGGCCTCTGCCATCTTGCGCTGGTGTTGTCATTTAGAGCCAGAGTCTGCACAGTAGCGACCTCTGCCAGTATGAAGTTCCTGCCCATACACCCATCTGACCAATAGGAGCAGCGTCGCTGATGGCGAGCATACCAGTTGGCGACCATAGTTACTTATCGTGACCACAATCCCCCCCCCTTTTTTTTTTTTTAACATTAAATTACTTGTTATAGCCACACATATCAGAAAAATACACACTTGAACAGGGTGATAAGAAGTACCCAAAATGACAGGTTTGGTCCATGTCTCGTTCACCAACATAGAGGGGGTGAGGTTTATAACCTATACTGCAGCCAGCCATCAGAGGGCAGTCAAGATGTTTCACTCTTGGGGAGCCGTCGTGTCGTCCATCTTTTTATACAGTTGATGTGTCCACCTCACAAAGGAGATAATGGACCACACTCTAAAGTTACGAGCCAAAAGTTTTCACCCAGGAGGGAGTTTTACACAAGGTTGGTTTTCAGTGACCTAAAACACAGTTTGCTTATCAACAAAACACATATATACCAGTGGCAAACACCCGAGGCTGAAAAATGAAGCCATTGTTGAAGTGCCAAAAACTGCAGCTCATCAGATTACCACTTGAGGCTGGCTCCAAAACAGAGTCAATCCCCACAGACCCCTGTGTTAAAAATGTCCAACTTTTTGGCCTCTGTAAGTTATTTCAACATGTATGACAACTGATGGGTGGTGAATCTTTTTTATATTTCACTCCTGTACATTTCATTAATGCCCAAAGTTACACATATTTAAAGGTGGGGCTGCTGGGGTGACAGGCTTTCTGTGAGTCTGTAGCCCTTTTTAGACAAAGATCGCACTGCAGGGTCACAGTGAAGTCCCTTCTTTATACCCCCTTTGCATTTTGACACAGAACCCAACAATGATGGCTTCACTCTGCTCCAGTGTGCAGTTATATGTGCAGAATGTGGTGTAGCATCGACCTCTAGTTTGATATATGCATTGGCAGCGCTTTATAAAACAAAAACAAAGGCAAAACTTGGCAAAACAATAATTTACCATCTCTGTTATGAGCTGGCAACTCTCATCTTCTGCTAGGGGGGTAAGGAGCTCACGGACCTCATTGTTTTTCCAATTTGCAGACATTTTTGGCCGTTGCTCTTCTTCTGTGAGTTAGCCATTAACTGCTATCATCTACTTTTTAAATCCCCTGAGGCAGATCTCACACATGATAAGTTGTCAAAAGGTCACAGCCGCCCATCATCCCGTCCCGTTGTTTCAGCTCTGTTGCTACTTCCTTTCCTGGCTCAGAGAGGAGACCACTATGTCTCCCCATTCTGGCGGCATAACAGAGTGATATTCCCACTCCGAACAGGCAGTGTTATCGGAGATAATGAGTCACATCCACCCCTCACTCCTCCCTAGCTAAACCCTCCCATCCAAATATGGTCACCTTTGGCTAAAAAAACAAGATGGTGATGGCTGATATGCTGGACTCGAGGCTTCAAAACAGTAGTCCACTAACCAGTGGGTGACATCATGGTAGCTATTATTATATTTTATAATTATATACAGAATGAAATATGCATGTGCACATGTGGACAGGCCTGAAAACAGATATGAAATCGTGCTCAGTTCGGTTTTCCTGCTCTTTATTTATCACAAGTAATATCATTATTGCAATCTTCAAGTGTAATCAGAGGGCACAGTGGAGTTTGTGTGTGCATGCATGTAGATTTGGATGTGTGTGTGTGTGTGTGTGTGTGTGTGTGTGTGTGTGTGTGTGTGTGTGTGTGTGTGTGTGTTATTAATGGAAAAGTCCGTAATTGGCTGTTTAACCTTGTAAGTGGGTTACTGTGTGAAGGGTTGAGAGTTAATTTATGCACTGCTGCAGGCTGAGATAGGACATGTTTGGGTGTGTGTGGGTGTGTGTTTGTGTGTTGTAAGATTGATTTACATTTGCAACACATGTGAGTGTGAGAGGGGAGTGTCACGGCTTGTAAATTTGGGATGGTTTATGTGGGTGTGCACATGGGAGAGGGGGAGATTTAGGTGAGTGGATGAGAAAGCAGAAATGCGTTAGGCATCGTGTGTGTGTGGGTGTGTGTGTGTGTGTGTGAGATATGCCTCCATACTGCCTGTTAAAGTGAGTGATTGCTCCACTGACCTTATAGATGCGGTTTTTCATGCCGTCTCCTCCCCAATTCCATCCCTCGTGACCCTGAGTCTGCTCATATACAAAACATACACAGCGTACACACCCACAGGCCGTGTCCTCACTCTTTGTTCTTTCATCCACACCAAGGTGCATAAAATTTAGGATTTCAGAAACTAAAGCGCTCTTTTGTTAGTGGAAAATAGCGAGGGTGTATCACTGTCAACCTTTAAAGAGCAGAAGCTCCCATATAAAGGTGCCAAATTATTTTGACTCCAACTCTCGCTGTGATCTATGACAGAGTAGAATAAACTATAATAATTAATGTTGATATTATAAATACTTTCCTTTCTGGCTTCTGTAGACATGCAGGCAGTCTTAGTTAACTCTTTCTCTGACATTAGTGGCCCCATCATGTTGTCATGACCACACATCAACACAGAGAGGCACCATGCTCCTTCATCTCACTCCTCTCAACTCTTTTATTTCCATCAGAAACACAGCTGCAGAAGACATTCACCCAGCTCCTACAACATGAATCGCTCTGCCACTGATAGCCGTGGTCACTTTACTTTTTTTTTTTCCTCCTGCTTGTCTCCGCCCGGCAAAATGCTAATTAAATGCTAATTGGCGTAGACCGTCAGGGCAGAGCTAATGTCGAAGCTGAGAGGTGAGCTGAGGTGAAGGGTTTGTTAATGACACTGAGCAGCCGGCTAAACTCAGCTATTAGCACAGCTGCGGCACTCTGTCATACCAACACAGGGCTCATTAGGAAGCCTTCATTCTCTATATGTGTGTGAGTCTGTGTGTGTGTGTGTGTGGTGATGAGATGGGGTTTGTCAAGACATAACTAGTGGGCTTAACCTTTTCAGAGAATATTACAATGATCTGTGGTTGTGTTAGTGTGTGTGTGTGTGTGTGTGTGTGTGTGTGTGTGTGTGTGTGTGTGTCTGTGTGTCTGTGTGTCTGTGTGTGTGTTCGCAGTTGTACCACAGGCTGTATAAAATAACGGTTGTAGCCACCATGACGACACTCATTGGTTTGTGGAATCCAGTTATGAGGCCTCTAGTTTGGCATTTCGGCTGTGGCCATCTTGTTTTTTTTGGAGCCAGAGGTGACCATATTTGGACAAGAGGGCACTCCTCTATCCTGATTGACAGGTCGCCATGGTAGTGACTTGTCAATCACAAAGATAGCAGCGCCGTAAAGTGTCCCCTGCTTTATTGTCTATTTTACTATAAATGGGACCGTAATTTACCTAGTAAACATCATAGTGTATTAAAGAAGATTTCAAACTAGTGATTGAGACCAGAAACTTGTGAGGAAAATGTTTACTGAGGTCATAAATCAATTGAGAAGTTGGGTAATTCTCTCAGAGACTACTTTAGAATCAGACTCCAATTTTCCAACCCATGGAGTCGCCCCTCGCTGACCTTTAGAAAGAGTGCGTGTTTAAGGGGCCATACACATGCTGTGTCTTCAACAGCCTGGAAAACACAAGGTCGGGCACTACTCTTGTGCCTACTCTGTGCCAACTGGCAAGAGCGTGGAGGCAGGTTACGTCTGAGGTTGCTAAAGCCCCATTTCCACCAAACACTTTCAGTATAATACCTTTGGAACCAAAGTGACCCTTCAGACATGGTACCTAGACCCTAGTGTTTCCACTGCAAACAGTCCTCTTTAATGTGGGCGGGGCTGTTGTCACTCACTGCTCCGTCCAGCACTCGCTGTATTTCCTCATCAGTGGTGACACAGATGGAAGTCTGCACCTGGTTCATCGTCCACAGAACGAGGCTGCACGCCCACATTTTCAGAACAAAATACAACAGGCTGCAGTGAGAGTCTCTCTCCATGGGATATTTCAAAATAGCAGCTTTGTGCATTTAGTCCTTCTCAGGCAAGCTCAGGGGTTTAGTGTTGCTGTACCTCGACGCTACATAACCCTTTTCCTTTGTTTTCTCTGAGTGAGGATTAGAATATATGCAGTTTACATACTCAGGCTGAAATTAACACATATAAACACTTGAAGATCCACTCATTACTAGAAGTGTCTGTCATATTAAAACTAAAGTGATGGTCAAAGTTGTCACAGTGAAATTTAAGGTGTGCTGATGGATTCATGTCATCAACTCATGCATTGAGTAACATTACAAGTTAACGTTCCACCTTAAAAGTTGCCGGCAGTCGGCCCAGTGAATGAAGTGGTTTTTTCTCCGACTCCAGCTGCTGTGAGAGGCAGCAAAACATCCTTTCATTTTATAGTTCCAGTTTACTAATAAAACTCTCCACAGTATGAACAGTGGTTACATGAGCCTCAAAACCAGACACAACTCAGCCCTGAGCAGAGTGACCGTCCTCTACTGACCAATCAGACTGCAGTGTTCACAGCTCCACCTTTTAGTACCAGATCTGTGTGCTAGGTACCCCAACAGAGGGGGGACCAAACATGGGGACGGTACAGAACAGTTCCACTGGTACCATCCACAACTTTTTACTGTGGAAACAGAAGTGTACCGAACCATACTGCTCGACGGAAACAGTGCTTAAGCGACTAAGTGAGCCAGCTAGCTTTACCAAAGACTAATATTTACAGAAGAAGGGAAAGATATCTGCCAGCAATGATTTGTTGGTCCTTGTCACACGACATGCGATGTACGCTACTGGTTCCAAAATAACTCAGGGAGCAGCGGTCACACCCTGAAAAATAGGCACTCTGGACAATGAATCTGAGGGCACAAAAACACAGCATGTGTGTGGCCCCTCGGGCACTTCACTCTTCACTTTTCAGACCCAGAGGGCACATCTACTTCTTCAATGAAGTCTGTGATTTGTACCTTCGTGCATGTATTCTCATGTCACACTTATTTCTTGAATTGCTGCGTTGTGAGTTTTTTGGGGCTGTACCCAAATCAGAATGTTTTATTCCAATCAGATTTGGCTGTTTAACACAGAGATTAACTGTGTTGCACTGTCATGCATTGTACAACAGTTTGACTGTATCACTGCGATTTACAGGTCTTCTGAGTTGTCAATTATAGTAATTGGTAATTAGTTGACATTAAGAGAAGTTGTAACAAACTTTGCACCACAAAATGAAACATAATGCTGCTAATAACATTTAAGGCAAATAACGAATGGCCAGAAAAAGACGAAGGGACGGAAAGAAACCTTGATAAACCAAAGCAGCTGTCAACAGACTGATTTCGCCGGAGACACACAGATGTGGCCTTCATGATACATAGCAGCTGGCCTGTGGTAAGATGTAGACTCAGTTTACACAAAGTAGCAAGCTAGCATGCAGGAATGTTAATGTGTTGCTTGGCAACAGTCCCGTTACCGAACTATTTGTGTTGGTAGAGCCAAATAAATCATTAAAAAAACAAACAAATCAAAACCTGTCGCCACTTTTCACTGTTGATGAATGGTGTTTGTAGAACTGATGTATAAAGCAACATCATACTCAAGGTCTTGCTGTTGTACTGTGTAACAGCACGACCTCTCGTGTGATACTGCTTAATGAAGACCAAGAAATTTTAATTACTAATTGTAGTTTTTGATTACAGTGTTCACTGAGTGATTCATTTTGGCAACAGAAACCTATGGACCGATAACGTAAGAGTGTGTCATCACAACGTGATTCATCTGAAAGTCAAAAACTTTAAAACAGATTTATTCCCCAGCTCTAACACTGACTCTGTGTGTGTCTTTATCCAAACTTGACATGTTAATTGTGAGCATATTAACATCCTCAATGTTGTATACAACATGTAAACATTCTTAAGTCAACATGCAGGATAAAATAACAATTTAAAGCATGCTAACGTTGTAGCATTTGCATTCAGCCCAACTCAGAGCTGAGGCCAACCAGCTGAGGTTGCTGAGGTCCAGTCGAGGCTGATAAAACTGGAACAAAGTGTGACCGTGTCGATCTAAGCAAACTGAGCCTGAGATGTTTTAAAATGGCCACTTTACTGAAGATAAACCTTTCTGAGTGCGTGACCTTTCCTCTGATGCCACCCTGCCAAATGTTACACTTCTCCCCCTCCATTACCAGTAAGGTCACGGAGTAACAAACTTGTTTCTACATTTCTCTCTCATCCCATCATTTTGTTCTCTGCTGCTCTGCAGCCTCTCGGGGCACCTGGCACAGCCGCCTTGTACTCTTGTGTTTGACTCAGCGTCCTCTCTTCCAGGTGCTGGCGGCGTACGACTTCACAGCGAGAGGAAACCATGAGGTGTCTGTTCGAGCCGGCGAGCCAGTTCGTGTCTTGGAGCCCCACGACAAACGAGGGAATCCTGAGTGGAGTCTGGTGGAGACAAGAGGTGGGCTTAGAGGCTACGTGCCCTCCAACTACCTCACAATCATGCCTATGGGGACGGGGCCACCTGGCATGTTGCAGCCCTACTGACAGGAGGGGCGGAGAAACAGCAGCACGTACCGTATGACAGGATTCACCAACACTGTCTTTAGAAGGCTTACGGCAGTATTTTTGTAATGAAGGTGCGCCCGCTTCTCAAACAATAACATGACTCCACATAGTGACCGTCAGTTGTTAAGGTAAAAATCAGTGTTTTAAACATCAGTGCAATTAAATACAAACGTTTAATGGCCACAGTGTTAGAAGTAAGAAAAGCCAAATTTTGTTTACGACAGCTAGAATTTTTTTATTTATCCTCCTGACTTTTCCTACACCCACTTCCTGTGCAAATATTCAAAACTATAAAGACAAGAACGTAAAAGTCACATTAGTTTGATTTCTACAGCCCAAAATCCCAGACTTGCCTCTAAGGTCTTTACAGCGTATGATACTCTATCTTTAGACCTTTTATTCGATAAGTAAAATCATAACCTTTTACAAGTAAGAGCTTATCAGTCTTCTCTTAGGCCTTTTCTTCACTATCTCAAACTTAGGTTCTGCACTAAGTTAGAAACTTTTTTCCCCTCCACACCAAAAAACAAGTGCTACTCAAAGTAAAGATGAGTCTCACAAACTGGTGTGGACAAACACGTTTGAGCTTTCAAAACACTGACATCTGACTGTGATGTCATCCAAACTTCAGCTCTGTGCTAAGCTAATTACTTACTAAGGGTGTAAATCACAAGTTTTATCACATTATTATTGTTATCGAGTAAACCGACTCCACAAACACACACGAAACACGGCTTACCAGCAGGAATATCTAACAAAAGAACAAAATTCAGCTCAATAACTGGCAAGGTTCATAGACATAACAGTTGCTTTTGCTAGCCACCATTAGCTTAAGCCTACAACACTTGCTTTTAATGCACGAAAAATAATAAGTTGTGGTCAACTCAGTAATATTTGTTTCACTCGTCTGTCCTTTCCTGTGCTCAGCTGTGGCTCCGTGTGTGTGTGTGTGTGTGTGTGTGTGTGTGTGGACAGTAGGGGTAAAATAAGACAAGATAAGATAATCCTTTATTCATCCCACAGTGGGGAAATTTGCGTCAGCTTAAGGAGATGTAACACACAGTGATGTGGATCTATGTATTGATTCGATGATCAAATGATCCAGTATCATCTATGCAAAGGGAAAACATTGATGCCTTTCATCATCTTTAAGACATGCCTTCATTTTGAAATTCCCATGGCATGTCATCATTTCAGTCCAATAGCACCTCCTACCTAAACATTTAAACTCTGCTAGCAGCCTAGCGCCAGGCTGAGAATGCTAAGTAGCCAAGATCGAAATCGAACTGTGGCAGACTTTGTGACATCAGCAAATATCATATCCTTGTACAGATAATCAATATAATATCATATTGTTATGAAACTTGTGATTTACACCCCTAGTGGCTCGACAAGGCCCCGCCCTCAGTGCAACACAGAAAGGAGAGAAAGTAGCACGATAGTACATGACAGCAAGATGTAGTAGAGATGGGGGCTGGGTATTGTTCAAAAAATTCCGATACCAGTATCAACACCAGTCCCCTTATAATAGAGTATTTGATACCTTTTTTTGTTCTACTTCAAACATCACCCATCATGTGAAGAAAAGCATTCAGTGCCCCAGACACCACAGACGTGTAGTACAGTCATACATTTGAATGTTCTGGTGGTATCAGGCACACTGAATTGCCAAATTCATTAAATGTGCAGCTCTCTACTTCACCACACCACAGACTCTTTGGACTGTAGCTGCTGCTGTGGCGGGCCAATCATGTCGCATTACACGCAAAACCATACAAAAAGTCATTTTTTCTAATTCACAAAGGATCAAATGCAGATTTGGTTTCAATACTACTTCCTGCTGGGTTATATTGGTTAAAGCCTGACAGGTATCAGTACCCAGCCCCAGTAGAGACCCTCCCCCACAGACACAGATCATTGATTTCAAAGATTTTTTTTTTTGGCCTGGCGGGAGTTCCTGATGGCCTGATGGCCGGTGAACAATATAACATGGGAAATACTGGACACACTGGAAGAAATGAAGGACCATCAGCCCCGGTGCTGGTCGGTATGTGACGTGTTGCTCGTGAGCACTTTGGCAGGACAGACGCTGAGACGGGATTAAACTCTGCATCTTAAGGCTGAAGGACGATCTTAAAGTTGCACTGCAAAACTCTTTTATGGTCCTTATTACAAAGCTACAGAGACGACGGGGAGAATATTTTGAAGGCAAATGAGGATCAGCTGACCTCAGTGAGAAGACGTATCCCACAATCCTCAGCGGGACGAAAGGACACTTGAATTGAAAACGATAGACTGCATGTTCTCGTTAGAGCATCCGCGTGTTAGCGAGCTAACTGCAACACTTGGACGCATAGAGCAAAATGTGTGTGTGTGCATGTGTTTGATATGAAATTGGGCTGGCAGTTGTGGGTGTGTGAGCGTGTGTGTGAGCTGGGTCTCCTCCTCCTCACCTGGAGGCAGGAGCAGCACTGTATCGAGACTGACAGGTACACAGCGCTCTCATCATCTCAGACACCGTAATGTGATGTAAATGTAAAATGTCTCCAGGGCCGAGTAGGAGAGAGGAGAGAGGAGAGGAGGAGTCGGAGATGTAAAGACCCAGGAAGGAATTCATACGTGGAAAAGAAGCAAAAGAGTTGGAGGGAAATTAGGAAAACTCTGTGCCGAGTCTCCTGCCTGCTCTTCCTCCTCACATCCTTTTCCTGTTAGTCTGAATATCTATTTTGTCTCAGCCTCCTTCCTTTTTCCACTCTAACCATAAGCTGATTTAAATTCACTCTTCTCTTCCTACATTCCCTCCTGCATCTGTAAAGCTGCGGATCTGTAAAGGATGTGTCACCGGTGTGCTTTCATTCTCTCCGTTCACACTACACGACGAATATTAACTGCTCCTCGAGGTTTTGGTTTGAAAAGGTTTTAATCACAAATATAAAACAGTAACGACAGGACTGAAGCGACCTACTTCTGTATTCATAGGCACCTGATGATGCCTGTTGCTATGGATACTGTTCAGTGAATGCAGGTCGCGTCTCCCTGTGGCGTTTCTTCAAGTTGGATGGACTGTGAAAACATCGAGCTACAGCAGAATTTAAGTTGTTGTTGTCGGTTTTGCAAATATTTGCCACCTCAGTATCTTCTTGTCACACAGTATGCAGACCTGTGCGACAGGAGGAACCGCTCTGCTAAACTAAACTAAACTGCATTTTATTTCTGTGCATTTAACTTTAAATGTCAGCATTTAAAACAATATGCCGCAGCGTCACATGACATCATTCCTGTCTAAGTCAAATGATGTAGTGATCCTGCAAACATACTCTCAGATTTGGAGTCTTGCTCTACATTAGTTAGTGATGTATGCTGTATGTATTTAATGCTAATAATATTGTCTAATGGTCAAAAGATTCAGAGGCAGGTTGCACCTTATTCTAACCTTCCCGTGTAATCAGTCTACCTACCCTTTTTTCTCACAGTATCTAGTATCTAGTATCTAGTTCCTGACATGTTGAGGCAGAGGGTACTGTCTGTAGCTCTGGTTGAGGGTGAGAGGCTGTCAGCAGAGATCTGTGTGGGTACATGAGACCCTAAAAAAGAGGGTGGGTCATGGGGAGTACCACCAGTTGGTCCAGGAGCTTCTCCTCCATGATGGGCATTTCCAGGCATATGTTAGGATGACTCGGGGGCAGTTTGACAACCTGCCATCTATCGTCGGGCCGTATAGCCCTGGGAATCCTGCAACCGCTACCACCAGTTTCTCCTCCATTGTTTACCAACTGTAAACTTGTTGTGACCACCACAGAAGGCCCGCCTCTCAAACCATCTGATTGGACAATAGGAAAAAAGCAGAGATTAGATTTGTGTGAAATGCGAGGCGCGTAGGAACGCTTTGAGTTGTTTTACAAAATAAATCCACCAAAGACTCGCGGATGTACAGTCACCCCATCCGAATGCGGGCCACATTTAAAGGGCTAGCGTGTCAGGGAACTACGTTGCCTAACAAAAACAATGCCTATCCAAAATTTTGGCCCTATCTAGAGCCATGGTTTGTCCATTCTGGGCTACTGTAGAAACAACATGGCAGTGTCTGTGGAAGAGGGCACACTTTAAGATAATGAAAAGTAAAAATATTAGATTTCATCTGTGCCAATAGATGCCCCTAAATCTAAACACTGGACCATAAAATCGAAATAATCGTTTATCCAACACAAAGCATGTACTCTCCAGTGACTGCACATGCCATTCCTGGAAGTGGACGTTGTGTTCCACGAGCATGTTTTGCATAAAATCGAGCCTTTTGTCCAGCGGATAGTGCTGTATCAGCTGCTGAGGATGTGAAGCAGAGGGAGGGGGCCGCTCAGCTGGAGCTTAGCTGTTCCCATTCGTCTGAATGTCAGGACGGAGCAGAGCAGCAGGAGGGACGGGGAGAGTGTGTGTGTGCGCATGTGTGTGTGTGTGAGTGATGCCACTAATGTACCAAAATACCAAATGTCCTCAAGGTTAGTAAGAGAAAGGAGAAGTAAAGAAACCTGACGACATTTTACCTGCTGTCACTTCTTCAAAGGCCAGTTTAGAGTGAAAGGAAAAATTCAGCCATTAGATGTTGCTAAAAACAGGTAATGGCATTAAACACTGCATTTTGGCGTTGACTCCAATGTCCTGTGTTTATTTTTAATAGTGAATGAAGAGTGAGACACTGCTACTGGTGATAACTCCTGAAAGTTTGAATCCATTTTAAAGTATTTTCTTATTCCCTGAGAAAGCTTGACCAAAGTTGCAGATACTGTAAAAATGAAAGTACATGACTTCACAAGACACTCCTGGAAAACATTTAGAGCTGTGTACTTAAGATATGTAATAATATGAAGATAGTAAAGGGTCTATTTTTCATTAAAATCTTTTTTTAAACCAGAAGCAGGGCATGTAGCTTTAGTGTCATTTTTCAACTCTCCTCCACTAGAGGGAGCTGGAGACCTAGGTTGGTTGATGAGAGCTTGTGTATTTCACTGTGTAACTGGTGTGTGTGTGTTTGCGTGCATGTGTGTGTTACCTCTGTCAGTATTAGAGCTAGCCTGAGTGCAGAGCCTGAACACAATCTTGTACATTTTGTTCATATTGTTCAGTTCACCTGTGACTGTGTTTTTTATTAACCCTCTGTTAAACCAACATGTGAAGAGTTGAATGTTTAACCTGCTGACGATCTGGTTTTACAGTCTGTACAGCATTTCTCTGTGTAATTTATTGTTTTGTAACTGTGTTGAGTCATATTGTTGTTTTTAACTTATTCGATGCCGCAGGGCGACCTGACCTGAGATGAATCATGGAGTCTTTGAAGTGTTGCCAAAGTTATGATGTTGGACTCACTTTCTCTCTCTCACACACACACATGTATTCACACAGCAGATGGGAGTGTCTGCAGTGCAGCAGTAGTATCTGTCAGGGCTGCTGTGAACTGACTGTCTGTGTGGCTTCAATAAAACTAAACAGAAACCTGTTTAATGTCCTTGTATCTCCTCATGTTAATAACATATCCAAATATATATTCAGACTTAATGACAGCGTGCACCAGTGACAATCAGGTCAGATCAGTATCATGTGAAAACTGGAAATCATAACCTTTCTGCCATCAAGTCAAAACTTTACAGATCTTTTTAATGGAATTTTTATTTGGGTTGGCACTGAAGCAGTTGGTGTGGCAGCCTCACAGCAAGAAGGTTCCTGGTTTCGAAACCAGGGTCCTTCTGTGCGGAGTTTGCATGTTCTCCCCGTTGAAACTCGGGGACTCAAAGGTCCAAGATTCAAGGTTTCGAACACCAGTCTACAGGGTAAAGTTCTGCATGTTTTGTGACCTAACCACTGCCTCAACTTGCCTCCTTACGAGGCTGCATCCCGCTTTGTTCTTTACTCTTTTCAGAACACTGGTCACGTGAGTACAGCCCTCCAACTTTCATGGGTTAGTCACGAATTATTAGGTCATCATTATGTGGGATACATACAAAAACTTTTCATGGGAAAACATATGAACAGTGCATGAGAATAGCCTGGTTTCCCACTGGCTGGCTAATAGCCATGGCTGAACACTGTTTTAACCTCGGGGTGAGGGAGCCCTTTGTGTGGAGTTTGCATGTTCTCCCAAAGCCAACGTGGGTTTCCTCTTGTACTCCGGCTTCCTCCCACAGTCCAAAGACATGCAGGTTAATTGGTGACTCTGAATTGGCCGTAGGTGTGAATGTGAGTGTGAATGGTTGTCTGTCTCCTGTGATAGTCTGGCAACCTGTCAGCCAATGTCAGCTGGGATAGACTCCCACAACCCCCAACAGGATAAGCAGTTGAATGAATGAACCCTTTGGGAGTTGGAGCTCACAGTAAAGGACATGAATTTAATCTGAAACTATGGTTATTATGTCTTCTGATTAAGATACTGCTCGTGGTCTCAAAATTGTCAGAAAATATTGACACCATTTGCCCATCCATTAGCTGTATCCACCTTTTCTTTAGAGGGTTGCAGGGCAGAGTCCCGCATGGGTCCATTTTGGAAAACACACAACTGCCCATACCCATAAAGCTCAGTGCCAGAACTGACCTGTTACCTGTGTCCAATGAGCCAACCTGCACATGTGATTTAACACACACAGGCTCCAGTCACTCACATGAAGCTGGGTTCTCCGTTATGAAATTCCAAATCCAGCGGAGGAGAAGTCTCTTTCACCGGCTGCGCTTGATGAAGGGCATTAATTAAGGGTGTGGTCACTTTGACTGACAGGCTGTATGTAAGTCCAATGGAGACCATGTAACTCTAAATTTGATAGTACCCTGATTGATTGGTCCTACTTCTTCCTGTTATTTTCCCAATTTTTCAGCTCTGTCTTTAAAACAATATTCACATCCCATAGGTGTGCAATTGGATTTAGATCAAAGGAACAAGAGGGCCTGTCAGTGGCATCAATGCCTTCGTCATCAAGGAACTGCCTTCACACTCTTACCACATGAGGCCAAGCATCATCATACACCAGGAGGAACCCAGGACCCACTGCACCAGCATAAGGTGGTACCGTTGACCATGACATAGAGGTCTGTGTGACCCTCCAAGGATATGCCTCCCCAGACCATCACTGACCCCACCACCAAATGGGTCATGCTGGATGATGTTACAGCAGCGTAACGTTCACCATGGCATCTCCAGACTTATCACGCCTGTCACATGTGCTCAGTGTGAACCTACTCTCACCTGGGAAGAGAACAGGGCGCTAATGGGGGACCTGGCAATTCTGGTGTTCTCTGGTGAATGCCAGTCAAGTTGCGCGGTGCTGGGCTGTGAGTACAGGTCCCACTAGAGGACGTTGGGCCCTCATGCCACCCTCATGGAGTCTGTTTCTGACAGTGTGGTCAGAAACATGCACACCAGTAGCCTGCTGGAGGTCATTTTGTAGGGCTCAGTGCTCCTCCTGTTCCTCCTCACACAAAGGAGCAGATACCAGTCCTGCTGCTGGGTTTGTGTCCTTCTACAGCCCTGTCCAGGTCTCCTGGTATCTCCTCCATGCTCTTGAGACTGCGCTGGGAGACAATGCAAATGTTACTGTGACGACATGTGTATGTGCCATCCTGAAGGAGCTGGACTACCTGTGCAACCTGATTGGACTACAGGTACCACCTCATGCTACCAGCAGTGACAAGGACACTAGCAGAAGACCAAACTAGAGAAGAATCAGTCAGGAAGGATAAGGAGAGAGCAACTGTCTGTGGACACCACATGTAAAACCATTCCCTTTTTGGGGGTTGTCTTGTTTTTGCCTCTCCATTGAATCAGCTGAAACTGATTCACAATCACTTGTGTTTCCTAAACGGACAGATTGATCTCCCTGAAGTTTAACTGACTTGTTGTTAGACTTTGGCAGTGTATTTTCCCTCCCAGACATTTTGAAGGACAAACAGGCACACTTCCATCCCACTGGTCCCAAGTTTGACTCCCAGAGTAGCTGGAAAAGTCTGGACACTGAAGCTGACAACAACAAAAGCTTCCTCAACATCCACTGCTGTTGTGCCCTAAAGCAATAGAAACAAACCCACAGCTGAGCGTGTCAGCTGAGCACTTTACTAGTTCTGGCAGATTCTTACAGACTGAACATGTTTGCAGAGTAAACACGTCTCCTCACAGGTTTCGTACCCGGCAGTGAGAACAGGCCCGCTGCCCAAACTGGTCGGATTCTTTACACAGCAGCTGTCACCACAGCTAATCTAAAATGTGATGTTTACTTCTGCGTGTCCTCTTCCTGTTATGTAGCTCCGTTCACATCCTGTCCTCATCTTCATCTTATTGCTGGGATTGATTCAGCACTTTCAACGTCGCAGTCACTCTAGTCCCTGTCTTATTTTTCACCACAGCGTAGAATAAAACAATTCTTAAATTCCCATTTTCTCTGAGCCACCTCAGTCATGTTGTTTTTCCTCTGGGGCGGCAGATGTGAGTTTGAACCGCTCACAGGTACCTCTTTCATCTTCATACACCTTCAGTGCAGCCGAGTGCAAAATAAATGCACAATAGAAAGCGGCGGCGAGCACACACACACACACACACACACACACACACACACACACACAGATTTATATGCTGTGTTTAGCTTTGTTTCTGTTTCGGGTGAGTTCAGCGTTGCATTCACTGCACCGTTCACCTGCTGTGTGAATGTAAAGCAGCAAATGTTTCCCAGAGAAATAAAAATGGTGAAAAATGCTGTGACAGTATTTTTTATATTCCCCACATATTACGTGTTTAGTTGAGCCAAACCTAAACGCAAAGATTGTTTCTCTCCGCCTGTCAGACGCTGTTAGCGCGGCCTGTTTTTACCTGTTTTGTTCTCTCAGCCGTGATCAGACAGCAAACATCCTGCCACAGGTGCTCTAATGGGTTGTTTGTCTGTCATTAGCATCAGCTCTGTTTACTTTAAGGCTGACTTTATTTGAGTTATTGATAAAGCGACGGGTAAAGAAATGCTAAATAGGGGAAGTGAGACAAAGAACTCCCCGTATTGATTCATACTGACAGAGAGGAAAACACAAGATGACGGATATTAATGACATGAAAACACAAACAGGGATGGATGAACCTGAAGCAGCAGTTTGCCTCTGTGAGCTCCTGCACTGGCTTTTTGGAAACACTTCCAGGAGTTTGAATAAGTGCAGGAAGAGGTTTTGACAGGCGAATACACTGGCTGTGTTGCTTGCTTTCAGAGCTTTGTTCACTTGAGTGTCTTTTAAGCCAACTGATTCAGATCTTCACTCTCTTTCATCTCCTGTACTTCAGTCAGCAGCTGGCTTCGTCCCAGGGAGGAGACACCTTTTTGCCTCGACCTGAGCCTCCCAGGCAGCAGCGGGGAGTTATGGAAAGCTGCAGCAGGTTTAGCCAATGAGCAAAAGTTCCTACTGTTATGCATTTATCAATCCCAATCCCAATCTGCACACACAGACTCACAGACTGTAAGTTGTGTTCTCGCTAAGTGCATCAGGGCGCAGGTCTGTCCCACTGTCACATCCATAGATTGTACAAAGTGATGGATGTAGCCACGATGTCATCACTCTTTGGTTCGTAAACTCCTATTTTGAAGCCTCTATGAGGCCGGCATTTCAAGCCCAGTTCAAAGCAATAACTCGCGATGAGACCAAACTGTTTTAGAACGTTGCAGTGAAACGTTGCAGCGATGTAAACTGGCTGTCTGAGCTTGACTCAAGCCGGCTGATGGTGTCACCTGCAACTCAACTGGTCAAATCGTATCAGGATGACTTCTTCAAGCCCCAAAATCAGATTAAAGTTGGTGAAGATGGCTTTAAGCAGTACGATGTCATCACTGCTCTGGACATGGACGCCATGATGAGTACGATCTATGCATGGCTGGACAACCCAGTGAAGTTCGAGAAGTCTCATGGCGTCAACAACACCCTGGACACTGAGATCGTCCCAAAGTCTGACCATGAGGAGGAGGAGACTCTCATCCTTATTGTTGAGGGCTTTCTGCTTTACACCTACGGACCTTTGATCGACGTGCTCAACCAACGCTACTTTATTTCCATCCCATACCAAGAATGCAAAAAGAGGAGGTGCTCTAGGAACTACACGGTGCCAGACCCCCCCGGCGTCTTTGACGGCCGCGTCTGGCCCATGTATTTGAAACACAAGAACATCATTACGTTCAAACGTAAAGCACGTCACCTGTCTCTACAGCCAGTCAGCTTGTAGTGCAGTCCAATGGTCAAGTCAAAATGGCCGCAGGTGGCAAGTTCGCTTGCAGCCGCACGTTCTCCTTCATTGCTGAGCCCTCTGTTTGCGTCCTCATGGTGTGCCCGTGTCAGATGGTGGGTCGGACTGATTAATTGCTGATGGTTATTTATATTATTATTATATTATTTTCACCATTTCATCACTACAAATGCAGCTGTAGCCAGTATCTCACTATCACTATCCTCATTCAGCTGAAGCTACAAATTATATTCAGTCACAAAATAAGTCTGAAAAGCTGCAAATCAGAACGGAAGGACACAGAGTTGCATAGAGATGATACACCATGTCATCTAGTTGCATTGATGTGAACTGGCAGGTTTTAAGAACGTTGCAGTACGGCAGATTGTAAGTAGCTGCCTGTTTCCATTCGTCTTGTCGCGAATCTTTGGTCTGACCTGGGCTTTGCCACTTTGGATTTTTGGAGCTAGAAGTAACCATATTTGGGCGAGAGGCACTGTGGAGGAGTGAGGTGTGGCTCTGAAAGAGAAGCCAAGGACACTATCAACAGACAGCCTGTCACTCAAAGCGACCCGCCCTTGAATAACTTAAAGCCTTGATAAATGTAAATGGTTAAAAAATTTAAATTCGTAAAAATGTACCCTGTGCAGCTGTTATGAAGGGGAAATGGTGGAACACACACTTGCAGCGTTCCACACTTCCGTGCCGGTGTGGCTGCAAACTTTATTTCATTTCTACAAGCTTCACTTGGTTTGTGTTTTGATCATTTGGAAAATGGAGCAAAAGAAGAGAAGCTACGAGAAGTGGACGGACGAAGAGGTCCAGGCTCTTTAGAGCGTATTTGCCCAGGAAGAAATTCAGCGGGACTTTGAGTCGGTGACTCAGTTGGTTTAAATAAACTTTTAGGGTGCGGTGAAAACACAAACCACACTGATTTCCAGGAATTCTTTTACCCAGGTAAATAAATTCCTGGAAATAAGGTTTTGGAAATGTTGGTGGAGAAGGAGCTATTATAAACTCTAGGAGCTGGGCAGGAACTCACGGACAGAGCCACCAGGAGAAACACTATGGGACGTATTCAGTGGGCTTCATATCCCAGAAGTCAACCTGGAAGCTAGAAACTTTTTTTGGCATATTCACTGAGTGAGCAATTCTCATTGAACTGAAAAGGCGCCACCTTGGAGTCCTGAATCAAGATCTAAGAATACAATCATGGATCAGCCAGACCTTTCTCCTGCACTGGCACAGCATAAGATAGGTCTGGCTTTGTGAGACTGTCTGTGCACACAGGTGACGTCAGTTAAGACTGAGAGGGCAATGAGTTTAGCCATTGGCATGGAGATTGGGATTGGGCCACACCGCTGAGCTTTCTCACATTAAATATTGTCAGTCTTGATCATACCTCAGTGAAATATGTCTGATGATATATTGTGGTCTGACAAATTAATAATAATCACCACGGCTGTAACCTCCACACATGTATCCGACACGGCTAACCGCAGCTGCAGCATCATATCTGCTGAGCGGATTTTGTCTGTTGTGTTTGGGGCTGGAGCTGCCTGTGGAATCTGAGCAGATGAGTGTTTGTGCCGAGCGTCTCCACAGGGAGCATTAGCCGGCTTCAGCGGGCACTGGAGTGTGAACTGGAGAGCTGGTTTAGGGGCTTTTAGAGTGTCACTTAGTGAACAAACGCTGCCTCTGTATTTGTGTGGAGGCACGTCAAGGCTCTGTGCTCTGTGCAAGCTGCTTTCATTGGAGCGTCGACGCTCGGCTGCCCAGTTTTGTGTGTAAAAATGGACATATGTATGCATGCATGAATATCTTATGGCCCTGTATGTATATTTTTGAATTGCAAACATTTCCCATGTGGATTTTCTGTGCATGTCTTCACTCAACATATGTGTCCATTCAAGCGTGAGTTCAGTTCTAACAGTGACGTAGATGTGCGTGTGTGTGCGTGTGGTGCCCATTAATGCTTACATCAGCAAAGCTTTTTTCTGTTAGCAGCAGTTTGATGAAGAGGAGCACCTTCAGGCGTCTCATACCCTCTGAATGACATGTATGAGTGTGAGTGTGTGTGTATATGCCTCCTAGTGTGCGTAGGAGGATGCGCATGCCGGTTTGTTTGTGTGTGTGTGTGTGTGTGTGTGTGTGTGTGTGGCTGAGCCTCAGCAGTGTAACAGTGAACAGATCTCAGGCTATAAATATCTTGTCCGCTAACTGACGCCGAGCTAAAAATAGACACACTGTTCACAATGCTGCCTAGAGGGCGGCAGAAGAACTGCATCTCATGAGGCAGTTTGTGTTTTTATTTACTGATGTTTACAGTCACAAATCAGAGCCGCCAGTTTCTGTTTGTGAGTTAAAGAAACAAATGTCAGCTGGGATTTGAAAAATGATTCACCTGGAAATAAGGGGAAAAATCAAGATGGCAGAAACTGAGACGGGCAGTGAGGGTCAGTAATGAATGGCAAAATCAATATTTAAAAAAAAGATTAATAAAAAACATGTAGGACAAAATATTTATGAAGAGTACATGATTGTATACACTTATGTTAAAAGAGCAAAATCAGTGGCATGAGTGTGTGTGTATGTGTTCAAGATCTGCAGTTTGTAATCTTCATTCCACCAGCGTGTGGAGTCTTCATCCTGGTTTGGAAGCTCCCTGTGTGTGTGTGTGTGTGTGTGTGTGTGTGTGTGTGTGTGTGTGTGTGTGTGTGTGTGTGTATGTGTGTGTGTGTGTGTGTGTGTGTGTGTGTGTGTGTGTATTCATGGCGACAACGGTCAACCAAACTGTTCATGTTGCTAATGGCAGCCTCAGGGTGAGAGCAAGCCATCTGCGCCTCTGCGTGCAAGAAGTGTGTGTGAGTGTGGGACAGAGTGTGTGTTGCACGGGCGCTACCTTACTTACAGCTGATCCTGAAAGTCGTGATTTATAGTCAAAGAGGAAAGCAACACACACACACACACTCTGGATTGGATGCAGCCATCTCTGTCCAGCATCACAACACACTTGTGAGAGCGAGGTGCAAAGTGTGTTTGTTAGTGTGTGTGTGTGTGTGTGCGTGTGTTTAGGGTGACAGCTGATGTCTGAAATTAGGAGCAGCCAAAGTCAAACCCCCCGAGGAGATGGAGAGGTGCTGTGCTGAGCTGACATGACACACACACACACACATTAATATCCTGACTCTCACATCTGTGTCACCAAGAATTAAAGACGCCTCATGCAGCAGCACTTTATAATTAATAAATCATCAGTGGATCACGTCATGTTTTGCCTTGTTTATTTTGCTTATCTCCAAGATGAATCTGTTTGAGAGGAAGTGTCTGTTTAAGTGACTGTGCAGAAATTATAAAGACAAATTTCAGCATCTGGAGCCTTTGATGAAAATGTCTCTGTCCCCCTGTGTTTTCAAAGAGTCTTCCAAATGTGCCAAGAGGGGCTGGGCGATAAAACGATAATTATCGCTATAAAATTTTCCTCAATAGAGTAATAATAAATGTTTGATAAAGCCTCCTTATAATTAAACCACCCTTACACCCATAGAGAGGGGCGGTAATGCACCTTAAACACCAGTTTCCACAGACTATTAACCAGAACAAGTAGTAGGAGAAGTAATAAAAGAAGGAGACGAGACTGGCAACTAATGGTCGGTACGTTAGGGGTGTGTCATATCATCTTGTTCATGATAATACCAGTATAATTTTGGATATCGTGTGAGAAAATTCTATTGCGATATTTCGATTTGTTGACACATTGATGTCATACTGTTACCCACGGCAACAACAGGCATGGCTGAAGGTAAAATAATGACCGACCCAGCGGTGGTTCCAAAAAGAGGAGCAGCTTCAGTAGTGTGGAATAAACTGTGGCGTCCTGAATGTTTTACTTCTCAGACTCTTTTAGTGACTCACCGCTCAGAGGGAACTCATTCAGCGGCTCCTCTGGCAGCAGCACAGCGTCTCTCCCTCTCCTCTCTCGCTGTGCGCACACAGGAGTCAGCGTTGTCAAGTGATTGTGTCATAAACCTTTGGTAATGTGAACCTATGTTACTCCTGGCCTGTTTATTGACTCTGCCTCTGCCTCATACTATTGGATCTGTTTGCCTTCAGTCCTGTGTACCTTCTCACCAGTAAGACTGTGTTGTTTTACCCGAAATGTCTCCAGAGTCGTGCGTTTGAGTCCACTCTTACCTGGTTCACCAGTTGTTGCAAACTGTATAAATGATCCTAGCAGCTAGCTGACGTTCCTCAATTCATAACTTAACAAATAACATGTATTAATTATACTTTTTCTTACTAACCATTGGTTTAAGTCACTGCGTCTCCTGACACAACAGCTCGGTTGAATATCAGCCTGCATTCACTGTTTTTTTTTTCAGCCGAACATTATTAAAACAGAGCAGCTAATGTTACTGTAGTGAGAAGTTAACGGAATAAGATGCTGTTCAAGCAGGTAACGTTACGTCGTCTTTTATCTCATTGTTTACATAGCATGTGCTCTCTCTGTTGATCTCTAGTATCATCAACTGTCACTCTAGAGCATAAATCAGCCTTTAAACTTAAAAGAAACAATGGTTTTTTGATCATTATTGATAACAACAGATATGACATCAATGACACCAGTTAGACACCAGTCATCCTGTTACAGTGCAATGTTCTGCTGGGAAACTTTGGGTGCTGGCATTCATGTTGACACTACTTGACGTGCTCCACCCACCCGAACATCGTTGCAGACCAAGTAAACCACCTCATGGCGACGGCACTTGTCGATGGCAGTGCCCATCTTGCTGGGGCAAGACAATGCACCCTGCCACACCACAAAGACTGCCCAGGAATGGGACAAGAGCTCAAGGGGTTGCAACGGCCTCCAAATACCCAAGATCCCAGTTTGATCGAACATTTGAGGGACATGTGGTACGCCAGAGGCACCCCCGATCCACGATGGGGCCTTTTTGGATCGGACTTGGCTCTGACATGTCAAGGCATGGATTCAGGACCTCTGGGGGCGTGCTCTGGAGTCTGGCACTGGGGCGTTGGCGGTATAGATCCTTTAAGACCTGATGGTTGTGAGGTGGGGTACTGGCACAACCCATGGATGCTCAATCAGATTGAGATCTGGAGATTTGGAGGCCAGGTTGACGCCTTGAGCTCTTTGTCATGTTCCTTGGGCAATTTCTGAGCATTGACTGTGGTGAATGGTGCGTGTTCTGCTGGAGGGGGGGCACTGCCATCGAGTGCTGTTGCCATGGGAGGGGGGGGACTTGATCCGCAGCGGTGTTTGGACGAGCTAAGTGCTTCCAGTGGCATCCACATAAATGCCAGGACCAAAGGTTTCCCAGCAGAGCATGGCATTGTAACGACATGGTCAGTATTGCTCATGTCATCGTTTAATGTTTTGGCTGATTAGTCTATATATACATAAACATATATACTTATTAAGATTTTGTCCCCCTTGTAATTAAAAAGCACCTCTTCTCTAAAATAGCGCCACTGCACCTCAACATTTTTGTACACGTCCCTCTAACCCAGAGGTGACTCAGTTCAAAGCCATTAGACACACGCACACAGGAGATTGGCTGACTATAACTATTTTTCAAGACTGTGGCAGAGATGCCTGACAGCTCCGTGAGTCACCTGTTAGTTTAATTTCCACAGCTCCTCTCTGGATTCCTTGCTTTGTTTTTTTCTCTTTGAGCCTTCACAGACCTTTCTCACAGCAGACTCTTTAACTTGCCATAGCAGGAAATGCGCAGGTGTAACGAATAACATTAATGAAGGCTCCCTTCTATCAGTGAGCCAACTCGCACGATACCTGACACTGAGACACACACACTGAATGTAGCCATTATTAGTTAATGCTATTACTTACACCTGTGCCTGACAAGCGAACACTGCAGTGAAAAACATCATTTTCTGCATCAAACATTTATTAACAGCCAAATAATTTAACACGCCTGATCACAGAGGAGCAGCATATCCTTGTGAGTCCATGTGTTTTTGATCAGAGAGAGTTACTGACTTCCTCCAAATACGCAATAAAAGCATATTTTGTGCTTCAAGTTTTTTGTTTCACCTAAAACCATCACGAGGAGCAGGGAGAGCCGTTAGAGCACAACAGGTTGTAAATACCAGGTGTGTCTGCTGATTGCTCAGGGTTAGGCCTGGGTGTAACACCATTAATCTTGGCTGTATTTCGTTTCGGTTTACCATTTCCAAGGCTCTGCTATTTGGCATGCTGGCTAATGGCTTTACTGTGACACTTTCCTTGGAACAGAGTCCTTGTTTATATTATGAATCACACCTGAACTTTACCAAAAAGTCTGCTGTGTACACAGTCTGTAAGACCAGGCGTTACACAGCCTCAGTGTACAATGTGTATCAATGTACTGCATATAGCAACAAGTCCAGTGACTCCCAAAGCAACATTTAAGGGTGCTTTCAGATCTAGAGTTGTCTCCTTTGGTCTGAGTCAGGGACTAATTTTGTTCCAAGGTTGTATAATTGCCTAGAGTTGGTTGGTGTTCTCAGTGAATAGAGGAAAACTCTGCTAGCTGCTGGGCTAGTATTTGTGGGGAAAATGTGTCCAGATAAAGACAAGTGTTTGTCTGTGAATGCTGCGAGTTATAGTGAAGCTGATTTGTGTACTTGTGTTTGAAATTGTCTCTATTAAGCCATGTTTAATGTGTGTTTAATGTGTGTTTAATGTGTGTTTTGAATCAACTAAGCTTTACAGCCCTTCACAGAATCCTCACCGCCAACTAGTGTTTTGGAGGTGTAACTGCAGAGTGACACAGACACACTACTGCACAAGTATAAATGCTCACAACAGCGTAGGCCACGAGCGTAGGCTACGGCATAGGCTCTGCATAGAGCTGATGCACAAGTATGAATTTAGGCAGAGAAGGTGGAGGGGTCATGCTTTGACCCTCCCTAGAAAAAAAAATATCGGCACACTGACTTCCTGCCTACCCTGACTTTCTCGTTTTTTATTCTACATCACTTGACTTCCTTCTTTGCTCCTAATTACAACAACTAAAGGTATCTGCCAAACAATAACTGTAAATATGAGTTGTAATGAGCTTCTTGCAACGACCACCTATGTGACCATTTTTGGAGAAGGACGGTCTGGTATACAGTCTGATGTATTTCACAGGAGACTCTGTTTCTGTTCACAGCAGTGGACCTCTAACTGTCCATGGCCTTTACACCGCCTGATATTAATTTGTTTTTCTCACAGCTCTACACATTCAGCAGCTGTTGTGTGTTTGTTTTGCCATGTGTTGTCGTCAGAGGGGTGGTGTCATGTTAAAAGGTGACATCGACACATTCCCTCTAAACATGAGTTAAATGAGGTCAGTGGCTCTAACCTACAATATATTCCTGTACAAGTGTGTGTGTGTGTGTGTGTGTGTGTATGTTCACTCCCTCACAAACAACCAAAAACAGAAACCAATATAAACACTCACACATATTCATTCCTGAGCTTGTATTCCGCCGTGCGATGTGGTCGGTCTCCTCTGTGCTATAAGTAAATGTCTCTGCTTTCATCTTCTCTCTCGCCATCTCTGACATGTGGCACCAAGACGTCAGCTCATTTTAAACATGACTCTGTGTGTGTGTGCATGTGTGTATACATTCATCATTAAAAGCTGTAGCTCATTAGTCCCATACGTTTTTCATAATTAGAATGCAGCTATTGTAAAATTATATGATATTGGTTTTGCCAGTTTGTAGGAAATTGTATTTTTCCGTGCTGCTGGCAGAGCTGTCAGAGGATATTTGGTGTAATTTCTGTTTGGCAGTTGCAGCACTGCAGCAAGGTGTTGGATCAATTTATCATCAGGTGGAAGAAAGAAAATGTATTTGCACAACACATGAAGGAAGAAAAGTGAATTGTTTATATCTATAATCATCCCTCCCCTTGAAAAATCATGCTTTTCTAAAGCCACAGGTATCTCTGTATTGATATGTTTAATATTGATATCTCCTCCAAGGCTTGGATGAAAACTCTCCCAGTTACATCAGTAAACATCAGTAAAACAGAAGACCCACTGCATTGCAAAATATCTGGTTCTTTAATAAAAATTAAGTTAACTAATATTTAAACACATTCTCACTCCGACCTCGTCACACACCGACATTTGGTCATGGACTTTCCATGTCCAGATAGGATTTGCAAGGTACCCTGGGTGCATTGGTTGTTGATTCTGCCTGTTACATGCATTCTCCTCTTTAAAAAGACACTTCTGTTTTCACAGGAAATGTACAGTTTGCATACAGTCTCTTTCAAAATAAACACACCACACAACACATGTGGTTGGGGAAATAAAGAACAGGGTTTGGCTTTACAGTCTCCTTGGAAGGGAACACTGGGCTCCTGGGTGAAAGTCGATGGTTGTTGGACCCACCAACCACCCATCACACCTGCCCTACTCGGACTTCGGCCGCCCTAACTTTCGTTGTTGTCCTACCATGTTTCCCCTGATGCCCAAATGTAGCACTGGGCGAGGTAAACAATACAACGTCAAAGGCCAACTTTTTTTGTCGGCATCTGAAGTCACTGACCAAGTGCCGGACTTGGACGACTTCAGAGTGAGAAGGGGTTGATAACACTTGCTAACTAAAAGTGAAACTGCATTGACAAAAACAGTAAATTTACATCACCAAACATGAGAGCTGCAGGTCTACCACTGCCTCAATCAGTCAGTTTGTTTGCTTGGAGGTTGTGGTTACCCATAGTGAAGGGGATTTTGATGACGATAAAACGCAGATAAGGCAAGGGAGGGAGAATACAGGCCAAAATAGTCGGCCAATGGCAGGCTTATAGCCACAGTCTACATCCGGTGACTCAGACTGGCATATTACCTACAGCAGATAGCGGTCAGCATGCCCCCAGTTTGGAGAAGCAGGCAGGAGTACCATCACAGAAGCTAAGCAGTGTACTGCTGTGGACGGGGACAGGTGGCAAATGTATTACAGCCACCTAAAAAAAGTCAATGTCAATTGAAGTGTAGGCTGTATAGATATTTTTGGAGCCCTTTATCTTGCTGTTTATAGCTCATTCTGACGGAGAAGCCATTGATGGCTTTAGTTCCTCATCTTTGCTCTTGTTAAAGTCACCAGACTCCATTCAGAAAAACAGTCATTTTAGCTTGTGGAACACAGGAGCTGCTGGTCCACCGCTGCCTCGATTAGGTGGTTAGTTTGTGTTATTGTGTGACTTTGATGACTCCAAACTAATTCTTTTATATGCCAAAGCCACACTATGACACAAACAAACCAACTGTTCGAGGCAGCGGTAGACCAGCAGCCCCTGTTTTCCTTAAGGTAAAATTGCTATTTTTGTCAATGGAGTCTGGCTTTGAAGAGAGCATAGATAAGTTTCAGTTGATAGCTCAGTTTAGATACTAAAATGTTTGTGAAAAGGCATGCTTTGGAAGTACTGAGCACATGACCGGATAAATAAGACTTGGATTATACTGCAACAGTTGTGTGACAGTTTGTGAATGGATGTTTTGATATAGTTTTACTGTTGCTAAATGTGGACTAGCTTTACTGAAATGAATCAAGAATTTTCTCCAATTTTGGATTCTTTGTTCACCAAAGGCACGCAAGAAAAACACTGTCATCATGAATTCAACTACAGACTGGCTCATGTTACAGAAGGAGCCGTACACATGCTGCATCTTTAACTGCCTGGAAAGCGCGAGGTCAACTTTCAAGGGCGTGGAGGCAGGATCCGTCTGAGGTTGCTAAACGACCATAGCCAGCACCATATCATATCTGTCTTACCAGAAATCCTGAGTGCAGAGCTGATCTTCTTCCAAGCGTAGTTTTGCAAGCGTGTATTTGGCCAAAAATATTGTCCATGGGACAGATGTAAAACTCTGTGTGGCCCTGCACTTCATATTTACCACAGACTGATATTTACAGAAAAAGGGAAAGATATCTGCCGGCTGTGATTTGTTGCTCCTCGTCACATGACATGCGGTCAAGTTTAACTCTCATGGTGCATTTGTCGCGCCCTGAAAAGGAGGTGCTCAGGAATGCATGCGTGCCATGACCGCGTTAATTTGAAGATCCATATTTGTGAGGCTGGCAACCAATAAGAACATTAAAGATGACTTTAAAATGTTCCCAGTTCACAGTTGAAAGAAAATACACAAACCAAAGTCCTTCCCTCTTCATACCTCTCGCAGCCTCAGAGGTACATTTCATGCTGAAGGTTTGGGTGTTGGGAGACCAGAAGATGTCAAAAGGAAGGGCAGTGTGTCATTTTTTTATGACTGCGTAAATATAAAGTACAGTGGTGCTGCAGAGTCCCCCTGGATAAATAAAGGTTAGAAGATAATAACACACTCAGGCGCTCAGTAAAGGATCCACAGCGCTTCAAACGACCTTAACTGAAACTTTACAGCCCGATGATGTGGTGCAGTTTATATTTAGGCAGAGTCCCTCATGCTCTCACACATATCAGATGATTGTTGTCTTTAAATTTGGCATGTCCTGATGACACACAGACACACTGGGATGCACAAACACATGCACGCTACACACAAATGCAGGAGCACACAAATATATCCTCCTCTGCCTCTCTGCACGGCGTAAACACACATGCACGCACACACACACCCTTATCGTTCTCATCTTACAGCCTGACCTGTCACTCTTCATTAGCTGCCTTGATGTGTGTTACATTATACAGAGAGTGAGCGCAGCTGAACGGCATCTCAGTGAGAATATGGAGGAAGCTAAATCCAGTCTGGGCCTAATGTTGTTATGTTATTCGATATTACTGAATGAATATTCAAAATAACTGTGGTGAGTCACTAACTTTACTTTTACTTGCTGCAGTGTGATGTGTTGTTTGTTTTTACCTCAGTTCAGAAAAATCTGTTTTGAAACTGATCTGGATTCAACTTTAAAACTCCACTCTGTTTGATCGCCTGAGACCGATAAGGTTACAGCCAGTCTTTCATAAATAGCATTGGCAGGGATGTGCACTCTGCTGTCGGACTGTTGTTGTTTTCCCATTAGCTGTAAGACAGATCATTACAGCTTACATCAGGACAGTATAAACAGCTTGCAACCCTGCAGGCACAATTACGACAGCGGTGCACTGTAAACTGTAGGGGCGCCAAATTGCACTAATACCAGTTCTGGCATAATTTCGCTTTAGGGCTTGATAAGTAGAAACAGAATGCATATGTTTACTTTGTTTCATTACTTCAAATTTATCTCTGTGTTTTCATTGCACATCCATTTTCTGAAACTACAGTGTTTGCAGTGTGACCTTTCATACCTTGATCGGCCTGTTTGTGCATGTTGGTAATGTAGGTGACTGTATTAACACTTGTTTTCTGCAGGTATGATGTTTTTGTGTTGGCTGATGCAGATGCTGAACTTGAATCTCGGGCTGTACACATGAACAAAGGGTGATCGGGATGTGTGTAGTGCACAAGCTTGGTCGACAGCTTTTGAGGAGAGGAGAAAACAAGAAGAGGAGTCAAGATGGTTCGACTTGTTTTGACTTAAATTCAAAATGGCGGTGACCGGAAAACTATCTCAAAGTACTGTCTTTGTAAACAGTACAAAGGACCTTTCACTACCAATGAAGTGTGGGGCTACTTTGAGCCTTGTAAGTGGTTTAATGGCAGCTATTTCGTTTCACCTGGAGACATGCACTGAGGGCTAGCAGCATTAGCCTTTTGGAGGAATCGGCTAAAAACAGCCTAGTTTAGAATGCATCGCATCAGCGCGGTTTTGTACCCAACACAAGATTCGAACTTGTGATCGTGTACAATATATTCCAAATCCATTTCACACCGGAATTCCCCTTTAAGCTCATGTGAACCACAGACCTTAGTTTAGACATCTGATCAAAAACCCACTGACTTTAAGACAAGGAAACTGGGAGCGCTAAAATGCTAACTGAGTTTTGGAACTAATTTCTGCAGCACTGTGTAAAGTTGCTGTGGGTTTCAAAAGACGTCTAACTGATCGATCCTAAGTCCTGCCCCCCTTGGTTATTGTTGCTTGGGTGGACAATCTTGACGAAAAGAAAGATGATGATTTCGGGTTTAATAGATAGTTTCTGGGTTTCAGGCAATATGACTTTAAGAAACTAAATTATTAACTGCAAACTAACTTCTTTCGAGACATGTCTCTGTTTTGGCAACATACTCTCCTGAGATCTGGCAACAACTGACATGATCTTAGACTCAGTTGATATCAGACATTAAGCTAGCAGATTAAAAAGAGTGGCAAAATAAGGAACTAACATTAAATTTGTACTGTATATAGTGTTGTATTGTTTTAATATGGCACTGCTTATATTGGGGTATCTTCTGTCATAAAATATATTTGGTGTGACTAAAAGGTAGAAATAAAAAGCTAAAAGTTAAAGCACAGTGGATGAAAACTGACGCTGAACTCAAACAGCTGTCAGTGGCACATGCTGATATTATAATGAAGATATGATTATATTTGATTTGATCTCTTTTCATCAGTCTCTGTGCTTCCTCTGGATGAGCTGAATGCCTGAAACTTTAAAATGTTGATAGAGATCATGTTTTTGACCCATTTCTGTCTGCATGTCCTCCGGCGGAAAATCTCTGAAACATTTTAACAGGAAACTTGCAGAAAGGTTCGTCATGGGGCGACAAAGAACTGATTAACTTCTAGGGAAAATCTGACACGTGGAACTGACACGTCTTGACACTTTCATAGTGTATCAGTGCAGTGAGTGTCATCTAATTCAACTTGCATCTATTTCATGTCAATCTTAAAGTCTCTTTTTATTCCAAATCATCCCCTCTCCCACTCTGCAGCTCTGCTGTTCCCTTTTGCACATTACAGCATTGTCAGTGGCTGTGTTAGGGACATGTGACCTCTGACCTTTGACCTTATAGTACTGCCCCCTCACTCTGCATAAATAAGATATAAAAATGTAACTGTGAGACCACGTGTTGCCCATTAACATCTAGTAGATACTTGCAAAAGGAAATCTGTATTTGTAGAGTTACAAGCAGCAAATATTCCCTGTTTATCATTTTAAAGCACAGTTATGATTCAGCTGACCCAAGAAATCCCTTTTAGGACCGACATTACAATGACGTCAGATTGTCAGCTGGAGGCAAAACCTGCCTCTCCCCCACAGGGCTGTAGGCTACACAGGAGTCTTCAAATGTGGTCTTGTTGTGTTATTGGGAGCCAGAATAGAAGGAGTCATGGCTCAAAACCAGCCGCCACTGCCCGTCAACAAAAACAAAGATGGTTAAATGTGATCAGACCAAAGGACTGGACGGAGGCCATCATCAAAAATGCTCACATGTGCAGCGCACACTTCATATCAGGTTAGGGACAAAGTATTTCCTGTTGTAGGGATGAGGAACGTTATGTGTATTAAGGGTTATCATGTCCACCTCATCAGAAACTGGGGAGCTATTAAGAGGAAGATTGGATTTCTCTGGAACGCTAACTTTTTAGCACATTAGCTAACGTTAGCTTCCATAGCAAAACAAACAAGATTGGCTTCCTGTGACATCATCCATCCACTGAGTGAGAGCATACGGGTCGGCCAGTCTGGTCCCGTTGGTCAGTGTTTACTTCTTCCAGTAACACTGGCGGTCCCAGAGAGTGAGTGACCTGACATGGTGCGTTGGTAAATTCAGTCTGACGCTCTACACTAAAATGAGAGCCCTGTTGGTGGAAGAAACGGAGCCTTATATTTCTACATGAATTAATCAACAGTTATGTTAATCACACATTCACTCTGCTAGAGTGCGGTGCTCTGAATAACCGCACAGTACGCTCCAACAATGCTCCAAATTTACGCCTGGTCCAGTTTGTGGCAAAGTGCACCCTGGCATTTAGCATGAGTATTTCTGAATGCATCGCTCTGTTTTCGAAAACAAGCCAACAGACGTCAGCTAGCTAGCGCTACCAAAAAACATCATACTGTTTACTAACAGTAAAACGGTCTTTAAAAATATGTCTCCTCACTGAAAAAAATCTCACACACTTTGTAGACCCAACCATTCCCCTTCACCTTCCTTCCATTAGGTTTCACTGCAATAACAACAAACAGCTTCATCTCTTCCTTTTGTTTTTCTGGTGAGGGCAGTCTCACATGATTTGTTATTTGTAATCTTTGACACACGAGGCTGCAAACACACAACAAGACAATAACTAGAGGTTAAGACCTTTGCTCACTTCGCTCTCTCTTTCCCTTAGTCTCTGTCCCCTTATTTCCTACAAAGAGCTAAATCCCGCTGTGACCTTGCTCTGCTCAATTCACCTCCGAGCTCCACCTCACTGAGCTGTAAAAAAAAAGCTGAAATAAAAAAGGATAAGTGGCTATCTGTCTTAGAGGAAGATGGGGAGATACAGTAAAGGAGATGGAAGAGGGAAAATTGGGCAGAGGGGAAAAGATGTTTTCGAAATGTGGAAGAGAGGCAACAGAAGAAGGTGACAGAGGAAGAGTAGGAATAAAAGAATTAATAAGTGTAGGAGAAAGAGAAAGGATGGGTGGAAAAAAGGGAAAGGGGGAGGTAGATGAGAAAGAAGAAAAGGTGAGGAAATCGAGTGGAGTAAGGGTAGTTGAAGGACTCTGTTTAAAGAGTAAAATGAGGCAGAAAGAGGAGAAAATGACAGGGCGGCAGGAGATAAAGGAGGAAGAAAAGGAGAGAGAGGAGGTCACGTTTATCACTAAACCTATAAAGACCCTGTCAATGTAAAGACAGGGGCGGACGGAGGGCAGGAGAGAAGAAAGAAAGAAAAAAGCGAGGCAGCAGGTTGGAAGGCGAGAAGAAAGGGCAGAGGAGCACAGTAAAGGATTCCACTATATCAATATGAAAGAGTGAAGGAGAGGGAGAGAGCTTAAGTGATTTTGTCAATAAGATGTTCTCCTGCTGGCCTTGGCTCACAGCTGCCTCTGCGACTCCCTCTGAGATCGTTTTTTATCTCTTAACCAGCAGCAGATAAATGACACGTTTCACTGGTGAAAGAGAGGAGGTCAAACCATTTTACTGCATATAACATACATATAAAACCAGTCCACCTTTACGCCTTTGTCTCTGCAGTGGACACAGTCTGCTCTCCAAAGGGCTTCGAAAAATGTCACTGCTTGAAAATGGTCAACCAGTAATTCAAAAAGAGAGATGGCTTTTTTTTTTTTTTTTACAGTTTGGATCCTCTGAAGTGCAGCTGTATGAGGTGCTTATCTATAGCTAGCATATTACTAGTCTCATGTAGCCAGACCTGTCGTCACAGTGATGTGTCAGCGCTAGAGAAAGGTCTGGAGTCACCACATTACCAGTCTGCTATGGTGGAAAAAAAAGCCCTGGCTTGTTTTTGTTTCTCTTAACCAATCACAAATGTCTTGGCCGGTGTTAAGCTCAGGATGCCGACCCGGTCTCACTCCGAAGTCATCGAAATCCAGTGCTTGACTTGCGTGACTTATGATGAAAAAAGCCGTCCTCTTAACATCGACATGATACACAGCCAGTTGCCGTTTTAGCTTAACAGCGCCTGGCGGCTTCAGGAGGAGGATGGAGGCGGCGGTAGACCTGAAGCTCCTGTGTTCAGCCGCTGTTAAATGACTGTTTTTCTCAATGGATTCTGGCTTCAAAGACAGCGATGTAGCTAATTCAGTCAGAAGTCGCTGACTGACAGCAAGGAAAGTGGTAAATATTCTAAATATCCACCTTATTCCTAGCCCCCATGATCCCTTGCGCGAATTATGTGCGTGACTTCCGGCATTGAACTGAAACCGGCAACTACCAATGGTAACAGTGCTTACAGTACTCTATTCTTCTTTGCAAGAGCAATTGGGAAATGAAACATGGAACGCACCACCTGTTATAGCTCAAACAGGATGCTCGCTAGCAATTAGCTGGCCTTGCTCCGTTAAAATATAGTTAACATTAACATGTCCAGAGATAGCTTAAGGTAAACATCTGCTCCTTCTAAAGATGATTTATGATCTCTGATGACTTATTAAGAGACACTAACACATCATTCAGTATTAACTGTAGCTCCATGTAAAGTGAATAAATGGGATGTTTCCCAGCTAATCCTCCGCTCGTCTGCGTTAACCACGCAGTTTACACGTTTTTATAACTTGTGATTTATTACAAACTGTTGTGAGTGAAACATGAAGCTGAATTTAGCAGCAGACTTCAGTCATAGTAATATAAAGTAGGAGGAAAAGACATTCATGTGTTCATATGATATAAAGGAAGTAGGGTAAATCAGTAACACACTCTCAGCCCTAATGACTAAACACATATTTCACAGTTTATTTTCTAATGTAGGTTGAGAATGAAGTCAGACGGGGAAAGACAGGGACATCATGTACTGACGCTGAGTGATGGACCTGTGAGTCTACGTGTCATTCTCTTCTGATAATTCTGATTTAAACTCTTGTGGTTTTATTTCTCATATCAATGGTAACCATGGCAACAGGAACAATCCCTTGTTGTTCTGGTCACATGTTCAACACACAGTTGCTGAAGACAAAAATGTAGCTCAGACTGGTTGTTAGTCGTCACAGACACGGACAGTGCAACAGGTACCAGAGCTCCACAAAGACACTTTAGAAAATGCTAAGTTAACATTAGTTAAATATTTGTTAAAAAACTGAAGGCAAATTACTTTGGAAAAGAACCAGCGTTGGCGGTCGGCCACCAAGAGTAGCCACTGGGACTAACCACAGACAGCCTATGCTACTGCTACTTCCTCTGTCTCACAGGAAGTTGTGCACATAATCATTCCTACAGTCGTGCCCTCAGGAAGAAGGTGGATAGCATCCACTTAAAGTGATATTGATATTTTTTTAAGTGGCTTAAATATGTTTTGCTGCTCTGCTGACCCTGCTACAGCAGCACATTGCTTAACTTTCGTGTCAGCATTCCTGCCTGGTTCTCCAAACGGGGGCACGATGACTGACATCTACTGCATGTAATACACCCACTATGGAGTATCTCATACAGCCCCACTTGAAAAAAATCCAAATTATCCCTTTAAAGTATGACTCTAGTTTCTTATTTCCGTTGCTTTGGTCATGGCGCCTACCAGTTATGATAACGTTGTTTAGTAAAGCAGCCACATGATGCCAGATCTCTTGGGATCAGATTACGTTTCATCATTCTGTTATGAATTTAAGTCCTCGATTATAGAAATGCAAATAGAAGCAGGTCACAGCATACCTCAGAAGTCACAGGAATGAAACACAATAATCAGATCTGCAGTGTATGACTCATGTAATGCATGCGTTGAACACAGATAGGGACAATGAAATGCATAGTTTGTGTGTGTGTGTGTGTGTGTGTGTGTGTGTGTGTGTGTGTGAGAGAGACAGTGAGCCAGAGAATGTCTCTGTTTCATATCTGAGATTGCCCAGGGTACATGGTGTACATTACAAACTCAGTGGCTGTGGTGGAACTGATTTAGAATGCATTCACACACACACACACACAAACACACTCACCCACACACACTAACACACACATGTGCAAATGTACGCTGGCAAAATTCTGTGCGCACACCCACACAAACAGACACAAAACTGCACATGCTTGTACCAAAGCAGCTTCACACATGCACTCACACACACAGCCGGTGTCAGTGGAGGAGACAGATGCATGGTGACAGGGCCGCAGTACGCTGGATTAATACACTTAGTGTTCCACATGTCAAACTGCATCACTGCAATCATGAACATTTCAGGCATCTCTCTCTTTCTCTCCCAAACAGTCCCTCTCTCTGATTACTTCTCCTGCCGCAGCCAGCTGTCGAATCATCCGCCATCCAGTCAACCAGTCGGTCACCCAGCAAACATCAGGCTGACAGCCCAACGCTCGCCCACCCGTTCACTTACACAGGAGGCCAACCAACCTGCCAGCCACCCACAGAACTACCGACAAGTCAGTGCACCACGACCATAGACTGTATGAGTGATGGACGTAGCCACTATAACTTCACACTAGCCGCTAGCTTAGTTAGCACAGTACATTTACAGCTGTAGTTATCTGTCATAGTGCTAATGCTAATATTTGCTAGTTAAAAACAGGCTTAAAACCATTAAAGGACTGTTCCTTATTCATGATGGGAGGGGGTGGTGCAAAACAGGTGAGACGTGAAATAATTTTTTAAGCACTGGGGAGGGACTTGTATTTTTTATTTTGGCTTAGACGAGAAGTATACAACGTTAAATGGTAGAGTATTTTATTCATTTTGAATATCCTCTGCACCCCTGAACCCACCGACAGATTTGAAAGGCATGTTTTCTTAAAAAGTCATCAAAATGACAGAATTTATCACAGCTAGACACTGTGAAAAACAAAAATTATTTTTGGATCTGTAATTTCTGGCAGTCCTTAAACACATCACAAATAAAAATAAATAAATTAAAAAATAAAGACATTATCAAAAATTGAAGCTATTCATGGTTGGGAGTGTGTCATGCATTTTTTCCCAGTCAGGTAGGCTCAAGGAAATAGTAGCTAGGGTTAACATTTCAATCTCTGATAGCTAAAGAACACTCCCTAAAACAAAATGTACATGCTAGAAAACTGAACATGTTTAGAGGGTCTTATAGTACGACCAAACTTTAAACAAAACTTCTTTAAGTGACCAAAATGTAACAATAAAAGGCAGATTTATACTTGTGCGTCAGCTCTATGCAGAGCCTGCGGCATAGCATACACCATTGACAGCATTTATACTTGTGCGGTGATGTGTCTGTGTCACTCTGCAGTTACACCTCCAAAACACTAGTTGGCGGCGGGGTGTCTGTGAAGTGCTGTAAAGTTAAGTTGATTCAAAACACACATTAAACACACATTAAACATGGCTTAATAGAGACATAATTCGCAGGATTCACAGACAAAGCACCTGTCTTTATCTGGACACATTTTCCCCACAGATACAGCATGCTAACGTTATTAGCACAAGCTTATGGCATTCTACATTGTATAAATTAGCCTGGCAACTATTTTTAAATATTTACATACTTGTGTTAACATTGTAGCATATTGCACATATTTTATTTTTATATTTTTACATTCTTTTTATTTATACTTCTTATTTCTACGTCTTTAATTCTCTATGCTTGACATCAGAGTGACTTTAATGAACCACAATTTCTCCTGGGGATCAATAAAGAATTTCTGGTTCTGATAACTTATAACTGACCCATACAGCTAATCAGCCAGTAAAACGAGTTCCCAACATTTCAGTCAGGTAGATTACCAGCCAATTTAACAACCGACCAGTCAGGGTAGCCATGGTAACAGCCCGACGTGCTCCAAAAATACATGTTTTTTCAATCAGTAATACGCTGCATGCGTGCACTTGTAGACATGTGCAGTCCATGTGGTCGTCTGAACAGGATGTGCAGGTGTACGCCTGAGGACAAGTGCAGCCTCCAATATTTCTGTCGTGCAGACCCTCGCCACCACATGGATGTGGATCGTCACCCAGTCTGACGGTCAAGAAGCCAACATACCAGTCAGAGAGCCAACTGGTAAGCTGGTCATTCAAGGTCGATAAACAGTCCAAGGTCGAGTCCATAAGAGGCCTGACACGTAGAGAATGCTGCTGCCATGATAGAAGATGTCATGTGAGAAGATCACAGGGGACCGCAGAGCACTTTGTGTACATGCGTGTTATCTCTCTGCTGCTACGGGCGCAGGCGTGCTTATGTGTGCATGCAGAGGTGCAGATATGAGGTGTTGAGGAAGCTGAGGGTCAAGAGGAGAGCAAACAGTCACAGTAGCTGCATTCATGCTATTTTAGGATCCCCCTGCTGCTGTTTATGGCCGCCATTCACCTCGTTCCTTAGGTGGTTTAGCTTGGCTCCCTGCCCAAGAGGGCCACCGCCACCCTGATAATACGCTCACATACTGAACCTGCAGCGATCTCTGCTGATTGCTGAGACACTTTGTTGCTCCGGTGGCTCAAACTGCCGTGTATACACCGTGAAGAAACATTATTTTATCAGGAAACAACAGCAGGCTCGAGTTTGGGAAAATTGTTTTCCGACTGTAAGATTGCTGGGTTGAATACCGAGGTCTGTAACACTTCCTTCCTCCCTCAGCGTCTATTGTTAAGTCGCCCTTGAATAGGACACAGAATCCCAGACTGCCTCGGCATAGCTGTTAAGTGCCCACTGTACTGTCCTAGTGCACTGGGTAGTAATAAAACTTTATTTTTATCGCACATTTCACACCGTGAAGGCAGCTGAAGGTTCTTCACAGGCAGCGCTACCACTGTACGGCAGAGAGAACACAGCCAAAAGAAAATATGAAGAGCAATTGATTGTCAAAATACGCCAAGAGAAACTGCTTTACAGCTTCACAGCAGCTTATTTGTTTGATACACCTTCAGTATCAGGCCGACAGAGGAAGTGTCCCGCCTCATAAAGCTCCCTGAAATGTATCATGATGTGACCCAGACTATAAAAATTGAACAAACAGTAAAAAACCTATCTCTTACTGAGCAGTGCTCGACATGGGGCCCTATTCCTGGTGTTGTTGGGTCATGGTCTGCCTATTTAAAATCAAATCAAGCCTCTGCAGGCTGTTGATTTACAGTGCAGGCCTCGTCATAAAATTTACATAAAAGCCTTCCCTTGTTACTTTGTGGCCTTGAGGTTAAAAGTGCATTTTTATGTATTTTGACATCTAAATTGCATTCTTTTAAGTAGGAAATTGTTTCCATTAATGTAAGTATGCTGCATATTTGTGGTGATCCAGTCAACCCCATCATCAATTAAGTCTCGTTTAAGTCCTCACCTTAAGTCCTCCCCTATGTTAAGACCCACGCTGTAGCTATTTTTTTATGTGTAAGCGCAGGAAACCACAGAAATATGGGACTTTTAGAGCTACACAAAGCCGTGTTGCACATGAGCTGCTCCAACTGGCAGCCTGAGAGAAAAGTTTGGACAAAAGTATGGTTATATTTAGGGCTGGCTCCGGCTTGTCTTGGACCAGCCCCTAGTTAGGCTGACATATGTCTCATCTGCTGTTCGACCTACTATGATACACTGAGTTTCCTCTCTCCTTCTCTCTCTCTCAGATTCTGAAAAGTTGGTTCTTCTTCATTTGCTAGCATTCGTGTCCTGTTACTGCATGTTGCTCTCTGGAGCCTTTGTGCTCCATTGTATCGGAGGTTCCCTCAAATTGTGGCTACACCTGGATCGTGGGTTGTGGTGGTGCTACTGCCGTGGTCCTGCCTGGTGCTGACTACTACTGCTGTTATTATCACGCCTCATTTCCACTTACGTATGTGTATAGAGACGAGGCATCCAGGAGACTATTCATTCCTATGGGAATCTCCATGATGTCCAATGTGCCTGTGAAACTCCTCCCCTCTGTGATATCTCTACCTGGAATTTGACTTGAGTACGTCAAAAAAATTGAACCTTAGCAGTGGACTTGGAGACACATCTGTCCATCCTGGAAGAGGGATCCCTCCTCAGTTGCTCTTCCTAAGGTTTCTACCTTTTTTCTCTGTTAAAGGGTTTTTTGGGGAGTTTTTCCTTATCCGCTGTGAGGGTCCAAAGGACAGAAGGATGTCGTACGCTGTAAAGCCCTCTGAGGCAAATTGTGATTTGTGATATTGAGCTTTATAAATAAAACCGAACAGGCAACTCTATGATACTTTATTTTAAAGGCCCAGTAAAATGGATGTTTGGTCGTTTTCACACCTGTAGATCACAATTTCATTGTGAAATTCATGCAGGTAAATATAATAATTTTACAGGAGTATACTGCTAAATCACAGTAATGTATGGAGTTTAACTGATTACAGTAAAATACAGTTATTCTACAGGAGCATATTGCTAAATCAGATTAATCAGTAACTGTGAAGTTACAGTAGTTAAATTCAATAATTTATAGAAATGTACTATTATCACAGTATACGGCTTTCATTTCACTATAACTTACTGTAAAAGTGATACAGCTGGTAGCCAGTAATTTACAGTAAATGTACAGTCAAATATTTTACAGTGTATTTAATAGCATTAATGATGGCTGTATTCCACTTATGGGAGGCCTTGATGTTATGCATTCTGATAAGAACAGCTTACTGGGAGACTTAATGGAAGTGACTCATCGTTAATGGTATCACCTGTGCTTTACTGTAACAAAGTTAAAATGAATGTTGTGAAAAAGCTCTGTTGTGTGGTCATTACACGTCTTTCCCAGAACACCTCCTATACCTTCTTCCTACCCAACTCCACTCTTTTTCAAATGGAGGCTCCGCCACATTAACTGCCATCCTAAACCAATTAGCCGAGAGTGGAAATCCCTGCAACAGGGAGCCTGCATTGCTGCAGACGTACTAACCAGGTGCAGCACTGTATTTTGTTCATCAGGTGAACAGCAGCAGAACACAGATCAATCAAAGTGATACAAATACACATGAAGAGCATAAACTGGGGGTACGTTTTATATTTCTTAATGGTTGAGAAAAGCTCTTGTTTCCTCCACAAAGAGGGAAGGTCTCCCCGAAGACTGAGCTGTATAGAGGTGCTTCATTCAGCTGTGAAGGTGACCACAATCAGAGTTTAGTACCTTGACAGAGGCCCCTTTTACACTGCCTGTTTAAGGCAGGAATATCACAATTATTCCGCCTCACAGTTCTGTATTAAAGGTAAGATTGCAGAATGGGAACACAGTGTTGTCTCACCTCTGTGCCGGCAACAGAGGTAGTAACAGTACCGACATGACCTCTGTATGTACGGTACAGCTGAAAGGACGGGATCATGGGTGGTATGGGTGATGACATGTTAAGCATCTGACCCACTGTGTCACACGTCTTTTGATTCTGCGATGCCAGCATGAAGAAGAAGATATATTTTATTAATCCCTGAGGGAAGATTCAATTTTTTCACTCTGTTGTCATACACACAGGCCCGAAATACAAACATGCACAAACAGGAACTATACAGGCGTTAAATGGAGAGATGGGACAGGCGCACCAAGCAGTTGGAGGTTTGGTGCCTTGCTTGCGTGGCCATGGTTTAATAGATTCAGCGTCATACTGACATCATTATACTACTCTGCCATATTGTTGGCTAATTTGCTGTCTCTGTCAAGTGGCTGTCAGTTCGTCACTTACTCTATGGGAGGAAACAGGACTTCAGAATAAAAGCTCTGTGCTGGAAATTCACTGTACTTAAAAATAAAGTGTTTTTTACAAACTTGACATATTTGCGAGTCACTTACAGTCCAGTCAGAATGCGACCACAACCTACTCCTGGACTGCGATCCACTAGTTAGGAGCCAAATAAATCTCTGAATTAGAAACCCCAATCCCCCCTGTGATGTGGTGTCCACTTGGTACATTCTGATTGGCACTTCCTGTATTTAAGAGCTCTGCTAAAGGTGGTGCATCTTTTGCTCCTGTCTGTCAAGATGTCCAGCAGCAGCAGCAGCAGCACTGACAACCCAAAGAAACAGAAATATATGATTTCAGAAAAAGTTAAGTGTGACTAGAAGTTAACTAAATGTGCATGTGACACAGAAACTACAGCCAACAACACTGAAACTGTGAGTATGATGTATGAAACTACAGTTACCTGCCATCATTTATCTGTGTGCTGATGTATGTGCAATATGTGTGAAGTCAAAAGGTCAAACTCAATGAGGAGAACACGAACTCCTGTATGAGCTATAAAGAAATCTAATGTGTGTGCAGGTGTGTGTTAAGTGTAGTTTTCTAGATCAGTGGTTCCCAACTGGTCCAGCCACGGGGTCCAGAATTCTCCTCAGTCATTAGTTCAAGGTCCAAACATTAATATGATTAGCTTTATACTTGCATTTGGCCATGTCGTCGAGCTTGTTTACTGTCTCTGTCAAGTAGCTGTCTGTTACTCACTCACTCTACAGCAGGAAACAGTGCTTCAAAATAAAAGCTCTGTGCCCGAAATTGACTGTACTTCAAAATAAAGTGTGTTTTTTACAAACTCGTCACGTTCCCGAGTCACTTGCAGTCCATTCAGAATGAACACATGACCCAGTTTTGGACCACAACCCACCAGTTGGGAACCACTGTTCTAGATTGAGTATGTTTCTGTATGTGCTGCAGAGTGCACGATGAGTCATCAAAGATACCTGAGCATTTTAGAGGAGGACACGAGGCAGGGATTTTGATAAATACCCTATAAGATTTTTTGACACATCTCTGACAGATACTGAGGACACAGGATAAAAGCCTGGAAAAATGACCGTACCTGGCATCAGAATTTCATTTCGGCAAATAATTTAAATCTGCAGATGGCGAAGCTTTCAGTGATGGCCTATCTTGATGAGACAGGTGGATTCTCAGTGCCTGGTGCACTTTAACCAAACTCTTTAAACTCATTGCACCCTTTTAAAGAACGTTATCAGATTGAGCGCAGACAGTGTGTCAGCATATTCTGTCTGCTTACACCTGAAATCAGCTGCATGTGTCACACTTTCCCAGACACTGTGCTGTACTCAGCAAAACAACACTGGCTAAAAATATTGTTGTTTTGAGTTTACATTTTAGCTCACTTTTTTTTAACCCCCCCCCCCCTACTCTGAAGTGTCTTGGTTTCCAGTAAGGAATTTGTTTATTGGCTGTGATGGTGATGGAGCTGTAAACTCCTGTTAGAGCGTGACAGTAATCCCTGAGCTGGATCTCAAAGTGTTTAAAGCTAAGCCTGTTCCTTACAGTGGGCTTTTTGGAACAAGCCTGCGCCACATGCTTCCGCTGGCTGCCGGCCACACTGGACACGGACACACACACGAAGGTATGCGACCCCACACAGATGGAAATAGATATAAGCACGTAAGCACACACACTAGCAGATACAGAGATTATAAACATTATCACATGCTCATAGCTTTCATAGCATTTTGGTGCATTTAATGCACTGATACGTCTGTCACAAAATCATAAACACTAGTGACATAGTTAATAGTGAATTTTATACACAGAGATTATTAAAATAAATAAAAAAAATTGACATAAAAATACACACTAATATTAGAGATTTTTTATGCCTCAGTGCTGGCGATAGCCGTGGCCTTAGGTGTTACGTTTGTCGGGTTGTCTGTCCATACGTCCATCCTATTCTTGTAAACACGAAATCTCAAAAATACCTTGAGGGAATTTTTTCAAAGTTGGCCCAAATGTCCACTTGGACTCAACAATGAACGGGTTAGATTGTTGTGGTCATAGTTTAAACATCAAGGTCACTAGGACTTTGTCTGTCTCATAGAAATTAGTGGTCAAAGGTCAAAGTTTCGTCAAATTTAGTAAAAGCGTCCACTTGGACAAAAAAATAAATTGATCAGATTTTGGAAGCCAAAGGTCACTTTGACCTCACAAAACATGTTTTTACTCCAGAATTCATACACTAATTATGACAAAACTTCACACAAATGCATTTACATCTGAAAGGTCAAAGGTCAGCTTCACTGTGACATCATAATGTTCTGCAAAAACACTTTTCTGGCCATTATTGAATGTCATATCTCAGAAACAGAAGGAGAGACAGTTGGTCAGATACTGAATTAGTGACACTAATCTTGGGTGTCCACCTTGAAACTGTGCAGATTGTATAGATCTGTGCTGCTGAGGGTAGGGTGTGTTTGAAGCATCCACGTATTCATAGAGGTGGATTTAAAATGTAAGTGTAACTTCACAGGTTCACCAAGGCATACAGCTGCAAAGTGGTAATTCTAGTTTTAAAAGGAATAATATTTTTTAAAAAAAGAAATTGTCAAGATTTTACCCCTCAAAGTCAGTTCTGTCAGAAACCAAAGCCGATAAAAGTGAATAATCCAAGAGCAGCTGTAATTGAAACTTAACTGCTGAAACAGTAATGCTGGCATTTTATGTTTCAGCAAACCACGGATATGTTACATTATATGGCAGATATTGTATAACTTTATGTTTCAACAAAGCTGTGGTAAATGTGGGATTAGGTTTAGGCACAAAAACCACTTAGTCATTGTTAGGAAATTCTCACGGTCAATGTTTCCTGCTAGAAAAGCAGCAATTATTGTGAAAACAATTACTGTCGCAGCAGGAAAACGTTTTGATGTCTTGGTAAAAGTAAAATAACTGCTCTCATGTCACTATTGGGACAGGAAATGCAGCGATATATGGGTGAAAAACAACCACTTTTTGTGTCATAATCCTGCTGGAAATGCAGCCATGTAGCAGTAAAAAACAATTGTTTTTTGTGCCACTATCCCAGCAGAAAAAGGCAATGTGTCCTGGTCACAACAAAAATTAACAACCACTTTTCGTGCCATAATCCCGCTGGAAAAGCAGCCATGTCTCAGTAAAAAACAACAACCACTTTTCATGCAGCTATCTTTCCTGGAAAAGCAGCAGTGTCTTAGTAGAAAAACACCCACTCTTTTTGCCACATTCCCAGCAGGAAACACAGTGATGTCTTGGCTCAAAATGAACTACTTTTCATGTAACTATCCCCACTGGAAAAACAGGGACAGGTTGCTGCAAAAGCACCCATGTTTGGTGGCTAACAACCCTCTGAAAAAACAGATATGATTTGTTAAATCACAGCTGGTGTTGTTGTTTGTTGGTCTCTAATAGTGGTCTGCAGCTTGGCAGATATCTCGCTGAGCTGACACACCATCCACTATCCCCTAAACCTCCTGATGACAGAGTCAGCACACTCACTACGTCACTTTAGAACGCTGATACGTTGAGTATGAAATGTGCAAATATAACATTCGACCACATTTTCTTCTGGCCAATGTGTGACATGTATGAGCCCATCACTCATAGTAAGACTGTGATTAGAAAATACATTTTTAGGGCCTTTTCTATAGTGTCCCAATGTGTGCACACAGACTCATAAAAACACACACATCATTTGTGAACACACAAGAATACTCGCCCAACATGTCCTGACAGAAACAAAAACCATGCTCCATCTCTGCTGCTTTAACAACCTATTTTCCCTAAATCTGTCGAACTACCTGTAGATGTGAAGACACACACACCTGGCTGCTGTTCCAGGGTCTGTTATAATGAGGCTTACATGTCAACAGTGACGCAGACTTACACTCTGTCACTAAACAACAAAACTGTTGACAGTGTAAGCAGCCAACATAAAGGATTTCAACCAAAACCCAAACAGTGCTGAGCCCGATAGGGGAGATGGTGATCTAATCAGAGTCCATGGGAAGCAGCACTGCAATATTGACTCAACAATTTACCTCAGAGTTTTTTTTTGACTCGGCTAAATCCATGGCAAAACAACTAAATATCACAAGATGGCACCTGCTACTGTTCAGATGTGTTTCAAGTTAAAAAAAAAAGGGATCTGATTTGTGACTGCCAGGCTTTTTGACTTATTTTATTATTTATAAAAACCCTCTGTACCTTCACTTCTCAGCTGGTATTTTATCTCAGAGCACTCAGTGTAGAGAAACTAGAATTTGTTTTGCAGTCTATCAAGGTACTGCGACATCACACTCACAGTACTCATCATTGGTTTCCCATCTAGGTCGAGAAACTCACTTTAAGTCACGTTGTACAGTAAATTAGTGTCAGCAAATATGTACACATGACCTTTGGAAATTGCCCATGTGTTGCTGTATGCGCTGCCAAATGATGACAGTGATACATGCCTCTGTGGTCTGAAGGGGGCAAAGATTAGTGTGTATAATGGAGAAGTCTGTTTGATGTGAATTAATGGCTTTAAGACTACAGAATTTAATCCTGAGAACCAGGCGAATCTGTGAGCTCGTGTTTTATTTGCTCTGACAGATGCGTCTGGTTTGGACAGATTTCCAGCCGACCAGGTCCAGGTCAGTCCAGTCAGAGCCACTTATCTAATACGGGGCGTGTTTGACACGATGGCTGACAACTAGCGGAGTCTTTGTGCTTTATGCAAATACATAATGATCTCATTTTTGGCTTGTTGCACCCTCTTAGCGTGGACGTATGGCGAGCATAACTTAGCTCAGTTAAGAGAAACAAGATGGCTGCAGCTGATGAGGAACTTTTATTATAGTACTATTTTCAAATTCTGCAGGCAAAAATGGCAAAACAATGATGCTACACCATCACAGCTCCTCTCTGCACGCTATAGTCTGTTTACATTTGTCCTACAGGTTTGACCCTCGGCCCAAACCTGATCAGGCCCGACCCGCCTGGTTCAGGCCAGGCCAGGCTGTAATTTAACAAAAGTTGCCCAGGCTTGAATCAGGTCAGGTTTGCGAGAGTGTGTCACTCGTCTTTTACTGCACTGAAAACACTTTTGTTGACGTTTGCTCATAAAAAATGTTGTAAACTATGCAAGTAGGGTCAGGCCTCATTATTTTTGGGCCTGATCATAGGTCTAATTTGTCTGTCGCTCAGTGCTACATAACATGTTTTGTTGCTCTGATTGATTGTAGGTCTATCTAATTGCATCCATAGGAGTTCTGGTCTAAGGCCGTTGATAACTGCTCTTGGAAATCAAGAATGAACGGCGGAGTCCCAGACTAATTGACATTTGTGATTTGGTTTGGGGGTGGCACGGTGGTGTAGTGGTTAGCACTGTTGCCTCACAGCAAGAGGGTTCCTGGTTCCCGGGGAATTTGCACTTTGTACTCAGGCTTCCTCTTACAGTTAATTGTCACTCTAAATTGGCTGTAGGTTGGTTGTCTGTCTCTATGTGTCAGTCCTGTGATAGTCTGGCGACCTATCTAGGGTGTACCCTGCCTCTTGCCCAGTGTCAGCTGGGATAGGCCCCCCCGCGACCATCAAGAGGATAAGTGGTTATGGAAATGGATGGATGGATGGATGGATGGATGGATGGATGGATGGATGGATTTGGTTCGGTGATGTCAGCCTAACAGAATTTGGTTTGTCTCAGTTGTGCAGCACTGATATTAAGCATTTAAGTGAAATATTGATGTGTCCTCGTCCCGTAGCACGCCTATTTTAGCATACATATTTTACCTCTGACGTCACATAATCTCAGTTCTCGTACACAAAACAGGTTGTTGCTTCACACTCCTTTAATCAGAACTGAACCAGGAAGAATGTCATTGTTATACATGGAATAGTCCGTAAAAGACCTTAAACTTGGACACACTGCCACCCTTATGACTGTTTACATGTATTTTTTTTTAATCTTTGTACAGTTAATCTTGCTTTTAACTATACATTACATCTTGTATTTCTTCTTTTAGAGAATCATTTATTGCTATTGTTGTTTGTTGTGTATGATTTAATTTCTGTTTTAACTGTTATGCATGGTGGTGACTGTTTTTAATGTCTTTGTTCATGCTCGGCATCACTGAAATTGAAGCCCTTCCTCAATTGATTTCCCGAGTCTTAAATAAAGGTTTGAATGAATAAGTACCTGTTCATCTCACCACACCTGCATCCACTTGATTCTTTTGTGTGTGCTCCACCTGCTAATTATGTGTCTGGCAAACACACAAACAGGCTGGTGGGAACATACCATGTTTTACGGGTGCTGTAATAGTCTTCTTGTGGATGGTATTTGTAGGACAGAGTTTTGCATGTTTAAGTATAGCATGGAGTATTTTTGACCTGTGTGTGAGACCCATCCTGGCACTTAAAGTGTTGTCATGAAAATGTGCTTACAAAACAATATACACTAAGACCGTTTTCATTAAGTACTTACAATGTGTAGTGTTATGTGCGCTCTTAAGCTATTAAGGGGCTTTTTAATTGCACCCAAGAGGGCTCTGTAGTACAGTGGGCCTGCTGTGTCAAGTATAGGTGGGATAAGAAAACATGATATACTGCAACATTTGTCTTTGTCCCAGAGATACATCGCTGTTACACCAAGAGAAGTAATACAATTACACAAAGAATTTTTGGTGTTCAGCCCAGGAAGTGTATTTTTTCTTGAACTCCGAACATATCCATTAACAGATATCTACATATGTTTGCAGAATCTTGAGCAACAGTACAAGATTTTGGTACTGGAAGGTTATGGTTTCTGTTTGGTCAATACTACTCAGACAACAATCATGTTTGAGTTGGCTTTGGCTGCCTGCAGGTAAACAGTTCGTATGGACAGGCAGAATGCATTGGCTGAAATGCAATTAGTGACCTATCATCTGATGACAATTAAACTTTTGAAAACATATTCTGTAACTGCTTATCCTGTTAGGGGTCGCAGAGGGGCTGGAACCTATCTCAGCTGACTTTGGCTGAGAGGCAGGGTTCACCCTGGACAGGTCACCAGACTATCACAGGGCTGACACATAGAGACAGACAACCATTCACACTCACATTCACACCTACGGACAATTCAGAGTCACCAATTAACCTGCATGTCTTTGGACTGTGGGAGGAAGCTGGAGCACCCGCAGAAAACCCATGTTGACTTGGGGAGAACATGCAAGATCTGCACAGAGGAGCTCCCCCAGCCCGAGGTTTAAACAGTGCTCAGCCATGGGGATTAGCCCGCCAGTGGGAAATCAGGCTGTTCTCATGCACTGTTCATATGTTTTCCTATGAAAAGTTTGCATACATATTCCACGTAATGATGACCCAGTAATACATGACTAACCCATGAAATCTGGAGGACTGTAATCATGTGACCAATGCTCTTACAGGAGTAAAGAACAAAGCGGAATGTGGTCTCGTAAGGGCGGTGGATGAGTCACTAAACACAGGACTTTCCACCAGAGACTGGTATTCAGAACCTTGAATCTCTCCTTTGAGTCATTTGAAGATATGCTGTCACTATGTTTCTTTACCTTATCCTAACCACAGTAACTTGACTTGACCAAACCAAACCTTTCTAACTGGACGTAAAGTATGTTAAGTCGCTTGTGAGGCACTAATTTGTAAGGTATCGTTCAAACTGTCATATGAGGATACGTTGGGAAAACTCGAACAGAGTCTTAAGCGGGATTTATACTTCTGCGTTGAATTGACACTGTACCTACATCAGCGCAGAGCCTATGCCATAGCCTGACGTGTACCTCCCCAGAAATGTAACTACACATTGCAGTGACGCAGACCTCCTGTCTGTTTCTGTAAGCTGAAACCATTTCCCTCAGTGGAAACAAAGCTTTTATTTACTTTAATTTCACAGATAAGAAACAATAAATTGTGAAGACAATAAAGCCTCCACAAAAATAGCATTTTAAGTCTTGTGTGTGATTTATCCTGGCTTCATATGAGCAGAGGAAATCTCTGCTAGCTGCTAGGCTAATTTATACAATGTAAAGTGCCATAGGCTTGTGCTAATAATGTTAGCATGTTGTATTTGTTTGGAAAACGTGTTTAGTATAAGACAGTTGTTTTGTCAGTGAACCTTGTGAGCTGTAATGGAGCTGAATTTTGAAATGTTACCTTTGTGAAATGTTGCTGTTGTCCCTGGCTTCATATGAGCAGAGGAAATCTCCACTAGTCGCTGGGCTAATTTATACAATGCGAGTTATAGTGAAGCTGATCTGTGTACTTGTATTTAAAATTGTCTCTATTGATCCATGTTTAATGTGTGTTTAATGTGTGTTTAATGTGTGTTTTGAATCAACTAAACTTTACAGCACTTCACAGAAACCCCGCCGCAGACGAGTGTTTTGGAGGTGTAACTGCAGAGTGACACAGACACACCATTACACAAGTATAAATGCTCACAGCAGCGTAGACCACGTGTGTAGACTACAACGTAGGCTCTGCATAGAGCTGAAGAATAAGTATAAATCCCGCTTTACATGCTCTAACATGCCTTTGCCACTGAACCATCCACCACAACAAAGACCAAAAAAGCTTACAACACACACAGAGGAGTGTGACTTCACTCTCTGGTCAGGACACCATTACTCCACTATATCTTTACATAACAAAAAGTTGCTTGCTGCTGTATTAATACTCTGAATGTTGAATGAGTAGGATACATGAGGTCATGACACCCCCAACCCCAATACAGCCACCTTAAAAGGTAAAGCCACAGGTTGGCAGGAGGTCTGATGATGTGTGTGAAGCTTCGTCTCTTATTATTAAGCATTGATATAGTGGAGGACTTTTGGCTGCCCAACTGCACATTATCATCAAGAACAGTTTGATGTGAGGCCATAATATTTGACCAAAGGAGTGCACTGCTTTAAATGTTTTCTCGAACTAAATATAAGCATCATTAATGTGACAACCCTACTGAATGAACTTGGCTCATAATACGATGGCAGAGAGCGCACTGAGAGTGTATTGTCACGTCTCACCTGACAAATTTAGTGTTTATCTTTTCTCTAGGGAACCCTGAAGTCATCACAGACACACAGGAAGCGTTTGTTCAAGGCCAGTGTCAGATAGTAGAATCCAATATGTAGGTTTGTTGTCCAGCGGGGAAACAGTTGCTGTGGAAACATCATGCCGGGAATATTTTGGATCCTGTGCTTCCAATCCCATGTTTTTCCACATAATATCAGCAGACACCAGACAAGACAAACATTTCCATGCTTGGTAGGCCTTCGACACAGGCAGACAATGCTGGAGTTTGCTCCCTCTGTTCTCTGTCTTTGAGTGTGTGTGTGTGTGTGTGTTTACAGTGTCTCGACAATGACAGATTGACCAGGACCAGACCAACTTTGAGAGTTGGAAAAAACGAAAAAGTCTGACGTGCTATCTATCTATCTATCTGTCTATCCACCGTATTTATCTGTCTGTTACTGTCCTCCCTCTGGCTACTCTTCTGTCCACCGCCTGTGCCCAGCTGTCACCAGTAGGGGGCTGTGGGGAGTTGTGAATTCCTCCCCTCGACAGATTGATGAGTGCCAGTAAACAATGTACTGTCTGTCTGACTTGTCCCTGATGAGACACTGAGGCATCATTTAATGTTACAGTCTCCTACACAGACTTCCTATTAGCCCTCTGTGATGGGCTATTACACCACACACACACACACACACACACACACACACACACACACACACACACACAATGTATAGTGGGAAAATAAGGGCGCTGCACCAGTTAAGTGAAGGTGGAAACTCTTGTTTGAACATTCCCTGAGAGGGTGAAAAGATCTTTAGTGTTACGAACGTGTTGATGGAGCCACATCTGAAGAGAAAAACAAACATTTAGAAACAGATGGCTGATCATAACCATAATTTGTGTCATAGTTTGACTCATGAGTGGGTCAGTGGGCCACTGGAGGTGACTAGATGTAGTGTGATTGATCACACTGTATATTTACTGTACAGTCTTTGGGCTAAGCTACGCTAACAGGCTGCAGGCTGTAGCTGTATATTTATCTGACAGGGTGATGTCGATCTTCTCATTTAACATTCTGCAAGAAAACAATAAGCGCATTTCCCGAAATGTCAAACTATTCCTCTAAAGGAACAGTGTGTAAGATTTAGGGGGATTTGTGGCATCCATTGGTCAGGATTACAGATTGCAACCAGCTATCTCCTGGTTAGAATTCCTTCAGTGTTGATCATTGGGGAGGTTTTAATTGAAAGTGTGTCCTTTGAACAGCGTCCTTTTTCTTCTTTCTAAAGTCACAGCCTCAACTGATAGCAAAGACATACGTGTGAAGGAGACATTGATAATGTATGATACTGAAAATGGAAAAAAAAAACAAACTGCTCCACATGAGAGATTTGAGAGTCAAGAGACAGGCATGGATCATAAGATATTTAGTGGTATTTTTTTTAGCAAGCTAGCTAAAACTAGCTGGCAGGCTAGCTTTCCCTGTTTGTCACAACATTGTCATTTTGGCAGGTGATGGTCACTCGCCTGCATTCGCTCATGTGTGACTGTACCTTTATGCCATTGTTCTCTATAGCGAACTATCCATGTACCAATTTGATTGGCTCAGTGAAATGAAGCTAGTGGATTAGCCGTGCCTGCAGGCAATAGCCGCGACCATTCGAAAAAAAAAAAACAAGACAAACAATGCTGTTGAATGATTATTTATTGTCATTAGAACCTTCACTCATTCAGGTCTGAACCACGGCTTGCCATTTGGTGATGCCCACTATAGAGAATTATCAGGCAGCTCATTGGTTAGCTGTCCGGCCCTCAGCTTTACTGTCACTGTACACTTCCTGCTCAGCAACTCACTGCAGACATACACAGTTAGAGACCAGCAGGTGAACATAGTGGATCATTTAGCAGCTCTAGAGACACATATTTCCCTCAGGAATTGGTTGAGACCAAAAACAGAGCTAAAAGAAGGTGAATATCAAATTGTATCAACTTAAAAGATGATGATAAGTTTGTTTATGCTGCTGCCAACTGGCTAAAAAATCTCTTTTTCCAGGTTTAAATACAGCTTTAGTCGAAAATTGTGGTATTAAAAAATAAAAGCAAAATCCTGGTTTCTGTGTGTGTTAGAGTGTGTGTGTGTGTGTGTGTGTGTGTGTGAGAGAGAGAGTGTTGGATGGATGAAAGGAAGAGACAAGAGACTGTTTTTGTCCCTCAAGGACATTTGGCCAGATTACTTTCTCAGGCACACAAGGCTTTGTAGAGATGGGTACAGGCAGTCCAGAAGATAAACCTGTCATTAAGAAGCTCAGTCCAGACTGGATGATGTCAGGTGTGAACTGGTCAGGACTGGATACACTGGTCACCTGCCTGTGGTCATTTCATTTTCATTTGCATAATTTCATCTCCATTTTTGTCTTTGTGTTTTCTGTTCACATTTTTCTTTTTACTTTCTCCTCTTCTTTCTTTTTCTCTCCATTACTCTGCTCTCCTTTCGTGTCCTATCTTCCTGTCTTGACTCGTTGTCTCACTACCTAACTTTTTGTGTCCTCGCCTCGCTTCCCAACTTTCCATCTCTTTCCATCGTGTACACACACAGTCTCGCTGTTTCGTATATTTCTTGTGCAAAGAAACTTTGCCCCTGAACACCCTGCACCCCATCTATCATGTCTGGGTGTTTATGAGCATTTGTATGTGTGTGTGTTAATGTGTATGCATGTGCACGTCCGCCCATACATCAAACCTGCGCATGTGGACAACCTGTGATGTGCCCAGATTTATACCAGAGTCCGTACACTGCAATCCCAAAACACATTTTTTTTCCTGTGTGTGTGCATGTGTGTGCGTGCCAACGTCTCTCTCGTCACTCAGACTGACTTCATGCTGCTCCTCTTTGGTCGTCTATTAAACATGAGCATCGGTATCTGGATGGCAAGCTGCTGCCAGCTGCAGCCACGCTGTGTTTGGTGATGAGGTGACTCAAAGTTCAGAGGAGTGAAAAATTATTATGTTTTCGGTGTGTTTTATTGAAACAGAACATGAACAGATCTGACTTTACTTTCTCAAAAAGCCACAAGATGCTTTACCCCTCCTCCTCCAGGCTGTGTTTTCAGTTTGCAGCACAATTGAATCAACTTTAATTTCCAACAGAACAGATCAGCCGGGCTGATTTGTCTAATGTGAGCAGAGACAGACTTTATTCACCTGAGGAAACTGTTTTGCTGTGCACCCAGATACATGTCAACAAACCAATTGCAGAATTGCCAAAGTTAAGACAAATTTAGCCACAGGTAAACAGACTAGATATGCAATTAATTATTGTCTATTTGGCCCCATTGAGAGCTGAAAGAGTTTCGCCAGCTCTACACTGGTTAGTTTCAAACTCTCTGCTACTTAAAGGATACATCTGGTTTGTTAGATTTTCAGTACTTCTGTGATTTGGGAACCAGATGGGCCAAGAAACACAATCTGTACGATGATCACACAAAGTTGTAAACAAAACTTTTTTGGCAGAGAAAACAAAGGCTTTAAGTAAAATGACCCATCTGTCCGTTTCAAACATCCAGCACAGTCTACAGAACATTATGGTTTACCTTTGACCTGCCTTGTTTGCCATTTGCCAACCCAGTCTCACTCCGAAGTCGTCGAAATCCAGCACTTGGGCAGTTACTTGCGACGTCAGATGCCAATGTAAAAAGCTGTCCTGTAATGTTGGCATGATAGTCCCTGACAGGGCAAAATGCTGCAGGACAAGAACAAAAGTTAAGGCAGCGAAACTCTGAGTTGGGCAGGTGGGAAGTGTGGTGGAAACCCAACCACATGCGCTTGTTGTTGAAGGAAAAAGAAGTCAACTCTTGGTGTTGTACTGATGTAGTGCATTTATTTTGAAAGAGACTGTATGTAAACTGTACATATCCAGTGAAAATGGAAGTATATTTTGAAAGAAGACAATGTATGTAACAGGCAGAACTTAGCACGGCATCCCAGAACATCTACGACGAGCGCACTCGTGGTACCTTGCACCTCCTATCTGGACACGGACAGTCCATGACCAAATGTTGATATGTGATGAGGTCGGACTGAGAATGTGTTGCACGTGTCATATCTCTGCCAACTGTCTTGCAAATTTAAAGAGAATGGGAAGCCAGAGATCTTTCTGTTTTACAGGTGTATTGGTTGACATTTTAGTATGAAGGCAAGGGATTTACATATGACCCCATGACGTGACGTATTTATTCATTTATTTCAAATGTCTGCCAGTAGCCAACTTTGTAGCACCTCCATATCTATGGGGCGGCAGTAGCTCAGTCCACAGGGACTTGAGCCAGCAACCCTCCAGTTCCCAGTTCAAGTCCCGATCAGGACCAAATATAGAGAGTGGACTGGCACCTGGAGAGTTGCCAGTTCACCTCCTGGACACCGCCAAGGTGCCCCTGAGCAAGACGCCAAACCCCCAACTGCTCAGGGCACCTGTCCAAGGCAGCCCCCTCTTCGTAACACCTCTCCACTTAATGTATGTATGGGTCCTGTTTGTGCATGTGTGTGTATTTCAGGCCTGTGTGTGTATGACAACAGAGTGAACAAACTGAATTTCCCCTCAACATATATCCTCTTCTTCTGTTGAGTAAAGTTTTACAAACATAAAACCACCATGGCTCAAAAAATCAGAACAGAAACAGTCCTTATGGACCTTGATTGCAGTTCAAGGTGTCTATAGCCTATGGGGAAAATGCTTTTTGGATGCGGAGAAATTTTTTGCTGCAGTACCGTGAGTGACCACTGGGAAAAATTTGCTACATGGCTGGGCGTCTTCCCTCGGGGCCTGGCTTAAAGAGACAGGTGCTGAGATGGAGTGACACAGACATGGAGTGGATACAGATGTTCCAGCACAAAAATAAAGTATCTTTTAACAATAAAGCATGTTGACATGTCCTAGCAGAAACCCAAAGTACAACTCTGAACCTAAAAATTAGCATAATAGGTCCTCTTTAATGTATTAAAAGTAATCAATCTTGCCAAAAAAAAATGCCCCCTGTGGCTGATTTATTATAACATATTACAGTGAAAGATGATCTACTGATGCATCAGTGCATAAGTAGTATTTTATTGTTGTAACTGGTTGAGATGGAGCTAGTTTTAATATTTATACACACATATAAAGAGTCAGCAAAGATAAATGTGGTGAGATGATTAATGGGGTTTTAGCCCGGCCACTAATTTAAATAAAGTTATCTGAGAAGTTCAGAGAGGAAATGTGTCTTTGGTGAAACTGCTAAAAAATCAAAGGCATCTATAAAACACCTATGGCTGCTTTTTTATAAGGGCTTGCAAGACAAAAAGTGCCTAAAATTGTACTTAAATAAGTAAGTAAATAAGTGTAGTTAGTTACTTCCTGCTATATAAATATTGTATGCTTCATTCATTCACTCACAACTGTCTTCTCTTCTCCTGCTCAGTGTGACCCTGATGTTTGGTCGTAAACAGCTGGTGATGAATGGATGGACACAGAGCGAAGGGGTGTGGTTTCTATACTACATATACAAACACACATGACCATAAACATGCATGTTTTCCAGTGACATCACACATGTCAGTGTGTAAGAGAGCAGATAAGTGTATGGATGCAGAGCTGTGTGTGTACATGTGTACGCACTGCCCTACTTCCAAAATGATCAATAGTGTTGTAAATTAGAGTTGAGGCCTGAAACAGGGTGGTCAGCTGGTTCAATATGTACGTACAGACTGTGTGTGCATTGTACATGTGCAACTCTGTGTACAGTTTAATGGATAACTGTGTGTGTGTGTTCTAGTGTGTGTGTGTGTGTGTGTTACAGTGTTTAATATGTGAACTGGATTTAATTTTTGTTGTCTTATCAGGTTAAACTCTGAGCAGAAACTCTGAAGCTTATCAGCGCTGCGAGTAGAAAATTAACCAAAGAACTAGAACAATTATTACTGACTGACTTATAGAAAAGTCATTACACAGTTAAATTTTATCAGTTTAGTAGATAATATTGTCTCCCTGAGAATTTCAGTTTTGCAGTTACATTATAATCCTTAAGATTTCAGTCCCGATTAATTTGGAGACAAATGTGATTCCTGGTACAAACAGAAAGTACAGTTTAATACCAAACTGTCTTTGAGCAGCAGATTTGTCAGATACACAGAAGAGGTGAAGCTGGTTTATCTCTTTTCAGCACAGCCCAACAAAGTCATTTTTGATTTACTGTATAAGTTCAATTAGTAGCCCAGGCTATTATTTGCTTAAATCCCTGAAATAAACAGGCTTATTTTTGGGACAGATCTTTCATGTCTTTCACACAAAGGCTCAGCAAAGATCAGGAGATACAATCAAATTCTTGACTTATAGCTGTGATCTATAAAAACTGATTTGATGGGACAAACTTTGACCCATGCTTACAAATGTTTTGGAGACAGGAAATTGGCAACACAGATGGTGAGGTGAAAGCCATTGTAGAATTTGTTGAACATTGTTTGGCACACACCATTTTTGGCTTTTATCCATACCTGCATTTTAAATCTGGTTCCTATGCATTGTTTTATAAATGAGACCCCAGGCCTTTTTTTTTTTGTTGTCAAAATAAGTAGCCACACCGGGTTAGTAAAAGGGACTGGGCTTTTAATTAAGGTTTTAATGGTAACTTTGAAACACAGTTAATAATTCAAAAACTGCTGAAAAAGATGTCTTCTTTTGTTGACATATTTTTGATAAACAGTCACAGTCAGTGTTAACCTCTTTCACAAATACAGTGCGTGGTGCTGTGTTTGCATTAGCAGTAACTTAACACCTCTCTGAGCCGTAGGGGAGTGCAGCCCTTATGCGGGATTTATAGTTGTGTACAGATCCTACGCACATGGCCTACGCCGTTGTGAGCATTTATACTTGTGTGGAGGTGTGTCTGTGTCACTCTGCAGTTACACCTCCAAAACACTAGAGTTTCTGTGAAGTGTTATAAAGTTTAATTGATTTAAAATACATATTAAACACACATTAAACACACATTAAACATGGCTTAATAGAAAGAATATCAAACACAAGTACACAAATCAGCTTCACTATAACTGGCAGCATTCACAGACAAACACTTGTCTTTATCTGGACACATTTTCCGCACAAATACAACATGCTAATGTTTTTAGCACAAGCCTATGGCATTTTACATTGTATAAATTAGCCTAGTGGCCAGCAATCTTTTCCTCTTCTCATAATAAACCAGGGACAACAGCAGCATTTACCAAAGGTAATGTTACAAAATTCGGCTCCATTACAGCTCACAAGGTTCACTGACAAAACAACTGTCTTATACTAAACACGTTTCAACAAATACAACATGCTAACATTATTAGCACAAGCCTATGGCATTTTACATTGTATAAATTAGCCTAGCAGCTAGCAGAGATTTCCTCTGCTCACATGAAGCCAGGATAAATCACACACAAGACTTCAAACGCTATTTTTGTGGAGGCTTTATTGTCTTCACAATTTATTGTTTCTTACCTGTGAAATTAAAGTAAATAAAAGTTTTGTTTGCACTGAGGGAAATGGTTTCAGCTTACAGAAACAGACAGGAGGTCTGCGTTACGTGACGTGTAGTTACATTTCTGGGGATGTGCACGTCAGGTTCAGCGCAGAAGTATAAATTCCCTATTATGCGTAGGTAGGTATATAAGTACATAACATATGGATAATCCATAAGGGGGAGTAAAGTTGATTAAACATTAAAAAATAAACTGCTCTTCATGTGATTTCACTGTCGCAGTCAAATTTCCAATGTTGGCATAAAATCCTAAGAGTTTTACCTCAGTTGGTGTGCACCCACATGATTTTTGGTGTAAGATTGTCAGTGAGATGTTAATTATATGTCACATTTCTCAAAGGGAGTTTGGTGTTATATTTTCCATTATGAGCAGGATGGGAACTAATCTCAAAAGAAATTTAGTTGTAGCCTTGCAGATAGTGATCCTGCAAAGTCCCCAGTCTTTGTAAATCTTTAATAGCATGACTAAAAACTTCGTCTTTAGATGTGAGAGGCTGTCAGACTTTAGTCTTTTTTAAGTCTTTTCAAGGTCTCCTAGTGTATGGTCGGCATGACTCAGATGAATCAGAGTATGGAACATAATCACAAAGCAGAAAAGAGTTTATGGAGAAAGAACTTTAGAAGGAATATATAAATAAATAATATGTGAACAAGAACATTAAGTACTGAAGAAGCACAAACAGAGTAATGACTAACAATAATAAAGATAATTGAACAATTCAAAGAGCAGTAATCACTTCAAAGCCCAGAAAACAGGAAGTGCCCTGCAGTCACAGTTTGAGCACAGAGACGACAGAAAAGAGTCAAATGTTTCTGTAATGCAGGAAAAGTCCTGGAATGACAGAGGACAGGAAATAAAAGCAGAGGCGAGAAGGTGTGAAAGCTCGTGTCTTGTTGACAAGAAGAAGTGTTTCTTGTTGACAAGAGGACTGCGGTGCTGATGATGGGTGACACATTCGGGGTCAGAGGTCACAGTGACTGACAGCTCGGGCCAGGCGTGTGCGCAGCCTCCGGCCTGACAGCCATGACGGACAGGCGGAGAGAGGATCGGTAGGAGAGTGGCTGCGTGTCAGGATCACGGGCTGAAACTGGGAGGTGTTGGTCTGCGGCGTGGGCCAGTTCTGCTGGTGTGACGATGATGATGATGATGTTCTTTGATTACATCTTATTTAGCAGGTAACTCCCATTTTGACCAATTAGCATATTAAAACCTCTTGACATTCATCTCATTGGGTTGGTCTGTGATTTTCCCAAATGGAAAAGCCTTTGACAGATGAACAAGGCCACGGTGAACATATTTGAAAAGTTAAATCCTCTAGTTTCTGCACTTGTTTGTCAAATAAGTTAGATTTGAATTGAATGTTAATAACAAGGACACGCTTTATACCAGACTATGCAGACCACCTTCCACAGAATAAAACAGTTTCATGTCACAGTTCAATGTTTCTTCAACACTGTTTAGCATGTTGGACATGGGCCATTTGCCTAGCACCTGCTGATGTATGCTTGCCTTTTTACTTAAGATCCAGACATTCAGTGTTGTGGCATAAACAAGACTTAAAATAAGAGAGGCTGAATTATCTTCAGAGGTCTCCTTCTTTCCAAAACAAACCAGTGATTTAAACTGGTTAAACAACAATGAACAATGTAGTTTCATGCTAAAAAAAGAATTTCAGTGTTTGTCTCACACTGCTTGTTGTGAAGGGAATACAAAAATGTGAAAAACATGAGCATCCCTCGTCTGTTCTGAGCTATTGTAAAGACACATCTCCGTAGACAAATAAACAGCTCATTTTAAAGTAAGGAAAACACAACAGTTGTTCTCTATATACTTAAAGGGACATTGTGTAGGAATTACTCCCATCTTACGTTGTAATCGTATATCGCATTCAAACAAATAGTGCACTCTAGCGCCTCACTTTTTCAAACACGTATTGCAACAAGGGTAGCCGCCGTGTATCAAAAAGCCTCGACAACACTGATGAAACCATGTCATCCTCTGCTATCCAGTAAGTACACATATAACAACACAGACACTACACATACAGTGAAATCCGGTTATACTCCTCTGGTGGAACTGTATGTTGACGTGGTTTCAGTAGCTTTCATAGTCGCAGTAAAGCCGGACTAAAAGCCGGTGGGAAGGCTTTATAAGCTGCCATTTACTGTGACAAAAAGCCGGCGTTTCCCGCGACTTTGAAAGCTACTGAAACCACGTAAACACACACTTGTGTACCAACGAGGCTGGTGTGTTTTAGCAGGATCTACTGTTATGCTGCCTATGGTAACGAGCAACTCTGTCTAACAAAACTCAATGAACAAAGTTAGCTTTAGGCAAATTTAGGCAGTACAGTTGACTTACTTGTCGAGGAGAAAGCTGGCAACTTTTAAAATCCCTAAAAGCCCTTTTAAAATCTTTCTCCTTCATGGGCTCCTTCCACCTGGGGAAGGCTAGCCCGATGTTAATCCTCCTTTTTTGAATGCTCCGGTCACGCTGCCTTTTAAGTTCCCTTTTTGGCTTTCTTGGCGATGGTGAAACCGTCTCCTGTGCTGCTGCTGCATATGCATGCTCCTGCATTATGCTACAGTAGTGCAGATTTTCAAACTTGCCGGGGTAGTAAGCCTCTCTCGCTGATCTTCTCCTCCAGCGTCTCAATCACTTAGGTCATTCCTACTCTGCACTGGCTCACAGGGAAAACGCGTAGTTATTCCGCGTTGGTGCTATTTGTCCCTTGCTGGCAGCTGTAGTTTCAAGATGGCAGACCGTCATGGCGCTTCCCTACTGGCTTACCCGTCATATGTATAAACAAATCTAAAATTCTTTGTTTATGAGAATGTGTCAGATTACTAGCGGAGGTCATAATACAACAATGATAACACAAATATAAATGCAGACATCGATTTTGGCCAGTAAACAGCAGAAAATGTTACATAGTGTCCCTTTAAGAAAACATACCTATTATATCAGCCTCCACTTCTGCCAATATATCCCCCTAAATCCTAAACGCTGGACCTTTAAATGAGCCCTGTTAGAACCAGCAGTAAGGGGTAGGAGTAGCAGTAGAGTGTAGTCATAGTAGTATGGGGTGTAGTAGGAGGAGGAGGAGGATTGAAGTAGTAGTTATAGGGGTATAGTAGCAGTAGTAGTAGTAGTATGAAGCAAAGCAGACAGTGGATCTGTCCGTTAATCTGCAGGTCCTGCACTGATCAGAGGTTGGACCTTCTGTCCTCTTTAGCCAGATGATGATGCTGTAATCCCACATTTGAACACACACACACACACGCACAGCCATAATTCATTTCATCAGATCCAGATAGCCTTTGACATGTAGTCATTATATTCACTTTTAAATTCATACACTGCCTCAGTTTAATAACCACTCTGTAGTGAAATCACAGCTACACACACTCACACTGACTCCAGAAAACCAACAAATATGTTTCTACATTCAAACTGTGTTGAGATGATAAATGGAGTGGATTTAATGCAAAGTATGAGATACCTTACAATGAACATAATCTTCCTTAAAAAATACACTGTCGTCTGAAAACAAGCCCAAAAAATACAGGATGACAGGACGTAATTAATAACTGTATAATATTTAATTTTTTGCTTTTCCTTAAAGAAGTGTTTGAAGACTTGCATTTTAATCATGCTTTTAGGCCTCGTGTTTATTTATTTATTTAGAGATATTGTTAATGTTATTAAATCTTACTGAAAGGTTTACATTATCTTATTGTATTATAAAGTGTGTGTGATTACAACCTTTTAATTTATTTAAATGTTTTTTATCGGACATTTATATAAAGCACTCTGAGCTGAATATTATGTTTGTGAAGAGTCAATCTGATACCATCTGTTGATCTGCTCTCCTTAGTTTAGAGAAAATGTCGGCAAATAGGACGTATCAGACGCTGTCATAACCATCTTTACTTATGTGTGTGTGTTAACCTGCATTAAATGGAACACATAGTTAATGAGTAAACCACCCCTCTCTCTTTCATACACACACACGTTTGACCTCCATGACTCCGGTTCTCCTGTTCGCCCTTCATGCCTCTGCTGCTGCGTGACGCTGGACCATCGTGCTGCTGATATGCTTACTGCAGCACTCTGTTTCCTCAAAGGCAAACCATTAACAGCAACACAGCAGCATGACACAGTGTTTGCCCGATAACCGAGCTGCACCTCGTTACAACCCCAACACACACAAACACATGAGTGACTTTGTCAAAAGATCAAGTGTGGTCTTGATAAGGAGCTGCCGATCGACCTGAGTCGCCTTTCAACAAGGATCAAAGTCACACAGAAATAAGCCTGATTCCTCGCAACAAGATTGTGCTCCATCCTTTTTCATTCATTAATGTTTGTTTATATGGGATACAGCAACGTTACTGTCACACCAGGAAAACCTGTTCCTAAAGGTCCAGTCTGCGGGATTTCTTGGCAGAGATGGAACTTAATATATAAGTATGATTTCTTTGGTGTTTAATCACCTGAAAATAAAAATCGTGTTTTCCTTTTCTGAGAGTGATCCGTTTATATCCACATAGGTAGTGAGTTCTCATCAACGGAAATGGCTGTGTTGCACCACCATGCTTCTAAAGTAGCCCAGAACAGATTAACCACACACTGGTCTGGGCAGTTTCCATGTTTGTGTGTCGGCCACTGCAGTTAGAAGCACCTTCCAATGAGCAGTTTGGCAAAAACATATTTTTCTAACCTGAAACTGCTTCATTCTGTGTTTTTTACCTGTTTAAATCAATTGGTCCATTTGTATCAGAGAGAACACCTCTGTGGATAATTCGGCTCCTGGTGAAAACCTCTTGAATGCCTGGATCAGGAAGTAGGTGAGCACATATTCTCAGGTGGCAGCCTGCCTGCCATGTGCCGAATAACGATGGAGAAACAGTCAGTACATTTACCTGACATTAGAGGAAATGGCTTTATTGTCTTAGTCCGACTAAAACTGGACTTTTTAAATGCATGTAAACATGTTAGTGCGACTGAAATTGTGATGAATCGGATTTCTCAAAGTTGACCAGATAATGCGATTGGGAGTTGAATTCCTCCTGCACATATACAGTCAACTGGACCCAAACTGGCCGAGGCGCTCTGCACATGCTCCACAGTTGCCGTCCTGCTCTTTGACCAGGAAGTTGAATAGCATAAATGCGTAAAAGGAGAAGAAGCCAGTAACAACATGGAGAAATCTACATCCAGAGCTGTGCATTTTTTGGACGGACGGAGGAGACACAGGTCATGATGTGTCAGCTTAAAGATGTTAAATGAAATACATGGAGGAGAGGAAAACACAGAATGGTGACCTGTTCAAGAAAGTGGCGGAACAGCTGGACGACACTCAGTTGTTTTGTCTGTGACGTAATAGGCCAACCAGAAAAAGGTCCAGTACTAACAAGCTGAGTAGGGGACATATCTCCACCTGTTTTAGCAGAGTTGGACATACTTCAGTCAATAAATCGACCCCCTCATGCTTGTATACTGGGACAAGGACAGTAGTCCAGTTAAATGGGCGAGTCGAGCTGTAACAATAGCTCAACTTAACTGTGCATGTAAACGTACTGTCTGGTTTGTAATGTGAAACTGCTTTATTGACCATTTTCACTGGTTTTAATCACCTGGTCCTTTTGTTTTGTGAGAAGAGGAGACCTCTGTCGATAATTCAGCTCCTGGTGAAAACCTCCTAAACAATAAACACTGAAGGAATTCAAAACTGGAGAAGTTTCATCTGGTTGCAATCTGTAATACTCACCACTAGATGCCACTAAATCCCCCTAAATCTCACACACTGTTCCTTTAATCAACTCAGCTTTGTGATCTGTGACATTATCATGTTGAAACAGCAAAGGGCCTCCCCCAAACTGTTGCATCAACATTTTCCTTAATTAAAACAAAGGGGCGGAGCTGAAACTGATAAAAGTCGACACCACAAGAACAGAAAAGTATTTCACCAGCATCAACATCTTTTCATCTGCCCACTGTCTTTAATTAAATGTAAGAAGTTTTATTGCTCATGTTGAAGCCTTGCTTCCTGCTGTTACAAAGGATTCTTGTTGAATCAGGATTTGCTCGCGCTGACAGTTTTAGTCATGTGATCAGCTGTGAGTGTGTATATGTGTGTGTGTGTGTGTATAGCAGGGTCACTGAGTGGCTACCAGCAGAGTTATTGATGCCAGTGACCTTCAGGCCCTGAAATGACGGCGGTCTTCTCAATAATGGATTGGACTGCTCTTATGGGGAAAACTGTGTACGTGCGCATGTGTGTGTGTGTGTGTGTGTGTGTGTGTGTGTGTGTGTGTGTGTGTGTGTGTGTGTATCAGTGTGTTTGCCCATGTGTGTATGAGAGAGAGTGAAAGAAAATGACAGATATATAGCTCTTTATAAGCACATTTGTGAGGGTGTGTGTGTGTTTGTATAAATGACTTTGAGTCTGTATGTGTGTGTGTGTGTGTGTGTGTGTGTGCGTCTACCTGTCTGCATCTGCAGTGTGACTGAGGAGGTGCAGGGGGAGTTCATGGCTACGGTACACATGCTGCATATTTGTCTCTCTGCAGGAGGTAGAGAGAAACTGAAGAGGCAGAGAGATGCACAGGGAGTCACGTCAGAACCATGGACAGCTTCAGCGGGGGAGGGGAGGGGAGGGAGGCTATCGCTGCCTCATACCAAATATTATAAAAAAACACCTCTCAGCACTTAGGAGGAAATTTGAGCCTGTGTTTTTTCAACTTAAATCACAGAATAATTTCTAACAGACGGTGTGACTTTTCTATTTTGAAATGTCATTGTGTCAGACCAGAGGTGTGTGGTTGGGAGGAGCAGTAAGGTTTCACTCACTGGTTGCACTGGCAGCGGGAAAGAGCGGGTAAGAGACGTCCATGATATTAGATGTAATCAATATCAGTGATAATGTCTTTGCGGACCGGTAGCCAACACTGCATCGACCACTCCCAGTCCACAGCCTGGTTGCTGCTAATCCCCAAGTGACCCACAGTTGCAGAGGTATAAACAAACAAACCGCCATGTGCAGATGACCATGTAGCCAGCTCTGGAGAGAGATCCCTGTCCAGTTAGCTATGGTACTCAAAAGTGGGATGGCACTCATTGGTACGCAGCACTCCTACATTTGAACTTTTTCGGTGTTTCCCGACTAATGTTCAGCATCATTGCTGCAGTGCGTGAGTTTTATTTTGCCTTGCTGAAAGATATTTAGCGCATCCACTGACATGAGGAGGAATGTAGACAGATATTCCATGGGACGTGCTGGTACTTCAGAGGTACCTCTAATCCACAGTGGGGCCTCCCTGGATAGGACTTGTCTCTGACATGTCAAGGCATGGACACAGGACCTCTAGAGGGTGTCCAATGGTGTCTGGCACCGGGGTGCTGGCTTCGGTTCATTTGAGACCTGTCAGTTGTGAGGTGGGGTACCAGCACGTTCCAAGATGCTCAGTCAGATTGGGGTGTGGGAGATTTGGAGGCCAGCGACACCTTGAGCTTTTTGTCATATTCCTCGGGCCATTCCTGAGCAGCTTTTGTGATGTGGTATGGTGTGGCTCATTTTTCTGCTGGGGGGAGTACCATTACTGTGAGGGGGGTAGTTTAGCCCACAGTGGTGTTCGGGTGGGTGGAGGGCGTCAAGTGACATCCACATGAATGCCATGACCAAAGGTCTCCCAGCAGAACATTGCGCTGTAACAAAATGATCAGTGTTACTCACTTCACCTGTCCCCCAAAATCTGGCAGCTAAGCTACGAGAAAATGGCTGGAGTAGTTTCAAATCAGTGTTGTCTCAGTGGTCAGAAAAACTGTCAGCTAAACAACAGGCAGGCAAAAGATGTTCAGCTGTTTATTATAAGATAACAGACTTAAATAAAAATGTCTTCTCCTTTTTTTGGTCATTTGAACATGTCCTCCAATAACATGACCTCATCAGTCGGCCTGTTGCTGTCTGGCTCTGTCAATAAAAAAACAAAATTCCAAAATATATTTTTCAGTCAATAAAACTGTAACAAATAAAAGACAGTAATATAAACAATAAAAATAACAGACCTAAATGAAAAATCTTCTCATTTTGGGACATTAGAACATGAACATGTCCTGCAAATAATACGTGACCTCAGAATGTCACTTCCTCTCTGCCTGTTCTCTGCACTGTTCTCCCAATGAGTAGTGTCAGAAAAAGATTTGTTTTTTAAACCTAAAGCTGCTTTATTCAGTGTTTTTACCAGTTTAAATCACCAGGTCAGTTTGTTTTGGAAAGAAGGAGACCTCTGTGAATATTTGGCTTTCAGGTAAAAACCTCAGTAAAGAGAAAAAGTGTGTGCTCATATTAGCAGGTTCCGGGCCGGCGGCCTGTCTGCGATGTGCCGAACAGCATCAGAGAAATCCTGATTTGTAGGGTGAAGTTGCATTTAAGGCCCAGTGACTCTAGTCGGAGCTCCTTCACATTGAGAGGAGCCGCCTGAGGTAGTTTGGGCATCTGATTAGGATGCCTCCGAGATGCCTCTCTGTGGACGCAATGTATTCCACACACTACAATCTGGAGGGAGACCCTGAGGCAGGCCCAGAATGCTGGGAGAGTAATATATCCCAGCTGGCATGGGAACACTGATGGACATCCCAGGAGGACGTGAGGGAAGTAGCCAAGGAAAGGAGTGATAAGATGCTGGATGGAAGGAACATGTGATTGGAAAGTACCTTGTTGATTTCCATCAGTTCATGTTGTCAGGTGCAGAAGTCACTGCTTTGATTGTTAAATTACAGGTTGATAGTGAATTGCGGACAGTTTGGCTCACATGTTCTCTTTGCTTCTTTTTATTTTTTTGGATGTTGAGATTTTCACGTTCCTGCATGATGTAAGATATTTTCTTAAAGGCAACTGTTTGGAGGAAAAGCTTTCTCAGTTCTTCTCAACACAGGAAATGAATCGAATTTCGTGCCACTGTTCATCTCTGTTTGTCGCTGTCAGTCTGAGTTGGGCGTAGGAGGAGCAGATAGGTAAAAGCAGGTGACGGGGAGCCGAGGTGAGGAAAAAGAGAAGTAGGAGGAGGAGGTGAAGAGGAAAAGCAGCGCTGCTTTGAATGTATTAGTCATCTGAGATTTACAGTGAAGTTGTGTTTTACTGTGTGAGTCACTGTTCCACTGGAGAGAAGATAGAGAGGGAGAGATGAGCTGTACCAGCATCTAAACGGAGCCGAGTGTCTCTTCAGCTGAAACTTCAGAGTACGGAAGAAACAGATGAAGAGACAGATGAAATATTTAGTGTAATAAAGTTCAGCTAGAATAGAGAGGAGCTCAGAGAGAGGAGGACAGAGAAACATAAAGACAGAGGCTCAGAGGCAGATACTGGGCGGCCACTGTGCCCACACAAACAGTTGAAAGCACGTATATCACAAGGACCCATCACCTCGTCCATCATAACAAAACTGTGTGTGCAGAAGCACAAAGAAATCTATTTTAGAATCTACTTTAGTTCAGAGTTCAGAGACATCATCAGGAATGAAAAATAAAAATGTGCACAAAACTATTGACAGATTGCCGTCTGCCGTTTCCAATCTGCCGTTAGCATAGTTAGCTCCCATTAGCTCCGAAGGCTACCCTACTCATTATGTGAACGTCACGTCACCCTGAACATCCCGCTGAACCCCATTCAAACTCTCTGTAACTCTGTATGGAAACAAAGGAACAAATGAGTTAAATGTTCTTACCATTTATACAAATCTGATTACACTGACTTAATTCAGAGTCAGGTGCAGTCCTACTTTATATAAAACAAAGAAAAGGAGCTAATTCTCCCATTTGAGAGAAAGCAGACAATTTAATATGAAAGAAACTCAAAGAGGTAGATAAGAAATGTGAACATTTATCATATGGAGCACTGGAACCAGCAGGCAAACTATATATTATGTACTGTGTGATAGTAGGAGATAAGACAAGACTTTGTTAATCCCACAGTGGGAAAATTCAAATGTTTCAGCAGCTCAGAGTCAAACCAACAAATTAGATTAAATAAAAATAAAATAATATAAAATCTATATAAATCATATAAACCATAGACACTGTATGAATATGGTTGTGAAAAATGGGGAAAAATGTTTTTATCTACAAAGCTCCTTATGTGAGGAATTCTGGGAGGACCAGTGATGACTGTGTTTGGCAGCAGCACCAGAGAGCGACAGAGCGAGAAGGTTAGAAAAACAAATGACTGATAGAAAAAACAAGTAAGATAAGCTTAGTGTGAGGGAGGGAGGGTGGAGACAGGAGGTGTGTCTGTGTGTGTGTGTGTGTGTGTGTGTGTGTCACTGTTCAAACTGCACAGGTCAGGCGTCTTCGTGCCTTTCATGCCTGAAATATGAACTCACGCTGTTTTGAAGTTACAGTGCTGAGAGACTGGAGAGGACACACAGCACCAGTGTGTGTGTGTGTGTGTGTGTGTGTAAGTGCATGTGCAGTAATACTGCAGCAAACTGTGATGATGAGTAATACTATAACACAAATCTCCCCTGTCTCTCATTAGCAATGCAGGCAAATCACACAAATACACACACACACACACAGGATTTTATTTTAGGCTCCGAATTCCAACATCGTCATTAAATATTAAATAGTTTATTTTTGCAGGAGCTCAAGGAATGATCACACCATGATAAACTGATTTTTTTATTTAAGTTTGAAAGATTTTTTCCATCTTAAAGTTGAAAGTTGATTCCATCATTTCACATAAAATGTTCTTCTTTATTAGACTTTTACATTTTTCCTTAATTATCGGTGGTGCAGTGGTTAGTATTGTCACCTCACAGCGAGAGGGTACCCGGTTTGAATCCAGGGTGGGGTGTTCGAACCCTCGGGTGGGGGAGCAAAATATGTGCGGAGTCTGCATGTTCTCCCCGTGTCAGCATGGGTTTTCTCTGGGTGCTCCAGCTTCCTCCCACAGTCCAAAGACATGCAGGTTAATTGGTGACTCTAAATTGTCTGTAGGTGTGAATGTGAGTGTGAATGGTTGTCTATCACAGGGCTGACACATAGAGACAGTCTGGTGACCTGTCCAGGGTGAACCCTGCCTCTCGCCCAATGTCAGGTGGGATAAGCTCCACCCCCACGCAACCCCCAACAGGATAAGTGGTGTGGGAAAATGAATGAATGAATTAATGTATTTGTATTGTAAAAATAAAGAAAGGAGGTACATGAAGCAAGTTAAAAAGTCAATTATTTAGTCTGTGAATTCCACCAGTGGGAATGTTATAAAACCACCAGTATACAGAGCAGGACGCACAGCTCATCCTGATTGGCTGATGCTAGTGCCACTAGTGGGAACTGAAGAAGCGCATCCTCCACAAACTGACCGCTGTGTTTGCAGTAGCTCATCAGAGCCAAGGTCAGACAGTGAGATGAACAGTTGGATGAGATGTACAAAGCAGCGTTTGTAGTTTCTTCACTAGGTGGGGAAGTGTGTGTGTGTGTGTGTGTGTGTGTGTGTGTGTGTGTGTGTGTGTGTGTGTGTGTGTATGACAGGGTGCTAAGAGTGCTGTCACAACTACCAAAGCATGCTAAGTGTTTCAGTTTCATTTTTAACATCCCTGGAGTGTCTGACCTTTCACACTGATCCACCTGCTAGCACACACTCAAATTTAAACACACACACACACACATACACACACACCCAGTTCAAAGCCAAGTCAAAACATATTTAATGGAGATTTAAAAGAGGCCATGAGAGGCTATTCCAGATCTTTCAAGGGCCAGGCAGCGACAACTGGTCGTCAGCAGACTTCATAGTGCGAACAGGAATGTGTGGTAGGAGAAGGTCAGCGGTGAAGGAAGGAGCCAGGCCTCTCTGAGCCCTAAAAACGAACCGTAAAACATTAACGCTGATACTGAAGGATACAAGAAACTAGGTCAGGGAGATGTGACGTGACTGGGACTTCCTATTTTATATGTGTCAAAAACTGTGTTGGGCAGGGAGTTAGGGAAACGTTGTGGTTTGGAATAAAATAAGAAATTTTATTAAGGTAAGGGAACTTTGATGGTTAAAAGAAACCAACATTTACTGTCTGTCGGAGAATGGAAACAAACAGAGGCCTCCCATGTATAGGTCTGATGTCTGACCCATCCATTCACCCTGAACAACAATGTTGATTTGATTTTATAACAGAGGTCTCTATCAGTTTCTCAAATTCAGCACAGATTCACAGATTTACTGGCATGATTACAAAAGATATTATTCACTAATTATTATGATTATCATCATGCTGTCACCTCTGAGTTTCTCTCTTTCTGTGGACTTCTCTCACCAACACTTAGTCTCATCTCTCATGACAATGGGAACAACACATTTCTGTTACGATCCAAAATTAACAGCAACACAGAAACAGCATCAAAAGTCCCAAAACACAGCCCACCTTTCTCCAACGAGATATTTAACATTTCCATCCTCACTGTCAGAGTGAAAATAAAAGGGGCCTAAATGGTTCTGAAAAGAACATGATAAAAATAGTAACAGGATAAACCCTGAGGAGAAGTTCAACGTCCTCTCTTGTTTCTGTTCTCAGTGATGAAAATTGAACCATCTGAGAACTGTGAATTCTTTAAATCCAGAAGATTTGAGATGTTTTTCCAACTAAATAGTAAAGTGCTGCATTTATTTTATTCATGCAAGCAGCATGGCTTTATAAGGACGACAGTGTCAGAGTGAAATATCTTGACAAATATTGGCTGGACTGCCATTAAATTAAGTACAGATAAGATCCTCAGTGGCTGAATCCTGATAGCTTTGGCGATCCCTTGACCTTTTTTTTATCTAGGGCCACCACCAAGTCGTTTTTGGTTTACTCTGAAATATCTTGACAATCAGTCGATGGACTCCCTTGACATTTGGTACAGACATCCACTCATTTCTGACAGGATGAAAAAAACGTATTTCTCAATTATAGGACATATTAACTGGTGCATTCCAACATGTTGAAATCTAATAACCTCTAAGGCTGGACTGTCTGATCTGTCTGATGTGTAATGCTTGGCCACGTGCTCCACACTGATAGGGGACAGCTTTTTACCTCCAAGCTGACTACAAAACTAACAGCAGGGCAAGAATTCACAAAATTCAACCAAACTGCTGAAACTCAGACTGAGAGTCAAATCAACACTGCTATTTTATAATCTTCATGTTGCATCGGCCTGTAGCGTACATTACAGCTTGATTAGCTCAGTTTTAGCAAGCTCATGGTAGCAAGAAAATGGCCACACCAAAACCATGTATCAAAGACATTTGCACATTTTTTGGTACAGTTTAGCCTTGTTTCCACCAAGCAGTAAAGTATAGTACTGTTTAGTTCGGTGTGCTTTTTTTTTCCTGTTTCCACAGTGAAAAGTTGTGGATGGTACCAATGGAACGGTTCCATACTGTCCCCATGTTTGGTCCCCCCTCTGTTGGGGTACCTAGCACACAGATCTGGTACTAAAAGGTGGAGCTGTGAACACTGCAGTCTGATTGGTCAGTAGAGGACGGTCACTCTGCTCAGGGCTGAGTTGTGTCTGGTTTTGAGGCAGAGGTCAGTGTTGATATCGTGGAGAGTCTAATTGGTGAACTGTAACTATACAAATAAAGGATGTTTTGCTGCCGCTTGCAGCAGCCGGAGTCCGAGAACTTTTAAAGTGGAACATTAACTTGTGATGTTACTCAATGCACGAGCTGATAATAATAATAATAATAATAATAACTTTATTTATAGAGCACTTTTCATACATTAAGAAAATGCAGCACAAAGTGCTTAACATGTGTTAAAAATGTCCCATCCCTCCCACTCCAACCCGCCCAAAGCCCCAACCCCAATAGATGACGTGACTCAATCAACACACCTTAAATATTCCATATGACAACTCATTTACCCAACTCATTGACCATTATTTACGTTTTTATATGACATACACTTTTAGTAATGAGTGGATCTTCAAGTGTTTATATGTATTAATTTTGGCCATGAACTGTATATATTCTAATCCTCACTCAGAAAAAAAGGTAATGCAGCGCCAAGCTCCAGCAACACTGAACCCCTGAGCTTGCCTGAGAAGGACTAAATGCACAAAGCTGCTATTTTGAAATATCCCATGGAGAGAGACTCTCACTGCAGCCTGTTGTATTTTGTTCTGAAAATGTGGGCGTGCAGCCTCGTTCTGTGGACGATAAACCAGGTGCAGACTTCCATCTGTGTCACTGCTGATGAGGAAATACAGCGAGTGCTGGATGGAGCAGTGAGTGACAACAACCCCGCCCACATTTAAGAGGACTGTTTGCTGTGGAAACTCTAGGGTCTAGGTACCATGTCTGAAGGGTTACTGTTGGTTCGAAAGGTACGGAAAGTGTTTGGTGGAAACGAGGCTTTTGTGTTGTCATTAGTTGCACTGTCTGTACTTAGTGGGTCTCTCGGCTTTTCGACAGTGTTTGCCTCAAAACAACAAATTCTGGATGTGGGGTTTCAGGTTTTGGATATCAGATTATCTGGCTCTGGACATATTTTGGCTTTGACCAACACCTGGATTGAGAAAATGATGCTAGCTACCTTGGCCTGGTTGGCATGACTGCGCGCAACATGGGCAGCAACTGTGAATTTTGTTTGTACTTTCTGCAGACACTGTTTAGTTGACCATATACACATTGAACTAAGCAAACAAGGTGGAACCAAAGAAGGCTTTTTCAATAATGGAAGAGAAAGTTGAGGACATTCTTAGGGCAGACTGGACACTGCAGTTACTCATTGTCAGGATGGGCTGTGGCTCGTTGGTTAGCATGCTCATTTCAGTAGATACAATACATAGGTCTTTGACATAATGTCACATTCTGTTGATAACGTTAGCTCATTTTTTGCTTGCCATATCTTCCACATTGCACCTTTACTGGTTCCCTGCAAATACCAAACTTTGGTCTACAACACAATGAGACTTTTATTCGGAACATTAATCTGGACATGAACACGCTCCGTGTTTTATGTTGCTGCTGAGAGGGTCAAATGTCCGTCAGCAGCGCGTGATTCAGAGGCTGGCAGGTTTCCTGTGTTTGGCAGAGTTAGCGTTAGCACGACTGCTCACTGAACCAGGGAGAAGACTATTCTGGTCTTCAACTTTGCTCCTGCCAAGAGAACATAAAGGCTTCTCTTTCTTTATCTTTATCCACCATTTCCCTCTTCAAGCTCCTTTCTCTTTCTTTCTTCCCTTTCTTTACCTTCCTTTCATTTCTCTTTTTTTATCCTTTCACCTTTTTTGGTCCACCAACACTATCTTCAGTCACTTGTCTCGTCCCTCCGTCTGGCAGGTGCATTATCATTCTCAGCCAGGGAATAACTGTATATGTGTGTGTGTGTGTGTGTGTGTGTGTGTGTGCGTGTGCGTGTGCGTGCTGTATTTCTATCATACCACAGGGAGCAGCCGCTGGTGTCCACTCTCTTTTGTGGCTCGCTGCTATTTGCAGAGTGTATCATATGAGCACAATGACACACACATACACACACATACACACACACACACACACTTATCACACACACCATGACCTTCACACACATGCAGGCATACAGAATTCTCATTTGGTAATACAGATACAAACACACGCACACACACACACACACACACACACACACACACACACACACACACACACTCACACACACTGATACTAAAATTTGCTCACATTTATGCAGACAAATACACAGTCCATGCGCACTGGCTACACACACATGCACACAAAGGACACAACTTGACCAGAGAAGTATTCAGAACACACAGAACACACACACACACACACAAACAGGGAGCTGTTTAAAGCATAAATAAATGCCACCAGCATGCATTATGGCCTCCTCTCCTGTGGGACCCACTCGTCCTATTCTATTTATTTCTCTGATATTTTGATTCATTCATCAAACACAGAGCAAAAAATAACTTTGTAATGATGCTTAAAGTTCTATACATTAAATTCATGTAAAAATTTAGAGCTAACGAAAAAGACAAGTTGGATGCAAACAAGATATTAGACATCCGTGAGACTGTATATCTAAAAAGGTATACCCAGTTTTTGGCAATCAGCACAGTTCAGCTGAGAGGCGTGTGTCAGAATGAAGCCTCTAAAAAGAGATTTCACTCATAATATAAAAACCTGCTGTGTTGAGAACTGGTTTTCAGGGTGTGATACTGGGAGGTAAATCTGTCCACCCATCTGTTTTTCTGACCTCAGCTGACGTATCTCAATGTCAAACTGTTTATTTTCTCCAGTTCTGTCTCGTCCAGTTGATCTGATGAGGAAACGTTTCTGTCAGTACTATGCAGATAACCATTTTCAAACTTTCACTTAGTGATAAGATATGAATGTACCTGTATGTCTATATTTGTGAGAACAAATTTAAGCTGTGTTTACACTACGAGTGAAATGGCAACAGGCTAGAATTCATTTTCAATGGAAGGTGGTGACGTGAAGCTACAAACTGATGCCTGGCACTTGTTGCTGCTGACAGGTGTGACGAGCTACAAAGGAAAGCTGGACTAGCCTAAACTTTCTTTTAGCCCTCCAATGAAACGTTGAAGAGTCAATCAATCATAAGTTTTTGTTCCTAGCTGTGGCGCTGTCTTATTGAGCTTAGTTAGCTGATGATATGCTAACTTTCTGTGCATTGCAGTGCACACTTCGATGCAATGGGGCAGTGAAATGTGTTGGGACTGAGACGTTGATCAAAAGCAAAGATACTGACTATTGACTATGACTAAATGTTTGATGTTCAGTTGAGGTGCATTGTTGCAAGTAGCAGACAAACACTCAGTCCATGATGGCGTAACTACGTTACCAAGTGCTTGAGCAACAAATTAGTTGTGACTTAGCAGTAAGGATTCGTGTTTCATTGTTGCTCATAATGTGAACACAGCATAAGGGTGGGGACATTTTTGGAAAGCTAGGACATTTTGTCAAGTCCTCACCTTTGGAGGATTCAGACTTGGTTTTAAGGTTTTGATTAGAATAAGGGAAATATTTGTGTCATGTTTCTCGCAGTTGGAGAAGTGCGGATGGCGCTCCCAGCCCCCTGAGAACGTCTCATCATTTATACTGACAGCGATCCAAGTGGTCAGGTTTTTATAACATTGGACTTCCTCAGCTAACATCTTATCAAAGCACTCGTCTGGGTCCTGTAGCTAGCCAATCATTGCAACATGATCTGTGTGACTCTGTCTGCAGTGTTAAAAAAATCGTGAAGGTGCGTGGCTTGGGGCTCAGACCATCCGAGCACAGTCACCCAGGTTGCAATTGCATCACCCACACTGACTGCACCAACCGCAAGAAGCATGAAGAACATTTAAAGGTCATGGTTAGACACTTAGTTGTGATGGTTAAGGTTAGGGTAATGCATTATGTCCATGAGGGTCCTATAAGGGAGGGTTCAATGCAGTCATTTGTTTGCATGCAGCACAGTATTTGTGCGTTGCAGTACAGTGCCGATGAAAGTTAAAGTGCTCTTAACTGCCTCCATCATGTCTGCAGTCACTATGTCTGTGTCTGTGTGTACATGTAGGTGTGCATGTGTGTAATGTTACCTGGGAGCTGGCTTCAGGCTGTCCTCTGAAGCGTCTCAAGCTCACCTCGACACACACACTGTGAGAGACAGAAACATGGAGAGAAGGCAAGGACAACGTGAATGTGAACTCAAGAAACAAGGGAACAAAATACAGACTGAAAGAAAATGAAGAAAATACAGCAGATATGAGGTGAAAACAAGACCTCAGTTAACATTTGTCATTTGGAACTATTTTATGTTTCAGCAATTTAATCCACTTTAGAGTGCAACCTGGACACATCGAGTGATGGACCTGTGGTCATCAGGTGTTTCAGGTCTTAACATCAGACATCTTCACCCAGGCAAATTAGCCCCAACTTGTAGCATTTTATGCCACACTTCACCCCCTTAAACCAGAGCCAACATGAAGCCACTGCAGCTACCTGAGTGTGGTAGCTGCAGAGCTTTCTTGGAACCTCAGTTGTCTTTTTAGGTCGCCAAGGAACTGCTGTTTCTGTTTCTGTAGCGAGAAGACCACCCTGGGCCTTTAGCTCGGGCGTAGGCTTTTCCCCTGCTCGAACAAAGGCAATGGTAGACTTTGTAGGGTCTTGCTGATTGTTGTAGCTAATGCCAGGACAGAATTTGTTCATGTCACCAACGAGACAGCCCCTCTCCCGAGGCCTTTGGACAGCAGCTGAGGATGTGGTCCTCTTTTCTGGCAGAGTTGACAAGCAGGTGAGTCCCCAAGGTCCCAGCTGAACAGGTTGGATGAGCTCGGGAGGAGGTCATACACTGACTGGACCAAGAACTTGAATCAAAGTGGTTACACCCTCCAGAGTTCTCCCCAGGTGATCTTTCGACCAGTTGTATGCTCTGACTTGGTCCAGGCTCCCTGCTTGAACATCCCCACAATTGTTGCGTAGTGAGTTTCCCCCACTTCAGCGCATCCTCCTGGATTAACTTTTACCTCTCCTTTCTTCTGACTTTACTATGGCAAGGTTTTGAATTACTCCCAAACCCGGCTCGACCAGTTGCAACAGTGTCCATCAGGATGTTCTGCTTGCCTGAATCAACTTGACCACCTCCTGCGCCCACCACTTCCTTTCTTTTCTGACCTCAGTGCCTGCTGAGAAGATCTTGCTGTCAGTGGAATCTTGAGTGGAATAGAGCAGGACTTCAGAGAATAAACTGGACATTTTTTTCTTAAAAAACACACTGATTTTGAGTTTTTCAGATGAAAGTTTAAATGCTTTGAGAACCACAAACAGAATTCCATTCACCACTATTGAAACAGAGGTCTTGTTGTGGTCTTGATGAGCTCCAAAATATCTTTATGGCTATCATTTTTTTTTTTAGAATGTATTTTTGAGTGAACTGACCCTTTAACTTTCAAACCCTGACTTTTCCCCCTCCCCTCTTTCTGTCTGCCCTTCGCCTGAGGGCTCGAGCCTCCTGTGCACCCTGTCGGCCCCCACATCCATACATCCACCCCGGCCCCTCCCCTACACCTGCCAGAGGTTAAAGTAAGCGTTAGAACTTTTTGTTTTTCTCCACTTTAGCGGCGGTGTGTGTGAGTGTGTGTGCACGTTAAACAAGCAGAGCCAGCCTTAACCTTTACACTGCGTTATGAAAACACAAGAGGTGGGGGCTGCAGCGAGAGCGTGTGTCAATTATTTTGCACCTCTGTGTGACCGTTACATGCAAGTGTCTGTCTGTATAAGACCGTGTGCAAGCAAAGGTCTGAATGTGTGTTATGGAGGTTGCCTGCCCACGGGGAAGACTGGACGCGTACTTGTTTTGAATTCCTCAGCGCCAACTGTCATAATAGAGTTGTATGGGAGCGATACACTGAGTCAGAGAGGGGAGGAGGGGGAGAGGAAAACTACCAGGCCGACATGACAACTTCCTCATGTCAGTGGATTAGTAAGTGATTTATGTTCATACAGACACGCAGCATCTCAGCGGCAAATCATATCACCGAAATATCACTGTAACAACATCATTTATGAAACACAGATCAATTTTAACTAAAACACAGTTATAGTCCATTAAATCATCACAAACAAGTTATTAAAGGGTCAATCCACCCAAATTCTTAAAGAAAAATGAGCAAAACATATTCTTTTATTTATCTCAAGTAGTATCCAAGCAGCATGTTTGGAAATTTCTGGGTTTTTACGTACACTCACTGGCCACTTTTTTAGGTACACCTTGCTAGTACAGGTTGGACCCCTTTTGCCTTCAGAACTGCCTTAATTCTTGGTGTCAGAAATATGCTAACATTTTCTTCTGCTTCTCTACATCCCCTTGATTCTACATGGATAGAGGCAGAAGTCCTAGAGACATACTGAATATGATAAAACCTGGGCAAGAAGCCTCACAAAACTATCTGCATGGTACCAGAGGTAGGAAATAAATTAGATTTGATTTGTAATTTGACTGAACCAACCCTTTCACCTCCACCTAAGATAAAGAAATCTGTATATTAGTTCATTTTAAAAGATAAAAACAGCCTCCTAAAGGCAAAATCCAAGAAAAATATGTATTCAAAGTATCACACATTTATCTGTGGGCCCACCTGGTTTAATCTCTGACAGAACAGACTCTGTAAAATACATTATGAATGCTTATGCACTTCCAAATTTGTTTTCATACCTTTTTCTCTCCTGCATGATAAGAAGTAGGTCAGTTTGATAATTTGCGGCCATCTTCATGGCCTTTAAAATCACTTCTCAGGAGATAAGAGTCAACGCTTTATTAGATGGTATAGACCACTTCATGCAGTAGAAATTAACACGGCAGGGATGGGGACGGGGGATAAGGACCTGCGCTCCATGGCCTGCCCTCCAAAATTACACGTGGAATATCCTCATCATTATGTTCCCCATCACTAAGTGCCCCCCTGGCTGTGGGTGTGCATATTAACTCATCAGAGGAAGCCTTGGAGGGTGGCGGCGGCCTCCCGCTGACCCTCATTAAGCACGATGTGGTAAAAACAAGAACGCCTGCATCAGTTCAGATGAAATTACATGCGATGCGGCTGCACTGCAAGCATTGAAAGGTCAACGAGAAGTAAACGGAGGCGTTTCTGCCGTTTGCAGGGAGGTCAGTGGTGGTTTCAGGAGTCAGGTCACCATGTTGGAGGACTCATAACACAAAGGCAATTTGTACAATGCTTAGTAACCATAAAAATCAGAATCATTTTTATTTATTATGTATTATAGCTGCGCATAAAGTTTGACGTCTCATTTGGATCTTACAAGGCAGCTGCACCATAGAGTCTTCATACAACCACACAATGAACCAACAAGATGAAACTTAAGGTCAAAAGGTCAAAACAGTAACCCTGCAAGCAGCGCCTAAAGGCCACAGTGTTCCTCAACAGAGCTAGACTAATTCAGACTGAGTCACTGACTTAAATTACTGTCCTTGGAGCATGTGCTTTAAAAATAAAAATAAAAATAAATGAAGACAAACTAAACCAGACTGAACCAGTAAGCACGCAGAGCAGATATCTCTGCCAAGGCTGCACAACCCTCTGAAGCTGTTTTAATGTGCACCTAGATCTTTCTCCACCAAAGCAATATAATGAAATATGATAGATAATATATGTCCTAAAATAATTTCCTGTTTCCGCCAAACTGGACACCCAGAATTAATAAATTAGTCCTTGGCTGGTCTTCTACAAAATCTAATTAACATGCATTCACTAGCTTTAGAGATAAAGGATATCCAGACCAGTACGATTAAAGGTCCAGTGTGTTGGATTTAGGGGGGTATAATAGCAGAAATGGAATATAATATAATATAATCATGTTTTGTAATCACCTGAAAATAAGATGTTTTCATTACCTCAGGATGAGTTGTTTTACATAGGGAGCGGGTCCTTCTCCACGAAGTCCGCCATGTTGCACCACCATGTTTCTACAGTAGCCTAGAATGTTTTCCAAATCCTGCTCCCACCCACCACCGCTGGATTTCTGACCATTTCCACCTGCTCCCACACACTATGGTTTCCATTTCCACCCATTATCTGTCAAAATGACCAAAAACACTGTAGTATACATGCCAGGCCAGATTTGGCGGTGTGACTTTGTAATGAAATAATGCACGCCCACACACATGCGATTCCTTGTACAGAGCGGTGGTGTATATACAGACAAAATGGCAACCACATGAACATTTGTCTAGACGGATGAGGAGGAGGAGTTGCTACAGTAAATCTGGAGAAATGTTGATGAATTCAACAGGTTGAGCAGCACACACAGAGCTCGGGAGTCCGCCATTGTTGTTGTGATGGTCGACTTTCTCGCTCATGCCTAGTGACTGGAACCGTAATGCGCATGTACGAAAAGTCTTTTCAGAGGAACTGTATTTTGCAAGTTTACATGACAATGGAGACGGTGCTGTTTCCAAAAAGGTGCACTCTGGAACCCATTTCAAATTACATTCCAGTGTATACTTACATTAATATTACAGTTATTTTGCTGTCTCTGGGACTCAGCGTTATTATTATTATTATCTGTAATATTCCTGAGAAATTCCTCTAAACGTCCAACATGTGTTTTTCTGGACTGTCCACTCACACACGTGGTAAAGATAAAACCGCCTGTTCCTGTAAGATTTGTGGCACATCCCACTGGATCCCAATCCCAGTGCAGTCCTCTAAGTTTTGCATTTTGATATAGACCTGTGTGTCATCTGCATAGCGGTGGAAATGAACACCATGTAGTAGTTAAGAGCTGCTCCGTGACGAGCCAAACAGCATTGGAAAAACATTGAATTTTAACATGAAACTGCTTTATTCAGTGTTTCTACCAGTTTAAATAACCTGGTCCATTTGTGTAGGAGATGAAGAGACCTCCGTGGATAATTTGGCTCCTAGTTAAAACCTCCTGAACAAGGCACACTGAAGGAATCCTAACAGAAAGTTCATGTTTGGCACACTAGGGAAGTTTCAGTTGGTTGGAATCTGCAGTCCTCACAGCTAGATGCCATTACGTTCTACACACTGCTCCTTTAACAGCCTGTTAAAAGAGCCTGAAAGCTAAATGTTATAATGAGAGTCAGGTCAAAGTCATTCTTTCATGGAAGACTGCTGCTACACTTGACTGCACCATGTGTTCACGACTCAAAGGTCCTTTTTTTTGTTCCATTGGCATAGCATATTAAGAAAGAGACATTTAGATCTTAACATATAACATCCAGATTCTTACGTGAATAGAATTTTCCTTTAAGCCAAACATCTGCAGACGGAGCTGACTGGAGCTCTCCTCTGTCACTGTGACCACAGCTCTGCTCCTCCTCTGTGTGAGAGCATCGATCCAGAAGAAAACACTCCAGAGGAAGGTGATGTGGCCTTGAGATGGCCTTGGTACCAGCAGAATTAGATGGAGGCTTATTATTATCACCTTACACACACACACACACACACACACACACACACACACACACACACACACACACACACAAGCTGCCCGTCTAACATGCATACCAATGGACAATGAAACCTAAACGGGCTCTCAATCAGCTACAGCTACACACACACACACACACTCCCAAGCACACAACTAGGCACAAATGCACACAGACACACACACAGTCACGTGTAATACCAGCTACTGATCAATAGCAGCGCTAATGGGAACTTGCGACAAGCCACAGGACCCAAGCCAACACACACACACACATTCTACACATACGTTCTACACATATACGTGCACACACACACTTTCAGTTGCAGTGTAACTAAAGAGGGAGAAAGAGAGAGACCTGCTGTGTTAAAATGCAAATGTTGCCTAGAGGTCAACCAACCCTGACACACACACACACAAACACACACACACACACAATGCTGAGTGTGACACTACTGGAATGCCGGCCACTCATGTGGAACCAGCTGACCTTCGGCCACTGATACTTGTCCTTGAGTCACATGAGAGGGGGTCACACTGTAGTCTGTGTGAGGGGGGGTTGGTGCGAGAGAAAGAATGACACAGAGTTCATGTGTGAGTGTATAACTGCACTGCATTGCTGCAAATGTAGTATGGACATTAATTTTTGACCCTGTCACAGTAGCGTGTATGTGTGTGCATCTATGGTGAGCGCTAATGAGCTTATATTGAATGTGTGTTCTTAAGAACGCCACAAAGGCATAGTGGTTTTTATGTTTCGTTTTTTCAACATTTTAAGGGGACAAATACAATGGGTCTGGGCGTCCTCCGTCCCCAAAATTTTGAGCCATAAACACCTAATTTCCTGCATTTAATCTGTGCCTTTCTTGCATCAATTTATGGAGGACATGTCAGGGTACTTCCTGCTTTAACTGTGTACAGTTGCTTCATCTACTCTCCATTTTAAGGCAGATTGCAACCGTTGCTTTTGAGGTTACATACTGCCACCACCTACCTTACCCATGGCAATGTTGCATCTATAAGTCATACTCTAGCACTTTGTAGAAATAACAGCCCTCTATGACTGAAGAACTGGCCTCACAGCTGCACGTCTGTTACAATGATAAGCTGCTATCAGGTCAGGACCCCGGTAAGGATGAGCATGCAGATGTGAGGCTGGCTGATCTCAGACGATCATGCAGGTGAGGACAGTGCATGCGGAGGTCCTGAGCCGGTGTGGATACATGTGGTCAGTGGTTGTGAGGCCGGTTGGATGTACTGCCAAATTCACAGAATTAACCTTTGTTAAGTCCCACCTCTGGACGCAGATTAGCCAATCATAACGTAGCATCGGCCAGCTCAGAACAGTGTCCGACAACAACCCAGCTGTGCTCCATTGACTCCAATGCAATCGTTTCAGATTTCCTTCATTTTCAGGCTGGTTTTGTGGATTTGGAGCTAAATGTTGTGCCTGGGGCACATCGTGTATTAATGATACTCGTTACCTGGAGAGGTTGGAAAAAGATATACGTTTCTTCCCTGTTCCAAAACCAAAATCAAACCCTGAAAAGTGTAGGGTTAGCTAGCTAGCTACTGAAGATATAGCCTACTGAATGTATACACATGCTGCTTTTGCTTTGTAATGATTATAACAGTGAAACAAAGACCGACCCTGCTGTACAGGAACCAGTGAAGGGAAGCAGGGAGACTTTGCTCATATTCAACCAGCTGTGTGTCATTGCAGTGTGTGCAGATGACTGTTGTTTGACTTCCCCCAGAGATTCCTTTATATTCATTGTGTTCTGTGTTGATCAGCAGTGATGTGGTGGTTCACTTTTACACTGTGATCTGTAGCCTATAGTTGGGCTTTAGCCTCTAACTATCTTTGTCTTTTTAACCTGTTGTTGCTGCTGAGTCAGTTTGACATCCTGGATATATCCTTCAAACACAGACTGTAGACCCCTCTGTCTGCTTCTCTCTGGAATCACTGTTTCAATTTTCCCAAAAATATGATCATATTTCTTCAGGGAGTGCAGTTAGTCACAGTGTGGGCTCCATGTTTACTCCATTACAAGGTCAAGGTCAATTATGGGTGGTCTGGTGGTCCTTGAACTTGAGGCTTCAAAAAGGCAGCCCACAAACCAATGGGTGCGTCACAGCAGCTAAGTCCATTATTTTTCCTGGCTATGGATAAAGCACATTTTGAAATATATTAATTGTACCAGCTTGTTCAAAATAAGAAAGTCTTTATGTGTCAGTGTGTTTCCCTGCTGGCTACAGAATGTGTGCGTATGTGTGTGTTGGAGGCTGTGTGAACACATCTGTGTGTGTGTGTACCTGCGAGACTGGCAGTGAATGGTAAGTGTGCACTCTACATCCATATGTGAGTGCATGTGTGTGCTGACAGATCCTTTTCCCACCGTTCACTCACAGTCCTCTGGTCGACCTCTGATCCCCTCAACCCAGAGAGATTAAAGCTTTACAGAGGAGACAGAGAGGGAGACCTTCCTCCTCCTCCTCCTCCTCCTCCTCCTCTCCGCTCAACATCACTTCCAGCTTTTGTCCTTCCTCCACCAATATTTATCTCCACTTTACTTGCTTCCATGCTTCTTTACCCCTTTCCTTGAACATCCCTTTCTACATGTGACTCTCCTCTTAAACACTCTATATTCAGTCTCCCTCCTCCTCTTCATCCTTCTCATCTCCTTTGCCTTCCTCTTACCTAGTTCTCCTCCTCCTCCTCTTTCCTTGTGTTATGGTAATTTCCTCAACATGCCTCTTCATCTTCCACACGTCTTTCTTCACCTCCTCCTCTCTTTGCTCCTCTTTTGACTTTGATCCTGCTTTTTATTGACAGGTTTCACCTTCGTCGTCCCCTCCTACTCTTCTTCAGGTGAATAGAAGACAGTTTATTGGAATAAAATTTGACTACAATCTAATCTGAGTGATATGAACGTGTGTGTGTGTGTGTAGGTGTGTGTGTGCGTGTGTGTGTTGCCTCATGTTGGTTTATTGGCTCTAAACCCTGCGTACTTTCAGTTTTACTTACAGTGTTTTTACAGCGTTTAATTAGCTGCATGTAAATTCACAAGAGGGCTCACAAATCAATACAACACATGACTCTGTTTCCCTCTGTGTGTATGTGTGTGTGTGTGTGTGTGTGTGTGTGTCAGCTGTTGTAATTTACTTCTAGCAATTGAAGTCCCTTTGATTTGCAGCAGTCTAATGATGATAGACATAAATAAATAACATGTTTTATAGCTTTACAGGCTCTTTGAACTGCAGCCAGATTTTCTGTGTATGTGTGTGTGTTTCTGTGAGGTTAACCTCTTTGGAAACACTTGTCCACAGGTCGACTATGATTAGAGTCCTGCCCCCATGGCAACCGCCCAAAAACCTGTCAGAACACTGACAGCTAACTGAATGTTTTGGGGTCGCTTGATTACAAAGACACGAGTGGACAAAAGCAAGAAATAGTAAAGATGAAAATGTTTACTGGTACAGCTGTGGCTCATAGGCAGAAGAGGATCGACGGTTTGATCCTCCGTCTATGTGTGTGTCATCTAGGGCTGTCAACTTTTGGTTAGTTGGTCGTTATGCTCTTGTTCTACCATTTCCCACTGGTCAAACAGTTGCTGGTGTTACTTTGATAAGGGCCTATATCCACCACAGCGTCTCTGTACCCAGCTGGAAACAGTGGTTGTTGTTCAGCGCCTCTGTGACGGCTTGTGTTTATGGTATTTGTCCTGCCCCTTCTCCAACGTGATTGGATGGCTGGTGACATTGATGAGCACACTTGACTTGAAAACTAATTAAAAAAATTATAAACACACATCACACCATTTTCCATTTGCTCGTGGTTTAAGGCCAAATATATGTCCCTGGTGCTGGAAAATAGGCCTACACTTTTATAAACAGCTCCTGGAAGCTCCTTATTTCCAGGGCTGGTACCTGCGGTTATTCCACAGGCTAGTTAATAACATGTCGGGCAGGAAATCCAAAGTGTGGGATCATTTTGAGAAGGTGAAGGACCAACCCAAGGTGATACGTAAACTCATCTTCATTGGTCGACTACAAACATGACGTATAATTTGATAATTGGCCCTAAATTACGCCTATTGGTTGACCAGGAAAATTCTCAGTAGCAGCCCTGGATAGTTCCATCATAAAGAACACAAAAAGAGCTTTAAAATAATATATTGCAAACTTTCTCATCATAATAAACTTTGTGCAGCTTGTTTCTAACAGAACATTCAGAACTTAGTTAACTGCAGACTGTATGGTTTTATCTCCCGTTAACGCCCACTGGCTCGGACTGAAACAGTCGACTGTGATCCAATCAGTCGTGATCAAATCAAATCAAATTCCACCCAATAATCGTTGCGTGTGTCCGTCCCTGATTCAGCTGCACATCTTGATAACAAAATGAAAGTAAACACACAGTAATTCAGTACATTTACTACTGTGTAATTAAAATGCCACTCCAGCATTTTTTAATTTTTTATAGTCTCCACACAGCAGAGGGAGAGATGTCAGCTTCTTATGTCGACTGCCTTGCTCAAGGGGCGCTTGTTGTAATTCACCTTGCAGTGAGAGGAGAGGCTGATAACTTATCAGAGGCAAAGGTCTAACGTGTCAGCTGAAGGTGATTTAACACTCCTGATAATGTAATCAGGGAATATGGTGGCAAAAACTAACTTTGCTTAACATTTGTGGTGACGACGTGGCCTTTTCGAGAGGTAAACCATGTACAGGCTTAAATGCCATCACCAGCACTGTAATTAGGAGGCAGAGTAATTATGTCTTTTTTTAACAAGAAAAAACACCTGAGATTTTACATGGAACAAAATCTGACTTGGTGAGTTTTGACTGATCTCAGCCCTCGTTGCAAATATGCAGTGAGAACTGTCCCGCTGCATCAACTCACCATCTGTATTGTTGATCCGTTTACTGATTAGAATCACTTCAAGTCAGCTCAGCCACATTTTTGCGAGCCTTCATCACAATAACAGTCTCGAATGGTTTTGCAATCACACATTAGGGCACATTGAGACTGATAACGGCCCTCCAGAAAAACACCTCAAGGGGCTGTGTTAGTGTGGGCGTGCTGCTACAGGCTATTGATGAGAAGATAAAATGCAAACCAGGAGGTTCAGTTTAAAGGCTTATGGGATGATAGACACAGAAACAGCAGGTATTCTCCTTTGAGACAAGTTATTAGCTGCAGTATTGTTTTTGTCCTGATAATGAATACTTAAAATACAATAGAAATATCCCAGTTTTAGACATCACATGTTACACAACATGTTTTCACTGCCAACTTGTCACATATCGCTGCTTGTTCAGTGAACTTTTGACATGACGCAGTAGGTCTGTTGTTGACTTTCTGATAGGATTGCACGATATTGGATTTTTTACTGACATCAGATATGCCAATATGTAACTCATTTGACCAATATTCGATACCGATATCAATATATCTACTTTTTTCCCAACTCTTTTCCCAACCTTCTCTTGTCATGATGGCCCACCAGCAGATGGAGACATGAAATTTTTGCTGCCCGTGTTTTTGTGTTCACAGCAGGGCAGGTAAAAGGAGTTTACCTGTTGGAGGTGAGCTGTTTGCCAAGGCGCACTAAGAGCCTGTTGTCTGCAGCTCTTCATCAACATCTCACTGTGGCTGTTTCTGCTTTTATTCTTCCTCCCTGCCGTATTAATATATGTGTTTTTTATTGACAAAAAGCTCCTGACAAAGTGCAGCTAATTCAGTAACACATTTCATTTCCTGTAGATTCTTCACAATAAAAGCAGCAAAATGAGGAAATGTTGAGTTTTCGAGCAGCAACTTCACACAGCTTCTAATACGGCTGATGGCGAACATGACACAGTAAAATAAAGCAGATATGTGAAGTAAAAACAGGACGCAGGAGAGAAACTAAACTCCAAACCACAGAGATTCAGTTAGAAGCTACAGACGCACTGAGAGCCGAACACACAAAGACTTTTAAAAACACCTTTCTCTCTGGTCTGGTAGTAGAGTCTCACAACAGACACGGCTTGTTTGAGGGGGAGAAGCGGAATCGTCGGGGGTTGGCTACCATCGGCAAGACATCATGGCTACCAGTTTGAGGAAGGGTGGCTCAACTTTTGGGCCTACTCTGGAGAAGGTCCATCTCTGGCGCAGCTTGGCGTGGCACGGTGCATCTTAACTGATAATGGAAAAAGTGACAGCAGAAAAGGCCCAACAGTGCAATTGCTTATCTCGATGAATCAATGCCCAATACGTGCATGAGAGTAGTAGGTTGACAAATACATAAATCTACATTTTCTTTTGGTGTTTTTCTGAAAATGTGGTTAAAATCTGCGCTTCATCTGGATGGAGACCCAACTATAGAGAGCAGTGAGACGAGATGAATCATACAGATGGGGACAACGGTGCACACTTGCCTCATTCATGGTGTTTTGTGCTCAGTTGCACAAAATTGACGCAGTAGTGGTGTGAAGAATGGACCACATTGGGAGAAAGAGAGAAGTCTGAATATTGTCCACTCTCTCATCTCTGCAGACCTGACCAATCACAGTATGAAGTGATTTGGTGAAAGATTCTTGGGCATATCCCCAACACATGGGATATCAGGAAGGCATGGGGCAAGGAGATTCAAACACTGTCTGGAAATTTGGCAAGCATTGACACCATTAGTCCACTCAAGTTAGGCAGAAAAAGGTCCCAGAATATGTCCTGATGAAATCAAAGAAATCCTAGGAAACATGACAAAACAAGTCCCATTCCAGAACTTGTAGCTGCAAGTTGGTGAAGGTCAAGTTACCAAAACAAAGTCACAATAAGGCAGTGTAGTGTAGCATGACAAAAATGTGAATGCAGAACATCAGTGAGATATGACTGATTGACGGTTGACCAACGATGTAAATCTTATATAACAACCAACATTCTCCAAAAGAAGGATAAGACATGCATCTATCAGATTAGACTACGCTCACAACGATTGGTAGGAGGGCGAGATTTATGTCGGTGATTGAGTTCCACCAGCAGCGCTGTCCCCAAAAACACCTGCATATCAACAACTCAGTGATTATTTCGCCAGCTGCTCTCATTTCTTTATTCCAAAATTCTGTCACTTTTGAAACAAAAACATCTCCAGAAACTAAAGTTACAACACCCCCACAGAGACTAAAAATAAATGTCTTCTGGTTCTCTGCTGTAATCATATTCCACAGTTAGGAAAATATCACTTCATTATTCATGTCAATCAAAGCTCATTGTGCGCTGGTTGATTTTACATTTCTTGTGTTTAGACTGAAACTCATGGATTGCTTGATAAACCGTTTTAAACTGTGATACTGTTGCTGCAGATATGACTTCAGACTTTTCTCTCTGATCTCATAGCTAACCAGAGAAATCACTCTGGTGTGGGAAGATTTAACTTCACAGCTTTGGGGGAGTCATTCTGTAAAACTTGTGATGAAACCTGCCTCACCCTCCTGCAAGGAGCCGCCAACCACCTAAAACTATTTCATCACTCAGGGTTTCAGGGGAGAGTTGTACTGTGGGAGACTAAGTGTTGCTTCACAGGCTTCTCCACACTGACAAGAAGAACATTAAGACAGAAAAACAGTGTACTCATGTGTGTGTTATTTCTGGTATCATAGAGATGACAGTAAATACCAGGTGAAGATATGATGTCACCTTTTATATTTGTTCATGAGAACAAGATGGAGATGATATGAGAGGAAGGAAACTTTTCAAACCATGAAAATTATTTAGGTGGTACATCTCAGCATGTCTTAATGTTTTTTGCATCTGCTTGAAGTCACTTTCACCAAAGTTTTACTCAAGTCAAACCATTTGATTATCCTGTATGACTTCATTTGAGTTCATTTGAAGACTAAAGCAGGATTTATACTTGTGCGTCAGCTCTGTGCAGGGCCGATGCTGTAGCCTACGCTGTTGTTAGCATTTGTTAGCAGTGGTGTGTCTGTGTCACTCTGCAGTTACACCTCCAAAACACTTGACAGTGGTGGGCTTTCTGGAAGAACTGTGAAGTTTAAAACACACATTAAACACACATTAAACATGGCTTAATAGAGACAGTTTCAAACACAAGTACACAAATCAGCTTCACTATAACTTGCAGCATTCACAGACAAACACTTGTCTTTATCTGGACACATTTTCCCCACAAATACAACATGCTAATGTTTTTAGCACAAGCCTATGGCATTTTACATTGTATAAATTAGCCTAGCAGCTAGAGGAGATTTCCTCTACTCATATGAAGCCACGGACAACAGCAACATTTAACAAAGGTAACTTTACAAAATGTGGCTCCATTACAACTCACAAGGATAAAAAAACTGTCTTATACTAAACACATTTTCCCCACAAATACAACATGCTAACGTTATTAGCACAAGCCTATGTCATTTTACATTGTATAAATTAGCCTAGCAGCTAGCAGAGATTTCCTCTGCTCATATGAAGCCAGGATAAATCACACACAAGACTTAAAATGCTATTTTTGTGGAGGCTTTATTGTCTTCAACAAGGATGGTGAAATTGCTATATAAGATTCAGGTTTAATATAAATATAATGCTCCATATAATGCTTCACATTAGCCTGACAAAACCATAGCACAGTTTTTAATTTAGGCCTGGAGAGGTCAGATAACTCAGTCTAAGACATACGCAATCTCAGTTAGTGTTCAACTGATATGGTACTCTTTAGACCGATGCCAATACAGATTTTAGAGGAGAATAAAATTCCCCATGAACCGATACGACGCCCAATGTAGAGAATTTTTAAGATGTAATGAAAATAAAGCTTTTCTATGTGGATTGTTTACCTATTTTGCACTGATATAACTATACAAACAAACTCAGAAGACTGCTGTCTTCAAAAATGACTTTAATAAAGAATATTTGTCATTTTTTTATACACTGTCAACCGCTCACAGAGATGAACAAAAAGACTGGATTTGCTAGATCCCTGGCTTATCTTTGCTTTGCAGCTGTTGCAGACAACTACATCAGCATCTTGGGAGAACTACTCCCACACCTTACTGCCTGTTCACTGTCGCTTTCAGCCATCTGTGTGATAGAGGAAAGAACATCTTATTGAAGCTTGGCATTTTTTAAATTGTAGAGATAATTCATTTTAACTGATCACAGGCTTTATATTATGTATAATATTAGTCTGACAAGCAAATAAATGTAGTAAAAAGTACAATATTTCTTTCTAAAAGTAGTGTATGTCAGAGTAGAAGTATAAAGTAGCACAACAGTAAAATACTCAATCAAAGCACAAGTGCCTTTGAACTATCGTAAAGTGCTTGAGTAAATGTATTTAGTTACTTTAGTTAGCCTCTTGTCGGCTGTACATCCATGATGAGAATCTCCCGTTCCACCACATCCCAAAGGTGCTCTATTGGACTGAGATCTGGTGACTGTGGAGGCCATTGGAGTACAGTGAACTCATCGTCATGTTTGAGATGATCTGAGCTTTGTGACATGGTGCATTATCCTGCAGGAAGTAGCCATCAGAAGATGGGTACACTGTGGTCATAAAGGGATGGACACGGTCAGCAACAATACTCAGGTAGGCTGTGGTGTTTAAACCATGCTCAGTTGGTACTAAGAAAATCTCCCCCACACCATGACACCAGCAGCAGCAGCCTGAAGCGTTGATACAAGGCAGGATGGATCCATGATGCCAAATTCTGAGCCTACCATCTGAATGTCGCTGCAGAAATCCAGACTCATCAGACCAGACTTAGATGCATTGAGTTGCTGCCACGTGGTTGGCACCTCATAAAGAGGCCAGTGAATATACTGAAAAGGGAAAATAATGGGGTCATTATATATCAACTTCCCAGTATGGATTTCAGTAACTAGATGGCAACTTATGACGAGGACACCGCTTGATTTGGGCTCTGATTTCAGTCAGCTGCACAGTAGATATAAGACAGCTCTCTTCTACGCTTTCTTTACATCGTGGTAGAAATGCACCACTTACGCAGCTGTGAGTGACTCTGAGGCAGGAAGTTGGCCACGTGGCTGCGGGATCAGCCTCTGAAGCTTCATGTATGCGTTCATACAGGAGGTCAAAGTGGAACCAGGATTCAGCTCTGCTGTGCAATAGACCGTTTATTATTACTACAAAGTAAGAGACAACTAGGTTAAATTGGTTTATGAGCTTATCTGATGCTTGACACAGACTGACTGACTGTAGACAGCCATAAAGCCAGTTAATAAAACATTATTGTAACCAAGAGGGATTAAAGCCCAAACTACAACAATAAACAGCGTTGTAAACTAATTTAATTTGAAAAGCTCAGCATCACATTAGGTTTGACTCACTGTAGATAAAAAACACGAGTGAGTTTGAAACACAAAGACAAATAATACACAGTATCCTATATCCCATTTCATCAGTTCTGCCAATACAAAGTCTGAGTCATTTATAACTTCCTGTTCTGATAGCCACATACCAGTAGTACCAGCTCAGCAGTTTGTTTGATAAGGCCATGATAGGCTGCAGATAACCTACAAACTAAAGCAGCTTTAATCACGAAAGCAGTAAACTACAGGTAGAGCCACTGAGGGCAGGTTAAAGGGTCATGGTTATATTTTTAGATTTACTTTAAATACATTTGCTTTGATGAAGTATCTGACTTATATTTGGCTGCTGGTGTTTTATAAAGGTTTCCACCATGCCAAATGATATTCAGTTGTTTGACACAGTGGACATTAGTTTATTAGTTTTATTCATTGTTTGCACACTAAGCAATAATTGCCTTCCACTGCGTTGTATTATTGTGCTGGTGTGATTACATTATATAAAAAGACAGCGAGCCTTGTCTGAAATATGTTGGTCCTTTTTTGTGTTTATCACTTTAACCCTGGTTGGAAGCTGAAATACTGTTGCCATGGTTACTGTTGGTTTAATACTGTCTCTGAAAGGTGCTTTAAAGCATCACAGTCTCACTCTGACCTCGTCACATATGGATGTTTGGTCATGGACTTTCTACGTCGACATATGACGTGCAAGGTACCCTGGGTGTGTTGGTTGTTGACGTTCTGGAACGCCGTGTCAACTTCAGCCTGTTGCATGCATGGTCTGTTTTCAAAATACACCTCCATTTTTACAGGAAATGTACAGTTTACATACAGTCTCTTTCAAAATAAAAGCACTACGTTGGTACAACACTGCAAACAACGTTTTTTTCTGTCAACAGTAAACGCACATAGTTTGGCTTTACAATCTTACAGGAAGTGAACACAGGCCTCCTGGGTGAAAGCAGGTGGTTGCTGGACCCATCCAGGTGACATGAAAGGACAGCTTTGTGCGTCTGTGGCTCAGGGGTAGAGTGGGTTGTCCACCAATCAGTAAGATCAGTGGTTCGATCCCTGGCCCCTCTAGTCGGCACGTTGAAGTGTCATTGGGTCAAACACTGAACACCGTCGGTGTGTGAGTGTGTGTCAGTGCTTAGTAGGTGGCACCATGTATCATAGCCTCGGCCACCAGTATGTGAATGGGTGAATGTGACATAGTGTAATAGCGCTTCAAGTGGTCGTAAGACGAGAGAGCTGCTATACAAGTGCAGTCCATTTAACGTTTACTATTTGTTCGTCAGTGTCTGACACAAACACAGTTGTTTAAACTGTTTGTGATTTTTTTGTGACACCGTGATGGACACCTACCACCTGTAGTGTTCATCCATTATTTTCCTGTGTCAGGACACACTGGGGTGTATTATTATTATACTCACCATATGTCCTCTAAGCACAGACAAAAATAAGAGTTTGCACAGTTAGTTTATAGACAGTTGAACCCAGGGGTGTCATAGACGCTTTATACCTGGTATTAACCTGTTTCAGTGATCTGAACACAAGTGGACAGCTGAGACACATCAGCGTTCACCTCTGGTTTATCACGAGCCTCTAGCAGCTAGAGGCTTGTGTCTAGCTTGTGTTCAGATTACTATACTGCCTATGTCTCTTACATGAGAAGGTCAAAGGACCCCACACATCATTATTATGTCCACACTCTCACTAGAGGACGCTCACTCTGCTCAGGGCTGAGTTGTGTCTGGTTTTGAGGCTCATGTAACCACTGTTCATACTGTGGAGAATTTTATTAGTAAACTGGAACTATAAAATGAAAGGATGTTTTGCTGCCTCTCACAGCAGCTGGAGTCGGAGAAAAATCACTTCATTCACTGGGCCAACTGCCGGCAACTTTTAAGGTGGAACGTTAACTTGTAATGTTACTCAATGCATGAGGTGATGACGTGAATCCATCAACACACCTTAAATTTCACTGTGACAACTTTGAGCATCACTTTAGTTTTTATATGACAGACACTTTTAATAATGAGTGGATCTTCAAGTGTTTGTATATATTAATTTGCAGCGGATTATGTGAACTGCATATATTCTAATCCTCACTTCCTGTGGGCTACAGCAACACTAAACCCCTGAGCTTGCCTGAGAAGGACTAAATGCACAAAGCTGCTATTTTGAAATATCCCATGGAGAGAGACTCTCACTGCAGCCTGTTGTATTTTGTTCTGAAAATGTGGGCGTGCAGCCTCGTTCTGTGGACCATAAACCAGGTGCAGACTTCCATCTGTGTCACTGCTGATGAGGAAATACAGTGAGTGCTGGACGGAGCAGTGAGTGACAACAACCCCGCCCACATTTAAGAGCACTGTCTGAACAGACCGAGGGTCTAGGTACCATGTCTGAAGTGTTACTGTTGGTTCCAAAGGTACCATATCGAAAGTGTTTGGTGGAAACAGGGCTTAAGAAAGTAAATATTTCTATAATTCAACATTACATTTTCAAGTGTTTCTGATGGAAAGTTTTGAGGTCAGAAATTCTGAGTAAAAGACAGCCGGCAACCTATCATCACCTGCAGTATCTCCTGTTGTGTTACCATTCTGACAGGTTGAAAGAGAAAGTGAGCCACATCTGACACCCAGCAAAGACTGTGTAAAGAGTTACAGACATTTCGAGCACTTTTCATCCAAAGTGCCTTTTAGCACAGTTTGGGCCCAGTGGGAGTCAAACTCCCACCGCTGACACTGTTAGTGTCTGGCTTTTCACAGAATGTGAATATCGCTGTCAAGAGGAGAGTAAATAAGTTCATGCATGAGTTAACAAGAAGGCTGTTTTATCTCAATATAACTGACTTCAACATAAAAGAATATTATCAAATAGAATTTTTTATTTCAGTGATTTATAGTTTGAAAAATTACAAATGTTGGATTTTAAAATGATGATTTTTCTCTTTAAATGTTAACACTTCATTTTGGTTTAATTTTAAAGGCTTGGAGACACGTGATTTCCTCTTCTGTCGTGTGTGTGCAGATGAAACTGTCTTGGCATACTGTTTTGTAAGGTCACACACTTACACACACGCACACACACACACACTCGTACATTTGTCACAGTGTGTAGACCATTTAATCTTTCCAGATCTGCATCAGGGGAAAAATCTGTCATTGCTTCTCTCAACGTCTTTATGTGTGTGTGTGTGTGTGTGTGTGTGTGTGTGTGTGTGTGTGTGTGTGTGTGTGTGTGTGTGTGTGTGTGTGTGTGTGTGTGTCAGCCCTCTCTCCCGCTTTTACGCTCTCTTTTTGAATTTGATCGCCCTCTCTCACGTGATTGTGCTTTTCACCTCTCTCCCTCTCTAACCCAGTTTCGTTTTTCCCCCGCTCAGCATCTTCTGGTTTTTCCCACGTGTGTGTGTGTTTGGTTGTGTGTGTTTGTGTGTGTGTCTGTGTGTGTGTACATGCATTTGTTTGTTGCAGTGAGTGAGTGCCTGAGCTGTCTGTTTGCAGCATTTTGCATGGATTTACCCAGGTTATATGAGGATTTCCCCTTTTTTCTCCCTCCTGTTGTGTGTGTGTGTGTGTGTGTGTGTGTGTGTGTGTGTGTGTGTGTGTGTGTGTGTGTGTGTGTGTGTGTGTGTGTGTGTGTGTGGTCTTGTCGGCTCCGAGGTAATTATGGGAGATTTCTCCCTCACTGGAGCGAGCATGGGGCAGGTGCCTCAGGAATAGTCTCTCCCATTTGCGCTCTGTGTCCCTCTCAAAGCCAATGTCCCTTCTGTGTCTTCCTCCCCCTCCCCTCGTTATGGCGGTGTTCATGTCATCAGATCATGTCATTTCATTTGTGCTGCTTGCAATGCCACACACGCTCACACACATTTGTGCACACATGCATGTAATCTAAATGCTTTGAGTAAACAGTAACTTAACCCCGACTCTAAAACATAAGCAACGGCCTCTGGTCTCAGTCTGTGGTGTTTATTACACAGTATTCATGTACATGGTGGCGACAGCATCAAGTAATGCTTCCTGGTAAACAGAAAAAAAGGTGGAGACATAGTGACAATGCTTTGTGGTCCATGCCCTGAAAGTAAAGGCCAATGTCATGTTCACTTGTAACAGGCAATGCCACCTAATATAACTGAACTCTCAGCAGTATAGCAACAACATGTAACTGTGGGGTGGAGGGGGTTAATGCATTAAGACTATAGATATATGAAGAGGGCGTGTTTGAGCAAAAATAGGATATAAACTTTGTCTTTAACTGTCTTATTTTTCTTTTTCTCCCATCACACACTCCCTCTCTCTTATCTCATCATTCCTCCTTAAATATAAGTCATCCCATCACTCCCACTCTCCCTCCCCTGTTGTCATCTCCTCTCTCCCCCCTTCATCCCATCTGTGCTCTACTCCTCGCTCTACCTCTTTCTCTTCTTCCTCCGACTTCTCTTGTCATCCCTTCCTCTCTTCTCCTCCCCCCCACCACCAGATTAATCTGATGTTCTGGTGACTGTCCAGCAACAGCTGTTTCTATTGGCTAGCAGAGGTTTGGTGTGTGTGAGTGTGTTCATTTACCCTCCAACTGTCTCTCACACTTGTTCTCTACCTCTCCCGCCCTCCCTATTTAATTCAAACGGGCAGTTGAGTGGCATTATTTCTGTATAATCACTGCAAAATACACACACTGTCCTCCTACTGTTCTCTCTCTGCACTTCCCTTTATGTGTGAGTGTGTGTGTACCTCATGAATCCAGCAATGCATTTCTGAGATACTCTCTGTCTCTCTCTCTCTCTCTGCACGTGACTCAGGGATTATCTCTCTCAACCAAAATAAAGCTGAGACACAGAGAGAGGGAGAGAGGTAAGGCAAGAGGAGGGAGTGGAGCGAAAGAGGCTGTGAAAGAGTTACATGATGTTCCAGAGAGGGAAACCTCGGGGAGAGAGGCTGAGAGCGAACGAGACCGATACGGAGAGACATAAAAATAAGCCACTGAAGCAAATATGTTATAAATCTTGATATTATATTAGGAGTAGTCATGTGCCGTTAATCTTTCTGCCTCAGGAAACATTTCCAGCCAATCAAATTAATTGATGCGCTGATAATTAACCGGTCACAGATGGTGTCATCTGAAGCTGAATGCTGTGACTTTGTGTAATTGTCATTAAAAACACTGTGCAGCGTGTTAGCGCTCATATCAGCTGTGACAAAGACTGAATGTCTGTTTCTATTTGACAGTTTCTGCGTGTGCACTTTGCAGATATTTTCATAATGACTTGACATAAATTTGTACACACTGAACACAGTGTTCCTGCTGTTGATCCTGCTTTACTCTCATACCAGGAAGCAAACTATAATTATGTTTAGTCACAGGTAGGATATTAAAAACAGCCCTGAGGTTTTATTTGCAGTCACTTGCTGCTGTCTATATTTACGTGTTCCCCTCTGACTGTCACTGCGCAGATGTAGAACATAACAATTATCATTACCTTGCAATGTCACGTAATCTGCAGTGAAATAACACACTGCAGGGGTTTGAGATTGTGGAAACAGCAGCCTGTGTGACTTCTTTTTCTTTTTTGGGGGGGGTTGCAGCATCACAACATGCAACATCATGCTGCACAGCAAGATCCCTGCAGTCACTCTGCATTACATCACTCTCTCTTTCTCACACATACACACACACACACACACACACACACACACACACTTAGGGAGACTGTCTGTGTATACTTAGAGTGCATTTATATTTTCTGTCTGTGAACACTGGGTGTTTGTGTACTGCATATTTGTTCACAGCACGTCTGTTTTCACGCCCGTGTGTGTGTGTATGTGTGTGTGTGTGTGTGTGTGTTTCTTATTTAAGGGTTGCTCTCACACTGTGTGTCTCTTTATTGCAACACCTGACAGAGAATCAATATTGGTAAATCATTTTACTGCTGAGATAAATTTACTGACTCGTTTAATCGATGTAAACATTTGGGCATCATTGCAGAATTATCTCTCACAGAAAATATGTGGCATCTTACCACTGAGGTGAATAATTTGTATTTTATATTATTCCATTATATTTAAATATCCTAGTTCCTTGATTTATTACGATTTACTGCTGCTGACATATTGCACACAGTCATAATACTTAAATAAATATAATCCTTAATATTCAGTTTAGGGATGTCAGTTTTGTTTAACTTTGCTTTCAATAGCCCAACACCCATTAACCAGTAACTAACTGGTTCAGTTTTAAGAAAAAAAGGCAAAAAAACACGTAAAACACAAGATGCCTTTCCTTTTAGTCCACAGTTATAGTTACTCAGTGAGCTTTAGCGCCACATTTCAAAGGACTATCCAATTAGAAGTAGTAAAATTTTGATGTTTTGTATGTAATTGTCTTTCCTTAAATATTATTTTTTTCTGTTGTTTTTGCTGACAGACGCCAGCTAGTTGCATTAACATGTGGAAACATAGTGCCCACTGCCCACCTTTCAGTCGACTTGTTAGTTAGTGTTAGCATCAGCCACCTTGCACTGCACACCACCTGGGATGGGAATTTATATTTCTTAGTATACTGAAGGAATGACCTGCCTTCCTCTGCCTTACTCTGCCTCTGATTGGCTTACCCTGGCATTCTTACCCTAACCCTAACCCTAACCAATCTTACTCCTCTTGCCTAAACCTAGCCAATCAGAGGGAGAGTAGGCAGCGTAGACATAGGAGGGTTATCCCTTCACCAAAGGCCACCATTATAAAAGAAACATCTATAAAACTGTTGACAGTACACCTTGACCTGCAAACAAGGTCAATTATGATTCTTTCTATTGTGATTGTTTAATCCATGGAGGTTTTATATGTGTAAAACTTTCCTAGAGCCAATAAAAGTGATTTAAAATCCTGTGACATCATCACAGTGAAAAGTCCATGAGCCAAGCAGGAAGTCACGGGCAGGCAGTGGGAGGGACATTACTGTGCATATTCAGTGGGGTGCATACTGTGAAGGGAAAGCCAGAAGCTAAAAACTTTTTTGGCATATGCGCCAGGCGAACAACTCCACTGGAATGAACAGGCGCCATTTTGGCATCCGGCAGCTAGGTATTATTAAAACTATTAAAAGCCGCTCTTTCAGAAAATACTGCTGTCCCAGTGGCTGGACAGCACTGTGGCGAAAACATGGCAGCCACCCTCCCCTGGGTAGTCACAGTAAGCAAGTGGCTTTATTTTGAGCCTCAAAATAAAGCTGCATAGTTAGCATTGTTAACTATGTTAACACAACCGGCTGACACTGCTATCAGGGCTAACAGAGCTAACAACAGTGTTAAAGGATGTTTGCCGCTCAAAATGTAGCTGCTTACTCACCGGGGCGACCTGTGGGGAAACTGGAGGGTGGGAACAATGTTTCCACAGCAGTGCTGTTGGGTCAGAACAGCGTTACCAGCAGTAATCACAGAATGAGCAGTGCCACCAGCTAATGAGCTCCCACCAGACCAGGCTGGTGTGCAGCGCAGCAAACTGAGGTAGAGAAATTAACTTACAGGCCAACATGCAGAAGTGGTCAAAAATATTGTCGGTGGTTAGCAGATAAATGGTTGACTGTTGACATGCATTGTACTAAAACAATCTAGCGGGTTTGATTTAGATTTACTCAACTCACGTGGACATGTTTTCACCAGGGCTGTATTTTTTTTTGCTGCACAGACCATAGTCTCCACAGGGATGGAAAAGTTTTTAAAATCTCATGGCTCTGTCCAGAGGTGTAGCACCAAATGCTTGGCCCTACGCATAAGTAGTCTCTGTGGGGCCCCCAGCTCTTCCTCTCTTGATCCATGTCTCTCTCACGTACCTTTAGAATTTTTTTTACGAAGTCAGTTTCCTTATTTCTCTTTTTTTTGTCTCTTTCTTTTTTTTTTGTGATACCCAAATTTTCCTTTTTAGGGGAGGGATGTGACAGTGTGCGTTGGCGCTCCGGCAGCGTAGCAAACATCACTTGGCTCTTGCTGAGTTTAGAGAGGGATACTATTTCAGGGGTGAACTAAACCATTTTGCTTCTTTAACAGGTCAGAAGTGCCTCAGAGCTTCCATTATTTTTTATACAATGTTCAGTCTTTTGACTAATTTGAGCTAATTTTAATTGAATTGGCACTAATTACTGACAAATAAAAAACAAAACTTTTAACTTCAGGCTTTTTGAGGGCCCCCCTTCCATCGGGGCCCTGAGCAATCCCAGCCCCACTTATTCCCCCACTACAACGCCCCTGGCTCTGTCTCAATTCAGGAAATGCATCATTCATTGTATGCAGCACACAAAGGCTTGATCCGTGCCAATCCATATAGTCAAATGAAAAGCTTATTTCCAGGAAGCTGCTCCTGTGAATAAAACGGCATGCAGCAAATCACCTGAATCTGAAACAGCATTATATCAGAATGTATAGGGCTGAATCAGCTGATGTAGGTGAGTTTTCTTTGGGAGAATCGTTGTGATTCTAGACATGAATGGGACACGATCTTCAGGACAGAGATAGGGAAAAGTAAAAACATTTTTAAAAACACACATTATGTCCATCAGTTGAAAACTGTAATTGTTTGTGTAAGAATAAATGATGTACAAATTTCACAGAGCCTCATGTGTACCATACTCTCTCTCATGAGTCATGCTCTATTCTTGTATCTCATGGCAGTGTGTTGGTGTGTCGAGCAGTGACTTCCTTGTAAAAAACACACCAGTCCTTACACAACCAGCTGCTTCAGAGGAGCAACCTGATTGGTCCACAGCATCTTCCAGCCACGCTGACAACCTGAGGTAATAAATTCCCTCTAAAAATATTTTTGCTGTGTTTATGGTTTCCTGTGCTGAAAGTGTTTGTGTTACACTTCACCCTCATATCAGAGACACCTGAGTTAAATGTACTGCGATTTGTTTTATAGTACCACCAGCAGTGTTGGGCTCGTGACTCAAAAAAAAAGTTTTATCATTACTCTTTTTAAAAGTAATAATACTTCACTTATTACTGTGGTAATAAAATTGGTAATTGCGTCCTTTCTCCTCAAAATCCAGGCTTCACATGTGGCCTCTGTGTGAATGTAAAACTCCAGTACATGCAACTAAGGGTAGATAGCTTATAAATAATTCTTACGCCTTCAGGCTGGTGATAGCCGTGGCATTTATACTGTGACCTACGTTTTCAGGTTGTCCATTTATCTGTCAGTTCATTCGTCAGTTCATCCACCTGTCTTCTTGTGAATGCGATATCAAGAATGCTTGGAGGGAATTTCTTCAAATTTGGCACAAACGTTCTGACTCGAGTATGAACTTCTTCGATTTTGGTGGTCACAGGTCAAAGTTAAAGGTTGCTGTGATCTTGCATCCATCTCATTTTCGTGAATGCAAAATCTCAGGAAGATCTTGAGGGATTTTTTTCAAATTTTGCACAAACGTTTACTTGGACTCAACAGTTAACTGATTACATTTTGGTAATCATAGGTCAAAGGTCAAGGCCTGTGTGACCCCATCTGTTGCATTCTTGTGAACGTGATATCTCTAGAACACCTTCAGAAAATTTCTTTAAATTTGACACAAATGTTCACGTGGACTGAAGAATTAACTGATTATAATTTTGTGGTCAAAGGTCAAGGTCACTGTGACCTCACAAAATATGTTTTTGGCCATAACTCAAGAGTTCATATGCTAATTATGACGAAACTACACACAGATGTTTAATAGGATGAAATAATGAAGTGATGGCATTTTATATCCAAAAGGTCAAAGGTCAACTTCACTGTGACATCATAGTGTTTTGCCTAAAACACTTTTCTGGTTATTATTTAACGTCATATCTCAAGAACAGAGGGGGAGATATTAGGTCAGATACTGAATTGGTGACAGTAATCTTGGGGTCCACCTTGAAACTATGCTGATTGTATAGATCTTCTGTGCTGCTGGGGAGAGGATGAGTGTGAAGCATCCATGTTTTCACAGCCATTGATGTAAACTGTAAGAGTAACTTGGTAACAGGGTGCTAATTCTAGTTTACAGTGGGTCTTTTATTGTCTGTTACCAATATTTTCCAAAAGATCTGTCTGAAAGATGGAGGCTCAAACTTGGAAACAGGCAACAACTCATCCACCACATATCTAGCCACAAGCTTCATTAGTTCTTTGTAGCTGCAGCTGTCCACAGTTAAAATCCAGTTTTGGCTGTTTAGCCAGCGTACAGCTACAGCCAACCTCCGCAGCCACAGAGGGCTTACCTGTTGGTGGGGTGTATTTCCTGGAGCTTCATGCTGTTGTGCTTTCAGGTGTTTAAGAAGGTTTGAGGTCATGTTTTTTGCAGGGGACTTGCTTGCTGTCTGCTACTTACTGACATGTTTTCCAGCCTGTCCATGACGTCCAATATGACACACTAACAAACAAAAAAACAGAAAGGTGTGCTCATCTGCTACAAGGCCACGCGCAAGGCTTTTTTTTTTGGCTAGCATGAAGGTAGTGGTATCTTTGGAAACTATGTCAGCATAGCTTTTCTTGAAGGGGGCTGAATAATTTTCCAAAGTTAGGCTAAATGTTGGTAAGGGAACGACTGACATGGCCATTTTCAAGTTCAAGGGGTCCCTTGAACTCTGAGCCCAAGATATCTGAATGAAAATGGGTTCTATGGGTACCAACAAGTCTTACCTAAACTTGAGAAGGCCTGTTTCCACAAAATGTTTTCTTCCTTCCAATCAACATACTCCTAAATTGTTCAGTAATAAACAAATTAAACATTTATATTTGTCTTTTAAGAAAAAGAACCACCAGCCTTTCTGAAGAACAATGAATCACCAAACACATGTATATTCAGATACATAACATATTAAAGCAGGATTGTTGTGGCATTCAAAATGTTAACTGGTATTAGTCTCCGTCTCTCTAATCTGGCCTGGTTGGACTACAGCTGGCGGTGTGTGTGTGCCTGTAATATTTCCAGGATAGCAGAGTTTGCATGACAGGCCACCTGCTAAAATGTTGACCATGCATACATAAACAGACATATTTTATACACTGCCCTACATTACCTTTTTTTCCTCGAATAAAGACAAGAATTTTGGCATTTTGTCAAGTTTCAGAGCACAAAATATATTCAGACAACCATTTTTTTAATCCAATAAAGGCCTAAAGGCTTAATGTGATGTGGAATTCATATTATTTTTCTTTCTTTGATTCATTCTTACAGTCATCTAGTCATATTTTTACCAGTCAAGATGATCATTCATTTATACACTAAGAAACCAAGTTAATGACCAATTATTATTTCCTTCATTAATTTAGTAATAGCTCAGTCAGTCATTCGGTGATCACAATCTACAGAAATCTTCCACAGTAGTGTTTAGCTAATTATGTCAGTTTGTTTTATGTTATCTGCATCCATTCATCACAGCCTTTCTCCGACCCCTGAATCTCACGCTTTCCTCATTTTCCCATATTTCTCCAGCTCCCGCTGTGATTTATGTTTTCCCTCTAACAGCAGCTCTTCTGTCTCAGCCTCGTTCATGTGTGCTGAGGGCGGGGCACCGCTCGTTTACTCTGTTGTTTTGGGGCAGGTAGTTACAGCGTGGGTGTGTCCTCAAATCTGTCTGGATCACTTCCAAGGTCATTCTCAGGAACTGAATTGAGGAAACGGATCTCGTGTAATGATTCACATTTACATTTAATATTTACATGACAGTTTCTTCTTTTGAGAAGCCTTTTGGATTACAGATTTGAAAAACTTTTCCATGTATGACTATTAAAAATGATTAACTTAGTTCATAAAAAAGAAAAGATCAGGTTCATTTGTATCTGTTGCTGCATTTAAAGCTGAATAGAGATGCTTGTAAATCTTGGCATACGGTTGGGCATACAGTTGGGTGTGTTTGGTATTCTGCTGATACATGAGGGTTCTCTATATTTAAAAGACATAGAAGAAAATTATAAATGATATACTGTCAGATATTTGCACTTAAAATATGGACTCCGTCTTCCATAATCTCTTTCTGCCAGGCCCTTACAGATAACTCACAGGTCTTGCTAGTTAACACCTTTTTTGAATTGTAAAATGACCACTTGATGCTGACATGCTCCTCCTTTAACATGCAGATTACTTAGTGAGAGAAACACATGCAGTAATTGAGACAGACAGTTGACAGCCTGCCGACTCTGCCCGGGTGAAACAACAGTCCAGATCACAGGTTGTGAGGTGAAGGTGTGAACGCACTGCAACACAATGAAAAGAATTTAGCTTAAATGCTTCGCAGCTCTGAAGTAGGATTTATATCTTTGCATCAAATTGATGCCAAAACCTAACATGCACCTCCCCAGAAATTCATTGCAGCAACGCAGACCTCCTGTCTGTTTCTGTAAGCTGAAACCATTTCCCTCAGTGGAAACAAAGCTTTTATTTACTTTAATTTCACAGATAAGAAACAATAAATTGTGAAGACAATAAAGCCTCAACAAAATATAACAACATATAATAACATTTTAAGTCTTGTGTGTGATTTATCCTGGCTTCATATGAGCAGAGGAAATCTCTGCTAGCTGCTAGGCTAATTTATACAATGTAAAATGCCATAGGCTTGTGCTAATAAAGTTAGCATGTTGTATTTGTTTGGAAAACTTGTTTAGTATAAGACAGTTGTTTTATCAGTGAACATTATGAGCTGTAATGGAGCTGAGTTTTGTAACGTTACCTTTGTTAAATGTTGCTGTTGTCCCTGGCTTCATATGAGTAGAGGAAATGCTAGCCACTAGGCTAATTTATACAATGTAAAATGCCATAGGCTTGTGCTAAAAACATTAGCATGTTGTATTTGTGTGAAAAAAGGTGTCCAACAAAAGACATGTGCTTTTTCTGCGAATGCTGCCAGTTATAGTGAAGCTTATTTGTGCACTTGTATGAAATTGTCTCTATTAAGCCATGTTTAATGTGTGTTTTGGGTGTGTTTTGAATCATCTACCCATCTAAACAAGAATTCACAGACACCCCACCGCCACTGCGTGCCTTGGGCCATGGGGCCCAGGCTCCATGTTACTTGGAGCCATCGCCCTGTGGGCCCACCACTCGCAGGGACAGGAATCAGGGGCCAGTGCGTTATGTGCCGGGCAGCAGGCAGGGGTAGGGCCCCAGGTGTGCTGATCCCTGGCGTCGCAGACTGGCTGTTGCTCTGAAGGTCTGATAGTAACACTGATGGGTTTACATTTGGAGTAAACCTCAAAAGCCCTGTTTGTCATACAGACACTAAATTCTGCCCCCAGCGTCGCTATAATGACGCCAGGGGCATAATATATTAATACAGAAAAACAGGATTTTTTTCAGGGGGTTTTCTTTTGTAATTAGCAGTTCAACTCAAGGTCAGAATAAATAAACCAATCCTCTGATTTTATGTGATAGTATTCTGTATATTTCATATTTCATATATATGAAATATTTTATATTCATCTATTTTTAACATGTGCCTTACAGCAGCATAGAGATCCTACAAAACACACACACAGACACATACATAGCGCAGTGAAGACACTTGTTTAAATATATCTTTGTGGTATGAATAAGAACATTTTATGGCACTATGTATATAGAAACTTCCTTTCTTTACACGGGAAACACACCACTGTATATTTAAGCAAAAGTGAACATAGAAAAGCACCAGATGACTCACCGCTTAAACTCTCTGATATAAATGTTTTACACAGCTTGTGAACCCAATAGTATGGGCTGCGTGTGTGTGTGTGTTTATGCGTCCTCTTCAGAGGCTGAAGAGCAGAAGTTGCCTTGAACAGACACCGGCCCATTGAAACATCAATGACAAGAATGCGACACATCCAACACAGAGTACACACACGCTGCTTTGAGTCAGCCTCACACACTCACAGCCGACTGGACACACAGACTTACACACATACATGTGCATCCCACAGTGTGGTGAATTCCTCTTTTTCTCAATTTTCCACACACACACACACACACACACACACACACACACACACACACACACACACACACACACACACACACATAACACACTCACACACACGGAATTCAGATGAGTCACTGTTTGCACATTCTCTCTCCCTAATACACTCAAAGACATAAAAACCCTCAGCAATGGAAACAATGTAACTCCTTCTTGCACACACACACACACACACACACACACACACACACTGACACACATTATTTGAACTCACACACTCTTAGCTAATATAGTGACGCCCAGGTCACACACTCCTCTCAACCCACACACAAACTCAGTCTGCTGTTCACACACTCCCACATCAGAGGTAAGAGGTCGAACCAAAAACAGCTGCTCAGGCCAAGCAAATAATTTCACTTACTTAATGGTAAAAAAAAAAAGATTATGGTTTTATTACTTGAATATTGATTTAGCTAATTTTAGGTTATAATGGGTTATTTCACACTGACAGTTTCAATCAAACCTACACATCTCCAATAAAGATTCACCGCAAGACTTCTACAACTGCAATAAATTGAAATTTCATAACATGACTGAAGGTCATACAGATTCATATGGACTATTGGAATATGTTGCGCTCTTCATAGGCATAAATTATTTTAATTGTGAATCGAATTTTTGTGATTTCTACATGTTGCTTATAAAGAAGCTGTATGCAACATTCAGAGCATATTGATGACTCAGAGTCACAGCCACGTGGCTCTCAACGTAGAGGTGGCTGAGCCAACAGCTAATAGCTAATGGTCCGAACAGTGCTAATAACGTACAACAGTGCTGACGGAGCTAAAGGTGTTAACGTGGGTGGGAACAGGAGGCTGGGCTCTGCTCTTTTTACCATCTCTTCTTAAAAAACACCTATAAAATCAATCAGTCTTTGTCTTCTTTGTGCAGCACTTTGCATCATGCGCTTTGACTGGCTGTTAAACACGACAGGATACAATGATGTCACAGTTAAAATAAGACAACAAATAACTCTCTCTGTTGCAGCTACACATATAAGTAAAACTGACATAGTAAAAAATGGAATCGAACATTTTCTAAAAATCTGATTTTGACAGTTGAACCCTCGACTGCTTGTTGTGATTTGGATTATGCTTTCGCAGTGATGCCAGTCCACCACCGTGGATCGGGACAGCGTTAACTGCTGAATGTGTGCAGTGCAGAGTGGTAGCGATTAGCTAGCCCGTGCGATATGCATGCAAATTTGTGTTTCCAAGGATAGCGATCAGATTGGGCCTTTTCTATCCTAGGAAATGCAAATTCACAATACACACACAGGGACTCACATGCACTTACCATGCCCCCAGTAAGCCACTTAGCCTTGCAGCCAGTTTTTCCCAGTGGCCACTTGTGTTATTGCAGCAAAAAAATCCCTTGCAGCCCAGAAAGCACTTTCCCCAGGCCACCATTTGAAAAGAGACATCTGTTGACAGGACACCTTGAACTGCAAACAAGGTCAGTTATGAATCTTATTATAATGTTTTGAGCCATGGTAGTTTTATATGTGTAAAACTTTCCTTAAGCTGAGAAAAGCGATTCAAAAATTGGTGACATCATCACAATGTTAAGTCTATGAAGTGAGCGGGGACTAGTGGGTGGGGCCAGCAGGAGAAACACCACGGCGTATATTCGGTGGGCAGCATAATAAACCTGGAAGCAAGAAAACTTTTTTGATCTTTGCTCCAAGCGAGCAACTGCATTGGAAAGAATAGGCACCAACTTGATGTCTAGTATCTAGTTGTTGTTGTTGTAGTAGTTTGTTGTTGTCTTTGCCCAAACTTTAACTTTAGTTGTTGTGTAACAAGTCATTAAATTTTATTTTAAAAATAACTTTGATATAAACTCTGAATCAATATTTTCAAGGCTTTAGAGCTTTGCCTACGGATGATACCTGTTGCAGTTGATCACACAGATTGTCTTATTGAGCACAGAGCCAACAGTGTTGTAAACAGAGATAAGCAGCCAGTTTCATCACTAATTAGTGGTACAAGTAAATGAGGTAAACTGAAGGAGGCTTCACCAAAAAGGTACATTGCAAAAGGTGACACTAAATATTTAGCTGGACAGGCTTTGTCATAACAGTTGGTCAGATGTAACAAAGTCACAGATTTTCAGCTCCATAGAGTTAAATCTCCAGTTCTGCACCAGTGATGCTTCTCTCATTGGGCCTCACAGAATCACAGGCCCACCTTGCCACTGCAGAGCTATTGCTGCTGCGTAATGAAACTAATAAGAGTAATAAGATGTTTTAATGAGGCTGTTTAATGAGCGTAGCCCTAGTTTAAGTTCTCAGGGCAGCACTAGATTCACTAAAAAATAGGTCCTGGACTTTAATAGGATTTTAAAAAGCTTGGCAACAGCTAATGAGAGTTGAATTAAAGAGACAACTGATTCTTTTTACAAGAGGACAGGACTCTGGACTCTTATCCAATCCCCTGGACAAGTAATGAAAGTTTTTAAGTAATTTAAAAGAGACCACCTGTAGTCCACTGAAGAACTTTGATCATTTTAAGTATGGCCAACATTTCAAATAGACATAGATGCATGTAGCAGTAAACCCTTGTGAGCAAAAACCTCAGGTTTCCAACAGTTTTCTTTCCTCCGGTTACAGTATGACGTCCACTGATACAAATCTGGTCCGCAACAGGGTGCCACGAGGCCTCCCAACCATTTTATAATTCATGATGAAAAAAGTGCCGGGGAAGATCCCCCTGACCCCTCTTACAGTCATTCATTCAAGTGCATTGCTACATGTAGCTACATGCTAACATCAGCGAAACATGTACATCTATTAATCAACGTTATCGATTTCTCAGAGATTTTGAAATATTCCTGCGGGAACATCTCCAGTTGTGTTTAGAAGCTTTTATTGGTGATTTTTCAACATAGAAGGTGCTGTTAATCTCTGTTACAGTCATTGTCTGGCTGCAAGTACACTGCTAATGTACATGTGGCTACATGCTAATGTCAGGGAAACATCTGAATTTGGTATCTGAAGTTGTGGATTTCTCCCAGAATTCAGATCATATTCCTGTTTGAACATATCCATGTGTGTTTCCAAACTTTTAATGGTGATTTTTTTTCATGGTACAAAGTGCCGCTATTCTCTTTTACAATCATTCCCTGACTGCAAGTACATTACTAAAGTATATGTAGCTACATGTTAATGTCAGGACAACATATACTTGGTTGGCAATGTTGTAAATTTCTCCTCAGTTCCAGATCATATTCCTGCTGGAACATGTCAGTTGTGTTAAGCTTTTATTGGTGATTTTTCACAGTAGAAAGTGCCGCTAATCTCATTGTCTAATTATTGTGTGGCTGCAAGTACACTGCTAACGTACATGCTACATCGGGAAAACATATAAACTTGGTTACTGATGTGGATGTCTCCCAGATTTTTAATCTTATTCCTGCTGGAACATCTCAGTTTGTGTTTAGAAACTTTAGTACATTACTACATGTAGCTACATGCTAAAATCAGTGAAACTTGTAAATTTGGTAACTAAACTGGATTTCTCCAACATTTAGGATCATATTCCTTAAGCTACATATCCATTTGTTGTTTAAAAACTTTTAATTGTGATTTTTTTTTCTTTGCAGTACAAACTGCTGCTATTCTCTGGTACAGTCATTCTCCAGCTGCAAGTACATTACTAAAGTGCATGTAGCTACATGCTAATGTTAGGGTAACGTAAACATGGTTGGCAATGTTGTAAAATCTCCCCGTTTTTGGATCTTAGTCCTGCTGGAACATGTCTGGTTGTGTTTAGAAGCTTTTGACGGTGCACAGACACTGACATACGTAAGACATGGAAATGCTGACCAATAAGAGCATGGCCTAAAGAGACAGGAGCTAAAACTGAGCTCCTCAGACAGGGTGAGTACAGGTGTTCCAGCGCAGACAGTATGAGGAAAATACAGTGTTTTTGAAAATGAAAGCTTGTAAATATCTTCTAGTAGGACCCCAAAACACAAGTATGAACCTGAAAATGAGTCTGGTTGGTCCTTTTTAAAGTAATAAAGAACTTTTTTGTAACCACAATTTGGTTTTCTGTTTCTGTATACTCATTGGATTTCTTTAAAGAACTGTCTGCAGCGTGAGAAATGTAAAATAGATGATTCTTTAGGTGAGGCTCCTGCAGAGGCTATTATCTTGTAGTTTCGGGTAATCAGTGGCTGTGAGTCAGTCAATAAGGTGAAATGTGGTTGGATTTTCTATTATCTTCTCTACAATGCCTAAAGCTCACCCTGACATACAGGATGAACTGTTTTGAATGCTTTAGAGCCAAGACGAATGTAATCTAAACATCAGCTTTTTCCCACATGCCCCTGCAGCCTCTGTTCATTTATCACCTGTATATCTGTACAGACTTTCACTCCTGCCCAGCTTGTGTGTACAGATCTGCCTCTTTGTACCTGTTTATATGTGTATCCATGTGTGTGCGGAGGCATGCATGCATGTGTTTACACTCCAATCAATATTCCTTGTAGGCTCAGGACTACTAGCACGATTCGGCTCACGTTCTTCCCCTCTGACAGCCGTGACAAAGCAAACAGCAGAGTATGGATCAGGGCCGCTGCTGTCCACCTGCTGCAGGGCATGTTGTTGACTAAAGAGCTAATATCTGCGAAGCTGTTCTTTACTTGTATTTTTTTTCTACAACGGTGTGCGTCACCGTCCCACTCCCCAGCAACAAAGATCCTATAATTCATGCAAAGTACGCCCTCAGTGGTGTCATGGATTGATTTCAGCGAAAGTATGACAGTCTTAGAGTTTTTTTTCCTCATGAATAAACACAAAACCGAAGGGTCTTAAAGACTACCTTGCTCTCTATTTATATATTTATTTGGCACAGCAACTATTAATCCTCTGATTTGCAGCTTTTTAGTTTGTGACCCTAAAAATTAAGCTTCTGACCCCCTGTTGCACTCGTAAACATCTTAACAGGGTTTTTCACTTGATTAAAGAGTGGAATAATCACAGGGGCAGAAAAATATCCATTATCGCAGTGAAAAAACACCACAAGCTCTGGAGACTTAAAGAATTTGGTATTTTGAAACATACCTTTTCACGTTATGTACTGCAAGTTGCTCTTAAAGAGGACCTATTATGCTTTTCCTTATTTTCTCTTATATATATTGTCACAGTTCTGCTTTTCTGGTTAACTGCTCTTTTCTACCTGCCCACTCACATTCAGTAGTTTTCCATTTACCCTGGTTTTCCTGCGCCTGAGCATCTGTCACGCCCACCTCATCAAGGCGGCTCAGTTCACCTGTTCCTCATTACTCACAACCAGTACCCAGCCTCACAGACACTCATTGCCAGATTGTTCTTTGCCACTCATGCAAGACTCTCCAGCACTTTCTTCTGGACTGACTCCCCGTTGCTGACCCAGCCTGCCTCATCTGTTTCTGATAAACGTTACCAGTCTTTTGTCCCCGACCTTAAGATCTGCTTCTGCATCCTTGATTCCTGTTTGCTCATGGCTGCCTGGTGTTAGCGTCCAACACCAACGCTACAGTGTGAGTGTTCCCGTCTGCTCACCTGTCATTTCTTTCAGTGAAATGATTTTCACAGTGCTGACACACTTGCCGTTGTTTATGCCTCCTCTGCTTGGCCCTGCCTTTTATGCCTGCCCAGTCACTTAGCTCCCATTCAGTAGTTTTCCATTCACCCTGAATTTCTTGCGCCTCAGCATCCATGATGCCCACCTCATTGAGGCAACTCAATTTACCTGTTCCTTATTACTCACAGCCAGTATATATACCTCAGCCTCACTGACACTCATTGCCAGATTGTTCTTCCCCACTCATGCAAGACTGACTTCCCATTGTCAATCCTGCCTGCTTCGTTTGTTTCCTGGTAAACGTTACCAGCCTTTTGTCCTTGATCTTGACATCTGCTTCTGCATCCTTGGTTCTAGTTTGCCTGTGGCTGCTTGGTGTTACCTAAGCCTTTCACTGTGTCACCACACTCGCGTCCTGTGAGTACATACCTGCTGGCTTCTCAGTCCGCTGCCTGGCCTTGACCTACCCTCTGCCTGTCCCCTACTGGTTCATCTGCTTGGACCGTGTTTACCTGGTTCCAGATCTACACAGTGCCGTTGCCTGTTCTTTAACTGAATTGTGTGTGTTTGGGCAGACATCACTGCCCACTCACCTGCTTCCCAGCTCGGTTCGGCCTGCTGGACCAGCCAGGCTGTCAGAAACTTTGTGGAGAGATTTTGCAGGAGTGTTAAACTGTACTGTTTGCTGTTTACCTGCCCCATCCTGTACCCGTTGAGTTGTGACATCATTACCAACTGTTCCTGGCCTTATGTGTGCTGCAATTTGGTCCCAATACAACCTGTTACACATATGTTACAGTGTTGGAAGATGATGTAAACATGGCCAAAGTTTCAACTAATGACGAAACGTATGTGAGAGTCATCCCTGTGAGGAAAAACTGCAGTTCCTCTAATGGCCACTTGAGGCTGGCTCCAAAAGCGAGTCAGTTAAAATACTCAACTTTACAGCAGATATGAACATGTTTACAGCCTGGTACAATAAACGGTTTTAGTCTGTATTTAATTATTCTTTTATGCATTCTATGACGTCAACTCATAACAGTTTTTTTTTTGTTTTTTTTTTATGCTCATCTGCTCCAGGCACACCACTGAAAGTGTTTACATTACATACAGTGCTACATGAAGCTACATGCTAATATTAGGGAAATGTAATATTGGTTGGATGTTAATTTTTTTATGATTTCAGATCATATTTCTGCTGGAACATGTCTGGTTGTAAAGATTTTGGCTGAGAAGCTTTTATTTGGGATTTTTCACAGTTGAAAGCACACCAGCTAAGAGGCAGGCGCCAAAGCAGAGTGGCAGCAGATAGAAGGTGATTACAGGTGTTACAGCACAGACAGGAAAATAAAGTGTTTTTAAGTGTCTAAACATTTTCTAGTAGCATCCCATGATTAAAAAAAAACAACTGAAAATGAGCATAATAGTTCCTTTAAAAAAGTGATTTCAAGAGCACTATAATCTCCTGTATATTTACTTATTTTACAGACTTAAATGTGTGAGCACAGATCTTAAATTTGTTCTATTTATAGCTGGGTGTGGTTTGGACATTTGGACATCATATTGCTTATGAGCATGTTAAAAACAAACAAACAAAAAACATCATGTTTTATGCTACTTTATACCTGCCAAACATTTTTTCCAGCCAAGTTGCTAAGCAGATTAGTTGCCCACCCAGGGAGTTTATTCTTCCCGTAACAAATCTCATGAGCCACAAAGAGACTGAGTGAGACAGATTTATGTGCACACTAAACTGTGCCACTCTTCATTTCTGTTGTTGTAATGTGACTTCTACATTTAGACTAATAGAAAAAAAGGGTGCCCCTGTGTCTTAAGGCAGATTTATACTTGTGTGTCAGCTCAAGGCAGAGCCTATGCCATAGCCTACACATGTGGCCTGCACCACTGTGAGCATTTATACTTGTGTGGTACTACTTGACTAATACTTGATTTAAAACACACATTAAACATGGCTTATAGAGACAATTGTAAACACAAATTGGCCTCACTGTAACTCGCAGCATTCACAAACAAAGCACTTGTCTTTTGCTGGACACATTTTCCCCTCTAATACAACATGCTAATGTTGTTAGCACAAGCCTATGGCATTTAACATTGTGTAAATTAGCCTAGCGACTAGTGGACTTTTCCTCTACTCATATGAAGCCAGGGACAACAGCAACATTTAACAAAGGTAACGTTACAAAATTCGGCTCCATTATAACTCACAAGGTTCACTGACAAAACAACTGTCTTATACTAAACACGTTTTCCAAACAAATACAACATGCTAATGTTATTAGCACAAGCCTATGGCATTTTACATTGTATAAATTAGCCTAGCAGCTAGCAGAGATTTCCTCTACTCATATGAAGCCAGGACAAATCACACACAAAAATGTTATTTTGTGGAGGCTTTATTGTCTTCACAATTTATTGTTTCTTATCTGTGAAATTAAAGTAAAAGATAGTTTCTTTTCCACTGAGGGAAATGGTTTTCAGGTTACAAAAACAATGAGGAGGTCTGCATCGTTGTGACATGCAGTTATATTTCTGGGGATATGCACGTCAGGCACGTCTGTTTTGATGCAGAGCCTACGCCATAGGTACAACATCAATTCAACGTAACTCCCACTTTAGGGGTAAGGATGCCAACTGACCTGCAACGGCCTCGTCTCAAATCCTCCTGGGTCCATTATTGTTACTGTCTAATAAAGGCATAAGATGCCCCATAAAAAATGTTAAAGTTAAGAATATACACAAAGAATAGAAAAAGGCAGCAGTACACACCAAAAGCTTTCATATCACAGTGACAGTCATAAATGAAAACACTCCTTCCCCCTCTGATAATCAGCAGACAGCCGCGGCCTCCATGGTTGACATCTGCTGCAGTAACACTCAGGTTGATGGACATTATGAGCACAGCTTGAAACATATTATTGACCGTTTCGACTGCTCGGCCGAAACTCCCATTTTATATTTAGAATAATTCAGAAACGCCCTCGCTGATGGCTGTTCCTCACAGAGAATGATGTCTGAGTGTTTTTCAGTCTGCTGCTGCACCTCTGTCTCTGCTGGAGGTTGGATCCATTTTCTGCCCTCTGAATGTTTGTTTTTGGCTCATTTGCTGCATTTCTCTCTCATTCTTGGTGCCCCATCATCCCACCCTTCGACCAGTTTTCTCTTTGAGCATTTTTGTTATGATCCTCCTGATGCCATACTGTTGGCATCACTGCCCCGGGACACCAGGTCACCATGCTGCAGTGCAGTGGGGCAGTTGGTGATTTTATAAATAGAGTTCTGACCTCTAACCAAGGCCTCCAACCTACATACCTTAACCCTGCCTCACTCCATACCTTATATAGAATCACCTCTTTAACAAAGTGTGTAGCAAGTTATTTTCTCATGCAGCTTATGTCTAAAACATTCAATGTCAAGGCAGGACATTAATACTGAGCAAAGAAAAGTAACATAACTGATAATTAATAGGTGCATAATTAGTTTGTTTTTTACCTTGGAGAACTGGATTTGCTTCATTATCAAATTCAGCAACAGTTTTTTTCTTTCCAAGGATTCCTCTGTCTTGGTCCTGAGTCCATCTACCTTACCAGGATGGGTCTCCCTACAGTAGGAAGGAAGCTTGAGAAGCGTCCTACTCTTTTTGGTTCTCTTTCATTTTCTGGCACCATGGGAACAAGCTTGTTGCGTTTCATATAGTAAGTCTGTTCCCATGGTGCCAGAGCCAGAAAATGATTCGTGCATGATGGCCTTTTCTTTCATTGAGAGAAAAGAAATGCACCCTCTCCTGTGTCTTTCTTTACAGCAGGAGTGCTCAAAGTTTTGTTGATTGAGTGCCAGTTTAGGGAGCCAGCATATCATTGAGGGCCTCGCAGGTTCAGGACAGACGATGTTGGCGACTTTCACCAAGCAGTCCAGCACAATAGAGGGTCTGTCACTGAAGTGCTAACTACATGTACCAATGTCATAAGCTACCACATAGCTTGCCTGTGTTACATCTTCACTACTTTTCACAAGATGTGTGGAGACTGACAGTTGGGCAGATAAGTCTTGTTGTGTTTGTGCTCCTCAGAGCTTGACTTTGTCATAGGATTTGTGATTGGTCTCATGACAGCGTTTAACATGTTTGCAGCTAAGGCAGATCAGTTTATCCCTCCCCCGAGGCCAGATAGCCCCATTTTTCCTGAAACCTCCTTTTTTCCTCAACCACAAAGCATGAGTGGTTGTCCACTGAAATTGCCAGTTTTAGCTACCAGCATTAGCACTGATGACAGAACATAATTCCAGCCCTGTGTCCTAGAAATTTCATTTGAATGTCACTAAAACCAACCCGATCTCACTCAAGTCATCGAAATCTGGCACTTGGTCAGTGCAGCCAAAAAAAGCCATCCTTTCACGTCACGTCACGTCACGTACACAGCTGGTTGCCATTAAAATCTCAACACCAGAGCTTCGGGTGCAGGTAAAGACTCCTGTCTTAGGGTTAGGAAACAAAAGCACTTTGGTTAAGGTTAGGGAAAGATTATGATATCGGTTAAATGTTGATGAACAAAAAGCAAATTAAGAAAAATAAGGCAGTAGTCACCACAAGTGGATACAGAGCATTTTGCTGATTCGATCATTACCAACATTTTTACGACTTGCCAGATACGTTAACAGAAAACATAAATTGCTCTGCATTACATTTCCCTGTTTCAAATTAGTTGCATATGAACGTATTTTGGTTCGCAGGGCTGGTAACATAAGATACTGACAGCATTGAAATGGACTGTGGATTAAATAAAACGTAATCCATCCATTTCACGTTCACAAAATGTTTCTGACGGCTGCTATAGGTCCACAAGCTGCACTTTGAGCCACTATGCTTCACAGCATGATGTGTGTGTATGTGGGCATCTCTGCCTAAATGTGTGTTTGTATTTCTGGGCTGGCAGCGAGGAGCGTTTGGTTCGTCTGCAGGGCCGCGGTGGAGAGGCTCAACAAACCGAACTGCCAAGCAGATTGAGGAGCTGAACCTGGACGAGTGACAGTGAGAGTGTGGGGGTGGGGGGGTATCAGAGAGGAGACAGAGATGAAGAGCAAAGACAGGGACTGTACAAGCTGCCTTGTAAATACTGTACTCGAATATGACTGTCATTAAGACGGATTTGAAATATGCATTTTAAAGAGACAGAGGCGTTCAAGGATGTGTTTACTGTAAGACAATGCCAACATGTTCATTAATTTTTTTCTTTGATTTACATTTGTTTGTTGCTCAGAATGCAAATTACGTTCATTAAATCAGAGAAAAAAACCCAAAAAACAGGCGAAAGAGAGTGAAGGGTGGCAAAGAAGAGACAGAGCATACACTTGGGAAGAGAGGACGAAAAGCAGAGATAAAGGAGAAGGGATGAGTGGGAATACAAGATAGAGAGAAAGAAAATGAAAGAATGAAAGGAGAGAGATAAAAAGGAGAAAGAGAGTGAGATATATTAGTGATGGAAGACAGAGGCCGAAAGATGAACGTGAAGGAGCAGAACAGAGAGCGTGGAAAGAAAAGGAGCTTGAAGGAAAAGACCGGAGCATCAGCAGAGGGAGATCACAGCGAGCATAGAAAGACACAGCGAGGAGTGAGAGGGAGAGTACCGAGTCATGTGACGGAGCAGCACGTGTCGGCGAGCAGTGTAAACTCACTCACTCTCTCTTCCTCGCTCTTGTCCCTTCCACTCAGATACAAGAGGTCCTCTCAGCCAATCAGGACGCAGCGTCTCTGCCATGCTGGCTCTACCTCTCTTTCTCTCCTTCTCTGTGTGACTGTGTCGCTCTTTCAGTGTCTGATTGACCCGCCAACACACACACACACACGCACACACACACTCCCATCCATCTCTATCTCCTTGAATGTCAGAATCAACTTCGCTGGCCAAGTATGTTTAACCCTTTAACATCCAGAAGTAATTCAAATCCAAAAATAATCTTGCACTACTCAGCTGTTTTATAGAGGTCTGGATGTCTTGTGCATTATTTTATATCCATTTTCCCAAATTTAGCCTGACATATTGACATAATAGCATTGGATCTCCACCAGAATTTAAAATAATTTTCAAAATTTCTTAGGTGGGTACGATAACATCGGCACATCACTGGTATCAGCCAATATCAGCTTTAAAATAAACTATCAGAATTGACCAACATGCTTTTTCTTATTTTGCATAATGAATGAATGAATATTACATACATTAACAAGTATTGTATTTTCTGTCTCTATCTGCTGGTGGCCCATCACGACAAGAGTATGCATGCATAAGATGATGTTGATTCCACCGCAAAAGAGACCTGATGATCACTAAAAGAAGTTAGGGAAAAAAGTCTATATATCAGATATCAGGTATTTGCCAAATGAGTGGTTACATATCAGCAATCGGATATCCGCCAAAAATTCAACATCGTGCATACCTAAAATTTTGTGGCATGAGTGTAAGGACAGTGGAATTTAAAGATTAAAGGCCCAGCAAAATAGGGCTTAGACAATGTGCTGACTAATCAGTTCAAAAGAAATTAAGGGCCAGATCCACAAAGAATGGATTGCTCCTGCTAATAGCGCCATTATTTGCGCAGAATTAGCTCACGCAATCTGCCCTGTTTTAGCGCCTTATCCTCAAAAGAATTTGCTCTAATCATATCATATTTTGAGCTGAATTTATGAATATTCCCTAATTTACATGCATGCAAATTGGACCGGCGCAGCTAGGAGTGGCAGTGCAGTTTGAGTTCAGTTTGCGTGCATTTCACTCTTTGCGTGTGCTTTGTGGATTGCACGCTATTTTTTTCTTTCATTTGCACAGGGTTAGCGGTCGCAAAAGCAGTGCAATCCTTTTGAGGATCTGGCCCTTTATCTGAAAAATTAATTTTCTGCTTTTGTTGTTGTTTCACCCCTCTTCTACCAAAATTAGCACACATGCCTTTTATTTTTAAATGCAGTAATACCCGCTATAAATAGGTTAGAGACTCCTTTCCCATTAGCAGTAGATGAGTACGCCTTTCTGCTCAGGCTCAACATCAAAAACACATCAGAAAAAAGGTTAGTAAACAACAGAAACCAGCATGGAGGCCAGTAAAAATGATGCGGTGATTACTTTTTTTTTTATGTCCACTGGACTTTAGCCTAGAGGGCGTCAAGCAGTTGGTCGTGTTTGCACAGCTTATCTCAGATACTACTGGACCAGTCAGCCTACTGTTTTGTGAGCACATTAATGTCTGTATGCTCAAGGACCTCTCATGGTTTTGGTGATTCACAATTCTGTTCTGCAAACCTGTTTTGTTGTTTTGTCATGTCATTGACTGCTGACTCCTCACTCCTCCGGACTAGCCTGTAAAGAGTTCATGTTTTCCGAGAAATTGGCTCAGCTAAAAACTACAAGCCTTACTGTCTGTCGCAGGCCACATTTTGGTCTACGTCGTGGCTCAAAAACAGACATCTATTGAAAAGTTTGGTCTCATTTTAAGGTGGAGCATCTGCAGATTAATTCCATACCCTGACATGTTTTATCATATTTTTTTTTCAACTGGAACTCTACCTGTATTATCTGTGCACCTTTCTAGTTGTTACTTTTCCTTCAAACTCAGTACCGACCAATTTGGAACAATGTTGGAGCACTGCTTGGACGGAGACAGACAGAATTTGTGGCTGAGTAACAGCAAGAGTCACAGAAGTTATTGTTAGAGGTGCCGGAAAAGGGGTTAAAATTAGCATGTCGACTCAGGTGTCATGTTAACATCGCCATTTGGAGCTGGAGCCGCTAAATATCCGTATACTGCAAAGTCATTCCTGGTATTGAATGACGACGAAGATTTAGTGGGTGTTAGTGGAGTTTTTGTCCATTGGGAATGGGACTATTTAACTACATATTTTTGTGTTGTGGACTCATACACTTTTATTTGCTTATTTTTCTGATCTTTTATAGAACAAGTGCTTCATCAAATAAATCAAGAAAATAATCAGCAGAATAATCAATAATGATTGTTACTTGTAGCCCCACTTCAGACTCATACAGGTCTTATTATTATTTTCCTAATTAGACCCCTGCTGAGTTTGAAAGTGGGCAAAACTATGCTGAAGATTACATGAGGTCACCAAACTCGTGTCAGAGTGACAACAGGTGAGACAAAGTTAACAGCAGAAAGATGACAATCAAGAACAGTTTGAACAGTCCTGTGGAGAAGTTTCTTATCAGACAAAATAGTTTGAATACTCTGCTGAATGTGGGTCTGCCTTTATTCAAACAAACAAGTTTACCTCAGGTTGTCAGTAGTTTTAAATAAACACAGTGCCCAGAACAGATTTACAGGAAGATACATGTACTTAAGATAAAGCTACAAGTGAACAAAACTTTATGCACAGAAGGTAGGTATGAAAATAACCACATGTATAACAATAAGGGGCTACAACCTGCGGGCAAAAGAATGTTGTGGTTTAGTTGGTGTTACACAAACAGTGCATAATGGGAGTCCATATGGATGATAAGTTAGTTTGACTAACTAACAGTGTATTGACTGATACAGTACATTATGGGTGTTACTTTTTTTTTAAATGTAGAAACAGTGCCATTAGGAAAATCTTTGCTGTGGGGAGGCTTCAAGGTGTGACGTATTTGACTTCCTGTTGCCTTTCTATCATCTTGAACCAGTCTGGCCATTCTCCTCTGACCTCTGACCTCTGGCATCAACACTGGATATTTTCGCTTTTTGGGACCATCCTCTGTAAACCCTAGAGATGGTTGTGGTGAAAATCCCAGTAAATACTCAGACCAGCCCGTCTGGCACCAACAACCATGCCATGTTCAAAGTCACTTCAATCACCTTTCTTCAACATTCTGATGCTCCGTTTGAACTTCAGCAGCTCGTCTTCACCATGTCTACATGACTAAATGCATTGAGCCGCTGCCACGTGATTGGCTCATTAGTTATTGTGTTAAAGAGCAGTTGAACAGGTGTACCTAATAAAGTGGCAGGCACATGTATATCACATAATGTAACATTACACCAGTAACAAACATACTTATTTTAAACCAAACCATGATGGGTTTTTTTCTATGCTTAACCAAGTTCTTTTGTTGCCTAAACCTGAGGACGTAAGCCTAAAAACAAAGTTTTTATCTACATAATAAGTGTATTTTGAACAAGCAGAAACCGTTAATTCCCTGTGAAAAGTTATTTTGAAAAGATACAATGCATGTAATGAGTGAGAATCAACACGCCATCCGTAGGCATCCACAACTGACACAAAAGAGGTACTTAGCACGTCATATTTTGATGTGTTGCTCCACTGACATAGCAGCTGTATTTTACGAGTTGAGAGTGAGAATGTGTTTCACGGACTGACAAATCACAGCTTAAACCTCTTTAATCTAACCACTGAGTGGACTGCAGAGGGCTCAAACAGAAATGGCTTTCCTAAATATTTAGAGCCCAGTTGCAAACACTGTGTGGTTCAGTAATGATTGAGGGTCACTTAGATTTTCTGGACTGGAAAACAAATTCAAATTGGAAAGGTGTTTGGGGTGAAAATTGTTCCACGGTATTTTCCTCTGTCATGCTCCACTGTGAGGACTAAATGGAACTTTGAGTCGTTTCATTCTCTTTCCAAAACTATTTCAGATGTAAACAAGACACTTGGTGCCTGAATGATACTGTTTTTTTCTCTCTGTTAAAATAAATGTTATTGAAGGAAAGAAGGAACACATCAATATAAGAGGTTTTTCCAAACTTCTGAATGGCAGTTTACACACACCGTAAACCCAAATCCATCTATGACACAAAAGTGTGATGTAAAGTCTCCAAAAATGCTCCCGATTGTCAAAATAATACAAAAACATCATGTTCACTTGACACAAAAACACATCCCATGTGAGCTTGACATATATTTTCTGTTAAGTCAACAGTTTTTGAGTTTTGAGTTAATTTCACTAAAATTTATAAAGCTGATTTTGCCTAATTAGTTTAAGGCCAATATCTTCCTGAGACCTGAACTTTTGTTTGGTATGCATTTTTAATTTCTTCTAGCTATTTGGGATCAGTAGGATCTGATAAGTATAAAAAACTAAACATTGTCAGTGATAATTAAGTCCTAATGTCCTTATATAAGTACTTATTAATTAACAGCATAATCAGCCACAGAATAAGTCTGAAAAGCTGCAAATCAGAACAGAAGTACAGAGAGTTGTTGCATAGAGATGATACACCATCTCATCTAGTTGCATTGGTGTGAACCGGCAGGCGTGAATCATCGGTCTGAACTGGGCCTTATTCTCGCAATCAAGAAACCTAGGCTCACCACAATATATTTTTATGGTTCAATGAAATTAAAAAAAATGTGGTAAAATGGGGACTCAGTGTTTAGAATTAAAATTAAATGATGAAACATCAAAAAAAGTTCTGTTAAAGTGACATAAAATCCCTGTCAAACAAGGACTCATTTACTGAATGAATGTGACTCATTTATTATGTGTCTGTACTCAAAACTTTTATGTTACTGTTGTACTAAACTAAAAGTTTTGAGCAGAAGCTGTTTCAAAAAAAGAAATTTAAGTTGAGTGAGCCCAGTCTCACTCAAAAGTCGTTGAAATCCAGCACTTGGGCCATGACCTGCGGCGTCAAAAAAGGTGTCCTTTAACGTCGGCATGATACGCAACCAGTTGCTGTTATAGTTTAACAGCGCCTGGTGGCGTCAGGGGGAAATGCAGCGGGTCAAGGGTGAAAGTTGAGGTGGCAAAAGTCCAAGTTGGGCAGATGGGAGTGGTGATAGATGGGTCCAACAAACACCGAGAGAGAGTGGTGCTCATGTACCTTAAGATTCTAAAGCCAAACCCTGTTCTTTTTGCCTAAACCCAACCATGTGTGTTTGTTGAAGGACAAAAACACGTCAAAATGCGGTGTTGTAACAACGTAGTGCTTTTATTTTGAATGAGGCTGTGTGTAAATTTTAATTTTCTGTGACATGTGAAGTATTTCTTGAAAGAAGACAATGCATGTAATAGGCAGAACTTGACACGGTGTCCCAGAACATCAACAACCAACACACCCATATGCACTTCATATGTGGACGTGGAAACCAAACGTCAGCATGTGACGAGGTCGGAGTGAGAATGTGTCGCTTGAGCGAGCGGATTGGGGTTTACAGTGTGGTAATGCAAATGTGTGTATTTCACTGTAAGTACAGCAGAATGTTTGCATAATGTGGGATTATTGCACAGATATCCAAATGACTGATCTAAGTGTTTATCAGTGAGTGTAAACATTTCTCTTTAATCACTCTCTTTCTGCCATTTCTATCTGCTCCTCTACTCTCATTATTACCAGCTCTTTAAATCTGGACGGATATTTCTATCTCTGTGTTTCCATCTGTCTCACTTCCTGGCGTGTGTTTAGCCGAGGATGAAAAGCTCACACACACTCTAACACACAGGGATGACTAGGTTAAACACAATGCATGCTAAGCTTCTGTGTCAGCATGTGGCAGATGGAGGAGAGAGAGAGGGAGAGGGGGGGTGAGAGACGTGGCCGGACTAACGCAGGTATTTTTCACGGATGATCTGAGGAGCCTTAGCGATGTCTTAACACGCAAACGTGTGTGTGTCTGAATGAAAACACGCAATGTGCATCCCTGTTTACATCTGCGCTGCTTAGTGTGTTCGTTCATGTGAGTGTGTGTGTTTAATCCATACGCATCTGTGTATGTGTGAATACATATGTCAGCACGTTTTGTTATGTGTGTGTGTGTGTGTGTGTTTACGTCTATATAGTTAGACCAATCTGGGTTAATCGATACACACATACATTGATTTACTACATGATGTTATGTGAGCGAACATGACGTAACGAATGGAGGGCAGGAGGAGGAAAGCTGTGAATGGAGTGTGTGTGTGTGTGTCTGTCTGTGTGCGTGTGGGCCAACAGATGTGACTGTGCAGTCTAATCATTATGTTGAATGTAAACATTGCTCTGCCTGGCAGAGGGAAACGCCATAAGCCTCAACAGAGATGAGTCCTGCAGAATTAAGTGTTTTTTTTTTTTTTTTTATCCCGCTGGTCAAACACCAAAGGTTTCTATTCAGCTGTCATGCAATTTTTTTAAAGCAAAGAACAAACCTTTGTAACACTTGTAGTGAGAACAGTTTATTTTTATTGTTTTAATTATTCTATTTTTATTCTCCATTTAACAAGGAAGTTTACAGTGACCATGACAACTCTGCAAAATAGGAAATCACAGGCAAACAGACACGACACAAGCAGATGAAGAAACATCCTCACCAGTTTGATGACAAAGGAAACATCAATTTGACCACACACACGTGCAGCATTTAGAAAACATCTTCACCGATTTGACAGGGCATGATAACATCAATTTGAAGATGTTTCTTCATTTGCTCATATGGTGTCTATTTGCATGTTTTTTGAGCTCTCAGGGCCACCGTAGCAGTCTCTTGAAATACAATATATCCTTTACAAAACAGACCTGAACTCAGGAGACTGCTGTACGTGTCCAGTGTCAGACAAAAAGTCAACATTGAGTGCTTTTCCTACGTAACGTAGTTAAAGTTACGTGACATACTCGTTAACTTAAGTAGGTGAGTTAAGTTCTGTACACTAAAATCACTTGACTCTTTTACTGTTAGTAAACAGTATGACGTTTATTGATGGGCGGGGCTTAGCTGGAGGCAAAACAATTCTCCACAGACATTAGCTAACACTAGCTAACAGGTTCTGTTGGCTTGTTTTAGACAGTGCAGGAAGATGATTCAAGTGGTGCGTTCAGAAAGACTCATTTTGAGTGTCGGAGCACACTCTGGCATAAACTGGATCATTTGTAAATTTGTAACACTGTCTGAATGTACCGTTCAGTTATCCAGAGCACCACACTGTGAGTGGCAGAGCGCACTCTGGACGCTGTCTGTGGAGATGGACTTAACCGTTGGTTCAATCATGTAGAAATATAAGGCTCCGTTTCTTCCACCAACAGGGCTCTCATTTTAGTGTAGAGCGTCAGACTGAATTTACCAACGCACCATGTCAGGTCACTCACTCTCCGGGACCGCCAGTGTTACTGGAAGAAGTAAACACTGACCAGGACCAGACTGGCCGACCCGTATGCTCTCACTCAGTGGATGGATGATGTCACAGGAAGCCAATCTTGTTTGTTTTGCTATGGAAGCTAATGTTAGCTAACGTGCTAAAAAGTTAGCGTTCCAGAGAAATCCAATCTTCCTCTTAATAGCTCCCCAGTTTCTGATGAGGTGGACATGATAACCCTTAATACACATAACGTTCTTCATCCCTACAAACTAGAACTCACCACTGTGAGCTGTATCAGAATGTGGGGTGGTCGTCTCTCACTGATAGAGGGGAAGAACATTGTCTCCTTTTTGTTTATAAGGCATTGCATTAAAAGCTCACCTCACTTCTCTTTTAAAAATTAAATTAATCTCTCCTCACACACGCTCACAGGATTGATCAGTACAGAGCTCGGTAAATTAGTTTTTTCGCACCAAATAAATGGAACAAGTTAAAAGAGGTATTTAAATTAGACAGGTATGTGTCATTAGATCATTTCAAGTGTATGCTAGATGATATTGTTGTTTTACAGTGTTCCTGCTTTGGTAAATTGACACAGGATTTTTTTCTCTACATTTTTCTTTTATCATTGTTGAGCATCCATCATTAACAGCAGACTTTTTGTAATTTAACTTTTTCTTCTTTCTACTGTTTGTATTGCTGTTTAGACATTGCTGATACTTATTTGTTTTTATGGTCTTTTTTTTACCATTTTATTGTGATTGCGTTCATATATTTGTGTCCTTCTAGCCCATTGAGTGTCAACTCAGGGCATTGCTGTAAAAAAGCGTAAAGCTCAGTCAGTGTTCCCTGAAGAAACAATAGTTTGATGATGAATAACAAAGGTAGTTATTTTACCCCATGATCGTCTTTCTAACTCTGACCAAGTAGTTCTTTGCCTCAACCTTAATAGGTTTGGTGCCAAATGACGTTTCCCATGAACATGGAAGTTTATCTTGAAAAGACAATATGCATGGAACGAGTGGAAATGTTGATTTGTCCAAAACTGATGCTAGATGGCTACCTGAGGGACATCTGAACTATAGAGCCACTGACCAAGCAATGTGTTGGGAGAGAGAGTGTGTTGTGTATGACGCACATTTTTATTTAATGTGTAGAGATCATCAAACTTCTGGATTATTGAAGAAGGAGGTGCAATTGCAGGAATAACTCTTGTTTTATTGATTGAGAGGACTCATTACAGGAAAAAAAATCCCTCATCTGACATGCTTACATCACTTTAATTATTACTTTTTTTGGAATAAACTTGCTGGAGGGGATCTGAAATACGAGTCAACAGGGAAGATGCCATGCTGATATCAGCGTAGACAGCCCTCTGATTTACAGCACCAGGCTCAGCGTTAATCCATCTGCATAAAACGTGGCTTCATGGTCTCCAGGTGGAGTCATGGGTTAGAAGCCTGCTGCTGACATATTTATCTATTTGCTCATTTATTTATTCTGCCATAATTCACAACCATGAATCTCATTTGCCTCGCCTGAAATGAACAGGTATAAATCTATAGAGAAAGCAAAGGTACAGGGGAGCATATGGAGCAGAATAATCAATAGTCCCACCTGGAGTTCTTCCATTGTGTCCATCTAATAAATTAGCCAATGTACACCAAGGTTACTGTGTGAAGTCACAGCGCTTAACAGCATGCAAAAGCAAAATGAAACAGTAGCAGGAGTTGTATTTGCAGATATACATCTAAACAATCTGTTTCTTACCTTTTTTTTCTCTGTCTATGACTAGTTTGCAGGTGCTAGTGGTCCGAGTACTTGTTCAAGGACAATATATACACCGGCCACTTTATTAGGTACACATGCAAATAGCTAATCAGCCAATCACGTGGCAACAACTCCATGCATTTAGTCATGTAGACATGGTCAAGACAGCCTGCTGAAGTTCAAACGGAGCATCAGAATGAAGAAGAAAGGTGATTTAAGTGACTTTGAACGTGACATGGTTGTTGGTGCCAGACGGGCTGGTCTGAGTATTTACTGGGATTTTCACCACAACCATCTCTAGGGTTTACAGAGGATGGTCCCAAAAAGAGGAAATATCCAGTGTTGATGCCAGAGGTCAGAGGTCAGAGGAGAATGGTCAGATTGGTTCAAGATGATAGAAAGGCAACAGGAAGTCAAATAAGCACTGGTTCCAACCAAGGTGTGCAGAAGACCATCTCTGAAGCAACAACACGTCCAACCTTGAAGCAGATGGGCTACAGCAGCAGAAGACCACACCAGGTGCCACTCCTGTCAGCTAACAACAGGAAACTGAGGCTACAGTTCACACAGGTTCACCAAAACTGGACAATAGAAGATTGGAAAAACCACATTCAGATGGTAGGCTCACAATTTGGCGTCATGGATCCATCCTGCCTTGTATCAACGCTTCAGGCTGCTGCTGCTGGTGTCATGGTGTGGGGGAGATTTTCTTAGTACCAACTGAGCATGGTTTAAACACCACAGCCTACCTGAGTATTGTTGCTGACCGTGTCCATCCCTTTATGACCACAGTGTACCCATCTTCTGATGGCTACTTCCTGCAGGATAACGCACCATGTCACAAAGCTCAAATCAGCACCTTTGGGATGTGGTGGAACGGGAGATTCTCATCATGGATGTGCAGCTGACAAATCTGCAGCAACTGTGTGATGTCATCATGTCAATATGGACCAAAATCTCTGAGGAATGTTTCCAGCACCTTGTTGAATCTATGACACCAAGAACTGAAAAGGGGTCCAACTCAGTACTAGCAAGGTGTACCTAATAAAGTGGCTGGTGAGTGTATGCATGGGCATGTGCACATAATAAAATAAAGAGGCTGTTCTTTGACAGTGTCTGGAAGTGCTCTGATGTGTCAGACTTCAGGATAGCCTCATCTTAGACTGAGGAATCTGGTCTCCAAGTGGAGGCATGGGTTCAAATCTCAACAGCTGCTTCTCTTGACCCAGAGACAAAGTTCACTGCCTCTGCCACTTTTAGGACTGCTTCAGGTTTGCTTTTAATGACTTGAGAGTCCTCTTGATTAACTCTAAGAAGCTATACTCAAAACCAATTTACGTGGGAGTTTGGGCATTAAATTAAGGAGTAAAATCAGAGCAGGCACACGTTTCCCTAAAATTGTTCAATCTAAAGGTGTAGGAGCCACCTACGGCGTCGAGTTTAATAAGTACAGCCTCAGTTTCTTCAGCAGTGACAGTCAGAAAGACAATCTGTAGTCACCCTTCCATGTGCTCAACCAATCACAGGCCCAGATTTAAAAGATCAAAGAAACATTGGTAATCTGCACATTGATCCTGAGCTAGGATCTCCAGGCTGTTAAATTTAGCAGCATTTTGCACATCTGTTATTTATGTATCATTTGCTGTTTATCAGTCTAGACGTACCTCACACATCTGTGCCTCTGCTGAATCTGTCAGTGCTGCCACACTGGAAGAATTCTTGTGATGGTTTGGGTACAGTGTGCCAACTGTGCCATCGTCATCAGAAATGGACACGACTGCAGATGACAGAGAAAAGAGCCTTGTGTCTCTAAAAATGCATCCTGCTCCATGCATTGCTTCTTGCATCTTCAAAGGGAAACTGGGATGTACCAAGGGCTTTAAATTCCTGACACACTGAAAAGATACTGATCATTAACGTACTCACAGAGTTGTGAATACAAATACAACATTTGGATACTAGGCTACACCATCAACTGTATAAAGTTATGAGCATAGACACGGTGACATCACCCATTGGTTTATGGACTTCTGTTTTGAAGCTTTGAGTTTGACATTTTGGCTGTTGCTGTCTTGGATTTGTTTGAGCCAGAAGTGCTTGGATAAGATGGTTGATATAACCCTGAGGCTAGCTGCTAGCTTGGTAGCATGGTGCATTCACAATACTGTACTAATGCTAATTTTTGCCACTGAAAAACCGGTTTAAAACCACCAAAACAAAATGTACTTACCAGGAAAAACTGAACACCGACTCCTCAGAGGAGGGGTTAGCAACCTTGAGCACGTTTGCCACCACTGGCATGCTGTAGCTAAACTAATGGCACACTAGCAATAATTATGGAAGAGAGGTTTTTTAATGTTTAAGTGCAGGGTTTCCCACACTTATCTATTTGTGGCAGCCTGTCACAGTAACAACATCTGCTGCCATATATTGATTTTTGGAGCTGAAACGTTAATGAGGAGAACCGTTGGAATAAAGCCCACCATTTGGTCATTCATTGTGCGTGCACTCTGGTAACAGACGGAGCAGCAGAAGGCCTAGTGCAGTTAAAGTGAAACTTAGACATTCATCGCGCTCAGTCTAAAAGTTTGCTTTCACTCACAAACAACTGCCCCTCCCATCCATCCATTTGATCTGATCAGCTCTGACCATTTTCTCATACTTCTTAAATTTAGCTCCTGAGAAAGAGCCTTCCTCTTGTCTCAGCCCGATCCTATAATTTAAGATCTTTAAATGCTCCTCTTCCTCTCTCAGTGCAGTAATCTGTATTTGTCCAAAATAATCAGCTCTTGAGATAACATTAAGTCCCAAAACAGATCAGAATTTAATAATCTCCAAATAACAAGCTGATTTATTGCTGATGAGACAAACAAAAGACTATTGTGAGCAGCAAAATTAAATCCTTTTTTGTGTTTATGGAGCATTTTGAGGAGCGAGGGGTTGACATGTGGCACACTGATTAACAAGAAAATTAAAAAATGGCACTTCATATCAAAAAGGTTGCCGACCCTGCCTTAGAGGGGCTTTAACAAGATTTTTTTAGGCCCATGTACAGTGCAGTCATGAACAGGGAGATTAGCTATGGAGACCAAAACAGTTTTTGTACCAGGCTGTAAATGTGTTTATTTCTGCTGTAAGGTTGAGCATTTTAACAGGGTCTATGAGAACTGACTGTCTTTTGGAGCCAGTCTCAAGTGGCCAATAGAGGAACTGCAGTTTCTGGCAGTATCACGTTGTCTGCATTTTGCCGCTTGGGTTACACCAGGGTGAGGCACACATTCACACATTCACACACTGGTGGCTAAGGCTGCTATACGTGGTGCCACCTGCCACTCATTAACCATTCACACGCTCTCACACACTGATGGAACAACCATCGGGAGCAATTAGGGGTTCAGTATCTTGCCCAAGGATACTTCAACATGTGGAATAGAGGAGCCGGAGCTCAAACCACTGATCTTCTGATCTATTAGATCTACTAGTAATGTTGATAGGCTGAATTAAATTTGAAAGGCTGTGTTACCTTTATTATGAGGCACAAATATGTTTTGCAGCTAGAGACAGATTTTGGTTTTTATTTTTGGGCCAAAAAGGCTCTATTTACAGTAAAGGTTGCCAACCCCTGGGCTACACCAACAGGTCCAGTCTGGATGGACGAGTGGTCTTAGGCACCAAGCTTAAGGTTAATCCCTTCTTAACGATGATCTCTGGTCTGCTAATGGAGGCGTTGGTTCAGATCCCACCCTTGACATCCCGCAGCTATGCCTCCTTGTTTTAGTGACAAGAGGAGGTCGTGTATTACAAACTGAAATTGCCCTTCATGATGATTGACTAGTGTACCTAACACTGCGCTTCTTAATGAAACATCAAACCAGTCACACCCTTCATAAGTTCATTGATGAATGTTGATGTCAGGTCTTTTTAAAGTTGGCAGAAGTGTTGTAGCTTAATGACCAAACACCAGACATGGCAAACAGCCATCCTCAAAGAACAATGTGTCACTGGGCTTATTCACATCCGTCATAGTCGAGTAAAACCTTTCAAATGAAAGTGCTCTCCGAATAAATACAGTGTGACTTTTATGCTATTTCCATTCTTCCTGAACATCCAGTAGTTTGTATTCAACCTGCTGACAGACATGCACCAAATCTCTGTACTGTTTAAATTTTGGAAGAGGAGGAAAGCACTCCTGTGTCCTAGTTTTCACAGAAAACGCTTTTGCTTCATCTCAATGGAAATCAAGCAGCAAGGTTATGGGAATCATGTAGTTTTTAGGATGGCTTTTACGGCACACACGAGGAGAGCTGTTCTGCAGTCAGCTTTTATCTCCCAGGTCGCTGAGAATGAGATAGCCAGGGAGGCGTGCCTGGTGATCCAAGATCTGCAATTCTGCTCATGGAGGCTTGAAAAATGTTGGCCTAAAGATAGAGAGTGTGCCAGAGTAAATATAGAGACAGTGGGATGTTTCATCGCTGCTGGTGCACGACAGCTGAACTCCCATTTCTGGTCATTTTTAACATGTTGAACTCGAATTGAAGAACACTCAAATGAATAAGATTTGCGACACCGGCACACTCACAGCCCGCTGTAGAGGCTCCAAACTGTGCGGTTGCAGGGTGGTCGTCTTCATCGTAAAAATGACTGATGTTTGCAATGTTTCATAGATGACTAGTAATGTGCTGGACTAAATATAGTCCTGAAAAACAGAATATCTCGTGGCAGAGCATTTTGATTCAGTGTTGATGTAGGGAAATGGTTTAGGATTTATGGGTCCAAACACTGCCCATAAAACCAAAATCTAGTGCAGCTTTATGTCAACTATGCCATAATTTAATGTAAATCATGACTTTAAAGACATCGTCATTGTAAGTTTAGTGTTTATTCAAAAATTTTCAGCATGTTCATTTCTGGAATCAAAACATAGGAAATTATTTTTTTTTTATTTTTTAAGTGAATTTTTTACAAGCGTGACATTTTTCTGCGTCCCTTTTTTGTCCCACAAGTTGGGAAACACTGACCTAAAACACAGTTTGTGTGCGGACAAAAGGCCAAAACGTAAAAACGTATAGAATAAGCTTTGAAAAATACCTGTGTACACGTGGACAAGGATTTAACTGCACAAGTTGTGTGAGAGTTTGTAAATGGATGTTTTAATATAATTTTTCTGTTGTTAAACGTGGACCCCAATGACTTCAGTTTATCAAAAATGTTCTCTGTTTTTGGATTCTCCATTCACCATGGAGGCGTATGAGAAAAACATTTTCTTTATGAATTTAACATAACACGCAGTGATTTATTGATATACAAGTGATTATTTAGGAGGTGAAGTATTCCTTTAAAATGCCATGACTTTTGACTGTTGGAAACAATACTTAACTCCTGAGCTCTTCCCCCTGCTATATTATTTGTGATGATAAGTGTCAGAGGACCAGAGTTCCACACTGATGAAAAGCTGGAACAAAGAGTGATTAGAAAAAAGGAGTTTGCTGTGGAAGTTGTTGAATTTGCAGATAGCGCAAAGGAACCAAACTCCTCTCTCCTCCCTTTATCAGGAATTACACTGTCCTCAGTGAGGCAGCATTTAAATGAGGACATTTGAAAACGCTGCACGTTTACACTTCAGTTTGTCACCTGTGTGTGTGTGTGTGTGTGTGTGTGTGTGTGTGTGTGTGTGTGTGTGTGTGTGTGTGAGACGTAGAGAAAGAGATATAATGAAGAAAATGAGGATGATGGTAATGATAATAGCAGAGAAGGAGGGTGGTAAAAGGTAAAGAAAAGGAGGTCCTAATGGAAAGCTATGGGAGGGAGAGGTGAATAAGGTGGAGGTTGTGATGGAGAGATGGTAATGAACGATGAGAGAGGGAAAGAAGAAGAAGGAGGAGAGGACAGAGTCGATGAGGAAAAGAAGAGAAGAGGAGATAAAAAACAGAAAGGGGCGGAGAGGGTATAGAAGGTGTCAGGGGAGGGGACAAGAGGAGGAGGAGGAGCAGGTAAGATGAATGAAGATGAGCTTATAATGAGGCAGAAGATACTGAGGAGTAAAGCAGGAAGTGGAGGAGGACTGATGGAAAGTCAGGGATAATTATAAGGAAGGGGGGAGTGAAGAAGAGGCTGAAGCAGGGAAAAACGGGGGGAAGATGACGGCCCAATCCCATTTAATATTTTCATCCCTCATTTGAGTGCCACCTTGATCCTGAGAACACAGTTACACAGTGTATTGTTCAAAACCCTCAAATGTCATCAGTACGCTGGCGTTTATTTAAACAGGCACGACGACTATTGGTGGACGTTGCAATTATGCAGTCTTCTGCAGTGGTGATTTCTCTTGCGTGACCTACAGGCAACTTTTCGTTGTTGTCACCACACTCGTAATCCGTTCACAGCTCAAGATTCACACTACGAATCAATCAAACATTGAATGAAAAACACTGCTTCATTAACAGACCAGGAGTTTTGCTCTGTAAGCTAACGTTCGCAACCTGTGCTCCTACCCTCCCAGTCTGCACTGATATTAGAAGAGCAGTAACAAACAACTTTGCTGCTGAACTTAAGTTAAATTTCGGACATTATATCACATCAAAGGAGGGTAATCCGTCTAGGAAATGTGTCAAAATGTGGGACGAATCAGCAATGTTGTAATAATGCCTCATTAGCTAGCTAGCTAATTAGCTACCAAGATATACTCCACCATAGTTTTAGAATTTTTTATGCTCGTTGTAAAAAGAAATGATGATAATACATAGAAACAAACTGACGCAAATTATCATAAAACATTTCTGCTAAAGAGCTCAATGGGTAAAGAAAAATAATCTTAACTTATGGAACAAGTTTGTTTTGATCTCACTCTCTCTTGAATTTAGCTCTTTGTTTACTTTCCTCACTTCCTTTTCTCTAGTCATGTGCTGAGCTGAAGTGCCAATCATAGCGATTACATTCACCAACGGGCTCTGCCGTCGCCTGTGACGGTTCAACATGTTGAATTGGCAACAGTACAGGACACACTGCACCGATGAGGGTGTTAGATGCACACCAAGGGCCTACCTTTGACTGGCAGCTAACTGTCCGCTCGGTTTGTCAAGGCCTTAACATGACACGTTACCCCTCTTTTCTCACAGGAGTCAGGGTACCACACCCCTAGACGTGAACATGCAAAACAGAGGAGTAAAGGCAAAATGGGTGTATTGGTAGTGGGCGGAAGTTTAGTGGAAAAATAGATTTAAAGACAGAAGAGAAAGGTGGAAGAGGGGAAGGAGATGGAGGAGGTGGTGAGGCAAATGATGGGATGACAGGAGGGGAGAAGCTGTGAAAATTTCATCTCCTCATCAGTCTCTGTCGTGGCCACTAACTCCAAAACACACACATACAAAACTTTGTACGATATATTAGCTGATATGACATATTCCCTCGTCACTAACTGTAACATCAGGCGTCACGTCTTCACTCCTGACACCAACCATGTGTACTTAAACTGAACTAATTCCAAACTTGACCCTAAATCCAAGTCTTAACCTTTAAATAGCTCTTTGGATAAGGGACAAAATCCCTTTCCAGAATTATCTTAATTATTGAGGACTCACAGTAAACTCAATTTGATCCTCATAAAGATAAAAGTTTAACACACACACACACACACACACTCAGACACACTCAGAGCTGCACGTCAGACAGAGATGGAAGAGGAAATATCTCCCTCATTATGTTTCCATTGATTTAGACACACCCATATCCAGCCACACACACACACACACACACCATTTCTTAAAAGTTTCTTTCCAGCATTGTTTATACATATGCCTACGAAAAGTCATGCACTTAAATTCGTAAATAACCCACGTAATTAAAGCCAGGAGGCTGTGATCATGAGACCTCTGCGCTGCAGGCTGACATCCTGGCAGGAAGTCAGGTGATGTAGTATAAAGAGCGAGAAGGTGTGTGTGGGGAGGAAGGTCAGGGTGGTGGGAAGGTTAAACAAAGGGCCATTAGTCGACTAGTCGCCTGCATGTTTGCGATATTATTTAAATTATTAAATAATATATTTTGGACGAGGCAACACAGTGAACGAGTTGGAGGTTGAAGTTTACATATCACCTTGGGTTGGTCCTTCACCTTCTCAAAATGATCCCACACTTTGGATTTCCTGCCCGACATGTTATTAACTAGCCTGTGGAATAACCGCAGGTACCAGCCCTGGAAATTAGGGGCTGTACACATGCAGCGTCTTTAACCACCTGGGAAACATGAGGTCAGGCGCTTGGTGCTACTCTTGTGCCTTTTCTGTGCCAGCTTTCAAGAGCATGGTGGCAGGTTGCGTCTGAGGTTGCTAAGCAACCTTAACAAGCACCATATAGCCTGTTTACCTGAAATCCTGAGTGCAGAGCTGATCTTCTTCCAGGAGCTGTTTATAAGTGTGTAGGCCTATCGTCCATGGGACAGATGTAAAGCCCTGGGTAGACCTGCACTAACATGATCAACAGTTCTGTGTTTATACGACTGAATATTTACTGAGGAGGGGAAAGATATCTGTCGATACCTGACTCCTGTCTGACTGCTGAGTATGGACACTTCCTGTGTCTGCCCTTTCAAATTAAATTTCCACATGGTCCAGTCCTATAGGTTTTGATTTATTTTGACAAAGCGCAGCTCCAAACAGAGTTCCACATTTTGCTTTTTTTGTTTGTTTTTTGTTGTTTTTTTCTGCGACTAAATGACCAATGAAATCTTGCCGACTAATGACCTTTCTGGTTGACTAATGTTTGGTCGACCATTAGGGGGGGCAGCCCTATTAAACATTAAAAGAAAAGTATTTGACGTGTACTTTGAAGATTTAGTTTGATCCATGTCCCATCTGCTAACGTAAAGAGGGCGGGGTTTATGCCCTATACTGCAGCCGGCCACCAGGGGGTGATCACCCTACCAAAGATAAGTAGCTGAGTGCGTCTAAGACCACCAGGCAAGTGGTTTGAGTGATCGAATCACAGTGCGCCTCTGTGGCTGTTTCCACTTCTATGTAGCTGTCCAGTTGTGATTGGACCACCCAAAACGCACGTTAATGACAGGTATAAACAATCTCTCGACCAGGAGTTGGGTTTGGGTTGTCTTTTTTAATGTGTATGCTGAAAAATCAATGATAAAAGTTTAATATAAGAGGACAATTTAGATTTCCTGATATAAAGCTCCTTCACACAGTTTAACAGTTTTTGTAACAGTGGCATTTTGGCCCCAAAATTAATTAATTTCAACAGATTCATAGAAGTGAAGCAAATCTCTGAGGAAATAATTTCATGGAAATAAATTAACACACAGAGCTCGCCAACAAAAACAATTCGCATGGCAACAATAAAAAAGTTTGAACTAAGCTTTGTTCCCCTCAGTCTCTACACAACAGTGTGTTTATTGACCGCCTGCTTTGACACAGCTGCGACTGAACGTGCTCCCTCCCTCCCTGCTGATCAATGAACACATGACCCGTCTATGAAATGGGTCACGGCACTGATTGATAACTGCAAACAAAACATGACTTCCTATAGTATACATCAATAGAGGATGTTATCTGTCTGCGCGGCTGTGTGTAGCTCTGTGTAATGTCTCCTGACAGCTTTATGAGATGTTAATATATGAGGCTGATATTAGGTTTTTATTAAAGTTTGATTGATCACATCTTTATTGTAAAATTAATCAATGAGACGCGGGTTGTTTATGGGAGGACCCTTGACTTGAAGTGATATTGATACAGCATGGATTCAACACATGTAAACATGGGGAGAATTTAGTGTGCTGGACTTTGTTGGACACTTTTAATGTCCTGTGATGATCTACATGCTGTCTGCGTCAGTGGCTGCTCCGCTCTTGATTCCTGATGCAGAGTGAGCTTCCTCCCCGGTGTCGGTATTAACGGATCACTGGAGTTACGCGCCGTAGTTGTAATGGGAATATAATGTTGTTTCGGTGTAAATTGAATTGCATCATTATCGCTGCTGTTTAGTGTGAGCGAACAACATCCAACGGGACCGGAGAGAGAAACGTGGGCTGAGAGAGAGAATGGAAATATGAATGAAACATTTAATGAGACGAGGTAGAAAATTGTGTTGGCAGACACAGACGGTGAGGGAAAGGGGGAGAGCGGTCTGAGCTCAGCGGATGAATAATAACCTCTGTTAATGAAACAAAAACCAGACATTCTCACAAGTAATATTCCCATTGACATGCAGCATAAGTTTGAAGCAAAGTCCTGAACTTTTGGCAAAATAAAATGTGAATCAGTGCCTTCCCACAACTGCTTGTAGAGCGTTTGATAAGATTACATCATTAAAGGAGCACCTAATACGTTTGCATTTCATCGCTACCTCCCAACTCGCATTTGTGTGTGGAGCTCAAACTTCCCAGCCCTATCTCACTGGTCACACTCACTAGTTCATAATCTTAACCCTTGTCTTCGGACAGACAATGGTGGTGGGTACTTATGCACTGATTCCACGGAACCCAAAAGGCACCCAGAGCCTGGCAACCCTCAGGGAACCAGGGAAATGCTCCCAAGACATTGTCTTCACCCATTTTCTCCGCCACACTAAGTGAAAACAACAAACTCCTGTTGGTCTCCTGTTGAGATCAATCACTGCAGCCTGCAGAGGGGGTGCCTGGCTCCTTTAAACTAATGTGACTATATTCACCGGTTACATGCACCAGTACTTCCAAAATTTCAAACACATGGGTTCACAATCAAACAAAAGGGGGACAATTACTGCTCCCTTCCAACATCCACAAAAATTAACTACATAAAACAGCCAAGCAAACAAAACAAAAATCCTTGTTTGATGCGCTCTGTCACCAAAAACACTGTCCTGCTGAAAAGTGCTTCACCTCAATTTAGCATTCGCAAACCACAAGAGTCACAAACCAGACTGATCATATGTAACAAATCAAACCTACTTTATCACCCTAAGGCTAGATTTAACCTCACCAAACAGATCTGATCCCAGACGAGCCCCCGTTTGTCACAGTGAATGTGACTCCACGCAAGAGATTTAGTTAAAACAAGCATCATTTATTAAACTAAAATAAACTTAAATAACCACTGGAGTGTGTAGGTCAGCAAAGTAAGTAATGAAAACCATGCACGGGTGTGTGTCAGGTGTGCTGTGGAGGTGTTGAAGGTGCAAACCAAAAGCAGTGATGCCCGGTGGATGTGTGCTGCAGGAAGGGGGAGCAGGTGAAAATATGAGGCAGCTTTTATAGCCTGGAAGGCCCAGGTGAGCTTCATCAAGGTAACAACCCTCCCATATCAGCCAACTGCAGGCAGTGGGAGGGGCGTCACATACTTTAAATTTTCCCACCCATTGTCTCAGTGCTGGTCCATGGCATGGGCAGTATAGGCTAATGCTAAGGGCGCTATCGTCAATAAGGGGGCACCACAAATGGGGGAAGGGAAAAAAAAATCAGAATGTTTACCCTTTATTATTTTTCACCAAAAGTATTACTACTATTATTTTGAAATCAAAGCCTACTAAATAATAGAGAGCCTTTTTTAAAGGCCTTTTTTTCTGGGTTATCAGAAGTGCTCTGGTTTCGGTTTGTAGTCCAAGTAGTTTTGACCAATCACATTTGAGCTGGTGTTGGCTGCCTGCAGGTTAACTGTCCACTTGGAAATGCTTTGACTGAAATGCAATCTCGGAAGCTCTCAGCTATCATCTGATATCTGACGATGACTTAGCTTTTTTTGCGTTTCTCTAAGTCTGTTAATTAGAGATTTGCCAAAATGTTGTCTGGACCTGTCTCAAGTTGCTAATCAAACTGTTAACAATTAGCAACACACAGAGGAGGAAGTCTCTTCCTTGATACCCACTGGCCACAGACAGCGTTCCCATCATTTGTTTGTTGTTGTTTTTTCCTTGACTGTGTGTCCTTGTGTATCAGTCTGTGCCCCCTCTCTAAGTTCAGAGGTTTCTGCAGGTCCATGAATGCAGCACAGGTGGAGCTCTTCTTTTCTCCTCAGCAGCAGTTTGTGAAGTTTTGAGTCACAGGATAATTAATACGTCGATTTGATCAGAGCAGATTGATGGAGGAGACAAGCGACTGTTTGTTGGTGAAAACAAACTCTAGAACCAGCACACTGAAGTTTAAGTTCCACTTTGACTGTGCCGGGCGTCCTGCTGCTCTGTCGCTATATGCTGTATTTAAACAGTCCAGCTCCAAACACAGAAAATCAAGACGTTGCTGCAGATGTTTTAATCGTGGCACAAATAAATGAATGTGTACATGTTTTCAATGGTCTTTGATTGCCCATTGTGGTTTAAATGTTTTATTATTTTATAATCTTTTTTATGGATGTAATTACTGGTTTTATTCTGTTTTATTGATATCCATCCATTTTCTAACCGCTCATCCTCTTGAGAGTCACGGGGGGTGGAGCCTATCCCAGCTGACATTGGGTGAGAGGCAGGGTTCACCCTGGACAGGTCACCAGACTATCACAGGGCTGACACATAGAGACAGACAACCATTCACACTCACATTCACACCTACGGACAATTTAGAGTCACCAATTAACCTGCATGTCTTTGGGCTGTGGGAGGAAGCTGGAGCACCTGGAGAAAACCCACACTGACACAGGGAGAACATGCAAACTCCACACAGAAGGGCTCCCCCAGGAACCCTCTTGCTGTGAGGCGACAGCGCTAACCACCACACCACCATGCCGCCTGTTTTATTAATATTATATTTATATTTATATTTATTATTATTCTGTTTTATATTTGTCTACATTTTATATTGCCATATATTTGTGTGTCATTCTTTTAAATTATACAGCTCTTTGGTCAACTGTGGTTGTTTTTAAATGTGCTATATAAATAAACTTGATTTGATTTGATTTTTAAAAATTACGCAAATTACGCAAATACTGCAAATACTCAACATCCTCACTTGGAGGAATAACAAAGTGGTGGAGCATCATTCCAGTGCTCCGTGACAGCACTACACTCCTGTCTGTAAGCTGTGTTTATGCATCAAAATAATGACACAATATAAAACGTCCTTTATTAGTAACTATAGGCTGACTCATAGATGACTGAAAAAGCCTCTCCAGTAAAATCTTACAGAGATCTGCTGTGCAGTGTCCCCTGAACTAAAGGCCACTACAGAATACGTCAGAGCCTGTAGCCTCGCTCGTGATCAATATGCATCTGTCTGATTGGTTGGTTTGGCCCCTTCAGTTAATGTGTTGGCACAACACAGGCCTTCGCTGCATGTCACACAGTGTTTGTATGTGACTGTTACACCCTCAAAGAATGTGGAGCTACAGGCAGTGTGAATGTGAAAACTGCATGTGTGTTAACTGTCAAGTCAGCACATGTAGCTCCGACCCCGGGCTCTGTGTGTATGTGTGTGTGTGGGTGTTATTATTCCCCATACAGTATTTACAGTATATGATTGCTCATGTATGAATGTATGGAGCCTTCGGCAAAGTGAGATTATCCTTGGCCCGGGATTCACCAGCTATTAACCAATCAGATTAGAGAATGAGACCAGCTGCTTCAAGTTTTTATTTTGCTGTAATTGTTACAGTTTGCCGCAGCGTGCTTTGCTGGCGTCACATGTGGCTGAAAGGAGAGAGAAACATGTGTGAATAGCTCTCGGCAGGTGAAGTGAGTGAGTTATGGGATGTAAACAGAGGGAGAGGAGTGGCTGCTGACTGAAGGTCAGACCAGTGTTTCTTGTTTAAATGCTGCTTTCAAGTGCAGCAGAACGCTGTTATTTACAGCTTCTCTGGCTGAAAATATGACTCGTTGAAAACCTGATTTTGTACTTTGTCATTCTGACGACTTGCTGTCAGCGTCTGAAGGGGTTTCCTCTTCAGTGATCGTAATTTCTTCAATTTTATTTTCTTACTTATTTCAAGTCCTGTGAACCTGTGTGAACTTCATGTCTTTAGATCAAAATAACAAACTATGGACGGTGTGGTAAACATGGTGACTTTTTTTTAAATCAAATTGTAATTTGCAGATAAGTAGACCATTTTTCTGTCATGCAGCATGGCAACTATGGAAGTAAAGGCGGCAGAAGTCCGAGTAGGGTGGGAGGACGGGGTGGTGGATGGGTCCAACAAGCACTGACTTTCACCTGGGAGGCCGGTGTTCACTTCCTGTAAGATTATAAAGTCAAACCCTGTTCTTTATTCTTAAGCCAACCATGTGCTTTTATTGCTGAGAGAAAAAAATGTCAATTCACGGTGTTGTATCAACGTAATGCGTTTATTTTGAAAGAGACTGTATGCAAACTGTACATTTCCTGTAAAAACAGAGGTGTATTTTGAAAGAAGACAATGCATGTAACAGGTAGAAGTTGACATGGCGTCCCAGATCATCAACAGCCAACACACCCAGGTACCTTACACGTCATATCACTATGGGAAGTCCACGACCAAACGTTGATATGTGACGAGGTCAGAGTGAGAATGTGTTGGTAACCTTTACAGTTACTGCACAGTTAAACCAGCTCAGAGCCATTAAAATATGAAGAGACGCACATCAGCAGTATAATTGATGCTTTATTGTCCGCTGATCCCTCCACACTCGGCCGCCACCTTAACAGACCATGTTATCATGTTTTACATCTTCCCACCACCACATGATTACAATTCAATTACCGTTGCCATTTTCCTGGTCGTATGCTTCGCGCTGCGGGGTCGTTCATGTGCAGCTGATTACCAAGCATTTACAAGAGCACTTGAAGGCAGCAGCACAGTCACACACTTACACCCTGCAAACACTGTATGTGCAAAACACAATATGAGGTTCCTTTTAAATGTGTTGCCTCAGCCTTGAATTACATTATATTTGACAGACAAATGTGCAGACTATTGTGTCTTTACGATATTTGGTTGGTACACTGAAGGAAAGGCCAATTCATTTTGCAAGCTGTCACCCTGCACACACACATTCCCTCTTCACACACAAGACAACAACGATTAAATCTGCACTCTCATCACATCCAAGTGTAAAACTGAAAACACACTGGCGCGTCATGTAACACGCATCAAGTGCCGCCCCTAGCACACACTGGATGCATCATATAAAGTTATTATTACTTTTAGTGTTAGAGCTGTACCTCTTCCACCTCTGCATTTGCTTAAATGTGTGGACAGCCCTTGAAGAACCAATCTCCAGAGCTATGACCCGCCAGGCAACATCTTTTTGGCTGTTGTCTTTATATTGTCAGGATTGTGGGTCGTTTAGCTTGGGATATTTCTTGATCTCAACAACGAGTCTGTCCTCATCCAGTCTTTGTAGCTGTTGCTGCCTCATGTGCAACAGAGTTCTGGTGAGGAGAGGAGTCGAGCTGTCACAGGAGCAGAGAACAGTAGCTGCTGTGGGAGCTGGAATGTACAAGCAGAGAGCGAGCGGGGAAGAAATGCATTTAATTCTAGGGGTGGCGAGGCTGGATATAGGACAGTGTACCGCAGAGCAGCGCATCCAGACGCTGCCGGTGTGGGGTTGTTCATTGAAAATAATAGGGGCATATTTTTTGAGGTGCAGCGTTCGCCACCAGTGTGTTTTGACCTTTAGATCCGAGGCTTAAACTAAATGAATTAAATCTGGAAACCCAAACTGTTGAATCGAAGTTATCGCTTCATTTAACCTTTGGATTTCTTTAGTCTGACCTTGAAACTTAACGTCACAAGTTTGTTCTAATCTATATTATGTATTACAGCCTTATTTTTTTTTTTAAGTTTTGTGCTTTTCAGTCCTGGTTTTAGGCACATAGGATGTTGATGGTACAGGATGTAGGTGAAAAGACTGTAGCCCAGCTGGGTGTGTAAAAATAAATTGGGGCTACTTTTTGTGACACAGGGTTGGTTTGCTCCAGGCACATCAACGTTTCCAGTTAGAGACTGGCAGGAACTCTGTTGCTGTGTCCAGTCCGCCACAACTTTAATGAGACACGGCTGATGTGACTGATAAACCAAATGTCAGATCAGCTTAAACAACTTCGCTGAAAATGTTGTCCTTAAATTATTTTCAGTTCCCAAAGTCGTCACTCTATGATAAAAGCTTCTATCTCCTGCTATAAGTGAAGACATTTTCTGCTTAATTTAATGTCATAGAAGAAACTTTGTAGAGATAACTTTTTCAATATAATAATTATGGTTTACCCTTAGTTAAAAGAGATAAAAGAGAAGCCCAGAGGCATGTCTTCTGAACATCAGGGAGGCTATGAGGGGTCAAAGTATCTTTGTTGTACCACAGGACAAGCCCAATAATGGCCATAACTGATCAGTATGTTGTCTATATGCAGGTGTAGATGATATATTATTATCATATCCTGCTTCAGACTTAAAAAAAAAAAACATTATTTTTTATACATGCAAATGTTGAACGGAAAAACAGCCCTCTCCAATATGAAGAAAAACACTGTGTACATTTCTGACAATCAGGGAGGTTTGACACTCAGATTGGGCTATTTGATGTTAGTCAGCTCTGGCAGCACATCACAGTGGCGTCCACTGTCCAGTCACGGATACAAAGGATACAAAAGGCTTCAGAATTTCAGTCCAAAACAGCAGCAATTGTTGCAGATTGTCAGCCTGAGAAAAAAGGGAGAAACTAATCATCAAAAAGAGCCGCTGAAGTGTTTAGTTGGTGAAATGAAAACCTGTGTGCAATCCATGGAGTCTAATGAAAGACAGCTGGTACACACTGGCTCAATGCATCCTGCTGCACATTTAGTTTTTGGTTTAATTTGTAACAGGTGTCTGTGCATGGCACGTCATCCATCAGCATCAGCAGCCATATCGCTACTTTACCATTTTCACTGCAACTGAAAGGAGTGTGAAGACAGACAGACAGACAGACATGCTGAGATAAAGGCAAAACATCACATGAAGGCTCACTAATGCAGCAACGGTAGTTTGATAGATCACTACCCGAGTCTCTTCACATTCACACCTTTAATGAGCATCTTAGGCAGTAATGTAACATCAACGTGGAGCAGAGACCCTGGCTTTGAACTCCAGTTCATATTGTAAAAAAAACACATCATAAATCTGTGCACAGATTCACAAGAAGCAACGTGCGATGCCTGCAGGTGCCCTTCCAGTGGAGGAAGCATGAGTGCCAGCTAGGGTGCCCTCTCAGTGGAGGAAATGTGATGTAGTGCCCTCTAGCATGCCCTTCCAGTTGAGGAAATGTGGAAAAAGTGCCCTATAGGGTGCCTTTCCAGTTGATGAAACATGATGGAGTGCCCTTTAAGGTGCCCTTCTAGTGAAGGAAACGTGAAGAAGTGCCCTCTAGGGTGCCCTTCCAGTTGAGTAAATGTGAAAAAGCGCCCTATAAGGTGCCTTTCCAGTTGAGTAAATGTGAAAAAGTGCCCTCTAGGGTGCCCTTCCAGTTGAGTAAATGTGAGTAAATGCGCCCTATAGGGTGCCTTTCCAGTTGAGGAACCATGATGAAGTGCCCTCTAGTATTCCCTTCCAGTGGAGGGAGCATGATCGAGTGCCCTATAGGGTGCCCTTCCAGTTGAGTAAATGTGAAAAAGTGCCCTCTAGGGTGCCCTTCCAGTGGAGGAAGCATGATGAAGTGCTCTATAGGGTGCCCTTCCAGTTGAGGAACCACGATGAAGTGCCCTCTAGGATTCCCTTCCAGTGGAGGAAGCATGATGAAGTGCTCTATAGGGTGCCCTTCCAGTTGAGTAAATGTGGAAAAAGTGCCCTCTAGGGTGCCCTTTCAGTTGATGAAACATTTTGAAGTGCCCCATAGGGTGCCCTTCCAGTTAAGGAAACGTGATGAAGTGCTCTATAGGGTGCCCTTCCAATTGAGGAAATGTGATGACGTACCCTCTAGGGTGCCACTCCAGTTAAGGAAACATGATGAAGTGCCCTATAGAGTGCACCTCTAGTGCAGAAATTATGATGGAGTGCCCTCTAGTTTTTCCTTCCAGTTGAGGAAACACTGATGAAGTGCCCTATAGGGTGCCCTTCCAGTTGAGGAAACACTGATGAAGTGCCATTTAGGCTTTCCCTCATGCTAGAAGCAATGTTTTCTCTTATTACATTTATAATTTGTTGTAGTTGTTTTCTTTATATTTGCTGGCAGAGTTGGAGCAGGGGTAAGGGTGGCCTCTGAGGCTCCAGCCCCAAATGTTTTTCCAAAAGCCCCGAGTCCTTTCTGTTTTTCAAAACATGATATATTTTAAACCTATACGTCATGTTTGTAGTGGACCAATGAAGATGAGTTTACATATCACCTTGGGTTGGTCCTTCACCTTCTCAAAATGATCCCACACTTTGGATTTCCTGCCCGACATGTTATTAACTAGCCTGTGGAATAACCGCAGGTACCAGCCCTGGAAATTAACCTGACTCCTGTCTGACTGCTGAGCGTGGCCTCTTTCTTTCTAAAGACCTGCATCATCCAGTCATATAGGTTTTGATTTATTTTGACAAGGTGCAGCTCCTGACAGAGTTTCACCTTTATTTGTTTGGTTTTTTTTTTCTGCGACTAAGCAACCAATGAAATGTTGTTGACGAATGACCTTTCTGGTCGACTAACGTTTGGTCGACTATTAGAGGGCAGTCCTAAAAAAAACAGATAATTTTTGTCTCTTTTTAGATGGCAGGTGTGAACATTAGTCATCCTTAATATTTGTTGTTTTATGGTTACAGAATACTGTTAATGGATAATTAAATACAAAATATGTTGTAGGCTGGACATGACGATTTTTCTCCTTGGCAACTATCATGTTTTTCCTAAATGATGTACAGATTTCAAACCGTTATATTATCACAAATGGTTTCAAAAACAGTGCAAAAAGCTACAATAAATGGGAAAAAAAATCTGAGCATGCTCCTGTACACATTGCCTTACTGTGGCCAGAACATGCAACACAGCTGTATTGGGATGCACCAGTGTGTGAGTGGACACAGATGACACACTGAGTTAATATGTAGTGCAAAGGTCAAGGTCAGCTGGCTGTCAGAGTGACTGTCTATGTGAGTGAACAAGCCGCAGAATGATTGAGTGAAGAAGCAACTGAACAAGCAAAAGCACAAAACACAACACAGCACAGAGGATGAGTTAATACCTATATCCGTCAGATTCCCTCCGCTCAGTATCTTCCCTGCAGCCTTTCACCAGATTGGCCAACCAAGTAATGAAATTCCCCAGTTACATGTCAATGATCCCCGCTGCCTTGAATTAAATACTGCCATAAATCAGAGTGCTCTTGATTCAGTAATGTCCTCTGCAAGATGCCTTTAAGGATGAGAAATGTAAATTGATTCATTCTTAGGACCCTGTCCCTGAATACAACACGGAGGGAGGAGGAGAGTCGGGAGCTAATGTTGGTTTTTGCATTAATACTGTTTAAGATGGAGGTCAACAACAACAACACATAATGAAAAGAGGAAGCTACCCTGCGCTTGATATTCATCGTCTGATTTGAATGTCTGCTGAAAACTTCCACAGCATTTGCACGTCTGGATTTTATTCTGTTATATTTGCATTTCTCCCTCAGAGGCTCATCTGAGTCAGTGACAGTTAAACTTTTTACAATCAAAGCTCGATTATAGCCACTGTAGAATCAGTAATTTACTACTGATTACTATGATTTATTAGTTCTTCATGGAAATATTTAATACTATAAGTGTTACACTGGTGCACACATCACATATTTTATTGGCCTATTTCACAGTAAAATGTGTTTCATTGGCCCGCTCTGAGGCCGCTCTGTTGGCTCAGTGGCAGCATGGCTGACTGTCTTTAGTGTGTCTGGCTCGCTGATGCTTTGGCTTTCTGACAGACTGCTTCTCTATTCAAAGCTTAAAAGTGCCTGAATCCTTTTTTAATGAAAGAGTAGCAAAAAAACAGAAATTTTAGTGTTAAGTAAGTAAAGGATTACCTGGAAAATGTAGAGAGGATCTTTAAAGTCTTGAATTTTTGACATATTTTTTCATATTTTTGAAATCTGAAGGCAATTTCTGTGATTATTATATGTAAAACAACAGATGTATTTGTTGTTATTCAGTTGGTTTACTTCCTGGTTTGAACCTGGGGTATGGAGTTTGCATGTTCTACTCGTGTCAGCGTGGGTTTTCTCAGGGTACTCCAGCTTCCTCCCACAGTCCAAAGACATGCAGGTTAACTGGTGACTCTAAATTGTCCGTAGGTGTGAATGTGAGTGTGAATGGTTGTCTGTCTCTATGTGTCAGCCCTGTGATAGTCTGGTGACCTGTCCAGGGTGAACCCTGCCTCTCACCCAATGTCAGCTGGGATAGGCTCCACCCCCTTTGACCCCTAACAGGATGAGCGGTTATGGATAATGAATAAATGAATGAATGAATGTAATGTACACTCCATTTTTAAGGTGGTGTACATGTTTATAAGAAATAAACTTCATAATCCTCACAATCCTGACCGCTTACTTTTTTTATTATCAGCATTTACGAGTAATTTAACTGTCAATACGTAATCACATTTAATATAAAAAAAATTACTTTGATACTTAAGTACAATAAATGGACTCGTTGCACGAAACATCTTAAGTTTATTTCTTAAGTATGACACTTAGGCTTAATTTCTCCTTAGCTGAGGGACTTACACAGAATCCCTTAAAAGGTTTCCTTACTTATGGATGTGTTGAAAGAGATTTTACCATGGTATAAGTTTCCATGGTGATTGTTTGTTTGGACGCTTGTGATGCCTGTTATCGTCTCACAAAGTTGGCTTATAGTCAGTGAAAAAATGGCAGAAGAAAAAAAGACAAGGAAACCACACTGGTCAGAGGAGGAAAAAGTTGTGGTGGAAAAAATTATAGGAAACACAAACTACAAAGTAGTTTTGATGCCAAATACCAGAAAACAGAAAAACACTGTAGGAAAAAATTGCAACGTGTTCTGGTCGCAGAACACTCTTCTCAGGATGTGTTAGTTATTTTCATTTATCACCATAAACTCTGTCATGCTGCAGTTCAGATAGAGTCAGAGGTACCTCAAGTTTTTTTTTACCTTGCTTTGGTTGCTAGGGTCTTTTGTGCAACAGTCTAGGGATTCCTTAAATATAAGCCCAAGACAAGGAGAAAACCAGAAATACTTAAGTGAAAATTTTAAGGAAACCTTAAGGAAAAGACTTAAGGGTATTTTGTGCAACTGATTTTACTTTGAGGAAACCTTAACAAGGACTTTAAGGAAAATCTTAACTTAAGGTGTTATGTGCAACCGGCCCCAGATACTTTAAGACTTTTACTAAATAAATATTCTAATAGGTGACTGAGTCATTTTCCAGTAGGGTATCTGTACTTTTACTCAGATATGGCTTCAGGTACTTTGTCCATCACTGCTTAAAGGCACCATGTTAAGGTTGTGCCGAGCACACTCACAACAACACACCTGCACACAAACAGTCGGCGCGGTACTCCACCACCAAATGTAAAATGTAAGGTAAGGAGGAAGACGACTGCTTGCAAAATGCAAATTCATCTTTGCAATGCACATTTAAAAATTTGGCTTTGTAAAGGTTTTATGAGAAAGGAAACTCATTCAGTGTGCTCTCTGTACCTCCAGGATACACTTAATGTGTTTTGCATTCATGGTGCACCTCAGACATGCAACAGCTGCATGTCTAGAGTAGTATGTAGCAACATGTCCTCCTGTCCTGGACTCCTCTCAGCCACTGACAGACGTCCTGAGCTGGAGATCCTGTGATGAGTCAGCATCCAGTGGGTGGAGATGTCACTTTTTTCCTAAGTTTGACAGATTTTGTTGTGACTGCTGTTCTTCCTGAAAATCCCATAATGACATGTTTACTGCATGGAAACCTTGTATGTCCAGCGGGTCCTAATTTGGGCCCTAAATTGTGTGAAATTTGGTGTGGAAATAGCCGCAGGGTGCTGCAGCCCCCCCACCCTCAGCTTCATCATCTCCATCTCCAGGTGCAGCACCCCCGTCTCCAGGTGACTGAGCCTCATTTGTATTGTTGACTTATTTTTTCCGCTGTGTCACACCTCACCTCTCGCTCCCTGTCATCCGAAACACCTTTTTTTTAAATTATCGGAAGCAGCACCGGCTCTCCAGATGGTTTCCTATTATAGTTTGTATGGTGTCATTCAGTGTTTAGTCTGTATTGATCTGTTGTAGCAAGAAGGTCTGAAATGTATCCAGCCCCTTCAGCGTGAACACAATACAGATGCTCACATATAGGCACTTTGAAAGTTTTGTATTATGATGTGTGTCAAATGTGTCATACTAGCGCTCATATTAATGACTCATGCATTTTTAATTATGGCCTTTTTCTTATTGTTATATTTGACTGATTAGGTCATATGGTGCTAGCAAGATGTGATTTGTAAGGATTCTATACTGCATTTTGTTTCTCATATATACACTCGCTGGTCACTTTATTAGGTACACCTGTTCAACTGCTCATCAAATAGCTCATTAGCCAATCACATGGCAGCAACTCAGTGCATTTAGTCATGTAGACATGGTGAAGACGAGCTGCTGAAGTTCAAACTGAGCATCAGAATGATGAAGAAAGAAGATTGAAGTGACTTTGAACGTGGCATGGTTGTTGGTGCCAGATGGGCTGGTCTGAGTATTTACTGGGATTTTCACCACAACCATCTCTAGGGTTTACAGAGGATGGTCCCAAAAAGAGAAAATATCCAGTGTTGATGTCAGAGGTCAGAGGTCAGAGGAGAATGGCCAGACTGGTTCAAGATGATAGAAAGGCAACAGGAAGTCAAATAACCACTGGTTCCAACCAAGGTGTGCAGAAGACCATCTCTGAAGCAACAACACGTCCAACCTTGAAGCAGATGGGCTACAGCAGCAGAAGACCACACCAGGTGTACTAGCAAGGTGTACCTAATAAAGTGGCTGGTGAGTGTATGTCACAATGAGTTTCTTTAATATTCTAATCATTTGTTTTTTGTTCAAGTAAGTTTTCCTTCTTTATTTTTGGAGAGAGAATATCAAACAACTGTGGATATTTTTGTTTCCAGAGGATGAATCCTAATCTTTAATCCTGAATCCTTACATGTCCTGTAACCATCAGGTCTAACTGTCCACTTGTTTAAAGGACATAATACAAACTATCGGCCATAGTGTGTGCACAACTTAGCAACAGAAAACAAACGTGTTTACATTCATACAGGGTTAAACAATTTTTTTCTGCTTAGTGACCCCCAGAGTGAATGTGATGTCCAATTACCCCTGAAGTCATCTGAGGAGTTCAGAAGCTCAGCATGTTGTCAGCACAGAGTTATTTCATGATTAGCAGCGACTACAAAAGTAAACTAAGGATGTAACCTGGAATATTATTGGAATGTCCACTTAGATGAGATACTGTACTTGGCTGTACCTCCTGACACATACTGGCCCTGCTCATCTGACCTTAGATTACAGGCCTGTTTTTGGATGGCCGGCTGCACCCTGACGACCAAACATTATTGAAATGTCAGCTCGGATGGTCTGGATGCTGCTAAGACACACAGCGTCTCAGCTTACAGTTCAGATATACCTGGATAGTTTTCAGTGTTTGTGGTGGTCTGCTGCAGCTCCGCTTGATATACTGAGCCACTAACGCAGCCTGGGCTTCTGCAGCTTATAGCCTGTTTGTCATCCTGAGCGCAGTTTTCTTTTGGGTTGAGACATTTGTTTTGTAAGCCCCCGCGGCATTTCTTTGTCTCCCCGGCACATTTTGTGTTTCTTCTCTTTCTCTTTTAGTTTTTATTGTTTGTACAGAGAGATAACTAAATATAAAGAGAGCACAGAGTTGTTTGTGGAATTCCCCAAAGAGTCAGTATTTTTAAAAGACAGCTTAGTTTGGAGTGTATATCATAAAAGACAACTCCTCTCCTTGTTCTCTTAAGTCCAGTTCAGACCAAAGATTCTAAACGAGAAGTTGAAACAACACATTCTCACTCTGACCTCGTCACATATCGATGTTTGGTCATGGACTTTCCGCGTCCACATACGATGTGCAAGGTACCCTGGGTGCATTGGTTGTTGATGTTCTGGGTCAAGTTCTCTTGATACACAAGATACACTTCCATTTTCACAGGAAGTTTAACATTTACATACAGTCTCTTTCAAAATAAATGCACCACGTCAGTGCAACACCACAAATTCACACCGTTTTTTTCAGACTTCTGTCACCTTAACTTTCGTCCTTGTCCCGCCATATTTCCCCCTGATGCCGCCGGCCACTTATAATGCCGACGTGCAAGTTTCCGATGCTGCAATTCACGGCCCAAGCAGCAGATTTTGATGACTCCGGAGTGAGACCGTGCTTGTTGAAACGTGCAACTACTTGCAATGCAGTGTTCTGCAACATTCTAAAAACCTGCCAGTTCACACCAATGCAACTAGATGAGATGGTGTATCATCGCTATGCAACAACTCTCTGTACTTCTGTTCTGATTTTAAGCTTTTCAGGCTAATTTTGTGGCAACACGTTGTCTGCGGTCATTTTTTACTTGACTTCAAATCAAGCTGATTGGCTGTAGAAACAGGTGACGTGCTTTACGTTCTTAAACCAGCCACTGGAGATGTGACCACTTGCAGGTGACACCATCAGCTAGCTTGAGTCAAGCTCAGACCGGCCAGTTCACACCGCTGCAACTTTTCTCTGCAACATTGTAAGATGTCTTTTTTTATCTCGTTGCAGGTGTGAACGGGGCAAAACAGAGGTTAGCAGCACATTCTACCATTAAAAAACACCAATAAAAGCTTCTAAAAACAACTGGACATGTTCCAGCAGGAATATGATCTGGAATCAGGGAAAATTTTCAACATCGGCAACCAGTATTCCATCTTTTCCTGATGTTAGCATGTAGCTCCACGTAGCAATACAGCAGGGACACTCACCTTGGTTTGCAGAGGGACCAAAGTTCAGGTTTACAGGGGCGTGTCTAGGATGTGAGGACACTGAGGAGTTTCAAAAACCCTCTCCCTAGTTCTCTTCACTGATCCAAACTCCTCCTCAGGAATATTTAATCCCATTTATCACCACACTAGTCTCACCTTTGACCTACTGAATAGTACTGTCCTGTGACCCTGGTAAAGAAGTGAGAGGTTACTCTGCTGGCAGTCCGTGTGGCTCAGAGGACTGGCTGAAGGCCTAAGATGCAAATATAAAACGTAGTAACAGAAGACGAGGACATCACTGGAACCAAACTTGGAACAGCTTGTTGGCATTCCAGTAATGTTGGCTTCTTCTTCTGAGGACACCAGTGACCAGACAACATGAAAAACACAGCAGGTTGGTGAGTTACCAACTCGCCGCCTCTTCTCTCTATTGTAAGACAATAAAGTGTTTGGAAAGCACAAGAGAAAATTAATAATATGTAGGGCAGTGGGTTTTGAAATCAACATGAGTCATGCGTCAGATTCAAGTGAAGTTGTTGGTTACATGCACTGTGGTTGCACAACAGTTTAGAGATAAGAGGAGAAAAGCCACAATTTGTCATTTACGAAAAACAAAAGCTGCCATGTGACTGCATCGCAGTCTGGTCTGTTTCCTGCTTCTGTGGTTATAGAACTTGATCTTGATGGATTTATGTCAGTATGATTGTTAAACGTTGGCGCACACAAAATCAGCTGTTAACCCCAGGAAGTATCTGAATAGGAATCCCATTTGTCTCGCAATGACGAAACACCAGTCAACTAGTACACAACGGCTATTTCACAACACTGTTAAAGAGTTTAAATGAGTTTACTTTCTGTGTTGCGTATTTATATTTGATAAAGAGATCAAGGTGTGGTTATATTTTATGAACTCCTGTCGTCAGCAGGCCTGACTGTACATGTGTTTTAACGAGCAGTTACATTATGTACCGTCTGATTGCAGCAACGTGACAAGTAGAAACAAAGTCTGAGATCCACAGTGATGTTTTTGAATTGAAATTAATATCTTTAATATCTGTTGTCTCATCGAGAGGAAGAGGAAGAGGAGGCCCTTCACTTCTGTTTGTTACAATATCCTCAAATGACACACACAGACAAAGATATAAATATACACACACATTTCCTTTTTTTTTCTCTCTTGTTCTCACATTAACACTTCCTCTCTTTTAATACAGAAATATGTAAAACCATTCACACATTTTTTTTTTGTCTCTGTCTTGTTTCGTCTTTACTTGTGAGGACCTTTGCTGATGAAATGTTTTGATAACTTGGGTCTGATTTCCATAGTTTTGACCCTCATAATATCTGCTGAGGTTTGGAAACAATGACATCTGACAGGTCAAGAATCACAAGCGGTTGCATATAAGTCAACAGTGTTTAAGATTTTTTTTTTTTATGGGGGGCTATTTTCCTTTATTTGATCAAATGTGGCCATTTGGGCGGCACGGTGGTATAGTGGAAGTTTGCATGTTCTCCCTGTGTCAGCGTGGGTTTCCTCCAGGTACTCCAGCTTCCTCCCACAGTCCAAAGACATGCAGGTTAATTGGTGACTCTAAATTGTCCGTAGGTGTGAATGTGAGTGTGAATGGTTGTCTGTCTCTATGTGTCAGCCCTGTGATAGTCTGGTGACCTGTCCAGGGTGAACCCTGCCTCTCACCCAATGTCAGCTGGGATAGGCTCCACCCCCCGCAACCCTCAAGAGGATAAGAGGTTACGGAAATGGATGGACGGATGGATAACATACAGACTGCAGACATTCAAATACAGAGATGTCTGTGAATAAGAACCAAGCTATGACTAGATCTTCCCTTCTTTTGATTCCCCTCTACAGCCTATATAGCTACATATTTCTGTATCATGACGTTGAATATTATTTCCGGCCTACATAATTCAAGTAGAGTTTTAATAAGCTACAGTAACTGTTATACATAAAGATATGTTTTGTTTTTTTAGCAGGCTATTATAAAAAAACTACAACGTCACATTCATATTGCAATGAATTGTGGGCAATTGAATCAGTGAAGTTTGCTGAGGTCTGCACCCCAAGTGGACTCTCCGGAAGTCTGCAGACAGTCTGCTTTAGGCCCCTTGTGTACTAGTTGAATTGTGGACTTGGAGTCCTCAGCACTCCTAGACTTCCCGGGGAATGCACCGGCAAAGTCCATGACTCTGCAAGTACGGTGAAGACAAGACATTTGGATTGAGGCTTAAGCCCTTCTTTTATTCAATATATCCATCATATAACCTTCCCCTGTTAAAGATGTAACACAGTAGTCCATTTGAGTCTGAGTCCATTTTAACAAACCTTTTTTTTTGTTTTTACTTTTACTTTACTCACTTTTCTCACAAGTAATCCATTTGTACTTGAGTAAAATATTCTAGTAGGCTACTCTTTCCATCCCTGGTTGGATGTTTTAGGACAGTGGGATGACACCAAAAATCTTGAGGCACCTTTACCGGAGGTAGAACAAAGCATAACATTTATTTATTCATACTCTTTTAGGTCTCCCACTTATGAAATTGATTCTTGTATGAAAACATTTCTCTGCAAAAGTGGTTACACTGACAGATATTGTGAAACACCTCATACATAAAGGATGGAAAATAAAGCCAGGCTTAAAGGGAGAAGATACACCTGCACTCATTTAATTTCATAATGTCAGCTCTGATTGATCCCAAATTCAGTGTAAATTAAAGCACTTTCAGGGGCCTTCCTTTCAGACTAAGTTCAGGATATTTCAAAACAGTGTTTAAGTACAGAAAATGTACATTCTGCTGATGGAAATACAGGATTAGTGAAAGTCTGACAACGTTCATGACAAAAACAAACGACAGATACCCTCCAGGGTAAACATACAGTAGACAGAGCAGAGTGGGCGGAGTCTGGAGGAGCAGGCTCTTCAGGTATGCCACTGATATGTTCAAGTGCTCCTGTTAAAGAATCTGTGTTGGTAACCACACTAGTGTCTGGCTCCAGGGATGGCATTGTTCATCGACCAGTCACAGATGTACTCAGATTTTTTACTAAATCTAAAGTAGCATTACCACAGTGTGGAAATACTCTGTTACTAGTAAAAGTCCTGCTTTTAAAATTTTACTTTAATAAGAGTTCAAATGTACAATCATCAAAATATCCTGAAGGTATCAAAAGTAAAAGTACTCATATTTCAGAATTTCCACGTTTTGTACTTATGTGTTTGTAGCACTGTATTTCCTTAATGCATCAACATATTCCACGAGGAAAATGACCAAAGAAGTCACAAAATTACTTTCATAAGATTCACAGTCCCCACAAAACAACCTCAAAGAGACACTCAATGACTCGAAAAGACAAAATTAAATTACCTCACTAAGACACAACAACCACAGGGAGACACTAAAAACCTACAAAGAGACACAAACAAAAATTACAAAATGGCCAGAGAAGACCCAATATTATCTCAAACAGCTCAAAGTACAAAAAAACCCCACAAAATGACCTCAAAGAGACACAAAATAACTGCAATGAGACACAAAATAACCACAAAGAGACACAAATTACCTCAAAGAGACAGAAAATAATTACAAAGAGACACAAATGACCTCAATGAGACACAAAATATCTACAGAGACACAAATTGACTACAAAGAGACACAAAATGACCTAAATGAGACACAAAATGACCACAAAGAGACATAAATTGACTACAAAGAGGCACAAAATGACCTCAGTGAGACACAAAATAACTACAAAGAGACACAAATGACCTCAAAGAGACAGAAAATAACTACAAAGAGACACAAATGACCTCAATGAGACACAAAATATCTACAGAGACACAAATTGACTACAAAGAGACACAAAATGACCTCAGTGAGACACAAAATGACCACAAAGAGACACAAAATAACTACAAAGAGACACAAATTACCTCAAAGAGACAGAAAATATCTACAAAGAGATACAAAATGACCTCAATGAGACACAAAATGACCACAAAGAGATACAAAATGACCTCAATGAGACACAAAATGACCACAAATTGACTACAAAGAGACACAAAATGACCTCAGTGAGACACAAAATGACTTCAAAAAGACACAAAATAACTACATAGAGACACAAATTACCTCAAAGAGACACAAAATGACCTCAATGAGACACAAAATGACCACAAAATGACTTCAAAGAGACACAAAATGACTTCAAAGAGACACAAAATAACTACAAAGAGACACAAAATGACCTCAATGAGACACAAAATATCTACAAAGAGACACAAAATGACCTCAATGAGACACAAAATATCTACAAAGAGACACAAAATGACCTCAATGAGACACAAAATGACCTCAATGAGACACAAAATGACCACAAAATGACTTCAAAGAGACACAAAATAACTACAAAGAGACACAAAATGACCTCAATGAGACACAAAATGACCACAAAATGACTTCAAAGAGACACAAAATATCTACAAAGAGACACAAAATGACTTCAATGAGACACAAAATGACCACAAAGAGACACAAATCCACCACAGTCTGTGTGTCTTGCCTCTGTGTAGGAGAGGTGATGTGGCCCTTTGCATGTCTGTACCCAGGGGCCCACTGTCTCACAGTCTGCCCATGACTCCAGGGCTGAAAACTGAAACCAATGTGAAAGTACCAAAAACTGCAGATCCTCTAATGGCCACTTTGGGCTGGCTCCAAAATCAAGTAAATTCCCAAAGACCCCCACATTAAAGTGCAGAACTTAGCAACAGACATAAACATGTTTACAGTTCTGGTCTCTGTAGCTAATTTCCCCGTTCATGACGACTGTACAAAGGTTTGAATTCGTTTTAGAACTCATCCGTTTCAATCTATGAAGACTGAAAGTTGCAAATAATAACATGGCCGTTTTGAGTGACAGGAAGTCTGTGAGGCATGATTTTGGGCTGTCAGTCAGATCCACCCCTCGCTCCTCCACAGCTCCACCCTCTCATCCAAATATGGTCACTTCTGGCTCCAAAAATCCAAAATGGCGACAACTAAAATGTCAAAATTGAGACTTCAAAATGAGAGTCTACAAACCAGCGGGTGACGTATTGGGGGCTGTATTTATTATTTTTACACAGTCTTTGGGTGCGTCCCAATATCTGTCAGCTTAACCACTTTTGTTGTGAAATACTTTTATACGAGAATCCGTTTATTATCTGTGACACCTAAAGCACTTTTAGAGGTCTCCCCTCCAGCATATTTAGAACAGACGAATAATCCCTTTCCTGTTTTTTGTTCTCTAAACAAATTTGGCTAACCTGGGGGGTTTGTTTTAAACCTGTCTGATCAACTGACTGCTCGTGTTTCTGTCAGACTTTAGCTTTTTTGTTAAAATCCCAGATCCCAGAGCAGTTACCTCGGTGTGTTCTGTACAATGTTGCTGTTACAGAAGGAATGATGGTCGATAAATAAGACCCAAGGTATAAGAAGAGGAAGTGAGGACCACAGGAATGTTCTTGCTTTCCACAACTGTCCTCAAGTCTTACCACGCATTGGTCCTCACAAAGGTAGAAGAAGCAGCACTCACATAGTGTATTAAAGGGGAACACCGCCTAAATTAATAACTCCAGTTTGTTTTTTCCATGGCCAAGGAAAGTTCCATTAAGATGTGTGATCATGAGCTACTCTCTCTTAAAACCAGAAACCAGAGAAGTAAGTCTCAAACTTGTGATGTCATAGGGTTTTTGTGGACCCTCAGATTGTTCGCTTATGTTTTTATACCCAAATGAGTTTTATTCTGTCGTAGTGTTCTCGGTTCTGACACAAATAATGTGCCCAAACACTCAGAACATTCCCCTGGAGGCCCACAGCTTCATCTTTCACATCTTTCCCAATGGACCGAATCACTGTGACATCTCACTAACACTTCCATACAGACAAATGGCTGTTGTTTTCAAATGCAGCAACACATTCTCACTCTCTTGTCACTCATCAATGTTTGGTCGTGGACCTTCCACGTCCAGGTACGACGTGCGAGGTACCCTGGGTGTGTTGGTTGTTGATGTTGTTACATACATTGTCTGTTTTCAAAATACACTTCTGTTTTCACAGGAAATGTACAGTTTGCATACAGTCTCTTTCAAAATAAACACACTACGTCGGTACAACGCCGCGAATTTCCTTCAACAACAAAAGCACGTGGTTGAGGTTAGGAAAAAAGAACAGGGTTTGGCTTTACAGTCATACAGGAAGTGAACACCGGCCTCCCGGGTAAAAGTCAGTGTTTGTTGAACCCATCTGCTGCATTTACACTACGAGCAACACAGCAACAGACTACAATTAATTTTCAATGTAAGGCGGTGACATGAAGCTACAGACTGATGCTCCAATGAGGTGGTGAAGCTACCAACTAATAATATGGTTTGTTTTTAGTTGTGGTACTGTGTTATTTAGCTTAGTTAGCTAACGCTATGCTAGCTTTCTGTGTACTGCAGTGCATACGGGATGCAATGGGGCGGCGAAATGTGATGTTAAAATGAGGCTCAGACACTGAACACAGACATTTTATGTCCAAATACAAACTTTAGATGTTGCTCAGTCTAGATACTCCATGGCAGGTGGCAGAAACACACAAGCCCGTGTTGAGTTGTACACAAGCGCTTTAACCTGAACTGCAACGGTGACTTGGCGATAATGACGCTGCTCACAATTACTGTGTGGCTTATAGTGTGAACACAATATTAGTGTGTTCTTTATGTGAAATTCTTCTGCTGCTGTCTGGGCTAGGATTCCCTTGAAAAAGAGAATTTTTAATCTCAGTGGGTGAATAAGCTAAGATAAAATAAATTCAATGTGATTAAAAAAAAAGCTTTGATTAAATGAAAAAAAAAAAAAAAAACTAAATTAAAACAAGACCAAATTAGATAAAATAAGATCAATTAAAATAAAATAAAATAAGATCAGATAAAATAAAATAAAATGAAATTAAACAAAGTAGAATAAAACAAAAAATAATATAAAACAAAAAAATAAAATAAAATTCAACATAACAAAACAAAATAAAATAAATATAAAATAAAATAAAATAAAATAAAATAAAATAAAATAAAAAATAAATGAAAATTTTAAAAAGTAAAATAAATAAATAAAAATTAAAAAAAAAAAACCTGATTCAGTTTATTCACTGTCTATGGAGCAACTCCAGAATTTATCCTATGACTACAAATCTGAGTTTTGGCACTGTAGTTTTTGGATTCGGGAGAGTTGTTCCTCAACCATAGAAATAAAACATGAAGTGTAAAAATGGGCATAGTTCCCCTTTAAGGTCAGTGTTGTCAGCCAGGCTTTTGAAAGACTCACAGGCACTCTGTTTTGGCCTCACCTGCCTCAGACAGTTAACCTTTTCCTGACCAACACACACATCCACACTCAGAGCAGACAACCTCCCTGCTGCAATGCAGTGATACCGTTACAATCACCACCGTTAGTGCTTGATTTTCCCTTCTGGTCTATATCAGCTGCTTGTGGGAATAGCTGTGGAAATGCAATAACGGCACAGAGAACCATAAAAATATAACAAAATCGTACATTGAAATAAATGCTAGGATTGCATGGAGTAATAATTTTGATGCATGATGTAATATTCTGCACATTGTATGTTAATAATTTCAGTTTAAACTCCGGAAACTCACTTTCAGATAGAAGCAATTTCCTGACTCCATTACACGTTATGATGTTGACACAAAGCCGCCTGCTCACTCGCTGTCACTCCAGGATCACATTCAGTCCCTAATGCACTTGTATTGTCGTAAAATGACTCACTAACCTAAAACTGATCATCAAACACCGTTATCAGTTCATTTTTATTGCCCAAACCCTTTTTGCAAATATCAGCTGGAGTGTCTTCATCACACAAACATCCCAGACAGGCAGCAACACATGACCAGCCAGCTGCAACATGTTGCAACTGCTGCAACTCCTTGCACATACAGTGAGTCTGAGGCAAACTGCACACAATGCAATGATTCTAAGTCAAATAAAGTTTTAATGGCCGTTACTGTGTCACCAACACAAAGGGAAACAGAGGGCTGTGACGGACAGAGACGGTGAGATTTCTCTTTAATGCTACAATGACATCAGCTAATGTCATCAACTATGCCAGCTAAATGACTGACAGAAGTTGGTTTTGCAGTTGCCCAGCAACAGGATACAGCCAACACTTATGTCTGTGCTGCTCAAAAACAAAGGCAGAGTGGTTCAACGAGTATTTTGAAGAATAAACAGAGCATTCTGAATGATCAGGCCCTGTTTGTTTGTGATTGGGATCATGACTGAAGTCACTGGAGAACCAGTTTGGTTTTGTTGGAACTTGTTATTTTGCTGTTTCTGGTTTTGATAAAGGGCAAAAATGTTGGGTTATTTATCGTCGGTGGTTCAGATGGAGATTTAACTCTGCAGTATACTCATGTGGAGACATCACAGACCTGTAAATACAGTAAACAAGTACAACCATGACTTAAAACCTTGCCAGCCAGAGCCGGTATATACTTGTGACTACTGCAAAGTCAGGTATAGACCCTTTTAGGGATGACGTCATGATGATGTCATTTCATTAGCAGGAAGTAAAGCTGCCTCTCCCCCACAGGGCTGTAGGCTACATAGGAATCTTCAAATGTGGTCTTGTTGTGTTATTGGGAGCCAGAATAGAAGGAGTCATGGCTCAAAACCAGCCGCCACTGCCCGTCAACAAAAACAAAGATGGTTAAATGTGATAAGACCAAAGGACTGGACGGAGGCCATCATCAAAAATGCTCACATGTGCAGCGCACACTTCATATCAGGTTAGGGACAAAGTATTTCCTGTTGTAGGGATGAAGAACGTTATACCTAGCACACAGATCTGGTACTAAAACGTGGAGCTGTGAACACTGCAGTCTGATTGGTCAGTAGAGGACGCTCACTCTGCTCAGGGCTGAGTTGTGTCTGGTTTTGAGGCTCATGTAACCACTGTTCATACTGTGGAGAGTTTGATTAGTAAACTGGAACTATAAAATGAAAGGATGTTTTGCTGCCTCTCACAGCAGCTGGAGTCGGAGAAAAAATCACTTCATTCACTGGGCCGACTGCCGGCAACTTTTAAGGTGGAACGTTAACTTGTAATGTTACTCATCTTAAATTAATTTAAATTAAATTACCTTTCCCATTAGTTTTATATAACATTCACTTTTAATAATGAGTGGATCTTCAAGTGTTTATATAGATTAATTTCAACCAGGATGGCATATATTCTAATCCTCACTTGAAGAAATAAAAAGTGTTGCAGAGCGTAGTTCCTGTGGGCTACAGCAACACTAAACCCCTGAGCTTGCCTGAGAAGGACTAAATGCACAAAGCTGCTATTTTGAAATATCCCATGGAGAGAGACTCTCACTGCAGCCTGTTCTATTTTGTTCTGTAAATGCTGACGTGCAGCCTCGTTCTGCGGACGATAAACCAGGCGCAGGCTGATTAAAAGGGAAATACAGTGAGTGCTGGACGGAGCAGTGAGTGACAACAACCAACACCCACGTTTCTGTTTGAGGTGAAAACGCTAAACGAACCTGGGGTCTAGGTACAGTGTCTGTAGGGTTACTTTTAGTTCCAAAGGTACGATATCGAAAGACTTTGGTGGAGAGGGGGCTTGACAGAGGGGAGACCAAAAATGGGAACAGTTAGTAGTAGTTCTTTGGTACCATCCACAAGTTTTCACAGTGGAAATGTTAAAAAAGCATACAGAACCGGACTGCTTGGTGGAAACGGCTTTAGGCACAAAACATTGCAAAATGGGGTGCAGGTTGAAAAATACCAAAGTTATCGATTAGCAGGCGACTTTTTTGGTACCCTTTATAAACTGTTGCATCAGTTTTATCTGTCTATCTAAATAAATAAATATTTAATACACTTGTTTGTAGCCTGCTGAATATCTTCACATCTTCCATGTAATTATTAATATTATTTTAAATCGCTGTGTTGCAGTAGGGAAGTTTTAGTAAATCATTCTGTGGCAGTAGTTTTTGATTAATTTAACCACAATGAAGTGAAATTAATTGTCGTTTTATTGCAGGACCCCCTGGAGCCACTGCTTTGACCCCTGGAGGGCCCCTGGCCTCACTTTGGAGCCCCGCATGTCTTTAATACTTGTGTCTGTGTGTGTGTGTAAACAGATGCGCCCCCTGCAGGCGGCCTTCCCCCACTGCTCCTCCTCCTCTTCCTATACTCCGCTCTCTGACTCCACGGCTCCTCATTCACTAGAAGATGGCGGACTGCGCTCCACTATTAGATGAGGAACTCTCGTCCTTTGTCTTCAATTACCTGACAGAAAACTCCGACAGCCAGGTAAGACTCGGGCCTCTCTGGATGCACCGAACCTTGGGCTTTCCACACCGGGGCGCGTCTTTGCACGTCGCCCGCCGTGGCGCACGCTACGCCCGGTTGATGCGAGGCTCTCGACCGGCTTGTCAGCAGCATCTCCCCGGCACAGCTCGACCCGGTGTCTCAGTCTGCTGTGTGTGTGCGTGTGTGTGTATGTGCGCGTGAATGCTTACTATGTCTTGACGTCTGGCTTTCACGTGTTTTTTGGAGGAAATGTCATCAGCCACGGGCAGTGGGAGAATTTGACGGATTAAAGCGAATAAATATTTTTGTGTCGGTGCTGGAGCGGAGAGCAGCCGGCGTGCTGCTGCTCGGGGAGGATTATTTGGTATGCAGAGGGGCGCTTTGGAAACTTTTGACGCATTCTTGAGGGAAGTTTTAATTTCAGTGCCGGAGACTTGGACACGTGGTGCGCCCCTGAACGCATGGACTTAGCCTAAGGACTGTTATGATATTACCACATTATAATAGTGATCCAGCGGCTCCAGGACTGCCTGGCGTTAAAAACAAAATGTGCAGAGATGAGACTTGTTTGTCTTTTTGTTGATGCTTTATGAGGCTGCTGGGAGGTGATGTTTTATTTATTTTTCCTCTCAGAGTCGAAGCGGCTGTTTAATAAAGAGTCTCTCTGGGCAAACACTGTAATACATCAGTGCTGTGTAATGTTATTTATCCACTCCATTATAAGCTGCTTGCCACAGCACCGTGAGCTTAACTGGGGATCTCTGCGTTGGATCCCTGCAGGCTGTCGGTGCGCTGTAAAGTTGAGCAACTCCCACGGATGATTCCGGTAATTTCACGTCAAATTGGCCAATCCATGAGGCGATGTTGTGCAAATCAATAAGGATGCAGGGGAGACAGTGTGTTTGGATCATCCGAGAAAGTTGCTGCAGTTGTACGTTTTCATAAGCGTTTGCGTAATCGTTAGGAAACGGTTACAAAACCCTCGTCTGGTTCACACGATTGTTTGCTGTGGCCAACCGAAGAACAACGGCTACTTTGGTTGCTTGTCTGCAGCGGTGATGAAGACAGACAGGCTATTAACCCACCGTGTTGCTTGGGGGGGTCGCAGGTTAGGGATTTTGCACCGAATATGAAGGAAGCGCCAAATCGCCAAACTGCGTTCGGAAATCCCTGCAATCCTGAAAATCATTGCTTTTTGGCAATAATGTGCAACATCTAAAGATAAATTGCCTTTTAAACGAATGAATGGGTTCTTTAATAGACTTCGGGATACGGTGAACGCAACAAGCAGCAGTTATTGAAACAATGTGTGAACTCTCAGAACTGGCTGTCCTGTTAATCCCAGAATAATCTCCTACTCGGGAAAGCCGCGGAGGGCGGTAGCGGGTGGCGTTCACCTGTTATAGAAGTTGAGATTTCATCAAAATGAAGTGATGTCCTGCACCTGAAATGTATGCCGAATTTTGTAGGAGAAGGTATTTATTAACAACAAATCATTGATTGTGAAATATAATGCATGCTTCGTTGCGCACATGGAAGGAAACAGTAAATTAGCAGATTTCTCAACGGGGTTTGGCGACAAATTCTCACAGGACAGATCGGAGCATATCAAGTCTAATCTCCATCTCCCTCCTGACTGTAGAGTCGCGCTTCCGAAATACGTAAACAAATACGTAAAGCCATATGTCAGAGAAATACAGGACCCCCGGTGTTACTGCATCACAGTGTGTGACGTAAGATTGCGTCGTGGTGATAGTTATGATTGCACGGTCATTGGAAGGTGTGATGGGGAGGGGGGGTGAGTGTGTGTGTGTATGTGTGGAGGGGGGGATCTGTCACAGCTGATTGGCAGCTTAAGCAGGTTAATTCAGTGTGTGGTGGGATCCAGAGAGACGGTGGGCTATTTATAACATGCAGCAGTGACATGTGCTGCCACATCACACACACACACACACACACACGCTGACAGATGTATCCAAGAGGGAAGAAGAACTTGCGCCCCATGAGGAAAGAAATGCACCAAAACATTCCCAATATGAAAACACACTGTGGTAATATTGTGTCATAGAAACTAAATAGTGACGTCACTATGTCACGTATGACATCACTCAACTATTACACACCTATAACATCCATGTACGGACTTATTACAGGCCTACTGAGTTCATACAATGGCTCTCTTATAGTTTCTGCTGTCAGTATGTCCAATGGTTTCACCATGATGTGTCGCCAGGGTCTTGAACTACATCTGTAATATAATCAACGGTGACTTTACTGTGACGTTATCACATGACATGACCATAAGATCCTGCAGTGTGTCTGCGCTTAATCAATTCCGTGCATTAATATGGCTTTAAATCCTGATCATGTGGTGATCAACTGGTCGGGCAGTCATTATAAACTCATGCAGTGCAGCTAAACATGGTTTAAATCTGCAGAACTTTATTTTGAGGATTCGTAGAGATCAGAAATCAGAATCAGGGAATCAGATTCAGGTTTATTGCCAAGTAGGTTTTCACATACAGGGAATTTTCTTTGGTTTATTGATGCATAAAGTCATACAGTGAGAGGATATGAAATCAAAGCAATTACTGTAAAAATCAAGAAATGTGAAAAAATACCATAAAATATGGACAGTATCTCTGAATTAAAATGAAAGAGCAGTACAGTTTTTGTCCAGAAATGTGCAAAATAGTCTAAGGCAGTGGTTTCCAACTGGTCCAGCCACAGGGTCCAGATTTCTCATTAGTCATTAGTTAAAGGTCCACACAATTAAATACATTCAGCATCATACTTGCGTTCCGCTATGTCCTTGAGCTGGTTATTGTCTCTGTCAAGTAGCTGTCTGTCTGTCACTCACTCAACAGCAGGAAGCAGCACCTCAAAATGAAAGCTCCATGCTGGAAATGCACTGTACTTCAAAATAAAGTGTGTGTTTTAACAAACTTGACACATTCAAATGTCACTTGCGGTCTCATGACCTACTTTTGGACCACAGCCCACCAGTTGGGAACCACTGGTCTAAGGAATGAGCAGAGGAGTTTCCAAAGGTACCAAATATGGCAGCTTGATTTGGGGAAATGTGATGTTAATGTGGAAGATGTCTAGGATGTTTCCATTAGATGGAACAGTGCGGCCATATATGTCTCGGGTTAGAATATTTCACTCAGTGGAAACATCATATATCATCAGGAAAGAACTGGAACACGCTGATACAGAGTATATGTCTATGATAGTGTCAGATAGTGAGCAGTAAGATGGTTTTAAGCTACAAACAGAATACTAATACAAGAGAACTATACATATTCCTGAGGCAGGGGTGGGCAACCTGGAGCTCAGGAGCCACGCGCGGCTCTTTAGCCCTCCTGACGTGATTCTTACATTTTCCAGATGTACAAATGTGTAGCCTACATGCTGTCTACATCCCGTCAACTATGTGCATCATATATCTACGGCCTGGTTCCTTCTCCTAAAACTTGCTGAATCTCACAAGTGATGGCTGAGCTGGAGTCTCCTCAATGAGGCTAGCTACTGAGAAAGAAAACCTCCCAGAGGAAAATAGAGAATTTTATAGTGAGTTGACCAGGGCTGCCCCCGATCAAGAATTTTCCTAGTCGACCAATAGTCGTCATCTAGGGCCATTAGTCGACTAGTCACCCTCATGTTTGTGATATTAATGTAATGATGAAATGATATATTTTGGTGGTTTGAGTTGAAGGTGTGAGAAAGAATAGTCTCAGTAACATTGTTAACACTGTGCTACATTACAGAGAAATACAAACCGTACTAATGAACCTTCATTAATATAGGCCTATATTTTATCTCCAAGTGCACGTCACACACTGAGCGAGCCGCCTGTTAATGACGCTGTGGGCTAATGGGCATGTAGCTACTTCCATGTTTCACATGATACGTCATGTTTGTAGTGGACCAATGAAGATGAGTTTACATATCACCTTGGGTTGGTCCTTCACCTTCTCAAAATGATCCCACACTTTGGATTTCCTGCCCGACATGTTATTAACTAGCCTGTGGAATAACCGCAGGTACCAGCCCTGGAGATTAACCTGACTCCTGTCTGACTGACTG